>CM046879.1:103345583-104545583 GCA_025667525.1 Glebionis coronaria
TATATATATATAATATATATATATATTATATATATATTATATATTACATATATATATATACTATATATATATATATATATTATGTATATATATATATATGTATATATATACATATATAGTATATATATATGTATATATATTATACTAGCCTTTAGACCCGTCCGATAGACGGGCTAGCTTTTAAGTATATTTTTTTAATAAAAATTCAACGTATGTGTGTTTGTATTAAAAGTTTAGTATATGTTGTATTAGTTATGAGACTAATATTTTAATAATGTAGCATAGCATGGACAAAAGTAACGTAGTTTAAGTTATTTTATTTATTTAAGAATACTATGAGTTAATTAAATTTGCATATGTTACCGTTATGAATAAGTTTGTTACATTAAAATTTTAAGAATTTTAATAGTATTGTATAAATATTTTATGTATTTTTGAACTTTATGAGGTAATAAAATTTGTATATGTTAATGTTATGAATAACTTTTTTACATTAATATTTTTTAAAATTAATATCAGTGTTAAGTTTATTTAGCAAAAACATTATAGTTAAATATTTTTTTAGAAATTATTTTGTTTTTGTAAGTTTTGTGGTGGTAAAGAGTAATCTAGCAAAAGTAAGCCCAAAAAGCTCATTCTTGGTATTATTTTTCATCAGGTATATAATATAGCAACAGTAATAGCCCAGTCCAAAGTTTTGACAGTCCGAGTATCTAAAAAATATTTTCATTTAGTTAGTCAAACTATTGTGAATTATTTGTAATTCCTATTTTCTTTTGGAAGAATTTTATGAAAAACCTTTAATGAATTACATGTGTCATTTTTATAAAATTTTGTATTTAAGGCATCATTTGTAATTCCTATTTTCTTTTTTGAAGCATTTTATGAAACCTTTTAATGAGTTACATGTGTTATTTTTATATAATTTTGTATTTAAGGCATTGTTTCACCATCCTTCCTTATATTTTTTATATAATTTTGTATTTAAGGCATCATTTATAATTCCTATTTTCTTTTTGAATAATTTTATGGAAACCCTTTAATGAATTACATGTGTAACTTTTAGAATATTGTATTTAAGGCATCATTTGTAATTCTTATTTTTTTGAAGCATTTTATGGAAACCCTTTAATGAATTACATGTGTCATTTTTTATAGAATTTTATATTTAAGGCATTGTTTCACCATCCTTCCTTATATATTTTTATAGAATTTGGTATTTAAGGCATCGTTTGTAATTAATATTTTCATTTTTAAGCATTTTATTGAAATCCTTTAATGAATTAGATGTGTCATTTTTAGAATCTTGTATTTAAGGCATTGTTTCACCATCTTCCTATATAAATTTTATATTTATATAATTTTGTATTTAAGGCATCATTTGTAATTCCTATTTTCTTTTTGAAGCATTTTATAGAAACCCTTTAATGAATTACATGTGTCATTTTAATAGAATATTGTATTTAAAGACATTGTTTCACCATACTTCTCCTATATATTTTTTTATAGAATTTTGTATTTAAGGCATTATTTGGTAATTCCTATTTTCTTTTTAAAGCATTTTATGGAAACCTTTTAATGAATTACATGTGTCATTTTTAGAATTTTGTATTTAAGGCATCATTTGTAATTCCTATTTTTGTTTCGAAGTATTTTATGGGAAACCTTTAATGAATTATATGTGTTATTTTTATAGAATTTTGTATTTAAGGCATTGTTTCACCATCCTTCCTTATATATTTTTATAGAATTTTGTATTTAAGGCATCATTTGTAATTCCTATTTTCTTTTTAAAGCATTTTATGGAAACCCTTGTATTTTAAGGCATTATTTTGTAATTCCTATTTTCTTTTTAAAGCATTTATGGAAACCTTTTAATGAATTACATGTGTCATTTTCAGAATTTTATATTTAAGGCATCATTTGTAATTCCTATTTTTGTTTTGAAGTATTTTATAGATACCTTTAATGAATTATATGTGTCATTTTTATAGAATTTTGTATTTAAAGCATTGTTTTCACCATCCTTCCTTATATATTTTTATAGAATTTTGTTTTAAGGTATCATTTGTAATTCCTATTTTCTTTTTAAAGCATTTTATGGAAACCCTTTTAATGAATTACATGTGTCATTTTTATAGAATTTTGTATTTAAGGCATTGTTTCACCATCCTTCCTATATGAGGGTTTTTGATTTGATTTGATATATATATATATATATATATATATATATATATATATATATATATATATATATATATATATATATATATATATATATATATATATATATATATATATATATATATATATATATATATATATATATATATATATATATATATATATATATATATATATATATATATATATAGAGAGAGAATTTAGTTAAAATAGTTTGGTGTGTTAAAATTGTTAAAATGAAAAGTATTTTGAACCTTTAGATTTTTGATTTGATTTGAGATGGCATTAATTCAACTAGGATAAAATAAAAATTAAAATTAATTAATTTTATATGACTAAGGGTATCCTAGGTATTTTTAACACTCCATTATTGCCTCTAAAATTCATAAGTGCCGTCATTCACCATTACCATCTTTTAGTTGCTTCTTTAAAATCAATTCTCCATTCCTAAATTTATTTTAGGCCAATACGCATCACTTCTGATTAATCTTGCCATCAGATCCATAATAAACCTTCAAAAAGCCATGATTTTTTTGTTACTCTCAATACTAGCGTTCCTTTTTTTGTTTGCCGTCATTACCACTATTGCCAACACCGCCAGCAACATTTGAATTCACCAGCAGCCTGTGACGATCTATTATTAGATCTATGATCTTTGTGACATATATGGTTTCCGACGAACGTTGAAACAATTGAAAGAGCATATGACGTCATTTTCGTCTTCATAGCCGACTGTATATCGGAACCCTTACCACCACTATGTGTATTAATTTTCGTTGTGTGTATCAAGTAAGATACCCTAATTTTCGTTGTGTGTAGTAGTAACGAAAGTGATAGTGTGTTGGCTGCTATTATTATATCCTATTATGTATCAGTTATGTACATCATTGTATCCTATTCTTGTATGTTGCTTTTAGATTACTTTTTGTCTATTAATAGGTGATGTATTAGTGATTGTCATCTTTCTTGACAGTAATTTGATGTGCATTATTTTGCTATGAGTGTAAACGTATACAATAATTGTGCCTCGTAAAAAACTCATTATACCTGTGTATCTCATGTTAAAAAAAAACTGTGTATCACAGTAATTATAAAACAAACTTTCTTGGTTGTGTACATCTTTACTTAAAAAATTTATGTATCATTAAAATTATCTAAAAGCCAAAAGATGTATCATTAAATAGCATTACATCTTTACTTCAAAATTAAATGTATCATTAAATAATATTTAAAGTATACGAGTATAATAAAAAAAGTTGCAATAAATGTAATGTGTATCACTAAAATAGCAAAAAGCAAAAAATGTATCATGGCTGAACCAATATTCGAGACATTTCTTGGAAATGACGTGGTCTTTTATTGAAAGTTGTATTTAAGATTTAAAGTACAGAGATGTTAAGACTTGTTTAAAGAAAGGCTTTTAAGTCATTAAGTAATATTTTTAGGACGAAAATGCCTTTCAATTTAATGTTGTAATACATAAATGTCATTTATTTGTAGTTAGTCTCATCAAGTACTAATTTACAAAATCAATGGTTGACATTACTTTTTATTTTAATAATTTTAAACAACTAAACCACATTAACCTAACTCTATATATATATATATATATATATATATATATATATATATATATATATATATATATATATATATATATATATATATATATATATATATATATATATATATATATATATATATACATATGTGTTAACCCAGGTTTGTGAGACCAAGTTGTTGTTTGTGAGACCAAGTTGTTCTTTAAGAATGAAATATATTTGATACAGCTCAGACTCAATGGACATAAAGTGAGTTCATAGCCTCACTACACAGATTATTAAATTATTTAAAGATCCGTGAGGGGGATACATGCTAAATTTGAGTACAAGCGTTTTTGGTATGCTTTCTAGGATATATATATTGACAATATGTTTATTGCTGCCTTAAGTCCATTTCTAATCATTGACCACTAATCATTTCTAGAAAATGAGCGATAATATTGTAAATAGTACTATTTGGGGATTGTCATCCCCTATCTGGACAAGTCGCGCTTGCTAGCAGCTGAAGGTTCTGACCTAGGCTAAACAGATTACCTTATTTTGCAAAACTCAAGATAGTTTGCCAGACTTCCTGCATAAGGGCAATTGTTGGTTTGTGATATGTCAAGCAACGGTATCATGAGCATAGTGCAGTAGAACAATTATTTTTAGGTGGGCGAATAACAACGTAGCTCAGAAAAGGATCTTGTATTTAAAATGACTTCAAACCTATGAATTCATTCAACCTTTGTGTTAACTTTTAAGCATATATCTTAGGTATTAAATATTGATAGCATGGAGCAACACAAGGATGGCATGAAGAGGCAAAAGCTTGAAATTATTATCACACATTTTAGGAACCTCATATTGTAAAACTCTGATTTTTAATGATATATAAAGAAAGTTGATTTAATCAATCTTTGGAGTTGTTTTCTATCATTATGACTTGTGTTCTATGAAGTAATACCCCAACTTAATGTTCCACTATGTTAAGGTAAAAATCTGGGTGTTACAGAATTATATCAGATCCATAGTTATAGAGAACAATAATCATAATCTTGAATATAACTATTTTAAAAAAATTTCAAGAAAGTCCTTCGTGCCAATGCCAGTGCTGCTACAAGAATGATGTAAAAGTAATGTTAATGACAGTGCTGCTACAAGAATGATGCGTAAGTGATATTATGATTATTATGCTTAGATATAAATGATATTATGCTTATGTGTAAGTAATATAATGTTAATTATGATATAATTAAGTTATGTTATTTATCGACGTCTCTAGAAATATGTATTCCTATCTTCCTCCTATTATCATCTTATTAGATTCTCAAGATGCACGTTCTGCAAGTATTCCTGACGACTTCATAAAGTATATTTCCAATCTTCCGACGAATAATCCCTATAATACCTCAGAAAATCCATCCAAAGATGAGAAAATCCCAAAAGCATATTTACCTTTTGACAGCGATCCTTATATGTAAGTTATACGAGCATGTAATGAAGAAATAGATTTTCCACCTCAACATTAAATTTTTTTTATCACCTTACCCCCTATTAATATACCATCACCTATATTTGAAAATTCACCTAAAAATACCTATGAACAACAATTTAAAGATATCCTACCATATTTGGAAAAAGAAATAATTCGACTTTTGTCCACTTAGAGGTAACCTATTCTCGTGGATGGCTTTTAATTTTGTTTTCAGGAAAAAATTTCAACTATTTACTAGAATGTGCGACTCTACTCTTTTCTTGACAAGTGTCTAGTTGGTAGGTAAATGTTTTATATGCGACTGATGGGACAGTTTCATAGACCATATAATTTTTTGTAGACTAATTTGATGGTTTGTTTTATTTAGCAAGTGAGACCCGTTATACCTAATCGACTACACAGTATTTACAATAGAAAAACGGTTGGATGTTTATTCTAATTGACTCTCGACTAAATAAATAAAAAATATATTTCTTTTTTATTTTTATTTTCTTTACCAAAAATGAGATAAGTAATTTTTTCCATAGAAAATATGGCATGTTTTGTAGACCTCTTTAAGTAAAGCACACCTTAACCCACTCCATCTGACCTACTTCTTTCAGTTTTATACTATCACAAGACCACTTCATCCCACCTAAAATATCCATTATTATCATCACTTTCACTATATTATACAAAACCAAAAACCATCTGAAACCCTAGTTCATTTTTCAATACCATCTGGAACCCACGAATACAAAAGCTTACATAAAACACTGATGAGAACGTTACGTCTAAAGGGTTTTGGGTCGGGTTCTGAGAAAGAGACTGGTGTGGAGGTTAGCTCTAAGGGTATCGTTAAAAGATAAATGTCACCACGTAAGCATTGGATTGATTTACATGAGGTGAGACAACTTACCCGCATGGAAAAGGATAAATTAGTAGGCAAAAGGTTTGAGAAAGAAAAGGTTACTGATAATATAGTTAAGGATACTTGTGGAGTTGGCAGAGCATGGAGTATTCAGGTTTGATGAAGATGATAAACCCGACAATTGGGTATTTGGTATTTGACTATGAATATTATCGAAAAAATTATTAACCCACTTGTTAGTATTCTTTTTTTTGTTTAGAAATAAAGAGATGTAGAATATATATAAAAATGTGGTTATAGATGGGATTATATAGGTAAGAATATAAACTTTTTGGGTACTTTTGAAATAAGCGGCTAGTTTTAGCCCCAACGGTAAGAAAATATGAATTTTATCCCCACTAGTCGTTACACAATAAATTATAAAAAAAATAAAAATATAAAAAAATACACACGGTGCGAGACCACAACGCGAGGCACGGTGCAGTTCTCGTACAGTGGTCTCGCGTTTTCTCCACCATTTTGTGTTGAGAAATACGACGCGAGGGGGTATAACGCGAGCGAGGATATGACATCTGGCATCGTCGCCGTTGTAGCGTTATGGCCATGGCTCAAGCCATCAAACACCACACCAGGAGCTCTTATATTGGACTAAACTTATACTCCTTAAAAGATAGAGAAAAACATATTGTTTTGCATGTAACGACAAAAGACTAGAAAATCACTCCTGTTTTTTATCTCACATTAACCAATCACCAAAAATATATTCTTCAACTTCCCCAATTCCAATTCTGGCGGTTTTTTGTTTTTCGACAACTCGTATATTTCTTAAAAAGTATTAAATTTTTTATTCAATCATATTAATTTACATACCAAGAGAAGGTAAACGGGCAACAAACAGCGCCGATGGCCTTTCTTTTTATTGATATATTTTTAGAGTTTATTATTATTCTGTTACCTTTTATTAAATATATTAAGCATCTTCTTTATCATTAAAATACCATTTATATCCGCGCTATTAGAGCTCTAGGTGTGGCAACAGAATGCTCTCGCCAAACACATGTGGCACTCACCACTTTCTCGCCAAAGCGTGCCACCACACCACAAACCTTCGCCAAATGCTTCCCTCGTCGTATAACTGGCGAGGTAAAAGACGAAACTTTGTGGGTCCCGTATTTTATTTCATGTTTTTGTTTTGATTTTGTTTTCTTTTTCTCTGATTCTTTTTAAATGCAGATCTCGGGTTTTTTTCAATTGGTGGGATAGCTGGGGAAGGAGATGAGGTAGCTTTGTTTTTCTAATATAATGTAAATTTGTATTTAAGTCCTTGTAGTTTGGTTTAGTTTTAAATTTAGGTTTAAATTTATAATTTTGTTTAAAAAATGTGTTTTTAATTTTATAAAAATACATTTATAACTTCCATGTATTAATTTCTCTTAGTTATTATTGAAATTTTATATTTATGAAATAAAACTAATTTGTTTAAAAATAATAAAAAATAAAATAAAATGGGTAGTGGTGAGGCCCAAATGAAAAGAATGGTTTGTTGTGATAACGTGAGTTTTTTGAAAATGGGTGTGTTAAGTGACGTGACACCTCGTGGGGCACAAATGAAAAGCTTTTTGCTCTTCAAGACACCTAGAGCTCTTAGAAGTTGGATGGCATATGTTTAATCATGCCCTGGGTGATTGCCTGCATGTCCACCCATAGGGCCGATCCTAGCAAACAGTATAATCACTACTAGTTGATTATTAATCAGAGAAAATTTAATACATTAAGATATTAGATAGAATTATACATTTAGTTTAAAATGGGTATATCCTTTTTTAAGTTGAAGTATAAAAGATGTGAGGATTGAATGGTTAACATGATTGTATCATATGTTTGTTGTTTTATATTATCTTTGTTTTAAAATTATTATCTACAAACAACAATTAAACAGTATTAAGAATACATTATTTACTGTTTTAGTTTCATATCACATCTAAAAATAGGTTTACTATTTTATATTTAACTATTTTTGTTTTATGTTTATAATTATCAATATAAACTAATGGTAATATGATAAATTTAAACAAATCTAACATTTATTATTAGTAATGGACAATTATTTTGAAACGTATTAAAAAGAAAGATTTGTCATAAAAGCAACTCTTACGGTAAACTTATACCTATTTCATTCCATATCATCATAAACCTCATCTCACTATGGTGATTCAATTTATATATATTTTCAAAATTATAAACTTTTTTCATAAACCTTTAATAATAGATGAACTTTTTTCCGGAACCTCTCATAATAGATGTCCTGATATTAAAAGTTGTGCATTTATTAGAGGAGAGAGAGAACCATACATCTTGTCATTTGTATATAATATAGGTAGTTGAATAAAATATGAAATGTGACAATTTCATGTTGTTTATGAATTGCTCATAAACAAAGTATGTTGCTAGTGAAACATATTTTAAAAAAGCCTATCACAAAACCTTGTTTCTAATATAAAATGTGAGAGTAAAACTAACAAATATCAAACTCAAACTTTGTGCGTAAATGATAATCTAAACTTCATATTAAGATACATACTTTATGCTTGTATATTGTTAACAAAATCGTATTACATGAATGTCATATTACAAAAGTGTATCAACAAAATCATATTACATGAGTATCATATTAACAAAATCTTATAACAAGAATATAAATTAAATGTGCATTTATGATATTATTATAATAATTTATATATTAACAAAATCATATTACAAAAGTTTTATATGTTATCTGTCTTCCACGACTATATATATTTGAGGCATAAAGCTACACATAAATACTTCACATAAAATGGCGAAAAACACTTCATGCAAATCAAGCATGAATTTTATCATGTGTGTTCTTTTTATTCTCACAACCTTGTCATGTGGTTTTGCTTTAAAACCAAATGATTTTACTAAATTTAGGTTGTTTATTATGACTAGTGGCATTAAGGATGGTATTTTGTTTCATGTCTATGAAACAACAATAGATTATGGGAATCATACACTTGGTATTAATCAAGAGTATAATTGGAAATTTGGAATAGGTGTTGGCTCACATGTTAACGGGGATTTTTGGATGGGGCAAAATAGAGAAAGTGCAACTAAAAATGCAACTGTCGGTGTTTATAATTTTGCGGTGTTTAAACATTGTTATAATGGAAAGATATTTGGCACCCAACATTGTTACTGGATGGTACGTCCAGATGGATTCTATTTCAGTAAACATAACAATATATTTCCTCAAGATTGGGTGTTTAGACAAGGATGGCATGACGTGTAATTGCTCTATCAATAAAGCTAAATATAAAATAAAGTTAACTTATGAGAGGTCAAGTAATAATATTTCTTCTTTGAATATGTTATTGAAGGTATTTGAATAAAATAAATCCTTTTCATAATTTAAGTGTTGCTTGCATTTATCATCATACTACATATTCTTCATTATCAACTCTCATATAATGTTAGTGATAATAGTTTTTTTATGTGTTTTAATGTCATCCAGTATGATTATGTAAGTGTGATAAGGACCTTCTTCCTCTTGATTATCTAAATGGGATTCAATAGAGCATTTTTGCTTGTAAGCACAATCTCCATTACATGAAATGCCTACGATGTCGGCAATACTTTCAAGATCTAGGATGAGTTGTTTATTTTGTATTCAGAATCGAATTGAGATTTTTATTTGGTAACAATGCTTTCCGACACATTGAACGACTAATCTATGAGGACGAATTGAGAGATTTCGTTCCATTTTACGTACAAGGTCAATTCAATGATAAAATTTGAACACGAACCAAGGACAAATTGGCTCGTTGATGTTTTACAAAAATCAAAACCTGTGGCACTAACATTGTGCCAATATAGCCTTGATGGACAAATGTAGGACGAGCAACTCGTTCCTCGTGAATATAACGAGATTCAAGGTTGCCAAATAAATTAACTACTTAGGTTATAAGATAAAAAGGATTTGATATTTAAATTAACTTTATTATTATATAGGTGAATACATAAATATACATTAAATAGATATTTGTAACACCCCTGTTGAAGAATAGTTTAGTTGGGCCGGTCTTAACGACTCTCTAACGTCGTTTGTCGTTTTCGTGGATCTTGAGTGATGCTGCAAACAAAGGAAAACCAATTAGGAGTAGACCCGAGGCCAGAGCCTCGAGGTCCACCTCCAACGGTCAAGTCAGTATCAGGTTGATATGTTGTAAAAGAGGTGTTTGTATTAGAGATAACCTGTGGAGTAGGAGGCCTCTACCCCTGTATATATTGTGATAGGGGTCATATCATAACATATATATATATATATATATATATATATATATATATATATATATATATATATATATATATATATATATATACGCAAGCAAAAGTCTTAATTTTTTAAATATCAAACCAAAATAAAAATAACTCTCCAAAAGTGAAAAACTTTTAAAACATAAGGGTTTAAATGTTAAACTTTGTAAAAGATAAAGGATCTTCAAAAAATTTATTCAAAACATTAAGGGTTCTCTAAGGGTAGTCTCCAACACAGACTCTCACTTCCCAGCTTCCCGCTTAATACCTGCCACAGGAAAAGAAACGTGGCTGAGCTAACACTTAGGGAATAGATATAAACAATATGTAACGAACGAAGCAAAAGATGGAATAACAAAACCTGACAAATCAGATATCATATGATAGAGATATGGATCAAATAATAGAAATAATCAAAGAGATAACGAAAGAAGCATAACAAAGGAATTTGCCCATGAGCCCACATAATGTCTAAAAATGATACATGAATAGACCTAGAAAGTATCTTGAAATAGTCACATGCTCCCAAATGTACATAGGTGGATCAGACCTGACGTACCAAATGTGATATGGTTTTATTACACACACTTACCATTCACCTAAACAAAACAAAACAAAGTACCTAAGATGCATCCATACGCTCCCTACAAAACAAAGTCGTATATGTACACCAACTCGATGACTAGTGCACACATACGGATATCATATCAAAAGGTCATCACAAAAGGGAATGTCATGGACTAATCACACAACCACAGATAGTATCATGCCATTGGTGCATCAATGACATGGTCATGGTACCTCCATGACTATTTACAAATAGCTTGAGCAAAGCAATAAGGAAACAACAAATTTCAAATAGTTTATTTAAGGAACCAACAAATATCAAATAGGATCATAAGATAGATATCAAATCAAGTGGCATACCAACATTAGTCAAGTCACGAGCATATCAAAGGAAGCATCAAACAAAAGTCAAATGGCTAATCAAATGGAAATCAAGTCAAAGAGATGTCCTTTCTAAAAGGACGGAATATTTATACCTACTTATACACAAAGAGAAACAAGAGCACAAATGGAATGTAATTAAACACGCGTCACTGGATCTAAAAAACCATGATTTCATATATTATTAACTATATTTATTGATTTAATACTTGAGTTTCCATATTTAAAAAGCTGACACTATTTAAGTAAGGTGTTTTCATATTTTTTGATTTATTTCTTAATTAAATTAAGTTACCCTAATTAGATAACCAACCAAACGAATCCCATAATTCTTCTAAAATTTTATAGAGGTCCTTACATGGGTCTAATAAGCCTCTATAACTGGGTTTTACCCAAGTCGAATTTTAAACATCCCTTTTACCGTTGTTTCCACAACTAGTCCAAAATTAGATATGACATAATATACAAAAAGTTTTGAACCAGTTACCCTACTTAGACATCTCCAAAATTCATGAAACAAATCATGGACGTGTCTAAACTTATGTACGATAACAACTCAACATTAATTGAAAACCCCTTATAGATTTTGAATAAAAAATCAAACACTAAAATTGAATTTTATAGACTGAAATTCCAGTTTTGA
This sequence comes from Glebionis coronaria, assembly GCA_025667525.1. Taxonomy (NCBI): domain Eukaryota; kingdom Viridiplantae; phylum Streptophyta; class Magnoliopsida; order Asterales; family Asteraceae; genus Glebionis; species Glebionis coronaria. The sequence goes on from CM046879.1 coordinate 103,357,583, forward strand.
CACTTTAACTTATAAAAATTAAAAAACATAACTTAAAATACAAAAGATATTTTTGTATATTCTTACACTCAATTCTTAAAATAAACTTTCAGAATAAAAAATATTTTGGTGTATAAACACCCTAGGGCCAGATTTCTATTTAAGGGAAGTTTTTTTACCTTATGCTATTATTTTCATTATTTCAAAAAATCATAACATAAGGTATAATTATTCAAACTTCTTTATTAATTCAAAACTATACTTCAAATAACATAAAATGAAATAGAAAATATAATTTCTTAAAATTCGGGGTTTACATGTTGTGTAGATACTATTGGAGAGATAATACATTTGATCGTGGAGGTTTTGGAAGCTTGCTAAAAACATCAAATGTACACGAAGATTATTAATTTGATGTTCTTGATCTTCACCTTGATTTTAATCAAGAATGTATGAATTCTAGTTATCTTTATGTTAATTATATTTGCATATGTGATCTTTTATTCACGTTTTGTTTCTCATGATGTCTTGATATCTATGTAATATATTGTAACACCTCATTTTGATAATGGAATGTCACGCGTAATTATGACGTGTCATCAAAACATACAAGGATAAATGTGTAAACATATCATGACCATAAAAGGAAAATACCGGAATCAAACATCGGTAGTCCAAAAGTAAAGCTCATCACAAAAACATAAGTACTATAAATGAAAGGACTAAACAATGTCCATAGCAAGAGTATCAAAGTAAAGATAATGCATAAAGTAAAGAAAGGCTAGAAAGCTTCCAGTCCATATGCACGTACGCTTAAGTCTACGAGCGTCCCTGAGTACCTGCCGTTTTGGGAACACAGAAAAGGAAAACGGCTGAGCAATACGCTCAGTGCACGGATGTACAATAAAGAATGAATAGGAAAAGCATATAACATATAACAGCGGAAGAAACTAAGTCCCGAATAACCTGGTTAAGTCTTGGTAAAACTGGTTTTATAGTTTGAAAAGCCTTATGTTTATCTTATAAAAACTGTTTAACATATTCTACCATTAGCCAATATAGGTCATGAAAATCCACCGTGCATGAATACTTAGAGGGGTGACCTCATCATGTAAATTAGAGGGGCTGCCTCTAATTTAATATACTGGTTTTAGGTAGGAGGGATCAGCTCCTTGTAAAGGATGCAAGGCACACACCACATTCACACTGAGTAATCTGATGAAAACATGTAACTAAGATACCCTCATACACCCCCACATGATAAATATAATAATATGGCCAAAAGCTGAAGGGACGCCACGAGCAATCACTCCACCGTGGGGAAGTCATAACACCAGTGCCTCTAATGTTATGGTTATGGTACCTCCATAACTAGGTGAAACTGGTCATGCATGTATATGGCTATAGGTATTCTAAATTAAACATAAGCAAATCAAACATATAAACTTATACTACGGGAAAACAGTTGGCTGCATACGGGAAAATCCTAATAAGGAAAGAATGTCCATACTGAAAGGACGGAAATCCGTACCTTATGTCCAGTGAACGAAGAAGACGAACTGAGGAGAATCCTACTTCGGTATCACTAATGCTACATAAATACACACGTGTATAAGTATCTGACTAGTAAATACGTAACTGGTTTTATGTCATGTCTTAGCTTATTTTATACGTTCATGTCATGTTTTACTGTTTTAAGCTTTAAACTGTGTTTATCTTATATTCTGTCTATTCTGATTAAGTATTACCTGTATTTCATGTATTATTATACTTACTGTGTAATAATAAGTAACTTTCTAAAATAGCAGGTTTCCTAAAACGAAAAGTTTTCAAAAATAGAAAGTTACCAAAAATAGAAAGTTTCCAAAAATAGAAAGTTTCCAAAAAATAGAAAGTTTCTAAAAATAGAATGTTTCCAAAAATAGAATTAGCTGCCTTAATTAAATAAGTTTCTAAAAATAGAAAGTTTCCATAAATAGATTAGCTGCCTTAATTAAATAAGTTTCTAAAAATAGAAAGTTTCCATAATTAGATATAAGCTGGTTAAATAAGCTAAGTATATAAGCCTAAGTGTTTTCTGATTATTTTTTCTAAGTCATAATGATATAAGGTATAGTTTATTAATTATTACATGTAATTTAAATAAACTATAGGTTAAAAGTATTTAATTAAATATATCATGTTTTTAATTAAATAAAGTTAAATACTTAGGTTAAAACATGTATTATTAATTATTAATAATATAACCTAAGTCATGTTAATTAATTAATTATAACTATGGTTTTTAATAATTAATTAATTATAAAGTCTAGAAAATATAAATACATAGGTTAAAAATTCCATGATCTAATAATTAAATTATAACCTAAGTCATGTTTTATTAAATTAATCATGTCATATTTTATTAATTTAATTTTAACATATGATTATTAAAACATAACCTTAACATAAACCATGAACCGGATCGTGACTAGAAACCATGAACCGGACTCGAAATCAACACCATACCCCGAACCACTTCGGGGTTTCCCCCTTTTTTGCTGTTGTGGGACCCACACCAACAAACCGAGGCATTTTGGTCTAGGTGGTGGTCTATAAGCCAAACCGAGACCCCTTGGGGTTCGGTTTAGGCGTCGGCCAAACAAAACACCCCTAAATCCTCCTTTTTGATTTATCCCATAACCATTTACATGTTTAGTTTATGTTTTTAATTAGGTTTTTAAAAACATCATGTTCTTATTTAATTTATTAAATCAAAACAAAAAGAAAAATGATTAAAAAGGTATACCGAATGCGTGGATTTAACGAGGATGAACACACACGAACACTTGCACCAAAATCAAGATCAAAATCAAACAAACACCCCCCTTTTGGTGTGTTTATATGTGGCGGCCAAGAGGGAGCAAGAAGGAGAAGGAGAAAACCTTTTTAGGTTTTTGATTTAATTTACTGTAAAGTGAAAAGTGAATACAAGATTTCACATTAACCCTTGTTAGTTAAAAATTTAGATGAGCTTGGCCCATCTCTTGGTGTAGCCGCGGGTAAGGGGGCCCCACATGGGGTACCCGTACCATTTTCTGAGTCTTTTTATTTAAGTGTTCGTTCGTGTTTAGTCGTGTTCGTGTTTTATGTGTTCTCGTTAAATATTAACCGTGACTTAATATATTTATTCGTGTTCGTAATAAATATATATATATATATATACGTAATTAATATTAGTTCGTGATTTAATTACGTTCATGATTTCATGATCGCATGCTCGTGATTAATTATTGTTTAAATAATTATTGTGCGTTCGTACGTAATAAATACTTATCATGTTCTAACACGTACGTAATACGTAAAATTCTAGCACGTGAACGCAATCATACTATAAAAGGAAAGTTTTAATCTAGTACGTACGATCTTAAGGGTACTATTCATGGTAAAAGCATGCGGGTTTTACAACTCTTCCCCCCTAAAAAGAATAATTCGTCCCCGAATTATAAATAAAGTAAACTGAAGAAGAAGAACATACCCGAATTCAAAATATGAAATGAGGGTAAGAAGCCCGGATAGACTCCTCTGTTTCCCAAGTGGCTTCCCGCTCGGTATGATCCCTCTAAAGGATTTTGACGAATGGAATCGTCTTCCTTCTCATGACTCGTTCTTGTCTGTCAAGAACTCGTTCGGGTTCTTTTATGAAGGTGAGATCTTCACGTATCTGTTCCAGTGGATACTGAACCATGTAAAGGGGATGATACTGGTACCCTCTGAGTAAGGAAACATGAAACATATTGTGCACATACGAAAGCTGCGGAGGTAACGCTAACCGGTAAGATACTTCACCGACTCGTTCAATGATATCAAACAGTCCGATGAAACGAGGACTGAGCTTCCCTTTAATCCCGAAGCGTCAAACACCACGTGCCGGCGAAACCTTAAGGAAGACGTGATCTCCTACGTTAAAATGTATGTCCCTACGATGCCTATCAGCGTAACTCTTCTGACGTGACCGTGCTTCCTGAATTTTCTGCTTAGCTACTGCGATCCTTTCATTGGTCATCTCTATGATTTCTGGTCCTTCAAGTGTTCGCTCGCCAACCTGATCCCAGCATATTGGGGCGCGACACTTTCTACCATACAACATCTCGAAAGGAGCACACTTGATACTTGCGTGCCAACTGTTGTTGTATGCAAACTCCACCAAACAGATATAATCGTCCCAATCACCCGTCCATTCCAACGCACATGACCTCAGCATGTCTTCTAATGTTTGAATCGTTCGCTCCGACTGTCCGTCTGTTTGAGGATGAAAAGCCGTGCTAAGCTTAAGTTGTGTACCCCAAGCTTTCTACAGACTCTTCCAAAATCGCGAAGTGAAACGAGGATCTCTGTCTGAGACGATGTTGGATGGAGCACCGTGGAGTCTCATGATCTCTCTTCTATATGTATCGGCGAGTTTACTTACCGGATCTTCCTTGCGGATCGGTAAGAAATGAGCTGATTTGATAAGTCGATCTACGATAACCCAAATTGCATCGTGCTTCCTCTTTGTAGGCGGAAGACCAGTAACAAAATCCATGGTGTTTTTGTCCCACTTCCACTCTGGGATATCTAACGGTTGAAGGAGACTGCCAGATCGCTGATGGTCGATCTTAACCTGTTGGCAGGTAAGACATTTGGAGACGTAAGTGGCCACATCCTGTTTCATACCACTCCACCAAAAGTACTGCTTGATGTCATGGTACATCTTAGTCGAACTAGGATGTATAGAGAATGGGGAGCTATGAGCTTCAGCTAACAAGGCTTCCCGGAGTTCTTGATCATCAGGAACACAAAGTCTCGTGCCCTGCCATACGATACCATCTGCATGTACTCTGAATTCCGTCTGTTTCTCCAAATTATGTACTATCGACCAGATTTCTCCATCATCTTTCTGAGCTTCCTTGATCTTAGAGAGTAACTCGGGTTCTACTCTAAGATTAGCCCAGTAACCGTGCTGTCCACGTACCATGATCTCGATGTCTAGTCGCTCCAAGTCTCTTATGATTTCCTCCTCAATTTTAATGCCGTTGATCATTCCGGACTTCCTGCTAAGTGCATCTGCTACTACATTCGCCTTTTCGGGATGATACTATAGATTAATGTCATAATCCTTCAACAGCTCTAACCATCTTCTCTGCCTCATGTTCAATTCACGTTGAGTGAAGATATACTTCAAGCTCTTGTGGTCCGTGAAAATGTCACATGATTCTCCATATAAGTAGTGCCTCCATATCTTCAATGCAAACACGACTACAGCAAGTTCCAAGTCATGCGTAGGGTAATTCTCTTCATAAGGCTTAAGCTGTCGTGAAGCGTATGCGATCACTTTCCCATGTTGCATGAGAACACAGCCAAGTCCCTTCCCCGATGCATCACTGTAGATTTGAAATCCAACCGTACCAGATGGGAGAGTAAGAATAGGTGCAGATACTAGCTTCTACTTCAGGTATTCAAAGCTCTTCTCTCGTTCTCCAGTCCAGACGAATTTCTTCCCTTTCCGCATCAGTTTGGTCAATGGTAGTGCTAAGCGGGAAAAGTTCTCCACGAACCTACGGTAATAGCCAGCTAAGCCTAAGAAACTGCGGACTTCCGTCATTGATGTCGGTCTCGGCCACTTAGTAATGGCCTCAACCTTCGTTGGATCCATAGTGATTCCTTCTGCTGATTCAATGTGACCTAAGAATGCCACATTGTCTAACCAGAACTCACATTTGGAGAATTTAGCTTACAGCTGCTTCTGGCGAAGAATCTGTAGTACTGTACGAAGATGGTCTTCGTGTTCCTCCTTGGACTTTGAGAAAATCAAGATGTCATCGATGAAGACAATGACGAACTTGTCCAGAAATTCATGGAAGATTATGTTCATCAAGTCCATGAACACTACTGGAGCATTGGTCAGGCCGAGTGGCCATAGCGGGTATGAAAAGCAGTCTTGGTGATATCCTGCTCCTTGACCCGTAGCTGATGATAGCCTAACCTAAGATCAATCTTGGAGAAGTGTTTGGCCCCTTGGAGTTGGTCAAACACATCGTCTATACACGATAGTGGATACCTATTCCGGATAGTAATCTTGTTGAGCTCGCGATAGTCTATGCAAAGAAGAATTCTGCCGTCCTTCTTCTTAACAAATAAGACCGGTGCGCCCCATGGAGATGCGCTCGGTCGAATGAAACCTCGTTCTAGAAGTTCTTGTAGTTGATCCTTCAGCTCCTTCAGCTCTATGGGAGCCATGCGATAAGGAGCTTTGGAGATTGGTTCAGCTCCTGGAATAAGCTCGATATTGAATTCCACTTCTCGTACAGGTGGTATGCCTGGAAGTTCTTCTAGAAATACATCTTGGAATTCCGACACTATTGGTTGATCCTGAATTGATGGGGATTCAGCATCCATGTCATGAACCGTAGCTAGATAACCGTCGTAGCCATGTGACAGTAGTGCACGCGCTTGCAGGGTAGATATGATTTGTACAGACCGTCCGGGTACGAAACCGTTATGAATGTACTCTGGTGCATTAACATCACCAAAGATAACTCAATATGAATGGCAGTCTATGGTAGCACGATGCTTGGATAGCCAATCCATGCCCAAAATCATGCCAAAGTCATTCATGTCCAGCGGAAGTGCGTCAACAGGACGAACCTTATCGTCAAATTCTAGGGGAAGACTATTGTATACATGGGTAATTAATACATAGTCCCTCAAAGGCGTGGAAACAGTAAGCCTATTCTCTAGTGGCATGGGGAGCATCCTAATGTTCTTAGCATAAGCAGTAAAAATGACCGAGTGAGTAACACCCCTATCGAAAAGAACACATGCAGCTTGACCATACATATACAAGATTCCAGTGATAGTACCTATAGACTTGTTGGCCTGGTATCGAGATGTCGTGTTGACACGCCCAGTGGTAGTAGGCGGCTTGGTATCAGCATGTCCCGATGTGTCCTCCATCTCGCCCTTATGGCAATCCTTCATGATATGGCCAGGAAGACCACACTTGAAGCATGCGTCAGTGTTACGACAACATGGCCCCGGGTGCCTATGGTGGCAAGTAGAGTAAAGAGGATGAGTATATCCTCCAGCAGTTGCTCTGGCTGGTTGAGGACCTGATAAAACATTTTACGTAAGACATGATAATAGGGTACAAAGGACAATGCGGATAATCGTAAGATTGAATACCAGTGATAGCTGGACGGCTAGGCTGTGAACCTCTCTGGTTCTGGTCCCTACCGTTTCCATGGTTCCTGGTAGAAGATTTGCTAGAGTGTCAGAATATGAGTTATAACACGAAATCATAAGAAAATGCGTAAGTATTAGGACCTGCTGCCGTTGGAGTGTCTAGCGTTGTTACGGTAATTATCATTACCGCCACGCCTATCCGTAGCAGAATGGTCGTTAGTCTGACCGTTTCCCTTGGGCTGATGAGGCTGCTGCTGAGTAGCCGGCTGAGACCGGTCCCCCGTTTTCTGCCTGGAAGATATAGTTTAAAGAGATGAATAATTGACATATATGGAAAGAATACAGATTGGTCACCGCTTGAATTCGAATGTTTACCTCTTGTCGGGTCTCTCAGCTTCCCCGAACTCATCTCTCTCCTGCAGCATTTCCAGCTTACGTGTCGCATCGTCCACTTGTGCTACAGTGGTGAACGTAGCACACACCAGATTGTTTGTGACCGATATGCGAAGAGCCCACCTAAAGTGGTATGCCTGCTCTTCAGGAGTACCTGATGCTGTACCAAGGAAACCAGCTAAGCGAAGAAAGCGCTGCATAAACTCGTTGCTATTCTCCCCAGCTCTCTGTCGGATCCCATGGTACTCCCTCTTGAGCTTGTCTTGCTTAGCCTTGGGAAAGAACTGCTCCATCACCCTGTCCTTGAACTGAGCCCAAGTCAAACCAGCAACCCAATCGTCACCTCCCTCAGACTGCAACAACGTTAACCAACAATTTAACACATCGCCTTCGAACCGATAGCATGACAACCTCGCCTTGTACGCGGGGTCACAACCCATAGCATTGAAAATCTTCTCGATGTGAGCCAACCAGCTTTCAGCATCACTGAGGCTATCTGTTTTCTCAAAAGCTCAAGGACGGAGCTTGTTGAATCTCTCCAGCCATACTGCCAATGTCACTGGAGGAGGAGGAGGAGGTGCTTGGTTATGCTGTTGATTGTTGGCAGCTTGAACCTCAGCCCTGATGTTGTTCCTCAGTTGAGGAAGCAAAGCTTGCATTGCAGCATTGAGTTGTTCCTGTTCGCGTGTGAGAACCATCTGACAATATAACATAAAACATATGATTAACAGATCAAAACATAATATATATATATATATATATATATATATATATATATATATATATATATATATATATATATATATATATATATATATATATATATATATATATATATATATATATATATATATATATATATGAAAAAAATTTATACCAATAAATCCAGAGAAAAATTTTATGCTAGAAAATTTGTGTATGAATGCATGATGCAGTTTTATGAAAACTTTTATATGCTCGAGAGTGAACGCCTATGGTCAGTTCACCCAAAATAAAAGACATGGCGAGGGGACGCCTATGGGTCGGTCCCAAATTTAAAAGTTTCGATAGAACACATGCGACTAAATAGGGCCAGTCCTGTACCAACCATTACTTAGTCATAAACATGTGACAATGACATATATATGTATGCATAAAAATGATGAATGCATGAAAACAACTGTCAGTTCTAGGAAGACCATAGTGACTACCCACTAATCACAGATCATATTTTGAGATCCTACAGGTCGAAGCCTTGGCTCTGATACCATAATTGTAACACCCCATTTTGATAATGGAATGTCACGCGTAATTATGGCGTGTCATCAAAGCATACAAGGATAAATGTGTAAACCTTTCATGACCATAAAAGGAAAATACCGGAATCAAACATCGATAGTCCAAAAGTAAAGCTCATCACACACAAACATAAGTACTGTAAATGAAAGGACTAAACAATGTCCATAGCAAGAGTATCAAAGTAAAGATAATGCATAAAGTAAAGAAAGGCTAGAAAGCTTCCAGTCCATATGCACGTATGCTTAAGTCTACGAGCGTCCCTGAGTACCTGCCGTTTTGGGAACATAGAAAAGGAAAACGGCTGAGCAATACGCTTAGTGCACAGATGTACAATAAAGCATGAATAGGAAAAGCATATAACATATAATAGCGGAAGAAACTAAGTCCCGAATAACCTGGTTAAGTCTTGGTAAAACTGGTTTTATAGTTTGAAAAGCCTTATGTTTATCTTATAAAAACTGTTTAACATATTCTACCATTAGCCAATATAGCTCATGAAAATCCACCGTGCATGAATACTTGGAGGGGTGACCTCATCATGCAAATTAGAGGGGCTGACTCTAATTTAATATATTGGTTTTGGGTAGGAGGGATCAGCTCCTTGTGAAGGATGCAAGACACACACCACATTCACACTGAGTAATCTTCTGAAAACATGTAACTAGGATGCACCCATACGCCCCACATGATAAATATAATAATATGGCCAAAAGTTGAAGGGACGCCACGAGCAATCACTCCGCCGTGGGGAAGTCATAACACCAGTGCCTCTAATGTTATGGTTATGGTACCTCCATAACTAGGTGAAACTGGTCATGCATGTATATGGCTATAGGTATTCTAAATTAAACATAAGCAAATCAAACATATAAACTTATACTACGGGAAAACAGTTGGCTGCATACGGGAAAATCCTAATAAGGAAAGAATGTCCATACTGAAAGGACGAAAATCCGTACCTTATGTCCAGTGAACGAAGAAGACGAACTAAGGAGAACCCTACTTCGGTATCACTAATGCTACATTAATACATACGTGTATAAGTAACTGATTACTAAATACGTAACTGGTTTTATGTCATGTCTTAGCTTATTTTATACGTTCATGTCATGTTTTACTGTTTTAAGCTTTAAACTGTGTTTATCTTATATTCTGTCTATTCTGATTAAGTATCACCTGTATTTCATGTATTATTATACTTACTGTGTAATAATAAGTAACTTTCTAAAATAGCAGGTTTCCTAAAATAAAAAGTTTCCTAAAATAGAAAGTTTCCAAAAATAGAAAGTTTCCAAAAATAGAAAGTTTCCAAAAATAGAAAGTTCCCAAAAATAGAAAGTTTCCAAAAATAGAAAGTTTCCAAAAATAGTAAGTTTCCAAAAATAGAATTAGCTGCCTTAATTAAATAAGTTTCTAAAAACAGAAAGTTTCCATAAATATATTAGTTGCCTTAATTAAATAAGTTTCTAAAAATAGAAAGTTTCCATAATTAGATATAAGCTGGTTAAATAAGCTAAGTATATAAGCTTAAGTGTTTTCTGAGATATAAGCTGATTATTTTTTCTAAGTCATAATGATATAAGGTATAGTTTATTAATTGTTACAAGTAATTTAAATAAACTATAGGTTAAAAGTATTTAATTAAATATATCATGTTTTAATTAAATAAAGTTAAATACTTAGGTTAAAACATGTATTATTAATTATTAATAATATAACCTAAGTCATGTTAATTAATTAATTATAACTATGGTTTTTAATAATTAATTAATTATAAAGTCTAGAAAATATAAATACTTAGGTTAAAAATTCCATGATCTAATAATTAAATTATAACCTAAGTCATGTTTTATTAAATTAATCATGTCATATTTTATTAATTTAATTTTAACATATGATTATTAAAACATAACCTTAACATAAACCATGAACCGGATCGCGACTAGAAACCATGAACCGGACTCGAAATCAACACCATACCCCGAACCACCTCGGGGTTTCCCCCTTTTTGCTGCTGCCGTGGGACCCACACCACCAAACCGAGGTCTTGTGGTCTCGGTGGTGGTCTATAAGGCAAACCGAGACCCCCTTGGGGTTCGGTTTAGGCGCCGGCCAAACAAAACACCCCTAAATCCTCCTTTTTGATTTACCCCATAACCATTTACATGTTTAGTTTATGTTTTTAATTAGGTTTTTAAAAACATCATGTTCTTATTTAATTTATTAAATCAAAACAAAAAGAAAAAGGATTAAAAAGGTATACCGAATGCGTGGATCTAACAAGGATGAACACACACGAACACTTGCACCAAAATCAAGATCAAAATCAAACAAATACCCCCCTTTGGTGTGTTTATATGCGGCAACCAAGAGGGAGAAAGAAGGAGAAGGAGAAAACTTTTTTAGGTTTTTGATTTAATTTACTGTAAAGTGAAAAGTGAATACAAGATTTCACATTAACCCTTGTTAGTTAAAACTTTAGATGGGCTTGGCCCATCTCTTGGTGTAGTCACGGGTAAGGGGGCCCCACATGGGGTACCCGTACCATTTTCCGAGTCTTTTTATTTAAGTGTTCGTTCGTGTTTAGTCGTGTTCGTGTTTTATGTGTTCTCGTTAAATATTAACCGTGACTTAATATATTTATTCGTGTTCGTAATAAATATATATATATATATATATATATATATATATATATATATATATATATATATATATATATATATATATATATATATATATATATATATATATATATACGTAATTAATATTAGTTCGTGATTTAATTACGTTCATGATTTTATGATCGCATGCTCGTGATTAAATATTGTTTAAATAATTATTGTGCGTTCGTACGTAATAAATACTTATCGTGTTTTAACATGTACGTAATACGTAAAATTCTAACACGTGAACGTAATCATACTATAAAAGGAAAGTTTTAATCTAGTACGTACGATCTTAAGGGTACTATTCATGGTAAAAGTATGCAGGTTTTACATATATGGTCATTAACTCCAACAGTGGCATAACGAGTCAGATGCATATGCTATATAATTACATCAAAAAGATTTAAAATGATGTAAAATCATGATTTTCTTGATGTTTTGCTATGAGTTAATTAAGGCTTTAATATTTATAAATATAGACATAATTAGATCTTCAATAATCTGGAAAAAAAATGATGTTACATATTTTTTAGATGATAGCAAAACGTTAATTGTAACTACTTGTTGAATTTACGTCTTCTATGATATGTTATGCATGTTTAAAGGGTTTAAACTGTTAATCCATATGAACTAAAGTTAATCAAGGATCTTATGTTTAACATGTTGCAATTTGCTATATGAACTAGAGTTATATCTATTAGATTGATATGTGCCTTAATTGCATGATATATTACATATTTTAATTGTAGAAATTGTGACCAATCTACATTAAAACGATTATATGGTCTGGCTTAAATTCCTAGGATAAACACTAAAAACACGTTTTGAACAACTTTTTAGTTTCTGCCAAAATCTAGGGAAGACTTCTTCCTAGCGTTGTTTGGGTTAAAAGTTAGAAACCAACAAGATTTCTTAAAATGAGATTCTCAATATATACTTAAAATTTGTGCGTATCTTGTTTTATTTGGAATAATTTACAAGAATAATAGATGTGACCTTTTAAATAGTTATTCATATATATTTTGTTTTATTTTATTTCTAAAGTTGTTTAATATTTTAAATTAGTATAAAATATTTTTCCAAAATTAAAATAAACTAACTAGGTTAAGTAAATATATTTTCTTTTTACTTGATACTTACCTTGACTTGGAACACACACAAAATAAGATCTTTTGATATCTATAAATTTTTTAGTTAGACAAACTAAAATAAATAGGCATATTGTTATGCATCCCTAAGAAGGTTTTTAATAAGCTTCGCGCTGGCCTGAGATGGGACTCTAATTATACATCTTTTCTTACCCAAAAACGGACTTAAATGAGTAAAATATTGTCAAAATGTGTGCCATATATGCTTGTTTTCTTTATGTGTGTATGTGCAGGCTCGGATATCGAGAAATCACTCGGAAATCATCAAAACAAGACAAAACGGATAAGAGGAACGAAGACGTACAAGAAAACCGAAGCTGGATGTCATTTTACGGGTTTGGTGAAATTAAAATTTTGCCCCTTAACTTTCACAAAATTACACTTTATACCCCTAAGATATCTTATATTACCTGGGTCCTTAAAGTATGGAAATATTACAACAATAGTCCTTGGAAAATGGCTATTACAAGTGGAGGGGCTAAAACTGCCAACATTCAAACTCCATATGTATGTTATCAACCCGATCTGAATATTAACTAAGAGAGGAGTGTGTTTTGCAATTCTTCAAACTTCAATCTAGTTCAAAACCCAAATGCAAACCCTGTCACCACCCTTTTGAACCCCACCTTAATTGATAATATTTCAAAATTATTAAAGAGGAACACTTTATTTAACTACTTAACCAAATCAAAAACCCCTGTTTATCACCCACATAAACCTTAATTACACAAGGTACGATTAAGAGCATATCAAAAAGAAAGTTAAATTGTTTGGGGCAAATGATAATTAAGCCCATGCCTAACATACTCCATGTGGCAAATGAGTCGCTAGATCGGCATGGGGACCTCACCAAAGCAGAGATGATCACAGGTTTTACACATTTGAAGATCCTTGCATACCATATTGATGTATATGATTCAATGTCGTGCTCCACACATCAAATATATGGCCAAGATCATCTAATAACGCTACAAAATCACATGGTTCTTCATAGAGGTATTCAAAATAACGTATATCCAATGGCATATTCGTGGGGCAATTTAGCAAGTTCAATGACAAAAATCAGCTAGGGTTCCTCATGCAATCAGTATAAATAGAGTAGTGTGGGGTTTAGTACGTTGATCTAACGGTGGGGGATCGATAGCAACTAAAACATCAAAAGGGGCCTACAGGGTCACTTCATTATCAGAGTTACGTGGCTCGAGGGGCAGACCCACTTGGTTTACTTTTTCATATTTTGTCAGATGAACAGTCGCCTACATGGTACACTGTGTTTATTAAAATGGTTTCGGTCATAGCACGGCATGGGAAGCATTTACTTCATCATTTATTTTTTCACAGTACGGCTGGGGCAGATTTGTTAGTCTAGAAGTCACGCCTCCGGCTGTAACAACTAGACTAGGGGACAATATGACGTATAGTCTCCAACCGGGTCCTGGACCCGGCCCACGGGTACTACCCGTATCCGGCCCAACATGAATGGGTTGGATCAATGTTACTCTAGGCTTATGGGCCCCAGGAAGTAATGGCTGCACGCGGTACTATACGAACCACGTCCTATCACACGCGGCATGGGTTAGACAGAATCACAATCTAATTAAGATTGTGATTCACCCTAAAGCAATAAGATATTCACTAACCAAAATTAGCAGATAAGGATCAGCACAAACATGGTAGTTATCTCTTGCTTAGGGCTCAATATTCAGTAAGGCCCAACAAGCATTCTACAGCCTATACAAGGAACCCCCAAGGGTTTCATAGAAGTACGATTTACTCAATACTCACACCCCTTACCAATTACTAATCCTAAACTGATTACTTACTCTCACGCTGGAGTCTAATCGTGGGATACGTTCCCACAGTAAGTCTAACAGCTTGTTGCTTTTAGTGTGTAAGGTCTCAAACCAGAAGTTTACTTGGTGTAAGAGCCAGAGCCCTGGATACCCAAATTAAGCCTAATTCGGGTTAGTCAAGGTTCATCCAACTTTTGTATCAACACCTCCAATAACATCCGCTTCTGGTTTGAGTAACGTGGCATCTCGTTTTACTCCTAGTCAAGCTAAGGCAGTTCATGGCAATACTCGCCAGTTTCAAAATCGACCAGTAGTAGCGGGTTGAAGTGCTTTAACTGTGGTGACCCTGGTAACCGACATTAGTAGTGTAAGAAGGCTGTGAAGAGACAGTTATTTTTTGAACCAAAGGAAGATGATGATGTGGCTTATAATGACTATGAAGAAGCCGTAGTTTATGATGAAGAAGTCGAGTATGAGGAGGAGTATATGTCTGGAGATTTGGGGGTGAACTTGGTGCTAAGGCGCTCTTGCTTAACACCTAAAGCTGATGGTGATTATTGGCTCAAACATAACATCTTTCAGTCAACTTGTACCATTATGGGTAAGGTTTGCACCTTCGTATGTGATTCGGGTAGTTGTGATAACTTAACAGCTGATGAAGCGGTCTAAAATTTAGGATTAAAAACTGAAAATTGTCCCAAACCTTATAAGTAACAATAGCTTAAAAAGGGTGGGGAGATAATAGTTTCCAAACGTGTCCAAGTTATGTTTTCTATTGGAACAACTTATAAGGAAAATCTTTAGTGTAATGTGATACCTATAGATGATTGTCACTTGTTATTGGGTAGACCTTGGGAGTATGATCATGATGTAACTTACAATGAGAGAACTAATTCTTGTAGTTATTGTTTGGGGTGTGAAGATTACTTGGATGCCGAATAAACCTAAGGAAGTAATCAATAAGTCCACTGATACTTTACTAACTCTTTCTCAGTATGAAGACGATCTGGAGTTGGGAGATGATGTTTTTGTGCTAATAGGGAAGAAGGTTTCTAAAGATAGTGAAATTCCCGAAGCCATGATCCATTTACTAGAGGAATTTTCTAATGTTTTCCCTGATGAATTACCTTATGGTTTGCCACCATTGCGTGACATACAACATCATATTAATCTAGAGCCTGGGTCACAATTTCATAACATGCCACATTACAGGATGAGCCCAGGATAACATGAGGAGCTACATAGGCAGGTTGAGGATTTGGTCTCTAAGGGTCACGTTCGTGAAAGCATGAGCTTGTGTGTTGTTCCTGCCCTATTGATACCAAAGAAGGATGATACTTGGCGTATGTGTGTCGATATTCGAGCCATGAACAAGATCATTGTAAGGTATAGGTTTCCTATCCTTCGCCTCGATTATTTGCTTGATCAGAATAGTGGTGCTACTATTTTTACGAAACTAGATTTAAAGAGTGTGTATTACCATATTCATCTTAGACCTGGTGATGAGTGGATGACCGCTATCAAGGCCCGTGAAGGGTTGTATACGTGGTTGGTAATGCCTTTTGGTTTCTCAAATGCACCAAGTACATTTATGCGTGTGATGAATCAACTGCTCATGCCTTTTATTGGCAAGTTTATGGTTATTTATTTTGATGATATTCTTATTTATATTTCTCCTTATAGTGAGCATGTCAATCATGTGAGGCATATCTTGACTTTGCTTTGGAAGGACATTTTTTATGCAGCCACGAAGAAGTGTATGTTCATAAACCCTAAAGTTTTGTTTTTGGGGTATGTTGTTTTTGGTGATGGCATATAGGTGGACGAGTCTGAGGTAGCAGTTGTTCATAAGTGGCCAACTCCAACTACCATTACTGAAGTTTGGAGTTTTCATGAAGACGGAGAAGGCATAACTGAATTTACAGGTTGTCAAGGAAAAGCTTACTACAATGCCAATCCTGGTAGTACCTTACTTTTCAAAAGTTGTTTAGCTTCGTATTGATGCTTCAAAGGTTGCAATTGGTGGAGTTCTTAGTCAAGGTGGGTGTCATGTTGCCTATTTCAGTGAGAAGTTGATAGGGTCGAAGTCTAGGTAGTTTACTTATGACTTAGAGTTTTATGTAGTGCTCCAAGATGTGAAGCATTGGCTCCAATGTTTGTCTCATAAGGAGTTTGTTTTGTTCATTAATCATGATTCCTTAAGGCATATTCGTACTCAAGATAAGATAACCCATAAGCATGGGCGTTGGTTGGCTTTTCTTGAGAAGTTTAGTTTTGTGGTGAAACGCAAAACCAGTGCTTCCAATGGTGATGATGATGCCTTAGGCAGAAGGAGTAGTTTACTTGTAACCATGCAGGTTGATGTGCGAGGACTTGATGTCATTCGTGACATGGTGACTATGGAACCATACTTTTTGGTTATTTTGCACGGTCTGCAATCTGGGGAGAAAACATATTTTTATGCATAATGGGTTCCTATTCAAAGGGAATCAACTTTGTATTCCTTATTCAAGTATTTGCTTGCAAATTATTAAAGGAGTTGTATGGTGAAGGGCATGTTGGTCGTGATCGCACTTTACAGCTAGTTCAAGCTTCTTATTTTTGGCCTATTATGAGGAAGGAAGTGGATCATTATGTCAATAAGTGTCGTATTTGTCAAGTTTCAAAGTGCAGGAATACTAATGCAGGACTTTATATGCCTTTTCATGTTCCTTTGATTCCTTGGGTTGATATTAGCATGGATTTTGTGTTGGGGATACCTCGTACTCAAAAGGGGTAATGATTCAATATTTTTTTTTGATCATTTTTCTAAAATGGTTCATTTTCTTCCTTGCAAGGAGACAACGGATGCAGTTAATGTATCCCAACTTTTCTTTAGGGATGTGTATCGTTTACATGGTTTACCTTCCACCATTGTTTCTGATTGGAACACTAGGTTTTTGAGTTATTTTTGGCGTAGTTTGTGGAATATGGTGAATAATCAACTCAATTTTAGTAGAGCTTATCATCCTTAAACTGATGGGAAAATTGAAGTTGTTAACAGGTCCCTTAGTAATATGTTACGGTGTTTGGTGCGTGATCATATGAAGGCATGAGATCAGAAGTGTGTCAAGTTGAGTTTCCTCATAACCATGTTGTTAATCGGGACACTGGGTTTGGTCCATTCCATGTGATTTATTATGCTCAACCACATGGTCCTCTTGATCTTATGACTCTTTAGGTTTCTAGGTCTTTCCAAAGAAAGTGCATGATTTTGTTGAGGGGTTGCATGATGTTCATAAATATATTCGTAACAATTTGGTTCGCACCATTTCGAAGTACAAGGAGGATGCACATCAAAAGAGGCGAGTTGATTTTGAAGTAAGAGACTTTATGTGGGTTGTTTGGACTAAGGATCATTTTCCAGCTGGTGAGTACAATAAGTTATTTTCGTAGAAGATTTGTCCATTGGAAACTGTAGAGAATATGAAGTCGAATGCTTATCGTTTGAAGTTACCAAGCCATATTCAATGTTCAGATATTTTTAACGTGACTCACTTGTTTCTTTACCATGGTGATTATTCGGATGATGATACTGTTGGAATTCGAGGAAAAAAATTTCCTATTCAAGGGGAATGATGGAGGCCCAAGTATTGAAGAACGAGCTGACTTGTTTCTGGAAGCCCAAGATCGTGTAAATAAGTGGGCTTTTTTAAAACAACCATAACTTGAGCATCATAAGTTCATTTTTAGCCCATGACCTGTCAAAATGACCGGAAAACGAGAGGAATGAGGCTATAACCACCTTTTAGCTGGTTGAGGATTTTTCGAGGCATAAAAAGCCATTTCACTATGATTTATTTGCATTTTTATGTTATTTTCATTTTCTGTTGGTGTTTTAGGGTTTTTCTTTGTTTCTTGTCATTATTTTAACATTCAACTCTAACCCTAGCAAGGCAATTATTAGAATAATAAAAGCTAAACTATTGGCAATTGTTTGCTAAGTTTTTACCCTAATAATCAGTATTCATTAGAATTAGCGATTGTTGGAAGAATTGTTTCTGGTATTTATTGGAATCATCAGATCTATTTTATCTATTTTGTTTCTAGTCTACATCAGCCTTAATATTTATCTATAACTTTTTATTTTAATATTGTATTAGTACTTTTCTATTTATCTAGCACTTTTTCTTTTGTACTATTTTACTACCATTTCATATCTCATCCCTCATCTCTCATCTCTATCTCTATCTCTGAAACTACTACTTTTTCGTTTCTTTGATTTTCTGAATCATCCACTATCTGAGTCACCCGTTGGATCCCTACAAGAAAAGTACTTGATCAAAGTTTACCATAAGAGAGGTTTTAAGTTTCCCTATGATGGGATTTTCTGATTTACACCCATTTTTCAAGTTGTTAGTGCAAACATTACGATGCTTTGTCGATATAATCTCTTTATGTTTTGTTGATGACAACCGTATAATTCGCAATACATTATGTAAAATGTTAAGGTACTCGTAATCACTCAAGAATACATTTGTATACTTCTCTCGACACCTCCAAGATCGCATTTGGCATGAATCACTCAAGGTATGTACAAACATGTCATTAACCTAACTAAGTGATCAAGGATTAATATTTTCTTAAACTCACTTTTATACAAAGTGACAAAGTAATTTTTAATTAACTTTACTTTTAAGAAAATGTTTTATTAAAAAGAAAAATAGAAATTTGAATTTGGAATATTCCGAAGAATGTTCCCTAAGGTATATTCTAAAGAATATTCTTTAATTTAAATTTGGCATATTCCATATGCCAAAGGAATACCCTTTGAGGGTATTAACTACCCCAGATGGCATATCCCCACTAAAGGAAAATTTTCCACGGACTCCAATGCGGAGGTTCCTTAAAGGAACCCGCGGTTCCTTATTGATAAGGAACCGCGGGTAGAGATAAGGAACCGCGGGTGTTTTTTACCGTTGCAATGTTGCCCTATAAATAGTGGATAATTTCTAGATTTTCTTTTAACCCTGTTTGCACAGTTTCTTCAAAAACATCTTTAAACCCTTGATTAGTTAGTTTAGATTAATCTTATTTAAGATGTGATTCTCTCCTTCAATCTCCTCATCCTCTTAAGTGCAAAGAGAAGATCACTCACACATTTGTGATGTGATTAAAGATGAAGTCTTGATGAAGATCATCATGTTCATCATTTTTATTTGTGTCTTGTGTAGATCCAATGTATATGTGTATAATTAGATCAATCTTGTATAGATCCAATGTATATGGGTATAATTGGATCAATATTGTGTAGATCCAATGTATTTGTGAATACGTAGATTAGTTGTGTTAATCCATTGTATTTGTGAATACTTGGATTAAGTCTTGTGTAAATCCATTGTATATGTGTATACTTGGATTTATGTTGCGTAGATCCAAGTTACATGTGTACACTTGGATATGTGTTTTATTGAGTTGTAATAGGTAAGAGTTGTGAGTTCTCACTAAACTATAAAGTGATGTGGTTGTGTCTTGTGAGTTCCCACTGAACTATAAAGTGATGTAGTTGTGTCTAGTGAAGTTCTCACTTAGCTTCAAAGTGAAGAGTCATGAAGATTGGTTCTACCTTTCGATTAGAACTCGAAATCAAGCCTTGTGTCGTTAAATGGTGAAGTGGGCAACGTTGTGTAGATTGGTCCTACCTAAGATTAGGACTCGACATCCAGTTTAGTGTCGGAAATGTGTAAGCGACGTGTATGGTTTTCTCCGCCTTAAAAGGAGTTTTGTTGACTAGTGAAGTAACTCTCGAGTAAGGTGTACTCGAGGAGTGGAGTAGGGCGAAGAGGAGCTTCGTCACCGAACCACTATAAATCATCGTGTCGGTACTTTCCTTTACATTTATGTCTTTACTATTATAGATGTATTTATATGTTGTGTGTTGTGTGCATCTCATAATCTAAACATCTAAGTTACGGAAAATCTAAGGCTTAGTACGTGTGTGCTTCGTGTTTAGATTATGGTTAAGTGTGCATCCTTTAGTCTAAACATCTTAGTTGCGGAAAATATGACAATCATGATATTTTTGATCGTTTTTCTAATCTCGATTATTACATATTATGTATTTACTTTATTGAGAAATTTAAATTATCGGCTAACTGGTAAGGTTAGGCTTGAAACATAGCGTAAGAATGCCGTTTAGGTTATAACCGTCAACGAATACATTAAGTATCGATATTTTTATTCTCATTATGACATAGAAATATTTTCTATTGTTGTCGTTTAATTTTTATTTTATTTTATTTTATTTTCTCTTAAAAGTATTTTTTGTAATTTACATTAAACCTTTATGTGTCATTCGTTCATTCGACATATTAACTATTTTAAGCCATTTAATTATCAAAATATAAATTTCCTCCGAATGTCGATGTTTTTATTTTATAATAAGCGTTTATTTTTTGTGTTTTACGAGTAACTTTTAAATCGCGTAACTTTTAAAATATTGGGCTTCGATAATACCCGCTTTAACAATTTTTGGAACTAAGATTTTATATTAATCTTATCCTCCCTCTTTCTACACGTGATTTATTAGTATAAGAAATTATTACATGTGATTTGTAATAAATAAACTTTATACACGCTTATAAATAACGATCGAATTCGTTAAATAAGTTGGAATCCCTAACAAAATACATGGGTTATATTAGTATAAGAATTTAAATCTAAGCAACTCATACCTTGGATTGAAACTAAAATTTGTCTTTAGTTTTAAATTTATTCTTGTTGCCTACGTTATTAAAATATGTTACCAACAAGATAAGCGAAGAAAAGCCACGTTTCAAAACATAACTATGACTCATGTTTATTAAGTTAGATAAATGACACCAGTATTGTTTACACATAGATATGCAATTATATTAAGCCTGAAGTGCTGCCTAAATATTATATTTGATGCCTATATATTTACTTCTCATAGTTTACTATCTTTTGGTAACAAATAAAGACTTTGAAAGAAAAAGCAAGTACTACACTAAAAGATAAAAAGAAGATAGTAAGGGCAGAAAATTATGTTGAAGCTAATGGGTTAATGCTAATGAATTTGTTGAAGATTAGTCGTGGTATAAAAAGAATGTTGATAACCGTTTGCACCGGGGATGTGTCTAGAGGGGTATCGATTCGAGGATTGCTTTTAGTGGTATTTGTCTTGCCCGCCTTTTGTACTCACTTTTACTCGTGAAGGTCGTCGTTAGAAGCTCACGGCTTCCCTTACCCTATTTCGTCGTTATGCTTTCGTGACTACTGTGTTGATTGTTATCATTGATTGGTATCGATATCGCTAAGGTGAGTCTATAACCTCGCTTTTAAATTCTTTAATTATTTTAGAAACATGCGAGGGGGATAATATGCTTGTTCTATTAAAAAATAAAAAGTACAACTATAAGTTGCGGTAAACCAACTGAATGGTGCAACTACTAGTTGTGGAATCTCTGTTTACTTGAAAAGTATTTATTGAAAATGAAGGGTACAACAAGAGTTGTTGTAAACCCATGAATGGGTGCAACCAGAAGTTGTGCTAAACCCTATTTATTTTAAATAGAACACAAGGGACCCGATTGTATGCTTAGATGAAAGTTATTACATAAGTTAGCTTTAGCCTTTAAAGACCCATTGAATCGTGAATTGTTAATCGAAAGAACGCTAATACTATGGATAGATCTATCGGGGTGACGCCCAGTCCGGTCGCGACTAGCTATTGCGTGGTGTAGTGAAGCACTAGTAATGAAACATCGGACGCATACGTATAAGAGAAATATACGCACTTGTCTAGGTGTGTTGGGCTGAAATAATATATGTTAACGTTCAATGTCATGAGGCTTATGTAATAACACCGATAATTATGTCCGTACAACATAATTGTCTTTCGATGAAATATTAACCATGGAAGGTTATTCAGAATAATTGTGTTCTTTTTATTTACTTTAAGCTCTATAGATTCACTCAACAAATTTTGTTGATTTTATAGCATGTTTTATCTCATATCCATAAAGAAGGTACTCAGGGAAGGTGGTTTCATGAAGCTTGCATATTTTAAAATGATTTGGCACGCTTTTATAAAACATATCCATTCAAGAAATTTTCACCTTTTGTAATGTTTTGTAAACATTTTGAATTATCTGGGACCGTGTTTGAATTTTATATCTATTGAATGAATGAATGGATCTTTTTATCAAAAATGACTCTTTTTGAGCCGTTTTTCTGTAATTGTGTGATTGTATCATGTAAGTAACACTCAAGACCCTTCCGCTAATGTGACCCGATTTGAGAGTGTTACAGATTGGTATCAAGAGCTCAAGTTATAGTGAACGAAAATATTTTCCAAAAATTAATTTTTGAAATCTTTTGGCTATAACAGTTGCAAGCGAAAGCTCCGAGTTACCAATGGATGAGAATTAGAAAATTATATATATTGGATAATATATATATATATATATATGTTGTAATGATTATTGATTAATTGTACTTGTGGATTACAAGTCATGTTTTCGTTTATTTAATTATAAATGTTAATTTTATACTAATACGATATATTTATACGACGTAGATTGTCACGAAGCAACCTTATTCATTTTAATGCCGACGCTCTATTCACGAAGTGAAATCCATTTATTCTCGAGCCTAACTAAGTTATGGATACTCATGATCCTAACGAAATGGTTCATATTCTTGATGATATTTATTTGGTTACAATGATTTTGATCCCTAGGTTCTTATTCTTGATTTATCAATCCATTAATCTCATTTAGTAAATTTAATCTTCATTTCCATTAATCTTCGACATTCTACTTTTTTGCTAGAAACA
Source organism: Glebionis coronaria (assembly GCA_025667525.1). NCBI lineage: Eukaryota > Viridiplantae > Streptophyta > Magnoliopsida > Asterales > Asteraceae > Glebionis > Glebionis coronaria. The sequence goes on from CM046879.1 coordinate 103,380,879, forward strand.
AGTTTGTCTGAGATTGTACTTGTTGTTTGTTAGGAATTAAGGTTGATTGGTATGGTATTCACATGCCAAATAGAATTCCATATCGTATCACTGATTCTTTTTTTGTTAAATCGATTTCTCGTTTGTTTAGATCCTGGTCTTCCGCGTTGAGCTGACGATGCTTAAGGTGATTTATAATCGTCTTGTTGAAATGAATTGGCCATTTATTTGAACAAGGAAATTATAAATTCTTGAACCACAAATTTCTAAATCTTATTTGGATGGATTTGATCAACCCATAAAATAATGATTTATAAATGTGTGGGCTTAAGCGTATAGCATTCGTGCAATTAAACTCCTATTGACTTGTAATTCATTTGCTTGACTCATTCTTTGATTTTGTTCCTCTAATTCTATGATTATGCAGTCTTTTATATGAGGGTTGTTCCAAAGCCGCCAATAGAGGAGGATACCGAGCGTCCCAGAAAGACAGTGAAGAAATCTTCTTCTAAGTGGGACCGAGGAGCCTTCTGAGCCACATGATTCACCTATCAACTCTTAGTGAATTTGCTTATCATTTGTAGTATCCTTTTTAAATCACTAACGAAAGTGTAACATCAGTTAGTAAAAATAGTCTTCTAGAGTTGTATAGCATTAGACGATGATAATCTATAATGCATGAAAATACAACTTGTACTCGTTCGTGATTAATCAAATGACTATCTTTTGATTCTTAGTTCTACATCGTTCAATTATTATCTTTCCTTGCTTGTTTCTTCTAATTATTCCTTTTAATTATTAATTTACTTGTAATGAAATCATTGAATGAATACTCATTATAATTCGCATTGTACTAGAATCATGCTGCCAAAATATGATTAGGTGCGTATGCGCCAAGCTATTAGTGAACAAGTTGCTGCATCCTTAACTGAATTCATGGCCAACATGAATGATGGAGCTGGCGGATCTAGTGGGTCGCTAGTTTGGGTGGAGCAAGTGGTTCTGTGGTGCATATGATTCTGGAGGAGGAGCGTGTGAAAAAAAAAACTTAGATTTCCTTAAATAACTAGACCTTAGTTATCGCACGTGATAAAAATAATTCTCAACTAAATATCGTTTCATGCATTAAAGCTCGTAATTATATCAAAAGATGTTATGAATTATTCCTAGCTCAAATATCATAGAAGCAATCGAAGGAGAAGCGAGTAGAAGATGCTCCAGTCTTCCGTGACTATCCTTAAGTCTTTTCGAAAGATTTGTGGGGACTTCCTCCCCTAAGGAAAATAGAATTCCAATCGATGTAATTCCTGGTGCTGCACCCATGGCTGGTGATCCATATCGTTTAGTACCATCTAAATTGAAGGAATTATATGTTCAATTGAAAGAGTTATCTAATAAAGATTTTATTCGACCAAGCTCATAACCATGGAGAGCTCCGGTATTAGTCGTAAGAAGAAATACGGATCATTTCATCGAGAAGTAAATAAATTGTTGATCAAGAACCGATATCCTTTGCCAAGGATTTATGACATATTTGATATGCTGTAAGTTTCTAGTGTCTGTTCTCATGTTGATCTACGGTTTGGTTATCATCAACTTCGCATCCGCGAGGAATATATTCTAATTATTACGTTTAGAAATCATTATGGACAACTATGAGTACTAAGTAATGCCGTATGGATTGACTAATGCATCGGCAGTATACATGGATTTCATGAATCGTGCGTGCAAGTCGTATCTTGATAAATTTTTGATCATGTTCATTGATATTGTTCTGATTTATTGTAAAAATAAAGAAGAGCATGGTGAACATTTGCAGACTATCTTGAACTTGCTAAGAAGTGAAAAGTTGTAAGCAAAATTTTCAAAATGTGATTTTTGGCTTAATTGCATGCAATTTCTTAGCCATGTGATTGATAGCAGGGGAGTTCACGTCGATCTCGGATTAAAAAAATCCTATCTGAAAGTAGGAGCTAATTCCAATGGATTTCATAGCAAAGCTCCAGAAAACTTTATTTAGATTTGATTTAATTTAGGTCATTGTCGTCCAGTTGACTAAATCTACTCATTTCATTCAAATAATAAAATGATCGTTGAAACTAAGAATCATTTGTTAGCAACACGTAGTAGACAGAAAAATTATGATGATGTGAAGCCAAAATCTTTGGAGCTCGATAATACCCGCTTTAACAATTTTTGGAACTAAGATTTTATATTAATCTTATCCTCCCTCTTTCTACACGTGATTTATTAGTATAAGAAATTATTACACGTGATTTGTAATAAATAAACTTTATACTCGTTTATAAATAACGATCGAATTCGTTAATTAAGTTTGAATCCCTAACAAAATACATGGGTTATATTAGTATAAGAAATTAAATCTAAGCAACTCATACCTTGGATTGAAACTAAAGTTTGTCTTTAGTTTTAAATTTATTCTTGTTGCCTACGTTATTAAAATATGTTACCAACAAGATAAGCGAAGAAAAGCCACGTTTCAAAACATAACTATGACACATGTTTATTAAGTTAGGTAAATGACACCAGTATTGTTTACACATAGATATGCAATTATATTAAGCATGAGGTGCTGCCTAAATATTATATTTGATGCCTATATATTTACTTCTCATAGTTTACTATCTTTTGGTAACAAATAAAGACTTTGAAAGAAAACGCAAGTACTACACGAAAAGATAAAAAGAAGATAGTAAGGGCAGAAAATTATGTTGAAGCTAATGGGTTAATGCTAATGAATTTGTTGAATATTAGTCGTGGTATAAAAAGAATGTTGATAATCGTTTGTACCGAGGATGCGTCTAGAGGGGTATCGATTCAAGGATTGCTTTTAGTGGTATTTGTCTTGCCCGCTTTTTGTACTCACTTTTACTCGTGAAGGTCGTCGTTAGAAGCTCGTGGCTTCCCTTACCCTATTTCGTCGTTATGCTTTCGTGACTACTGTGTTGATTGTTATCATTGATTGGTATCGATATCGCTAAGGTGAGTCTATAACCTCGCTTTTAAATTCTTTAATTGTTTTAGAAACATGCGAGGGGGATAATATGCTTGTTCTATTAAAAAAATAAAAAGTACAACTATAAGTTACGGTAAACCAACTGAATGGTGCAACTACTAGTTGTGGAATCTCTATTTACTTGAAAAGTATTTATTGAAAATGAAGGGTACAACAAGAGTTGTTGTAAATCCGTGAATGGGTGCAACCAGAAGTTGTGCTAAACCCTATTTATTTTAAATAGAACACAAGGGACCCGATTGTATTCTTAGATAAAAGTTATTACATAAGTTAGCTTTAGCCTTAAAAGACCCATTGAATCGTGAATTGTTAATCGAAAGAACGCTAATACTATGGATAGATCTATCGGGGTGACGCCCAGTCCGGTCGCGACTAGCTATCGCGTGGTGTAGTGAAGCACTAGTAGTGAAACATCGGACACATACATATAAGAGAAATATACGCACTTGTCTAGGTGTGTTGGGCTGAAATAATATATGTTAACGTTCAATGTCATGAGGCTTATGTAATAACACCGATAATTATGTCCGTACAACATAATTGTCTTTTGATGAATTATTAACCATGGAAGGTTATTCAGAATAATTGTGTTCTTTTTATTTACTTTAAACTCTATAGATTCACTCAAAAATTTTGTTGATTTTATAGCATGTTTTATCTCAGGTCCATAAAGAAGGTACTCAGGGAAGGTGGTTTTATGAAGCTTGCATATTTTAAAATGATTTGGCCCGCTTTTATAAAACATATCCATTCAAGAAATTTTCATCTTTTGTAATGTTTTGTAAACATTTTGAATTATCTGGGACCGTGTTTGAATTTTGTGTCTATTGAATGAATGAATGGATCTTTTTATCAATATTGACTCTTTTTGAGCCGTTTTTCTATAATTGTGCGATTGTATCATGTAAGTAACACTCAAGACCCTTCCGCTAATGTGACCCGATTTGAGAGTGTTACAAAAAAGCTAAGGCTTAGTACTTGTGTGCTTAATGTTTAGACTATTGCTTGATGTACACTTGATTTGATGTGTTTGTGTGTTTCCTTACTTATAGTTTTATCTATTACAAACACATCTCATATCTAGTCAAGCTTAATCGAGAATTTGATACAAACGATTGTCAAGGTTTACAACGTATCAATATTTGGCATCCACTGTAGGTGGTTCTTTATTGAGCCCGCGGTTCTTTATTGATAAGGAACGACGGTGATATTTAAGGAACCGCGGCCAGTGGAATAAACGAAATGTTTTGAAAATGAACTAGAAAGTATTAAACCCCCCCCCCCTTCTAGTTTCTACAATTGGTATCAGAACGAGGTTATTCAAATATTTTTGAAGTATATTGTACTTTAAAGCTTGGATCGATCTTTGCTCTCTTTTTCAAAACAAATGGTTTTTAAAAATGAAAACGGTTTTAAAAAAAAAAAAGATCTGTGTATCAAATTGCTCATGAAGAGTGATTACTTATGAAATGTGTTTTGTTGTTTCATTCGTACAAGTTTTGGTGTCAAATAAACTTTCTATAATATCTTGAATAAAATCTTTTCATGTTTGGAAGTATAAAAATCTTTTGTGTCATAATTAACTCTAAAATACGAGTTCTATGTGTCTAAAATGATTTTTTAGAGTCCTAAGTCCTTCCAAAAAGTTACCAAATGATTTTGGCCAAAACCCCATTTTTGTCCTCTGGACGCGGTTTTTTATCTATTCCTCACGGTTCCTTATCAATAAGGAACCGCGGTCAGTCCGACACATATTTTTGAAAACTTTGAAAAATCATATAAAATCAACCGTAAGTCCGTAGAAGTCGTGCCACCCGTCATTTCGAGCGTATTTGATTTTTCTTTAAATTAAAAATGCTTCCAAACCTTTATTCAAACTTTAAAATTAGGATGCTAAGTTCCATACTTTGTCCAAAGTATTGAGCGTCGGTTTGTCGTAAAACTTGTGTTTTACTCTTTTCTATTAAGTTGGACATCTCTTGGTGATATATCTTTGAAAATTGATATATTTACAAAGTGTTAAACTTAATTAAATTTTAAATGGGTCAAAGACTATTTTCAATTAAAATCAAGCTATGAATACTTTGTTGTATCTAACACTCAAAACATGGACGAATGCTTTTATGTGTTAAGCTAATTATTTGTGTGTGTTTCCTTGTGTGTTATTATTATATGTAGACATTATTAAGTGTTCCTTGCTATTTGTAGAAGTATTGCTGATATGTCTAGTCTCTTGTGCCTTGCTTGGTATTTGTTAGTATCTAGTTTTTCCTAATTAGGATGTATGCTAGATTTCTTGCATTTTAGTTGCAACATTATGTGTGCATTGCATATAGGATTAACATCTCTTGGTTTATATATGTTACATAAATATTTTGTACACCTTGGCATGTTCTTTAACACTTTTAGGTTTGAAAGATTTGGGAGCTTGTCAAATCTATTGATTTAGGTCGTCTTACTCGATCATTGTGTTATTAGTTCAAGTAGATAAATGTCTCACTATAAAACATGAAACACCCTTTGAAAATCTTAGCTATTTTCTCTTAAAAGAGTGTTTGTGGGAATCAAGAAAGATTTCGATTAAATATCAGTGCATTATTCAAACTATGATTGGTATCATTATCGAATCTAATTGACATGTTTTTTTAGTGTGGACATGAATGTGGTTTATTAATAATATACATCGGATCATAACTCACACTTGTGTTGATGGTGTTATATTGAATCTACTTGTTCAAATTGTTAGACATATTTTGTTTAATAATTACTTATAATGCACAATAGAGTCGGTTTGATAACTGGGATGTTTCATCCGAAATACTCAAGTAATTTATATTGCTATGCAAATTATAAATGTGTCATTTCCGAAAGACCAATCAAGAGTGTTTCTTTGGTTTGTGTAAACTTTGTTTATACACTTCAAAGTTATTGACCTCAAGTTCTATTAAGGTAAATAACCTTAACTAGACTTGTTTGACAAGATATGCAATGGTGCATTCTTAACCCTCATTAGGTCATGCATTGTGTCGCCATGCAAGTTTCATCCTTGCTAAACTTTATTAGGCAAATTTTGGAATTACATTTTGTCTAACTTGAGAATGACTACTAGAGAAATTATGCACTAGGATCTTAATTTGACCTAACAGTTGAATTACTTCCATGTGGGAGGTTGAGTTGGTGTATAACTCGTAAAAATGGTCGTGTTTAGCCTTAATTGAGCACCTCTAGTGATAGTCTCATACTCATTCTCTAAATTGGCTAAATGACTCTTCCTATATATGACTAATGATAGTTTACTTTGATGAACTTTGTATGTCATTATGAGTCTTTTTCTTTTGTAGCCATTAAGTTTTTCTTAACTTTCTTCCTAAGTGCTAATTGAACCTATGTGTTTTTCCTTTGTGTGTGTTCTAGTTTATATTTTTCTTAAGCATGACTTTATGATAAGTTAGACTAGAAAATTAGAATTTGTTGAATTGGAAAATCCTCAATTCACCACCTAAACCAAGCCTTTGTATGCGGTTCTTTAAATAGACCGCAGCTCCATATCAATATGGAACCGCTGGTGGAGATAAAGAACCGCGGGAAGAAGCTCTCAAATTTAGGTTTTTTGAAACTTCCCAATTGTTCCAACACCCTTTGGAATCTTTGTTTCAAAACTTTTATCATGCCCTCATACTTTTAAACCCTCCTTGTTAACCATGTTCTTCACACTTCAAACCACTCATATTTACCCTTCATTACAACCGTGGTTTCTACAAGAACCTCAAAATCACCCAAAACCTCCTCTTCAAAGAGGAACCTCAAAATCAAGATTAAGTTGCCTAAACTTAACTCTTCACCTTTTTGCCACACCTAAGAATGAGATTGTGCCCATTCTTATCTCTTCATCAACCTCACCACCTCTTGCACCATGCAAGACTACCTCAACCCATGGTACCAACCATTCACATGGTTCTACCTCCTCTTCATTCCAATCTAGAATGAATGAGTTAACCTCACCCTTTACTCCTAGTACTCTCTTGGATGTGACTACTCAACCTCAACCTATCCAAAGCATTCCCTTTGAGAATGACTTTGTTGAACCCTTGGTAACTTCACCTTTTACCCCAGCAAATTCACCCATTTCACCCATCTCACCTTTGGAGAACATACCACATCCTCCACCACCCACATCACCCATCACCCTGTCTTATAATTAAGCATGTGCATTGCTTATTAATAAGATACCAAATTTAAGCAAATATTAGATTTCTAATGTAACTAGGATTAAAATTATGCTTAAGTTTTAGGCTTGTGTTTCATACATTTTTGTATGATCTTTATTCTCCTGTATTTCCTTTCATGTTTTTCAACATGATTTGTCTTTGGGTCTTGGATCTCGTTATTCTCGTGATCTTTCTTTTCTTCTTTATTTTCTCACTCGGTTGTCAAGGAAGGTTATATTTATATCTAATTCGTCTCCTAGTAAGATTGACAACTTAAAATACTTCTTTTGAAATATTCAAGCAATTTTAACTTGCAATTGCAATTGTTAAAAGTCATATCCGAAGCATTGACTTTCAAGCCTTTTAACATCTTATGTTAAATTGTTTGACCAAGTGATTTTCCTTTGAGTCGATAATCGTTTTTGGACACCCAATGTCCACGGTTCCTCAAATAACCTTGGGTATCATTATTGATAATGAACCACGGACCTATTTAACGAACCACGTCCATTGAGTCCCTTGTTCGTTTTGGTCTTTTTCTCTTTTGACGAGTTTTCTTGAAGATTCCCACTTTTCTTCTCTTTTGAGTTTCTTCTCTCGTTTTGTGAAGTTATCCTTAACTTCTTTGTTGAGTCTCTCTCGATTCATTTTAATCATGCTCTTCTAAGTCGAGTCACTTTCTTCTGTTCTTTCTAAACTAAGTTGAGTCGAGCCTCACCCTTTCCTCGTCATGTAATTGTTCTTTGAACATTCATAATGATTGAGAAGAGCTACGAAACTTTGAGCATGTAGTTTATCGTATGTTAAACACCATTTGGTGTCGACATTCATAAGCATCCTTGCCTATAATGTCTTCTATCCATAATATTTTTTTAAAGCGTCGATTTATTCGCTTTTGGTTTTTTTTTTTGGTCAAAAATGTCTCTAGGTTGAGATATTTTTGTTCTTCTTTGTTGAGAGTTGATTGCGGTTAAAATTTACAATTAGTATGGGTGATTCCATCAATTCTAAGTTTTTAACCCCTTGAGATGATATCTTCAAATTCTTGGATGTTTCTTTTCTACCTCTATTCCAACAATTTTGAATTGATTTCCTCAAAATCCTCTCCTTGTTTTTTAAGAGATGATGGTTAAATCTTGAATTTTCTTGGGTGATTCCAAAAATTCTAAGCTTTTTACCCTTTGACATATTATCATTACAATTGGTATGGATTTTTTTACCTCTATTCCAACAATTCTGAATTGATCTTGTCAAGATCCTCTCCTTTGTTTTTTTTGGATCGATAGCATCGCGTGCACACTTATTTCTCCAATGCTTGTCATTGTTTGTGCAAACGACTTGTTTATCATCCTCGTTTTCTTTTTCCATCATAGTCATTCTTCCTCTCTTTTCGACTATATGGGATCTTATTTTTTTTGTCATTGTCATACTCTCTTTGATTTGGTATTTCTTGCTAAAATATTAAAAGTGGAGTATGTTCTCTCGACAATATTTTTCTCCTAAATTGGACATCTCTTTTCTCTCTTAGTCCTCTTTATATATTTTTTTTGGTGTCACCAAAATAAGTTGGGTTCTATTTTCTTTATAATAGCCCTCTTATTTTTCTTAACTTGTCATATTTTTTACACTTCTAAAAGTTAAGATTGTTTTAGCTTTCTCTCGAGTCCCTCTTTTTTTTACTCGAGTTGTTTAAAGCTAACTCCGTTTGGGTGACATCTCATTATGCATATGCTCTTATCCACTAACTTTGTTTTGTAGGACACTTCTAACCCAATTTTTTAGCTCGTAATTATTCTTGCTATGTTGGTGCCTCAAGCAAGGGGGAGCTCATATCAAGGGGGAGAATTTGCAAGAGTTCAAGTCATTACATTTGCGATCGTTGACTCACTCAAATTGCATTCATCGAACATCTTGCAATCGATCCTCCTCTTCTACAAATGAAGACTACCTTTCGGATGCAAGCTCGTGTGACGTCAATTCTTTTCTTCTTCAAATGACGTGCTTTCGATGACCACCTCTTTAGACGTGTTCTCTCTCGATGTTGCTTCTTCTCTTCTTCAAGACGTTGACTACCTTTTTGATTTGTAATCACTCAAGAATACATTTGTATACTTCTCTCGACAACTCCAAGATCGCATTTGGCATGAATCACTCAAAAGGGGGAGAAGTAAGTGTAAACGAGTAACTTATGCATTTTAATATGTGTTGCGGTTTACTTGTTTGTCATCATCAAAAAGGGGGAGATTGTTAGTGCAAACATTACGATGCTTTGTCGATATAATCTCTTTATGTTTTGTTAATGACAAACGTATAATTCGCAATACATTATGTAAAATGTTAAGGTACTCCTAATCACTCAAGAATACATTTGTATACTTCTCTCGGCACCTCCATGATCGCATTCGGCATGAATCACTCAAGGTATGTACAAACATGTCATTAACCTAACTAAGTGATCAAGGATTAATATTTTCTTAAAACTCACTTTTATACAAAGTGGCAAAGTAATTTTTAATTAACTTTATTTTTAAGAAAATGTTTTATTAAAAAGAAAAATGGAAATTTGAATTTGGAATATTCCAAAGAATATTCCCTAAGGTATATTCCAAAGAATATTCTTTAATTTGAATTTGGCATATTCCATATGCCAAAGGAATATCCTTTGAGGGTATTAACTACCCCAGATGGAATATCCTCACTAAAGGACAAATTTGCACGGACTCCAACGCGTAGGTTCCTTAAAGGAACCAGCGGTTCCTTATTGATAAGGAACCACGGGTAGAGATAAGGAACCGCGGGTGTTTTTTACCGTTGCAATGTTGCCCTATAAATAGTGGATCATTTCCAGATTTTCTTTTAACCCTTTTTGCACAGTTTCTTCAAAAACATCTTTAAACCCTTGATTAGTTAGTTTAGATTAATCTTGTTTAAGATGTGATTCTCTCCTTAAATCTCCTCATCCTCTTAAGTGCAAAGAGAAGATCACTCACACATTTTTGATGTGATTAAAGATGAAGTCTTGATGAAGATCATCATGTTCATCATTTTTATTTGTGTCTTGTGTAGATCCAATGTATATGTGTATACTTGGATCAATCTTGTATAGATCCAATGTATATGGGTATACTTGGATCAATATTGTGTAGATCCAATATATTTGTGAATACTTGGATTAGTTGTGTTAATCCATTGTATTTGTTAATACTTGGATTAAGTCTTGTGTAAATCCATTGTATATGTGTATACTTGGATTTATATTGTGTAGATCCAAGTTACATGTGTACACTTGGATATGTGTTTTATTGAGTTGTAATAGGTAAGAGTTGTGAGTTCTCACTAAACTATAAAGTGATGTGGTTGTGTCTTGTGAGTTCTCACTAAACTATAAAGTGATGTAGTTGTGTCTAGTGAAGTTCTCACTTAGCTTCAAAGTGAAGAGTCGTGAAGATTGGTTCTACCTTTTGATTAGAACTCGACATCTAGCCTTGTGTCGTTAAATGGTGAAGTGGGCAATGTTGTGTAGATTGGTCCTAGCTAAGATTAGGACTCGACATCTAGCTTAGTGTCGGAAATGTGTAAGCGACGTGTATGGTTTTCTCCGCCTTGAAAGGAGTTTTGTTGACTAGTGAAGTAACTCTCGAGTAAGGTGTACTCGAGGAGTGGAGTAGGGCGAAGAGGAGCTTCGTGACCGAACCACTATAAATCATCGTGTCGGTACTTTCCTTTACATTTATGTCTTTACTATTATAGATGTATTTATATGTTGTGTGTTGTGTGCATCTCATAATTTAAACATCTAAGTTGCGGAAAAGCTAAGGCTTAGTACGTGTGTGCTTCGTGTTTAGATTATGGTCAAGTGTGCATCCTTTAGTCTAAACATCTTAGTTGCAGAAAATCTAAGGCTTAGTACGTGTGTGCTTAGTGTTTAGACTATTGCTTGATGTACACTTGATTTGATGTGTTTGTGTGTTTCGTTACTTATAGTTATTATCTATTACAAACACATCTCATATCTAGTCAAGCTTAATCGAGAATTTGATACAAACAATTGTCAAGGTTTACAACGTATCAATATTTGGCATCCAGTATAGGCGGTTCTTTATTGAGCCCGCGGTTCTTTATTGATAAGGAACCGCGGTGATATTTAAGGAACCGCGGCCAGTGGAATAAACGAAATGTTTTGAAAATGAACTAGAAACTATTCAACCCCCTCCCCCTTCTAGTTTCTACACAAGTTTTGTCTTTCTTAAAACACACCATCTGTTGTACCAAGATCTACAACATTGGATTCTAGAAGAAAAATAACGGATCCAAAAAACACACCATTTATACGATACCAAGATCTGGCCAAAAGCGACGTTGGGGTAGCTGTAGATTAGATTTCGTATTTTGGTGATTCCGAGTGTGTATTTTATAGGTTTGGTTGATTTAATTTCATGTGTTATGTACGATAGATTGTTGTTAATTGGAAGTAAGGTTAGGGTTTTAGTTAGATGGTTGATTCTAGGATTTGGTTATGGTGGGTTTCAATGGTTGTGGTGTACTAGGATTCGGGTATTGTAGGTTTCAACGCTTGGGGAAATGATTTAGGGGGTTGTGCAGTTTACTGATTTTATTTCTGGTGTTGGTTAACTTTTGTCAAACGGGTATCTGCTGGAATCTGCTAGTGCCGCCAGAATTTGATAGTGTCACCGGAATCTGCTAGTCTTGTCGGAATCTACTAGTTCCGAAATGAAGTTTTATTTCGCAATTGTGTTAATTATTTCTTTGTTAACGGTCGAAATGAAGACCAGTGATTTTGGTACTGAATTATAGAGGTGAGTTTAATCCATCATTTAATGATAAGTTGTGTTAATTATTATTTAGTATTTGATCCACCATAATTGGCATGCCTTGCAAAACTGTAGCAAATTATTCTAGTGCTAAATGTTGTAGCAGACTATAGCAGATGTTAAGGCTAGATGGAATGGCAACCAAACTCACTACCGTTACCTCAGATTTCTCTCTCCACTCACTTTACAACCTTATTGGCAGTGAGAAACTCACCGCTACGTTATACCCCACTAAATACCTAACACACTCACAAACTAATAAAATTACATTAAAAGAAAAGGCAAAGGGCCCACCAAATGTGTAACTCGCCTAGGTGATGAGCTCACCCTTTGGGCGACAACTCACGCATGAGTTTTACCACTGAGATGAGAACTCATGTGTGACTTCTCAAGTCACCTAGCAAGCTCACTCTCATTCCATCTAGAATTTGTTCTTTGTTAGAGCAGTTGATTTTGGTGGGTTTGGTGGTGCTCCGGTGGTAGTGGGTGGTGGTACGGATGAAGGTGACTCGTGGTGGGGATGAAGGTGATGGGTGATGGGGATGAAGGAAGCATAATGAGGGTATTTAAAAAAAGTTGTTGATGAGAAGACTAAAAAATTTTGGGAGCAAGAAATTATGAACCATGTTGGGCGCGGGATATTTTTGGAATTTTCTCTTTTTTTATTGTTGTAGTTGGTGGTTGCCATTTATTGTATAACGGAGTATCACTTGCAATCTCTATGAAAAATCTAGGAAATTATGAAAAACTTATAAGGATAAATGTACACTACTAATGACAACCCACTTGGAGATCGTAGTTTCTATAAGGCTTGGGGAATTTTGTATGCATCATTCTCCATAGCGGTAAGTTGGTTCTAGACTTCTTGGTGGTTCACAAAAAAGAGTGTTATTCAAGTTCCAAAATTTCCTTTAAACATCATATTATGAATCTTTATAATGGTTACCATGTAATTTTGTGCAGTTGGGTAGTTTATACACATGGACATGTACATATAAAGTGATGTAAGTTTTAGCTTTTGAGGTACAATACATTGAAAGAAATTTTGAAATTGTACAAAAAGTATAAAACCACCCATGTTAAAACATTCAAAGAAGATTTGCATTTCTTTAACCTAAAAAATAATGTGTTAGTGGAACTATCAAAGCTAATGTATGATGTTTCTTATGATATTTATTTCATTTCAAAGCTTATATCTTATATAGATGTGTAACACCATCGTTTTTTGGATACCTCAGCGAGAGCTTAAGTTCGAAATATTACTTCATAGTTAACACAATCATAATCATAAAGCAGCTTAAAAGAGACTTTTATAACATATAAGTTATCATTCAATAATCAGGGTATTACAAAATAAGATCCCAAGATTTCTCGTTGATAAAAACTTGAATTATAATATTTTGGACGTCCTCAAGTCTAATCCCAATTTGTGTCGTTGTAGCTCAATTACTTGAGATACATGCTTAATGGTTAAAACAAAGGTTGAGTGAATTCATAGGTTTAAATAATACTTGAAAACAGATAATATGGTAATGAACTACGTTGTTATACGCCAATTAAAACAAACAAATTACTAGGAATTTAATATTAATCCAATTATCTTGAGGAAATGAGTTTTCCCAACTGTATTGGGGAAGAGTTGATATTTACCCAACTTGCTTAGGAAGAAACCACAAATAAGTACCTCATAGAATTTAAGTGAAGAGAAAAGTTCTAGAGGGAACACACCCTCAAAAAAGTAAAAAGGAATCAATCTTGACCCTCAATTTCAAATTAATCTCCACCATCCAATACTTTATATATAAAAAGAGTTTTTCATACCCTGTTACAAAACACACACTGGAACTGAAAGTACGAACCAAACATACACACTAACAACAATCACCACCACTATTGCCATCGCACCACCGACAAAACACCGCCATCGCACCCACCACTGTCATCCAGCACCGTCGATCGCACCCACCCTACGTGTTACAAACCACACACTCCATTATAACCCCTATCAAACCGAACCGTCGCAACACCGTCGTGGGTAACAGTTGTGATCCACCACTCTTCTCTACGGTCGAGCACATATGCCATGTGAATACAACATCGATCTGGTATGCATCAACATCACATCACCATCATATCATCATCCGTCGGACACACCCACCAACTGTTTGATGTAATGCCTTAACTGTAAAATGCTTGTTTAGATGGTATAAAAGCAAAGAAGAACATCTTTGAAACTGTTATATTCAGATCGACTAGATAAGTTGTTGAATTTGAGAAGAAAATAGAAGAGTGCAAACTAAAGTTGAAGAGAAGCTTAAAGACTTTGAGTCCATAATCAAATTGCTCGAAGATATAAGGGGGACAAGAACCAACCACAACATATACACTTAAGTATCGATATTGTGGTTGTGAGATGGTTCTCCTCGTTAGTATGGTGGGGTCGCGAGATGGTTCTAGTGATGATGGGTATAGTGAGATTGTTATAAGCTTTGTGTCATGGGTATGGTTAGATCGTGAGAAATTTATGACGTGGGTATAGTGAGACCATACGCCGATTTAGGAGGTTGATATGGGGAAGGTATGAGCTTGCCAAGCTGTAAGATGGTGTTAATATGAAGATAGTCAGGTAGAGGTCTTGGTTCATGTTGTTGGGCAATTTAGGTGCAAGTGCGTGAATAAGTTCAGGAACAAGTTAAGAAATTCGCTTGGGCTATAAAATCACATGTAATTTGTGTAAATCACATCAGATTGTATTGATTTTAACTTAATACTTAAATGTATCTTATTTTAATTAAGAGCATATTCAGTTTTATTTCATACAGTTTAAATGTATCTTATTTTAGACGAATCACATGTGATTTTGTTTTGAATCACATGTAATCTTGTCAATATATTAAAATGACTGTATAATTACATATTTCCTCATCATATATGTAAAATAACAAATATACCCAACTTTAATTAGTTAACTTCATATTTACCCATCTTATTTAGTTTAATATCTTACTCTTTTTTTTATCATTCCCACTTATAAAATACAATCAAATTTCAATAAAAACCCATGTCTGCTTAAAATGTACTTTCGAGTATATTGCATCAATCATTACAACCGATTGACAATGTTTCAATATCCAAAACAACAAAGATGTATACATACAGTAGGTCAAACAAAAAAAAATAATTAACTTCTAGTTATTCATAGACTTAAAGCATTTGAGATATATGATGAAATCTTAAAAGAAACCCACCACCTGCGTTTTCTGTATCATACTTTCATTATGGGCTTTAATTTTTATTACGACGCTCCTTGTTACGACGTTGCGATACATTAAAGTAAACAAATTAATGAAAGATACTCACGTTTTGAAGATGGTGGACTTGTTGTTGCACAATAAAATAAACTATATTTTCTCTTAGATCAAGAATGACCACAAAGGATACAAATCTCGGTAAAAAATGACGTTTTGGCCCTAAATCAAGGATCATTAAAGAGGTATAAGTGAAAATTATCAACAATGGGTATTTTTGTTATTTTAAATGTATGGTGGGGAAATATGTAATTATAGAGGCTAGATTGGGGATGTATGTAATTCTCCCTATATAAAATATATAAAACAAATTAGTTTCTCGATTACACGTAATTTTGTTTGATCACATGTAATTCTGCTTGAATTACATGATGGGGGTGATAATAACATGTGATTTTGCTTGTGCTACATGTGATTCAAGCATTTCGAAACTTTAACTTCTTTTAACAAACCCACTTTAAATGAATCACGTGTGATTTTGTTTGAATCACATGTAATTATGTCAACATATGATAATGCTTTTTGTCGTTTTTGTAAACATATAAAACAAATTGGCTTATGAATTACATGTGATTTTGGTTGAATCACATGTAACTATGCATGAATTACATGTGATTCAGTGATACTTGTGATTTTGCTTGTGTTACATGTGATTCAAGCATTTCGAAACTTTAACTTCTTAAAACAAATTCACTTTGGATGAATCACATGTGATTTTGTTTGAATCACGTGTAATTCTTTCAATATATGATAATATTTGTTGTCATTTTGGTAAAAGTATAAAACAAATTGGCTTCTGAATTACATGTGATTTTGGTTGAATCACATGTAATTCTACATGAATTACATGTGATTCGGTGATAATTACATGTGATTTTGCTTGCGTTACATGTGATTCAAGCATTTCAAAACTTTAACCCTTTTTAACAAACCCACTTTAGATGAGTCACGTGTGATTTTGTTTGAATCACATGTAATTATGTCAATATATGATAATGCTTGTTGTCGTTTTTGTAAACATATAAAACAAGTTGGCTTATGAATTACATGTGATTTTGGTTGAATCACATGTAATTACGCATGAATTACATGTGATTCAGTGATACTTGTGATTTTGCTTGTGTTACATGTGATTCAAGCATTTCGAAACTTTAACTTCTTAAAACAAATCCACTTTAGATGAATCACATGTGATTTTGTTTGAATCACATGTAGTTCTGTCAATATATGATAATGTTTGTTGTTATTTTGGTAAAAGTATAAAACAAATTGACTTCTGAATTACATGTGATTTTGGTTGAATCACATGTAATTCTGCATGAATTACATGTGATTCGGTGATAATTACATGTGATTTTGCTTGCGTTAAATGTGATGCAAGCATTCTGAAAAACAAATTGGTTTTTAAATTACATGCGATTTTGTTTGAATCACATGTAATTCTGCTTGAATTACATGTGATTCATGTAAATATGTTTGAATTTCATGTAATCCCTTTTTTACTTATCATCTGACCAATTAACCTAAAAAATATGTTATTTTATTCAAGTAACAAACAGTTGTATTTTATATAATAAAATTAAATCTGATCAAGTAACTATTCGATAATACATAAAATTAAAAAAAAAGTTATTAAACATCAATAATTAGTATCATCTTCTTCTTTTTCCTTGCTTTTGGATTATCTGGACAAGTTATGTTGGTATGCTCGTTCGTCTTCAGTTTATAGTATCTAGAAATCTTCATCTTTTCTTAACTTTCATTTCGTCCAATATAGATATCCACCAGGTGTTTCCTTATGCTCATATATAGTTGATCTTGGTGTTTTCATACCTGTAGATCAAGAAATAGAATCACGTGAAATTTGTCCACAAAATAACAACTCAATCACATGTGATTCGACATAATTACATGTAATTTTTATTTAATAATAAACTAACAATTTCAAAACAAAATACAACTTCATATCAAAATCACTAAGTAACTCAACCAAATCACATGTAACTTTCATACAAGTTACATGTAATTATGTCAAAATCACATGTGATTCTCGGCAGATAATAAGTGAAAAATATAGAGCAAAATCACATTCACCCTAATCACATGTGATTTATATTAATTATTAACATAACAAATATGAATCAAGATTATGTAATTTTACGTGTTATTTATTGCACATGAGCATCTCCACCTTCAACTTCTTTCATAACGTATTTTTTCCTTGATTCAACATCTTTGTTCAGATCCATTTGTTTAACCACATCATATTCAAGATGTTTGTTCAGATCCATTTGTTTAACCACATCCATAACATCATATTTAAGATATTTGTTCAGATCTATGTGTGCGACAGGATACAAAACTTGACGGTAGAATGTGGTAGAGGTGGTTCGTTGATGTTCGATGGTGGTGGTGCGTTGATTTTTGGCGAGGAGGATGTGGTGGTGGTGGTGGTGCGGTGGTTTCTGGTGGTTGGGAAGGTGGTTTTCTGGTGGTTGGTGGTTGTGGGTGAAAGGTACGGTGTGTATGTGTTTTTTAGAAAGAGAGTGAATTTAATAAATGGTGGGTAATGATTTATATGAGATTGTTAGTGTTAGATATTGGCCATTGGATGAAGATTAAATGAATGGCTAAGATGGCTTCCTTTATTCTTTTTTGAGTACATATTTCTTGTGGATCTCATCTCTTTAAGTAAACACATAGTCAAAACAATTTATATCCATTTATGAAGTAGCATGTTTCCCCTCCCATGGGGTTAGAAAATATTATAAATATGTAAAAATTGGGACTACAAACTCACGTTGTTTAAGAAATCTGATTGACGTTAAAAATGACTTATTCGATAACTAACGGCTTCGACATGCAACGTGAGGTAATATAATAAGTCTTTAGTTTATGGTGTTTATGCTTAATAACTTTAATTTTTAAATTTTAAGACATTATGCTTATGTTTAGGGAATTGTGATAATATTGCATCACTGTACGGGTCATAATATTTCAGAGATTATTCAATAAGTGTTTGAAGAGTCAGGGCACTTTAAATTGTAGACTCGGTAAATCTGTCAAAACGTAATATCAACATGACACTCTTTTTTTAAAGATTCGTAGTAACGTGATATATTAATAGTTTATATCTCTTAAAAATTAGTGGATGATAAGCTATATCAATATAGTTCAATAATTCTTTTTATATAACTGAATATTATTTTATTTAATGTAAATAATTATAAAAACATTTATTTTACACCTTTAAGTATTTAAAATGACACATATACCCTTTTAGTATATTCTTTATAAATATCATACCTTTAAGTTTTGAAAATAGGAAAAACAACCTTTGAAGTTTATAAGTCTAAAAATAATTACATTTTCAACTTAAAATAATTATAAGTTTAGTTAATTACACTTTTAGCCCAAAAGTATATTAGGTTTAAATATTACACATTTAATCCTTTAAGTATATAAAATAACTATCGCTTAAGTGTCAAACTTTCAGAAATCAATATTTATAGTTTATAATTTAGGAAAATGACATTTTCAGTCCCTGTGGTTATATCTTTCCCGATTTGGCAAGAAATACCCCTCTAGTTCTAAATTATCCATTTTAAACCCATAACTTATAAAAATTATATTTTTAGAATTCGGTTCTTAAATATAACTTTTCGATTTTCAACATAATAGATTTTAGGAGCTTATGGCTCATTAAGACAGCTTATAGCTTATTATTTCATGTAAAACATCATTTTAGGGTTTTTAAGGGTACAAGTTATTTATAAAATCATTATAAGAGCTTAATCAAACTTTATGGCTTATTGAGTGAGCTTATATAGATCTTATTGAACATATCTAAACACGAAAATATCTTATAGAACAAGTCTAAGATTTACAAAACTTCAGAACGGGATTTTAGAGCTTATTAGGGCACGTTTCTACTTCTACTTCTTCAAAGGATTATATGAGATTATCTTGGACTTGATACTAATCTTAGGAGCTTATTAGGACTTCAATGGAGTCTTTGAATTAGAATATGGGTAAAGATAGGAATGTGTGGACGACTTAAACTAGGAAGTGGACAACTTAAACTAGGAAGGGGAATACGATTATTTATAGCCTTCAAATGGGTTTGGAGGTTAAGTATTGATACGAGAGGTGTCCTAACATGTAGAGAGTGACTAAGGTATGCTACTTGATGATTCTTATAAGCTAAAACTAGGTGAAAGGATTTGTATAAGTATAAAGGATACATTGCTAGATAATCACGTACAAAAGGCACATGGTGTTGTCAAGAAGTAATAACCATTTTTTAGTATCGTCGTTTTCTCCTCGAATCGTGTCGAATTGAAATTAGATTTTATCGTTAAGACTTTATTTGTTTTTGGTTCAATTAAAGGATATTTGGAATTATAACTACTTGACACAAAAGATATAAAAAGTAAAAATATTATATAATACGTATACGTACTATTCTAAAAACAAAGTGCAAATACCGCAAGTCAAAGTCACAAGGTAAAAATATAAAATGTACAACTAAAATGCAAACGCGAAATATTAAATGCGAAGCAAAAATAAAAGGACAAATGCAAAAATATTAAAATGCCAAAAACGAAAATGCAAGTTTATTCTAAAAATGTAAATGCCAAAATTATTCTAGAAAATAAAAAAACTAATTATTTTTAACTTTTTATATTCTTTTTATTTATTTATTATTAAAAAAAATTATTTTTATTTATTAAAACTTTTTTCAATTTTAGTAAAATCTAATATCTATTTTTTAAAAAAATGAAATATAATATTTAAAACTTTGTTACAAAACTCATTGTAAAGAACAAAACCTACGTAGTTCTTTTTTTTCTTTTGCAAGTTAATATGCAGCATTAAATGGCCCAATTTGGTAAGGTCCAAAAATTTAAATACAAACCAGACGCAGCCTTATGGGAACAAAAACATACGCGTCTATTTTTCTTTGTTGAATGGCAAACACAACTTTTAGTACCCAAATGCAGCTTATCAGATTTTGAACAAAAACTGGACAACAACTACTGAGCACAGAATGAAAACAAACAAGTAACTTTTATACTACGAGATTAACAGTGAACTAGACTATAATTTGTAGAAAATTAACAGGAATTATACCCGACGACGTCCAGGCCTGCCCGCTGTCGTCGACGTGCTATGCTAACGAAAACCAAACCGAGACCAGGAGTTTACTGAGCAAACCGAACTGCTACAATGAACCGAACCGAAAACTGATATCGAACCGAGATCAAACGTAAACAAACGTCAACGACAATTAAACTAAACGGGATTTAAATTAACTTACAAAAACTAATTTACTTTAAAACCTACTTTCTTACTAAAAACTAATTTTACATATGAAATAAGTTTATAAACAGAAAGAGTTGAAAGTTAACAAAACGTTTAAAAAGATTCGTGTTATAAAGATTATAAAACTACTTTCAAATTCTATATTAATTAATTCAAAGAAAACATGACAAATTAAAGATATTAGAACAAAGGTGAAAGGTTTTGTTTTCATTCGAATAATGGCGGGTTCGAACCTTGTCTCTTTTCTTTTTAATAGATGTCTTTTATTTTATATAACTACCAAGCGCATCTATATCCTACATAATCAAATTTCATACCAAAACACACCTACAACAACCAATAGTCCAACTACAAATTCGAATTTAAACATAACAAATCCGTCACATACTACTAATACATCAATCGAATCATAAAACCACCTGGGGAATAAATCATCAAACCGAAACACAAGCTCTCATTAACCAAAAAATCTAACACAATCTTAACTACAGGAAGCTGAGATAAAAGTTTTTATAAATGTAACTAGAATGATAGAAACTAAAAGAAATAAACAGAAAATTATTTAACTCATTTAAATCCTATACTAAACCATATCCTACTTGAAAAGAGAAAGACGAAAAAAAAAAAAAAAAAAAAAACGTAGAGATGGAATATATAAAATGAGATGCTTCATATGTACGCTAGCCCCCTTTTCAATCTGATCTCCTTTCTATTTTAAATAGGCCTGTTGTGTCCTTGTCTCCCTGCTGGGCCTTTGTTGGGCTGTGTCATTTTTGTCTTTTGGGCTGCAGCGTTTATTATGGGCTGTAGTGTTTTGGGCCAGCAGTGTTTCGTTATATTAATGGGTCAGTCCGACCCATTTCAATGATGTCGGGCCGACCCAATAAAACATAAATGCACCGTCAAACTCGATTTTCCGTGCTCTTTTCATTTCTCGTGCTCGTTTTTTGCTCTTTGGCTTCGTTTTTGCTCATTTTCTTTGATATCCGTACCTACAATAATAAATATCAAATATAAACGATATATGCACTAAAAATACATTTTTGCTATTTATTATGCGAAAAATGAAGGGATATTCGCACTAAAAACACAAATAATTATGTGTTTAACACACCCCTACACTTAAACGTTGCTTCCCCCAAGCAACTATTATCACAAATGCTAAATCCAAAAACAATTCTAAAACCACTTTATTTGAAATTGCTTTGTTAATAAAATAAAAATAAAAATTTATTATGACCGGCTATGCTCGACTTTTTATTCAAGATATAAGGATCATAGAACGTGAAACACGCAAACTGAGTGTCTCCAGGGAATAAAGATCGTCATCCTCTTTTTATTACTCCCAACTAAGCTAAGACTCCTTGTGCAAACGTTTTGGCAAAATGCTAACACTACTTATACTAATAACCTATGTAAATATAACTTTCACTCCCACAATTATAAAAGACTAGGCAAGTGTGTTCATTTTCAAAGTTTTGATCGTTCAACTCGTCATTTGTTATGGTTGCTAATCATCTAAGTGCAATATTAGACTCACCGAGTATCACCAGATTTAAGAATCAAAAATGGCCTTTCTCATGTAGCGGCTTTCTTCTCGGGACGTCCCAACCTAACCGGTTAAGTGCCCGGGATTTTGACACCCCACGAAGAATAGTACCGGGATTGGCGGGATTTTGAAATCAAAGATCTTGAAATCACCGCTAATCTAATAAACGACACCTAGATGAAAAACACCGAGGGTAATTAGAGAATTAAGATTCAAAGGAGAGATCACTCCATGTAGCGACTTTCTTCTCAGCTTGTCCTTTAGCAAATCTTAGGAGGCTAGGTTTTTACACCCTCGAGAATAGTATCAGAGCTCACGGGACCTTTGACTTCTACACTCTCTATTACCGTCTAAACTCTTATAAAAAACTGACGAATTCCAGTTCAACTTCGGATTTAAATTTGAGAAAAAGCAATTTTGGCACAATATAAATAAAGCAACATAAACACTTATTCATTTATTCGACTCTAACTCTATGGAACACATTTTTTTTCTCTTTTTTTCAATTTTTTTTCTTTCTTTTTCTTGGATTTTTTTCTCTCTTTTTTTTCTTTTTTTTCTCTTTTTTTTTGGTAACATATTTATTCACGCAACATTATTTCAATTTTTAAGAAAGTATGCTTTCACTCAAATTTAAATAAAAAGTTGAACTAGGACTCTATATCAAAATTGCATAAGAATTTATTTTTGCATAACAAAACGATTTTTAACGTTCAAAGGCTTGAAAAAAACCCACACTTATTTAGTCTAGTTATAATCTAGGAGGAAAAGCCACAGGTTACTCATATAAGCTCTAAAGAGAACCAACTACTCCACATTTAGCATTTTTATTTGCACAATTCCTAAAAGCTTAGCCTAAAAGTAAAGGGAGCAGCTAGATCAACACTCTGGCAAAGTCGGGATCCCCTTTGTTCTAGCCTACGGGACAAGTCAATCACGCACGGTCAAAAACGTTTTATTATTTTTAATGAAATAAAAAAAGAAACACACATTTGATCAAAATAGGATGCAAGAGGGCAAACAAGTAGGCATGAATATGACCAATATGATATAAAAACCCCTACACTTAGAACCGAACATTGGCCTCAATGTTCAAAAGTGATAAGGTGCTACCCCTACACTTAATAACACAAAAGGCTAATGCTAGAATTCCAAGTGTAAGAAGGAGAACACAATAAGATAAATATAGAAAATAATGAGAACTGAGTACTCCCCTGATATAAACATGAAGATGGATCGGAGACTAAATGAAGAAGATAATGGAAAACAACAACATCAACCCTCTGAAATTATTCTCGATCAAAGGAATCCTGCATACAAAAACAAATACCAACAAGCACACATGGAGAGAAACACGCCCCTACACTTATGTTAGAAAATAAAGAAAAGAAGGATAGATCATCGGGTTGCCTCCTGAGAAGCGCTTGTTTTTGTTAACCGAGTCACAAGCCTGACTCGACCCCGAATTAAATGGTCCACGGGGGATCAAGAGAATCACCACTGGCTCAAAACAGATATGCCAGGGTCAAAAATTTTATCCTCATTACCGGATGAGAATAAACAAGAAGAATCCACAGTATAAGTGAAGAAAAGTAGAAGGATTCTTATAACATACGAGAAACAGGTATAAAGTCGATCCTTAAGAATACTCGTCTTCGCCAAGGGCGGGAGGGTGGGAGAAAAATATATCAAAGTGTCACCCGAGGACACTTGATAGAAACTCTAAGCAAGAGTCAATGGGATAACCGGTAAAACATCACAAGTAATAGCAACATCAACGTCTTCTCCAGGATCAAAACACTCATCCTCATTTCCCAGTATGAAATGAGGAGAGCAAAAGTGATACATCACCCGCTTGGGTGTGCACGCAGTAGGACGGGGTGGCAACATAATATGAGAAATATCAGAAGAAATATCTACCACCCGCGTCACCTCTCCAGACCGAATCAAGCGGAAGGTAGGGTCAGATCTCTCCACCTTCTCTGTGATGGGAGGTGGCATGACTAACAAAGAATGCTCATCAATAGAAAGAGAGTCGGGGCTATCAATGTCCTCAATTCCCTCTTCAAAGAGAGGATTCACCTCCCTAGAGATGTAGGCGTCATCAGTATCAAATAAAGGGTTCGAATAAATCTTGAAATTTTCCTTCTGAACGTCTTCATCGGATAGTGACTCGTCATCACTAGAAGTACAATCATCATCGAGATCAAAAAGAGGATTAGAGAAAGCTAAAGAATCATCTCCCAAAATGTCGGTGGGAGGTAATGAATCATCACTAGAAATAGATTCACACTCATTATCACTATCGGAAGCAACCGTAGGCTCACTTTGGATTGGAATAAGAATCTCATCACAAGGAATAGTGATAAGACCCTCATCCCCCATGATGAGAGAGGCATCGGTCTCTGTAGTGTAAGAATTGAGAATAGGAGTGGTAGTCTTACATGATGGATTGAGATCGTAAATATTGTCCTTGTATCATCATAACAATAAGGAAACACACTAGGCGTAGAGGTATAAGCACTAAAACTAGATACTTGCTCTTGTCGCCTTTCCTCTTGCAATTTATCTTTTAGTCGATCTACTTCGTCTTTAACTTTTAGGAGTTCATTCAAAATATTGGCTCGTTGTTCTTCACTCATTGCAAAAGAAGGATGATGATCGAGGGTGTAATGTGGGGGCTCAAAATTATGAAAACCGGAATTATAGCACGGATTTGGCTCATGATAATTCATCGGTTCACAAGAAAAAGTATCGTGAGGGCCTCCACAATTTTTGCAACACGGGTATTAAGAAAAACCCGGTGCATTTTGTGGATAAGGATCCCCATAGATGTAAGAGGGTGAACTAGTGTCATTAGAGGTGAAGTACGAATTGATCAAATTGCAAAATAGAAAATGTCCAAATTGTGAATTGGGGAG
Organism: Glebionis coronaria; assembly: GCA_025667525.1. Classification (NCBI taxonomy): domain Eukaryota; kingdom Viridiplantae; phylum Streptophyta; class Magnoliopsida; order Asterales; family Asteraceae; genus Glebionis; species Glebionis coronaria. The sequence continues at coordinate 103,406,038 of CM046879.1, forward strand.
ATCTCTTCTGCACCGCTCGCATGAACACCATTGACATGATTGACTACCAAACGATGGTCTCCCACACCCTATACAATACGAATCCATGAAGAATTAAAAATCAGAGGGTTGAGAAAAAGAATTAAACACGATAGAAGATAAAGAAGAATATTTTTGAAACTTTTTTTTTAAATAATATATATATATAGTAATAAAGAAAAGAAGATAAAATAAGAAAGTATTTTTGGCTTTTATTGATTTTATATTTTTTTTGGATTTTTAAATTTAATATTTATTTATTATATATATTTTATATTGCAATGAAAAGTAACGTTCAAGAGTGAACGGATCCCAAAATCCAAATCGTCTCACGATAAATCGCCAATCGTAACGAGCACGAACCGGCAGCGGCGCCATTTTAATAACCATTTTTTAATATCGTCGTTTTCTCCTCGAATCGTGTCGAATTGAAATTAGATTTTATCGTTAAGACTTATTTGTTTTTGGTTCAATTAAAGGATATTTGGAATTATAACTACTTGACACAAAAGATATAAAAAGTAAAAATATTATATAATACGTATACGTACTATTCTAAAAACAAAGTGCAAATACCGCAAGTAAAAGTCACAAAGTAAAAATATAAAATGTACAACTAAAATACAAACGCAAAATATTAAAATGCTAAGCGAAAATAAAAGGACAAATGCAAAAATATTGAAATGCCAAAAACGAAAATGCAAGTTTATTCTAAAAATTTAGATGCCAAAATTATTCTAGAAAATATAAAATTTAATTTTTTTTACTTTTTATATTCTTTTTATTTATTTATTATTAAAAAATTTATTTTTATTTATTAAAACTATTTTCAATTTTAGTAAAATCTATTATCTATTTTTTTAAATGAAATATAATATTTAAAACTTTGTTACAAAACTCATTGTAAAGAACAAAACCTACGTAGTTCTTTTTTTTCTTTTGCAAGTTAATATGCAGCATTAAATGGCCCAATTTGGTAAGGCCCAAAAATTTAAATACAAACCAGACGCAGCCTTATGGGAAAAAAATATACGCATCTATTTTTCTTTATTGAATGGTAAACACAGCTTTTATGGTACCTAAATGTAGCTTATCAGATTTTGAATAAAAACTGGACATCAACTACTGAGCACAGAATGCAAACAAACAAGTAACTTTTATACTACGAGATTAACGGTGAACTAGACTATAATTTGCAAAAAATTAATAGGAATTATACCCGACGACGTCCAGGCCTGCCCGCTGTCGTCGACGTGCTATGCTAACGAATACCAAACCGATACCAGGAGTTTACTGAGCAAACCGAACTGCTACAATGAACCGAACCGAAAACTGATATCGAACCGAGATCAAAAGTAAACAAACGTCAACGATAATTAAACTAAATGGGATTTAAATTAACTTATAAAAACAAATTTACTTTAAAACCTACTTTCTTACTAAAAACTAATTTTACATATGAAATAAGTTTATAAACAGAAAGAGTTGAAAGTTAACAAAACGTTTAAAAAGATTAGTGTTATAAAGATTATAAAACTAATTTCAAATTGTATATTTTATTACTTTAAAGAAAACATGACAAATTAAAGATATTAGAACAGAGGTGAAAGGTTTTGTTTTCATTCGAATCATGGCGGGTTCGAACCTTGTCTCTTTTCTTTTTAATAGATGTCTTTTATTTTATATAACTACCAAGCGCATCTATATCCTACATAATCAAACTTCATACCAAAACACACCTACAACAACCAATAGTCCAACTACAAATTCGAATTTAAACATAACAAATCCATCACATACTACTAATACATCAATCGAATCATAAAACCACCTGGGGAATAAATCATCAAACCGAAACACAAGCTCTCATTAACCGAAAAATCTAACACAATCTTAACTACAGGAATCTGTGATAAAAGTTTTTATAAATGTAACTAGAATGATAGAAATTAAAAGAAATAAACAGAAAATTATTTAACTCATTTAAATCCTATACTAAACCATATCCTACTTGAAAAGAGAAAGACGAAAACAAAGAAAAAAAAAAGAAAAACATAGAGATAGAATATATAAAATGAGATGCTTCATATGTACGCTAGCCCCTTTTCAATCTGATCTCCTTTCTATTTTAGATGGGCCCGCTGCGTCCTTGTCTCCCTGTTGGGCCTTTGTTGGGCTGTGTCATTTTTGTCTTTTGGGCTGCAGCTTTTATTATGGGTTGTAGTGTTTTGGGCCAGCAGTGTTTTGTTATATTAATGGGTCGGTCCGACCTATTTAAATGGTGTCGGGCCGGCCCAATAAAACATGAATGCACCGTCAAACTCGATTTTCCGTGCTCTTTTCATTTCTCGTGCTCGTTTTTTGCTCTTTGGCTTCGTTTTTGCTCATTTTCTTTGATATCCGTACCTACAATAATAAATATCAAATATAAACGATATATGCACTAAAAATACATTTTTACTATTTATTATGCGAAAAATGAAGGGATATTCGCACTGAAAACACGAATAATTACGTGTTTAACAAGAAGCTTACAAGGTGTCTATAGAGGTGCTAGGGTGTGTGCTTGTTTAGTTTGAAGTGTTTAATAACCTATTTTAGGTCCTAATCAAGTTTGAAAGTGAATTAGGGAAAAAAAATCCTAGTTGGATTAGGTTTTTATGTTCATTAGGGTTTTGTCTTTGTGATTAAGGTTTAATTCAGTGTTTAAGAATGGATTAGGGTGTAATTAGTGATTATACATTACGTTTGAGGTTTATGTAAACTTGGTTTAATAGTTTGTATGTTTAAAGTGGTTTTGGAAGGAAATATCTAATTTGAATATGTGTGCTTAAAGGATTTGTACGTTGTGCTTAAAATGGTTGTACTATGATTTATGTTGAAAATATGTCCTACTTGGTATGTTCACTTATACATTTAGTTTTAATGGTTGTATATGTTTATAGAAGAAAAGGATGAAAGGGTGATTTGGAATGTTATGCATCAAAGAGTCATATATTGTGCTTAATGGAGTTGTATAATACTCTTAAAGAGAAAATATATTCAAATAAATGTTATTCGATCTTTTACTCATGCTTTGAAAACTTGTACATATGTTTCATATAGTGATATCCCTTGAAATTAAGGTTTTAAGGTGTTATTTTATGTAATAGGCTCACTTCATAATAAATGTTGTAGAAGATCTGTTATAGGAATAACATATGCTATAATACTGATTTTAGATCATAAATTTGACATAAAATGATGTTTATGTGACAATAGTGTTGATATACTTAGTATTGGTGGTTGCGTGTGCCCGTTTTCATTCTTACGCAAGTTGCGTTACATAGTTGATACTAACAAACAAAGTAAAATTTTATCCATGAAAAATTGCTTAGAAATATATTAATAATATTCATTATGGAAGATACTGAGTTGTTATAAAATGTAATGTTTTATTTTTAGTTTCAAGAAATGTGTTTATATGTTCTTTAATACTTGTTAAGAATTTTGCTTGAAATGTATTATCGTATGTTACAACCGCTTCTAATTACATTTTGATATTTCCACGTTGCTTAAAAGTTTGATTAAACAAAGCACCTCGTATATCAAAGATGCATGCATATGGGTCCTATCACCAGCTATTAATTCTTGAACCAACCCACCTATTTGCGCCCAACTTCTTCCAGGATGTTTCTTCAGCGCTAATAGAACCATCTTTTTCCTCACATTCGCAACATCTTTCCACCTTTTTCCACTTGCATAAAAATTTGATAACAATAATACATAAGCAACAACTTTTCATCTTCAAGGTTATATCTAGCTAGATTTTGAGCAATATGAAAAGAAAATGATTTAAAGCTATGTAGGATTGAAGCAGTTTAACAATGATGTAGTGTTTCTGGATTAAATTGTTTATGATCATTTAGGTCTGAATATGTGTGGTTTTTGTTAGTGTGTTTAGAATTAGGTTTTGGTTTCAGAGAGGTTAAAGATGAATGGTTATAAGGATCTGAGTGTTGGTATTTTTTTGGTTTTTTATGTTATGACAGAATATGCTTCTTGAACAAATATTCAAACATGATTATGTTAAATGTAACATAGTCTCTCAAAGTGGTATGTTCTGATATTATATACTACTATGATAAATGTTATGAATGAGATGTTTAATGATACAAGAGCCCATACAATGAACCTTGTTGTAGTTATGAAATTTAATGAAAAAATAAAGTATACTTATGTTGTCCCATAGATATGTGATAATTAAACAAGAAATAAAGAAGAAAGATAAAGGAATTATAGAGAGAAAAAGTACAGAGAGAAAAAAGAGAGAATGGTTCGAAACTTGGTGAATATTAGATTGAGATAAATAATACAAATGATCCAACCACCCTAACATTCTAGGAGGTGTGTATATATAGTCTACCCACATGCGGGCTTGTATGGGATATAAATTAATGGGTCGGGCTTTCCTTTTAGGCTTTATTTACTTATGAATGAACTTTTGCTTAAAGTTAAGCCCGTAAAACACGACTAACCTACTACCTATTAAAACGTTCTAAAATACGATACATAATAAACATATGACCGAAAATTCTTGTTTGACTCATTATTTTGAGGCTAACAATCTCCCCCAATGAGAGGTCATTACCCTTTGTCATTTGGAGATTTGTTGAGATTACTAATCTCGCCATAAATGAGTCTTGAACGTGTAATAGTAGTCTTATTCCTTCATGCTATGATCTTTGAGCCTTTGTTGTTGTCTTTCGACTTTGTCTTTAATCTTGAGATCCTCAAATCATCCTTGACTTGTCTTTGCCATCTTGGGATCTTGTGTCTTCATCCACATGCTCACACTATTAATTGTCGAATATGTCTTTAGGCATGAGTATGTGGTTTTGAATCTTTTGACTTTTTTTAGTACACCGTAATGCCACCTTCTCAAGACAAACATAGACACGGGCTGAATGGCTTTGACATTCATCCTAAATCGGTAGCGTTTTACCTCTGGTCGGTGAAGACCGTTACACGATATTAAATATCATACCTGTGATTAGGTAGATTAAATTAAGAATCTCCTTGACAGGGTTTCGCAGCTGTACTAGCTGTTCTCTTTACTCGACCGTCTCAAAGCAAGACTGCGAACATAAAGATTGAATCAGTTAGATAAATATCCGATTGATTAAAGTTGTCAATTCAAATTCTTAGAACAAGTTTGATTCTTAAATAATCTTAGCATTGTTGCTTTCCAGTTGACACAAGCTTGATTTATAAGAATCTCGCAAGTCACCTACCGTAGCGCTGTTTGAGGTTGACGCTAGGATTTCCATTCGTCACTGTGAATATTAATAAATAAAACTCTGAATGTTCTGGAAAGAGCATAAAGATATTGCGTAGAAACCTGAAACGAGTTTGAATCAAATCAGAATCAAACCACTATTGCTTTTCAGTTTTACATATGTTTAATTCATAAAGAATATTACATATGACCTACCGCAGTGTTGTTTGATGTTAACACTAGAAGGATTTCCACTCATCATTGTGAATACTATGTAGTATCAGTCTGAGTGTTCTAGAAATATCTCAAGGATATGGCGTAGGACTCTCTTATTCGTCATCTGTGTGTCCTAACGAGATTTGATTGATCTTTAGGCTCTAGACTTGATTTGTGCACTTTTAGTGGTTGGAGGCTGAAGCAGATACCACCTATTCAGTATCAACTATCTCGGAGTGAGAAAGCTAATAGAAGTCATGTTCTCCGTGAAAATAAAACAAACTTCTTTTGAGAGAAGCCTGAGTAGCTAGGTAATGGTTGTGCATTACATCACTGGGTCCATGATGAGTTGTCTTCATGATGTGTTGACCTAGTTTCTGCCTAAGTTGTATGGAGGGCTTCTTTCTTTACACCCTTTATCCTTACATTTTTTCTCATTCTTCAACCCCTTCTATGCTTAACAAGACATCATTACTAGCACCTTGTTCTGATTGTTCTAGTGCTAGCTTTATTACTTAGTTGGCATTCTGCTACGTTCACATTCTACTCCATCTTTCCTAAGGACTTATAATAATCTATTGGATTGTCCCTGGGAAGATCCCTCCGGTTCTGGTTGGATCATAGGACTTAAACCTAACCACCTTTTTGACACCAATAACATAGTGAATTGAAGATGTTGTGGGTATGAGATCGTAACCATAAAACCACTTCAAAAATTCTAACAAAGTGTTTTAAGAACATTTAACACCTTGCTAGTTTTATCATTTCAGAAAAGCTCCCCTTCACATGTGCATCGAAAATCGAAAGTGTTTCGCACATGTAGGTAAGAGTTAAATTGCTTGAGTCTTGCAAAATAGAACACATTTTAATCACATTTTCTCCCCTATCTTTAATATATAAAATCTTTTGATATTAGAGATACCAAATTTGATTAAAATATATCGCGAAAAATAGTCTTGAAAATCTTTGAGAGAAAAATGTGTCTAACATAGCATGAACTTGGAAAGCTCCCCCTCAAAAATTGATCCAGTTGAATTGTCATTACGAGGATATGATCCACATTACACCTTTTGAGGATAGGAGTTGTTGAACACACTATTTTTGAAAGATTTTGAATAGTCATTGAGAAATTATTGAAAAAAGTGTGTTCAACGCTTTTTGAAAAATCTCAAAATTCCAAATTTTTGAAGAACTGGATTTTCAAAAGCATAAACTTGAGTTCGTAGATTTTGAATGTTTTGACAAATCCACTCAAGTGTAAGAAGATTTATCTTCTTTTGCTGAGGGTAAGAGCACTAAATCGTACACTCCCCCGTGAATATAGATCCGGGTTGCAATCTGAAAGTGATTGCAAGCCATTGTCTTGAGCTCAAAACGTTGAATGTTTTGTGACAAGCTCAACCCAAGATAGATTGCTCTAACCGTTGTTGGAAAAATTGTGAAAAACATATATTTTCCTTTATTAATATAGAAATGACATGTTTTGAAAAATATTTACAACTTTCATTCGAGCTTTATGTACACCCGTGTCCTTGTTGAGTGACATTTCTAGGCACGTCCATATTATCGATACTGAAAGACATGTCAAGAAGAATATTTTTGGATTATAAAAGATTTTTAATTTTGTGTTTTGGTTTTATATGTTTTATATTTATGTATTTTGCTTTTTCATTGATATTTACAAGTAGATGTTTGATAAATGAATCAAGCAGGCACCTTTGCTAGAATATCCAGACTTGTTGGAGTCAAACATCTCATACCAATTTGCCTAACGAGGTACTCAAACCTATCTTTCGACAGAGCTTTCGTAAATAAGTCGGCTAAATGGTAATTCGTTCCAACAAAGTATAATTCAACGATACCTCTTTCAACTTGTTCCTTTATGAAGTGAGATCTGACATCAATGTGCTTCATGCGGGAATGCTATACCGGATTGCAGGAGATGGCTACGGTCGACTTTGAGTCACAGTACATAGGTACTTTATCAAAGTGGAAGCCATAATCTGTGAGTTGTGTTCTCATCCAAAGAACTTGAGCACAACACGCAGATAGAGACACATACTCCGCTTTGGCTGATGAAAGTGACATGTAATCCTGCTTCTTAGAAGACCATACCACGAGCTTATGTTGACCTAGAAATTGTGCACCACCAGAAGTACTTTTTCGTGTATCAAGACACCCTGCATGATCAGAATCTGAATAGGCTGTTAGAAAGAAACCGGTTTCCCTCGGATACCAGAGTCCCAAATGAATGGTATTCTTGAGGTACGAAAAGATCCGTTTAACCTCCTTGAGGTGCTTTTCAATGGGTCGTGCTTGATATCGTGCACAATAACATGTAGCATGTGAAATATCGGGTCTGCTTGCTGTGAAGTACATGAGGGAGCCGATCATGGAACGATATCTCGTTTGATCTATGGCATTTCCCTCCAAGTCAGCATCTAGCGATGTGGTTGATAAAGGTGTCCCAACGGGGTCACATGAAGTCATACCATGCTTTTGGATTATCTCTTGACAATACTTAGCTGGTTTAATAAAGATACCACATGGGGATTGGTGAAATTGAATTCCTAGAAAGAATTTTAGTTCGTCCATCATTGACATTTCATATTTGTTGTGCATTACTGATAGGTGTGAAAACACCCATCCTTTTACCACTTAACTACAATAATAACCAAGCCAAAACGTGTATTTTATGTCGTAAATGTCGGAATTATGCGTGGTTTGTGTTTTTGTTGTGATTTAGGACGAAAATATGAAAAGGGGAGAAAACACGGGCTTTCACGGGCTTTTATCGAAGAAAAAGACAAAAGACGAAGTCGAAAGATCAAGAGTGCTAAAGGAACGGAAGTCCAAGGCCAATTCTGAAGATTTATCGAAGAAAAAGTCCAAAGACGGAAGTTTAATAAAGTCGAAGAACTTAAGTATTATTTATGAAGAAATTTCAAGACGAGTTTTTAGTAATCCCGAGACAAAAGTCGAAAAAAGTCGAGGAATTAAAAAGACGAAGGACTTAAAAAGAAAGAAAGAAAGAAGGAAGCTTCTAAGAAACTTCCTCCCTCCTCCTCCTATAAATAGGACCATTATGTTTATTGTTAAACTTGTTAGCTAATTTTGACAAAAATTAGTCTCTCCATTCTTAATACTTGCACATTTAATTTTCATGTCATTTACATTAATTTGCTCATTTAATTACCTTGTCTTGCACCTTTAATTTCAAGTAAATTTTATTTTATTGTTATTGAATCCTCACTTTTATTGTTAATCTCTCATCTACTCTTCTTGTTTTGATTTAATCTTTATGCTTTATGTTTATATTCATGTTTTTAAGTTTTTATTGATTTGATTAAGTGGGTTTTGATTATTTTGGGTATTATTGTTAGTTTTTATTGATTAGGATTGTTAGTTTATGATTGTTAGATGTTTATTGATTAGTTTGGTTTAATCTTTTGGTTGATTTTAGTTAGATTGGATTGGATTTGTCTTGTTTTTATTCACCCGCGTTCTTCGCGAAGTTTGTTTTTCCCAGATTCCGAACCAGCTAAACATTCCGAATGAAGGGTTTAGTCTAGGTTATTCCGGATCAGAAATTTATTCCGAACCAAGGTATTTTAATTTTTATTCCGAATCCGTGAATATTCCGCATGAGTGCTTGTTATTCCGGATCAAGTCCATTATTCCGGATGAACAGATATTCCGGATGAAACCTATATTCCGAACCACCAGTTTATTCCGGATCAAGTTTTATTCCGAATGAGTTGATTTGTTTTGATTATTCCGAACGAAGACCTTATTCCGGATGAAGGTTAGCATTTGTTTATTACGGATGAATGAATATTCCGGATGAATGAATATTCCGGATGAGTTGATTTGTTTTGATTATTCCGAATGAAGAAGAGTTATTCCGGATGAAGTAAACATTCCGAATAAGCAATTATTCCGGATGAGAGTTTTATTCCGCATGAAGAGAACATTCCGAGTAAAGAAGAATCATTCCGAGTGAAGGTGACATTCTGAACGAAGGATTATTCCGAACGAAGGTGTTTTTCCAAATGAGCATTTTTAGTTTATTTTAAGTTTTAAACTTTACTTTTCCCGCTTTTTTTCTTAGTCGCACTTTTAGTTTACTTGCCTTAGATTTATTTTAAGCTTGCCTTTAGTTTAAGTTTAAGTTTGCTTCAGGATAGTTTTAAGTTTGCGTTATTTACTTTTTGTCATGCTTTAATTTCTCGTCATTTATTTTCAATTAGGTTTAGATTTAATTTCCTGCCATTTACTTTAAAGTTTTTGCACTTTACTTTACTACAACGACTAAACTATTATTTTTCCCACCAAGAACAGCTGAGTCACACATTTTTCCCTTTCTCAATTCGAAAAGACTGGAACAACAATATTTTTAACTGAGTGAAAATATAGTTATCAAATGGCGCCGCTGCTGGCTCTTTTCGTAAAGATTAACGGTTTTCTGTGAGAGACACGTTGCTTTTTGGGATCCGTTCATTCGTGAGCGTTATTTTTCGTGTACAAAATTTTTCAAAAAATCCATACAAAATTAAAAAATTGTTAAAAATCCATAAAAATTAAAAAAATTTCAAAAATCCAAAAAGATTTTATTTTTATAGTGTATATATATTGTCTATTGCTTTGGTATCTTTTTCTTTTGCTTTCGCAGGTGTATGCGTACTAGATCTTCAACTTATCCAGAGCCCGAGACTCGTGAAGATTTAGCTATGGCAGGTGTGAACAACAACAATAATCCACCGCACCTCAACAATAACAACAACAATGTTCTTCCACAGCCCGATCTTCGAACAATGGAGGAGCTTTGTCAACCCACAATGTTTGGACGAGGAGGACCGATTGCGCCGATGCAAATCACGGCTCCGGAGTTTTCGTTGAAGCATCACATGATCCAACAAGTGCAAACTAATCCATTTCGCGGATTGCCTGATGATGATGCCAACAAACACCTCGACAAATTCATTACTATTACTCAAAGCATGAAGTTGCCTGGTGTTACTATGGATGTCCTTCGCCTTCAACTCTTTCCACATACCTTATCACACCACGCCGAAAAATGGTTTGATCGTCTCCCGAAGAATTCCATTCATACTTGGGACGACATGACTCAACGATTTTTGTCGCGCTACTTTCCACCATCCATGGTCACGAGCCTTCGAAATCAAATCAGCGGTTTCATGCAAGAACCCGATGAATCTCTCTTTGATGCTTGGGAAAGATATAATGTTTTGATCGATCGATGTCCAAACCACAACATGCTCCCCATTACCTTAATTGATACTTTCTACAACGGTTTGACTTTTCGTGATCGTGATACGATTAATGCAGCCGCCGGTGGCACATTTATGAAAAGAAGACCTGAGGAGTGTAGAGAGCTTATTGAGAACATGACTACTCATCATAAAAACTAGGATTCCTCCGCATCTTCAAGGAACAACCCGAGGGTCAATGTTTCTTCTACTTCAGCAAACCCCGATATAACCGAATTCACCTGCATGATGGCCGAAATGAACAAAAATATCTTGCTCATCGCTACAAACCAACAACAACAAGTTAAAGCGGTAGCAAATTCTTGTGAGACATGCGGTGGTCCTCACTCATACACCGATTGTCCTTCTACTCAATGCAATCCGGAAAACGTGTATGCGGCTTATGGTAACTATTCACCGGAAAATTACCAAGCCCGACCTCAAGGTGATCGGAATTTGCTAAGTTACCGGTCGAACAACTATCTTTCACCCGGTTTTTATCCTCAAAACCACAACCCCAACAACAATTACAATAGAAGCAACCAAATCCCACCTCGCGCTTCTAATCCTTATCACCCACCCGCTCAACAAGCCCCACCCATTAATCAAGATGTTGAAGCTATAATGAGAACCCAAGGAGAGCAAATCAAGAATCTACAAAGCCAAATTATCAATTTGAAAGGGGATATCACTAAGCAAGGTAATGACATTAGATCCGAGCTTCGAAATGATATACAATCCTCCTTCAGCACTCAAACGAATGATTTGAAGAATATGCTGGCTAGTTTCTTACCAACCACTCAACCCTCTACTTCGGGCTCTCTACCTTCAACATCGTCACCAACCCGAGAGCGAATGTGAGTGCTATTACTACCCGTAGTGGAGCAACTTTAGTAGGACAATCTATCCCACCCCCAGTTACACCATCTACACCTCCTCCACCACCATTTATCCCTACTACTCCCACACCTAGTATTAGTTCACCATTACCGTCTCCGCCTTGTCATGAAGAAGTACCCAAGAAGAACCCTTCACCAACCCCACCTTCCACCTATAAACCCAACATTCCTTACCCTTCTTGACTCGACAAGGCTAGAATTTTGACTAAGAATGACGTTCAAGTCTCTAACTTTTTGGACAAGATTGCCGGCATGACCGTCACCTTTACCCTTGTTGAAGCTCTTGCCCAAATGCCACAATTTGTCAAGATGTTTAAGGAATTGCTTAATACGTAGGAGAAGATGGTCGAGTTTGTTAATACTCGCTTGAATGCAAATTGCTCTGCAATCCTTCTTAAAGAACTTCCAGAAAAACTTGGAGATCCCGGTCGTTTTGTGCTACCATGTACTTTTAACCAAACCGACGAATTTACTGCCTTAGCCGATCTCAGGGCAAGTATAAATTTGATGCCTTTAAGTGTTTGGAAAAGTTATCATTACCCGATCTTACACCAACAAAGATGACTCTTGAGCTTGCAAATCGCACTCTCGCTTACCCCGTTGGTATTGCTGAAGACGTGTTCATTAAAGTTGGCACCTTCACTTTTCCGGTCGACTTTTTTGTTGTTGATTATGAAATGGACCCTCGTATTCCTTTAATACTTGGTCGGCCATTCTTGAGAACCGGAAAAGCTCTTGTCGATGTTGCCGAAGGTAAGTTAATCTTAAGGGTCGGGAATGATGCACAAGTATTCGAAATGGGAATGATCACAAACAAATCCTATGGAAGAGAATCAGCGAATATGATTAATGTGCTTGATGATTTTGTCGTCTACAACAATCCTCTATTCGATTCTTGCTTTGATAATCCACTGTTCCAAGACGATGTGGATGATTCTCTCTCCAATTCTGATCCTCCACCAATTTATGATTCTCCATCGATCTATGACGCTTATGATGATGATTCTAGCTCCGATGGGGATGATTATGATGATTTTACTTCTGAGTATCCAGACATGCCCACTTATGATGATTTTGATGAGGCCGATACTCTTTCGAGCGATTCTTCTCATGATGAAGATCCTTCGCCTACAACACTTGATCCTACTTTGGATGACTACTCATTTGAGGAAGACTTTGCTACTTTTCTCAACACTTACTTCCCAAATGAGAGTGATGCTCCTCGTTTAGACTTTGATGATTATGGTCTTCATCCTTCTACGGATTTGAAGAAAATTCTTTCAAAGGAGACGACACCGGATGACACCAACATCCGTAGAATGTATGTTTTGACACCTCTTTGTCCACCTTATGAGGACGAGGTTGTGCCTTTTCTTAGCGGATGTTCTTCAAATTCTGCTGAACCTGAGTGCTATTTTCCCCTAAAGTAAAAGGTGTTCGACCTCGGTACTGAAATTTTTAAGACATCTCAGTATCCGTCTGATGAAATAAAAGGAAAGATTTTTGGAACTACTAGAGATATGCTTGCACCTCTTCACCCTTCCTCCCACCGTGCTCCATCTCTGTTTAAGGGAACCTTATCTACTCTTCTTTGGCTTGCCTTGTTCGCCTTAAGCCTGTGCTATTTGATGGATGAAAACCATGTCTTTGATCCCGGTGGATGTGTTTCAAGCTTCTTCCTATGCTAATCAAGGTCGAGTCAGACTCACGACTCGGTTAACAAAAACAAGCGCTTCTCGGGAGGCAACCCAAGTATCTATCTTTTAGCTATTTTTATCTTAAGTGTAGGGGAGACCCCTTGGTGTTTGCTATTTCCTCTCTTCTCATATTCAGGGATTCGAGCATTCAATGATCCACTCTTGATGATTTTTGACGACCCGTGATTCCGTGTTTCCGTCTTCCCGGTTCTATCCTAAACTCTTTTGATTCTCTATTTTATATTCTTCAATAGTAAAATAGGAATCACTTTAGTTGTCTCTTCCTTAGCAAGATTTAAACAAAGTGCACAATGTCCTAAGTGTAGGGGAGTTTACTTCCACATGCTTAAACATTAAGGACAATGTTTATATTAAGTGTAGGGGGACTTCTATCGAAGTTAAGTGGCCTTTTCCTTGTATTTGTCCTCATTTTAACCAGAAAATTGATTTTTCGACAATTTTCAAAAAAAATTTATCTATTTTGGCCTATTAGTTTTTCTTTTGTTATAGTTATTTTCTTTCTATGCTAGAATAAATTTTTAATAAAGTGGTTTTAATTTTTCAAAGTCGTGAATCATTTGACTCAACCCGAGTTTACTTATCTAAGTTTGCTCTAGCTAGTATCCTTAACGTGTTTAAGTCAAGTTTTGCTAGGCTTTTATATAGGGAGCTTTAAAACGCGAAAGTCTTAACTCTCACGGGTTAAGAACAAGAACTTTTCGCAAGTTCCTATAATTGATCCTAGAGAGTCGTTTATCAAGGGAACTTTAAAACGCAAATTCTAAACTTGAAAGTGTCTAAGAAGATGCAAGATCGTATAGATGACTCGAAAACCCAAAACTTTGATTTAATAGGCTAAGCATCCACGAGTCTCATTCCTTGAGATTTTAAATTGTGGAGAACGAGAGATGATAGAGTCAGTTATAAGTTTGGTATTCTTTCGTGAATTTATGTGAGTTGATTATAAGCCTATTCTCCCATCGCTTGCTAATAAATTTATCTGCAATAAGTAAGGTCGTACGATTTGAAAAGTTACTTAGCTTCTAGCCCAAGATCGTTTAAAAGTTGCTCGATATTAATTAGAGTTCATAGCCAAGGCATAACTTATTGAAGCGGGATGCGAAGATTGGCGAGTCCAAAAAGGCCCTAACAAGGCATGAGGGCTACATTTTGTTGCTAAAGATCCAAAGTGATGTGAAGAATCATTTATCAATAATCAATATGAAGGATCGAGACACACGACGAAAAGCAAATACTCCCGTAAAGATCATGGAGAAGTCTATCCAAAAAGGCCCTAACAAGGTATGAGGATAAATAGATCCAATTCCTAAAAGGAGGCGGATCGTTGTATATCAAAGTCCAAAATAAAGATTGGAGAAAAATGAAGAAGTCGTGGTCCAAATATGAAGAATCTCTCAAAACTTCAAGTGAAGAAATTTCTATTATGAAGAGAAGACCATAATTTCAAGAACGTCTCTCAAGATTTGAAGTATGAAGTCGCTGCCAAATATCGGTCCGAGAAAGGTCTCAAATCGTGAAGCGAGTTATGCCAAGATATGAACTTTATGAGGTCCCGAGAAGCAGTTTTAAAAGATTTTGTCCTTTAGCTAACTATTGATTAAATCGTCCTACTTTATTTTCAGCCTTAATAACTATCGAAATAAGTCAACAATGCATCATCGTGATCATTTAAGACAATCATAAAATACAAGAGATACACCTAGGAATAAGGGAGTCTAAGTAAATAATTGGCCCACATGAGTTCATGTTAGTTTGCTAACTTATAATAACAATGATCTCGTTTTTAAGCTTGGTTTGGGAACGTGAAACTTGAGGATGATAATCATTCATGACATTCCAAACCCCTAAGGTAAGTCTTTGATTTCTTTACTTGTTTTGTTATTTTCTATCTCTTTAATAAAGGCCAATATGGATTGATTGTGATGAAAGTGTAATCTTGCTTTGTAATTAATGCATTGCATGAGGACATTGCAATGGTCAAGTGTAGGGGATTTGATAGGTGTGAAAACACCCATCCTTTTACCACTTAACTACAATAATAACAAAGCCAAAACGTGTATTTTATGTCGTAAATGTCGGAATTATGCGTGGTTTGTGTTTTTGTTGTGATTTAGGACGAAAATGTGAAAAAGGGAGAAAACACGGGCTTTTATCGAAGAAAAAGACAAAAGACGAAGTCGAAAGATCAAGAGTGCTAAAAGAACGGAAGTCCAAGGCCAATCCTGAAGATTTATCGAAGAAAAAGTCCAAAGACGGAAGTTTAATAAAGCCGAAGAACTCAAGTCTTATTTATGAAGAAATTTCAAGACAAGTTTTAAGTAATCCCGAGACAAAAGTCGAAAAAGTCGAGGAATTAAGAAGACGAAGGACTTAAAAAGAAAGAAAGAAAGAAGGAAGCTTCCAAGCAACTTCCTCCCCTCCTCCTCCTATAAATAGGACCATTATGTTTATTATTAAACTTGTTAGCTAATTTTGACAAAAATTAGTCTCTCCATTCTTAATACTTGCACATTTAATTTTCATGTCATTTATATTAATTTGCTCCTTTAATTACCTTGTCTTGCACCTTTAATTTCAAGTAAGTTTTATTTTATTGTTATTGAATCCTCACTTTTATTGTTAATCTCTCATCAACTCTTCTTATTTTGATTTAATCTTTATGCTTTATGTTTATGTTCATGTTCTTAAATTTTTATTGATTTGATTAAGTGGGTTTTGATTATTTTGGGTATTATTGTTAGTTTTTATTGATTAGGATTGTTAGTTCATGATTGTTAGATGTTTATTGATTAGTTTGGTTTAATCTTTTGGTTGATTTTAGTTAGATTGGATTGGATTCGTCTTGTTTTTATTCACCCGTGTTCTACGCGAAGTTTGTTTTTCCCAAATTCCGAACCAGCTAAACATTCCGAATGAAGGGTTTAGTCTAGGTTATTCCGGATCAGCAATTTATTCCGAACCAAGGTATTTTAATTTTTATTCAGAATCAGTGAATATTCCGCATTAGTGCTTGTTATTCCGGATCAAGTCCAGTATTCCGGATGAACAGATATTCCGGATGAAACCTATATTCCGAACCAGCAGTTTATTCTGGATCAAGTTTTATTCTGAATGAGTTGATTTGTTTTGATTATTCCGAACGAAGACCTTATTCCGGATGAAGGTTAGCATTTGTTTATTCCGGATGAATGAATATTCCGGATGAGTTAATTTGTTTTGATTATTCCGAACGAAGAAGAGTTATTCCGGATGAAGTAAACATTCCGAATAAGCAATTATTCCGGATGAGAGTTTTATTCCGCATGAAGAGAACATACCGAGTAAAGAAGAATCATTCCGAGTGAATGTGACATTCCGAACGAAGGTGTTTTTCCGAATGAGCATTTTTAGTTTATTTTAAGTTTTAAACTTTACTTTTCCCGCCTTTTTTCTTAGTCGCACTTTTAGTTTACTTGCCTTAGATTTATTTTAAGCTTGCCTTTAGTTTAAGTTTAAGTTTGCTTTAGGATAGTTTTAAGTTTGCGTTATTTACTTTTTGTCACGCTTTAATTTCTCGTCATTTATTTTCAATTAGGTTTAGATTTAATTTCCTGCCATTTACTTTAAAGTTTTTGCACTTTACTTTACTACAACGACAAAACTATTATTTTTCCCACCAAGAACAGCTGAGTCACACATTTTTCCCTTTCTCAATTCGAAAAGACTGGAACAACGATATTTTTAACTGAGTGAAAATCTAGTTATCAATTACTTTTTCGAACCATTTTGAAAGTTTTGGGTTTGTAGACCCGAAAATAATGTCATCAACATAAATTTTCACGAGCAAGATGTCATCCCCATATTTATAAGTGAACAAAGTTAGATCAATGGAACCTTTTGAGAAACCTTTGGATACCAGAAATTTCGAGAGCTCGTCGTACCACGCCCTTGGAGCTTACTTGAGTCTATAAAGTGCTTTGTGGAGACGATACACCTTGTCAAGATAATCAGGATTAACGAATCCTTCCGTCTGCGTGACATAGACTTCTTCCTTCAAAGGACCATTAAGAAATGTTGTCTTCACGTCCATTTGATAAACAGTGAATCCCTTATGTGCAGCATAAGCAAGGAAAATCCTGACCGCTTCCATACGAGCTACTGCTACAAATGATTCTTCAAAATCAATTCCCTCTTTCTGGCCATACCCCTTAGCCACTAGCCTAGCTTTGTTCTTGATAGTCGTGTTTTCTTCATCCATCTTGTTTTTCCAGATCCATCGAAGATTTAGCGGTGTTACATCATATGGTTTGTCAACAAGTTCCCAGACCTTAAGTCTTTCAAATTGTTGAAGTTCATCCGTCATCGACTCAATCTAAGCATGATCAGCCATGGTGAAAGTCCCTAATCAGTGCTAGAAACACTAATCTTAACTAATCAACACAAGTAAATACTTTTCAAACGTAATACTTATTATTGTATAATAAAGAATTACAAGTGTTATGGATAACACCCTTTGTTGACAATGTGTTGTGCACACTTTGAACAACTAAATAACCTAACTTATGAATACAGTTACAGTCGTTTTATTCAATAAGTTCTAAGCATTAATGTGTGAATATTCTCAAAGTGTTAAACATTAATGTTGGGCAACACATCCTATTTATAGTGATACGAGGCTGACCTAAGTACTAGATGATGGTGACTACACAAGACATTCACTTTTCAGACATCAGTCACAAGATGCTCTTCTATTCTTGGTAGTCTGCCATAATGCTTTAAGGAAACAGATCTTGAAACAGTTTCCTTTTTCTTCATAGTCTCGTACACGCAAATGGCATGTCCAAAGTGTGCTGAGTGTTAACAGGGTATTGCCACCCCTGTTAACCCTCAGCCCCTTAGAGTCCCTGATACATCTTGGTTGTTATCCATCACAGCCAATGAGTATGTCTTCAAGTAATCTTCGACTTCCTTAACAATGTCTCTGACATGGACTCCTCTGAGGTTGCTCATAGAGACTTGGATCTCTGTGAGTCTTGCGATACTTGCCTGCCTCCTAGGCACAGGCAAGTGACTATCTAACAGCTTAATTTGTGTTTAAATCTATGATACAGGGAATCTAGCAAACTTAGATTCCCAAAAATCTCCCCCTATTTAAACATAAATATTGCTAGATCTATCTGAGTTAAGGTAAGTGAGATAACAGCTTCTTCTTACTCATAACAGATCTAAACAAACATACCTCATGATTTTATTCATACTTAAAGAAAATTACAAGTACAATACAAAAGTGAAATAAAATGTGAAGGTAAAATATAGCTGTGAAATTCTTCAATAGTCTTCATTTTTTATCTTTTCTTCAGCTTCAGCTATGTCTGTTCTAGTATACAATTCTGCCTGCAAAGCTTGTGCAAAAACCTTGGAATAATCTGAGTTAATCTTGAGCCCCTTTTTGAGACCAAGCAGCTGAATTGTTGATGCTAAGCCAAGCTCATCTTCTCTTTGGAATGCATACTGGCAAGCTCTGTTCATGAAGGTCATACCTCTTTCAGGCTCTGTGTAGGTCTGACCATCAATAGGACCAACAATCCCATTTGGTAGTATTAAATCCCCGTGCATTCCATCCACTTGAACATCATCTGTGACAAAGGTTTCCTTAACAAGTTGAGAAATCCTTCTTCTTTTCTTGCCAAACTTTGGGGGTTCTTGTTCAAATAGCTGTGGTGGGGGATCTATTTTGAGTTTGGCTGCTGTTTCTTTGATCTAGGTGAACTTAGACTTAAGAGTCTTAAGAAGAATGAAATTGGTCTAACCAGTTCTTTTGGCAGCCAAGGCTTCAAGTTCAAACCATTCAGATAACCCAAGTTTCTTTAACCTGAAGTCCTCAAAGACATCCATATTACCCTGTTGGTTATCTCTCCACAAAATCATTTGTGGTGTATTGGTGGACTTGTGAATTGTGTATTTGAACTTGGTTATCTTGCCAGGTGCATACCTGTTGTTAACGCAGGCATCATAATCAGATTTTATTTTTCTTAGTGCCTCTGTGCGTTTAGCTTCCATTTCCCTCAACCTTTGTCTCTGCTTCTCCCTTTCAGGTGGAGTCATCTTCCTTAGAGTTTCCTCATTTAGCTCCTTGGCTTTCTTGATTTCATTTATCCTCTTGAATTCCTCAGCCTGTTTCTCTATCTCTTTAGTTGTTAAGGGATTCTCATTAGAAGGTGTGAAGGTTGAAAATTGGGAAAGGTCTGTGGTGGATCCTCCTGTCTCTAGCATCGCAACTATCTTCTTTAGTTTGGTGTCTGTGTCTACCAAAACTATTTCCTTTTCTTTCTTCGAGACAGAGGATTCCATACTCATGTTTTTCAGCTCCTCAGCTCTTTTGATGAACGCTAACTGAGCTTGAGTTTGTATAGCCTTGGGTAGGGAGCTAACAGTGAACTTTAGCTTCTTGGCAGCTGGTTCACCATTATCCCCAGACTCGCTGGTGTTAACCAAAGTCAGGGACTTTGATGAATCAGCTCCATCATTATTCTATTGCTCCACCTTAGTTTCATCCTCATCATCGGGTACGATTATAGGTGTGATGACTTGGAGGGGGACAAGTGAAGAAATAGTGTTATCAACAGAGGTTGAGCCCTGTTTGGCAGATTCAAGGTTTAGCATCTTTTCCTTCTCCCCCTCCCGTTCAGCCTATCTCTTCAGACGTTTGGATGAACATGCCTGAAAGTGCCTTGCAGTCTAGTCAACAGAGGCAGCCATATCACGTTGCCTGGTCCTTGAGGCTCTGGCAATATTCAGCAAGAGGTTGCAATTTCCATTGGTGTTGTGATGAACACGACCAACGATAAAGTATGTGTGACGATATTGCCTGCTACGAACAGCTTCAAACTATATGTGCATTGTTAACTCATGATCACGAAGGAGAGCAGGGACCTTTGTGACAATGGCATCCTTGATTCTTGTGGACAAATGACTAAGTCCTTGTGATACTCCTTTTCTTGCACCATCCTTGATGGGTTCAGTGACTGCTTCCCTAACCGCCTGACTGATGATCCCTGGAAATGTTACAGTGAAATTATGCATCTCAAATTTGATAACATCCAGCTTTCTTGATAGGCGCTCCATATCTGATTGATGATGAACAGGCTAAAGATTATGGATGTTCAGGCTTTGTTGTGCATAATCATCCCCCTTTGGTAGAAGATCAAAGTTGGTTTGGGCTGGATGATCAAACATAAGGAATTCAGTAGTTGGATCATAAGCAGATCTTTGGAAGACTGTTGTGGTAGAGGTAGAAGAGGTGGGAGTGACAACAGCTTCCTTGGGAGGAGGAGTGGTATGATCAGCTGGTTTGGACACAGCTATTTCCTTGGGAGGAGACAGAGATTGTTGGTCATCTACTTCTTCATCATCATCCTCCTCAAACATCCCCTCAGGGAGTATCTCATCCTCAGGCATCGATTCGGGCTCAGAGAAATCATCAGCTAATGAGAGCACTTCATCTTCAATATTAAGCAGGGGCTCTTCTTTATTAGGTTGATCCTGAACGATTGTATCAACTTCTTTGTCTGGCTGCTCCAGGGATTCTGTGTTTGGCTGTACAATATCAGCCTGCAAATTGTTTCAGATAAGTAACAGGGAAATAAAGAGGGGAATGGTCGCCATATCGCTGTCCCAGAGAGGCTGAAGGTGATTTCTCAGCCACTCCAAAGGATAAATCCTTGGGATTCTTTTAAGGTGAAAAGTATGAGGTTAAGGATCGCCATTCGCTACCCCTAGGAAACCTGAGTGTGATTATTCAGCCCCCCCCCCCCCCCCCAAAAAGGTTAAAACCTTTGGGACTCTTTTGATTCTGAAATATATGTTGTTGAGGATCGCCTGTTATGCTGTCCCTAGGAAAGACGAGGGTGATTATTCAGCTCCCCCTGAAAGGATAAATCCTTTGGGATTCTTTTAAGTGTGAAAAAGATATAGGTTAAGATCGTCTTATTACGCTGTCCCTAGAAGAGCTGAGGATGATTATGCAGCTCCCCTAAAAGTAAAGCTTTTGGGATTATTTTTCTGAGGGAACCAAGAGGCTGTGTGAGGTACAACTGGTCAAGGTCGAGACATATATGTATTCAGGTTGTTGTTTGCCTGAATACTGTCTAGAGGGTGCAGGGTCATCGGGGTGCTTTATAAACACAAATGAATCATTCCCTGGTGCATAGACAGGGTGTACAGAAGTCTTAAAGAGTTCTAAGTGCATAGACAGACTTCTATGGGTAGAGGATTACCCTAACTTCACCACTCTCACCTACAGACATTTGAGAGTGGCTGTTTGTGGACCTCTAAAAGTTTACACTGATTACCTGTGCGATATCAGCAGATTTCGGTTGGTTCCCTGTTGTCTTGGCTGACATCGAGACACTAGACCCTTGTTGTTGGTCAGTTGAAGTCTCTGATTCCACAGGAGTCTCTGGAACAGAGGAGGTTTCGAGGTTCACAATCTTCTTTCCCCTGGCCTTTGTAACAGTTTTGGTGTGGGAAGAAGATGGGTTTTTCTTCTTCTTATGATGTTGGCCAGTTGATGCCTTGGACGTCGTGGTGTGCTGCCCAGAGGTCAAAGACTTAGACTTGCCAGACACACCAGAGGTATTCACCTTCTCTGATTAAGGGAGCAAGGACTTCTCAGCAGAGGGTTGTTTGTTTGCAATGTTCATCATGTGGGAGGTGACAGGGACATCTTCAGTTCCAATTTCCTTGTAGATGGCACCAGTGATGCGATAGGGCTTCAGAGAAGTGAGTGCAGAGTTATGATAGTTGTCACCCAACAGGCTTTCGAAGATCAGAGATAGAAAGCGGCGTAGCATATGTTCTTCTCCCTGACTTGGTTCCATCCTTTCAGTTGTTCAACTAGGTTGGAGAAAAGAATACTTCCTACATCCACATCTGTGCCCCAGATCAGCCCATATGCAATAGATTGGTGGTTGAAGGACATCTTATCTTGGGATCCATGCATTCCTCCCAGGGATTTAACTATGTGGGTGAAGAGGACACGCCACATAGGGGAAAAATACTTGATCTTCAAAGGAGACTTAGAGAGGACCTCAGCGGTGTAAGATCAGGGTTCACATCATGAAAGGGTTTAAGTGTAGCCAGGGCATCCTTAACAGCCTTTTTGTCAATCACCTTCAGGCATTCATCACCATGTCTTAACCCAGCCACACTAGCAAAGTCTTTTAGAGAGAAGGCAAAGGGGTGTTCGTTGCATGAGAGGCTAAAGGTAATGGAGTCATCAACGACTTCAGTAGAGTACTAGAATTCCCTAAGGTATTCTTGGTAGAATGTGGTTGGGGATTTTGTGAATGCTTCACTTGCATCACAATTTTTCATGAAGTTTACCAGATCTGGGTAGGATTTGTTTGGAGCCTTGAGCCATCCGATGGAGTTGTTCGATGCAAGAATGCTTTCGTTAAGTTCAAAGTTGACGTTTGCTGCCTTGGGAACTGGGAATGCCATAGATTCAAGGTTGAAGAAGAGCGAAAATAGAGGATGGGTTTAGAGAGAGAAAGATATTTTTGAAATGAGAATGGTGGTAGGTGAGGAGAAACGTGAGACAATATATATATTCAAATGTGAAAACAGTTATTCAACCGCATTTAATGCAAAGTAGGACAATGACTGCACATGTGGTTCCCTTGACCTTTCAAAAACAATTTGTCTCCTCGTTATTCGGAAAATAAATGATTAAATATTGAGAATGTTTTTTTAGCATTTACGTGAAGAGTAACTACCTAGTTTCATGTAAAAAATATTTAATATTGAATCAGACATTTAATGAACACATTTATTATCAAGCCACAAGCTTTGAGATATTGAGCATTCCTAGCTCAGCAACTAGCCTGATGAACGAAGGTTCAGCCAAAGGCTTTGTGAAAATATCAGCTAGTTGCAGCTCTGTGGGAACAAAGTGCAGCTCAATATCTCCTTTCGTTATGTGATCCCTGATAAAATGATACCTGATATCAATGTGTTTGGTACGAGTGTGAAGAACAGGGTTGTTGGAGATGGCTATGGCGCTGGTGTTGTCACAAAAGATTGGCACTTTGTCATATAAGATCTCATAGTCAGCCAATTGACTTTTCATCCAGAGTACCTGAGCACAACAGCTGGCAGCAGCGACATATTCTGCTTCAGCTGATGACATGGCCACCGAGTTTTGCTTTTTAGCACTCCATCCAACCAATTTTCCTCCTAGGATTTGACAGCTACCTGAGGTGCTTTTCTAGTCAATACAGCATCCAGCATAGTTTGAATCTGAATAGGCCTTGAGATCAAAGCCTGATTCCTTGGGATACCATAGACCTAGGGAGGGTGTTCCTTTGAGATACCTGAAAATTTTCTTAACAGCCACTAGATGGGATTCTTTTGGGTTAGCTTGGTACCTTGCACAGAGACATGTAGATAATTAGATATCAGGACGACTAGTTGTTAAATACATGAGTGACCCAATCATGCCTCTGTATAAAGTCTCATTAACAGAGACCCCTGACTCATCAGGACCCAATTTGTTGGGGGGGAGCATGGGGCATTTCACTGATGCACAATCAGCTAAGTCATATTTTTTAAGTAAATCTTTAACATACTTTTCTTGACAAATTGAAATTCCCTTAGGACATTGTTTAATTTGAAAACCCAAAAAGTAAGTTAATTCACCCATCATACTCATCTCATATTTCTTGGTCATTAATTTAGCAAAACGTTTACTAAGATTAACATTTGTTGACCCAAAGATGATATCATCCACATAAATCTATACAATGATGAAATCACTCTTATCCTTGAAGGTAAAGAGTGTTTTATCAATAGAACCCCTGAAAAAAAAAATTCAGTTAACAAAGTAGAAAGAGTTTCATACCATGCTCTTGGAGTTTGTTTCAGCCCATACATGGCTTTGTGTAGTCTGTACACATAATTGGGAAACTCGTTGTTCTCGAATCCTTCAGGTTGTTCAACATATACTTCCTCAGCCAAATCTCCATTGAGGAAGGCACTCTTAACATCCATCTGATACACAGTGAAGTTCATATAAGCAGCATAAGCAAGGAAGATTATGATGGCTTCAAGTCTTGCCACAGAGCAAATGTTTCATCATAATCAATTCCTTCAGTCTGAGTGAACCTCTGTGCTACCAGCCTGGCCTTGTTTCTAATGATGTTTCTAGTTTCATCCATCTTATTTCTATAGATCCATCTAGTGCTTGTGATGTTCTTACCAGGTGGAGCTGGCACTAGTGTCCATACCTTGTTCCTTTTGAACTGGTTGATTTCTTCCTGTATCGCAGTTACCCAACCATCTTCAACAAGAGCCTCATCTACTCTCTTAGGTTCAATTTGAGAGAGAAATTCAGCAAAGAAACATTTGTTTGCTGAGGCAAACTCTGAGTCATGAATTCTTTGTCTAGTAGTAACCCTTGCATTAGGTTCCCCAATGATGTTGACAAGAAGAATGTGTTGATCTCTTGACCACTTGGTTTGAGGAGGTGGGGAATCATGGACGAGGACAGTTGGGGGTATAGCTGGTACTACTTGAGTTTCATCCTGCTGACTAGGAGGGCTTTCTTCAAAGATGACTTCAGTGTCTGAGTCTACTTCAGGCATATCAAGGGGTATAAGTTCATTATCAGCAGGAGATTCTTCAGGGGTTTGAAGAATTGATGAGTCATCAATAGCAGTTGAGGAAGAAGGACTACAAGAAGGATGTGGTTCTTCTTCATCAAGCTCCTGAGAGATAGGAACTTCAATGTTGTGTGTAGACAGAGGGTCAAAAGCAGGAACATAAGGAGTGAGAGTGTTGGAGTGATGATGGTGATGACAGGCAGGTCTTGGTTCTGAGAATTCATCACTTGGGAATGACATATTTTCATTAAAATCAATTTCATCACCCTCTGTTCTAGTTCTTTGTATGACATCATCATCTTCATTGAATCTGACATGAAAGGTTTCTTCAACTTCTTGTCTTCTGATGTTGAATACTCTAAAGGCTTTGGCTGTTGGAGAGTATCCCAAGAAGAAACCATCATCAGCCTTTTCATCAAATTTTCCAAGTTTATCCTTGTAGTTATAAATGAACACAGGGTATCCAAAAACATAAAAATAGCTGACATCTAGAGCTCTGTTTCTGAAAACTTCATACGAAGTTTTACCATGTCTTTTGACAATGATTGATCTATTTTGGGTATAGCAGGCAGTGTGAACAGCTTCTCCCCAAAATTGCTTTGGTAAAGCTGCACCATTTAACATAGTTCTGGCTGCTTCAATAAAAGTCCTGTTTCTTTTTTCAGCCACGCCATTTTGTTCAGGGGTGCCAGCTGAAGAGAAGTTTTGTGATATTCTCTTTTTATCACAAAAAGATTCAAGTTGATGATTCTTGAATTCAGTACCATTATCACTTCTTAGAGATTTGACTCTAACATCATTCAAATTTCCGACCTGTCTGATGAAGGACATGATGGTATCAGCTGCATCACTTTTCCTTCTAAGGAAGAAAACCCATGTATTCCTTGAAAACTCATCAACTATGACCAAGGTGTATTTGTTGTGATTAATGGCCTGAGGTTTGACAGGTCCAAACAAATCCATGTGAAGGAGATGTAGGCACTTTTCAATAGAAAATGATTGCCTGGTCTTGAAAGAAGACCTGTGATGCTTTCCCTTGACACAAGCAGAACAAGTCTTGTCTTTAGAAAACATCACTGAAGGTAGACCAGCAACCAGTTTTTGTGTGGCTATCTTGTTGATGTTCTTGAAGTTGAGATGAGACAGTCTTTTATGCCACAGCCAATTGACACTTTCAGAGGCTTTAGCTATAAAACAATTTGAGCTGTCTTCAGAGCAAACAACCATGTTGATGACATAAACATCTCTCCTTCTTGGTGCAATAAGCACTACATCATTATTCCTGTTGAATATGGTTCCCCGAGTCTTAGTAAACAAAACCTTGTAGTCAGCATCACATAATTGGCCGATGCTAATGAGATTGTGTTTAAGACCATTCACATATGCAACCCTTGTAAAAGTTATCCCATTGCAGTTCACTGAGCAGTATCCCTCTGTGTCGCCTGAAGAATTATCTCCAAACACCACTTTAGGACCTGGCTCCCTAGAGTATCTGTGCAGGTATTGTTGAATCCCTGTCATGTGTCTAGAACAGCCACTGTCTAGATACCATACCGATTCCTTAAGATGTTTCTGCACAGATACATAGAAATAAGTTAGTTCCTATGGTGAACCCACTTTCCAGTGGGTTCCCTGAATTGCTGATTAGCAACTCTTGAGTTCCTATAGAACTTTTGGCGTTGGGAAGGACAATTAGTTGTCTCATGGGTGAAACTTCCATAGATATCACAACCTGGGAAGTCACCACACTCATCTGAGTGATGGTCTGTGAATCCACAGAATTTGTAAGGAGGATAAGGTCTGTAGTTCCCTAGTTGTCTCTTAGAACCCTGTTGTCTTTCCCTAGAAGGTGTCTGAGCTCTCTTAACAGCCATTTGTTTATCATGGCTAGGGTCATGTGATGAGAGTTTTTACAGATATTGCAATAAGGTTTGACTAACCTTTCCTCTTTGGGTACACCTAGAACAGACTTAGGTTCACGAGAAGTAGAGCATTCAGCGGAAGGCTTAATGTGTTGTTTTAAGAGTTCTACTTCTTTCATTAACGACAACAGGCGTTCTTCAGTTGAGGAATCAACTTTGTTCACAGATTTTGTTAAGACATGCTTAAATGCAACTTGCTTACCAGATTGTTTAGCAGGTACAGAAAATATTTTAGCTGGTGGTTTCTCAACATCTGTTTTAAGTTCACCCTTAGCCCCTCTAGATGAACTGTTGGGTTCAACTCCAGAGAGTTTGGGTAAAGGTGGTAATTCAACCACATCTTCAGAGACAGGGTCATCAGTTAAAATGGGATCTGACATATGAATTGTCTCTGTAGATTTAAAAACAATCTCTTTGGGTTTGGTGAGAATTTTCAGCTTATTTTTCTTAGCAGAGACATCCCTTTTAATATCAGCAGGCAGTTCATCATTAAGCAATTGATCAATAGTGAACCTACTACACAACTATTTTTCAATTACCTTGTTTAATTCAGATACTTGATCATTTAAGGCACTATTCTTCAAGCTTAACCTACTGACTTGATTTTGAAGGGATATTTTTTCTAAATTAACCCGTTTGAGAGTTTCACATTCAGATTTAGCATTCAACAGTTCATTTTTAACAGAGTGAAACTTATCAAGCAGATTCTTTCTTTGTTCCTCAACAAAGTGCAAATCAACAATGGTGTAATCAAGGACATGTTTTCGTTCATCACTATCAGACATAGATAAAAGCCTGTGTACCTTTTTCATTGTGATGTCAACCCATTGTCCTGATCTTGCATCACCTTTCCCACCAACTGGTTCATCCTCAGCTATAGCCATGAAAGCCCTGACTCTAGTAGTATCTTCCTCATCTGAAGTCAGCGGCTCATCATTCCAGTCATATGCTTCAGCTACCAATCCTTTCTCTGTATTTTTATCACCTCCTTTCTTCTTAGACAGAGCTTCAAGCTTCAAATTCATCTGTTCTAACTCAGCTTTAAGCACCTTGTACTTGTTCTTGTAATCCTTCTTCTCATTGTCTGATGAGTTGAATTGGTGAGATGAGTTGTTGTGTTGTGATTTGAACTTGTAAGGTTTAGTGGAAGATGATGGATAGGAAGGTGAGGATGTCTTGGTGGAAGGACAGTCTTTTTGGAAGTATCCAAGCTTTCCATAGACAAAACAAGTTTCTTTTGATCTGTCGGTTTGTTTACTAGCTGATCCTATTCTTCCTGATCTTTTGAAGAATCTTCTTTGATTTGCTAGCAAGGCTCTTTCATGAAACTCAACATTAAGGTCTGTCAAGAATTCTTGGCTGCTGCGCGTGTCTCCTTCAACATCAGAGTCGCTGTCATGAGGATGTGGGGTAGAGATCAAAGCTTTGGAAGTTGCTCCTTGAACTATAAATCTTTCTGTCTCTGATTTGTATATAGTATCAATCAGCCCTTCTTCATAATTGTACTTTCCATAAAGCTGAGCTAAGGTGTCATTCTTGATTGAGTTATTGGCTCTCTGAGTCTGATTCATACTCAGCCATTTCCTTGGAAGGTTGTTGACAAATGTGGCATTAATCTCAGCTTGACCAATGGTGACATCATTCATAGCAAGGTCATTGAGAAGAATCTTTAGCCTTGTGTAGGTTTGTTGAACCTTTTCACCTTCAAGTGCCTTAAACGCATTGAACTGAAGTCTGAGTGCTTGAATCTTGGTTTCTTTGGTTTCAAAGGGTCCTTCATGACCAAGGATGAGGTATGTCCACATTTTTTTGGCTGTGGGACACTGAATGACAGACTTCATGATATATTTGGGAAGACAGGATAAGATGATGCTTTTGAGACGTTTATCTTGGTTTGCCAATTTTCTATCAGCTGGAGTCCATTGTTTGATAGGTTTGGGAAGAGGGTTATCTTCAGTAGAGGTAAGCGCCATGGGAACATAAGGACCATTTTCTAGAATTTCTAGAAGAAATGGTTCAAGTCCATCGAGATACATGAGGAATTGACTCTTCCAACTAGCAAAATCTTCTTCATCAAAGACTGGTACGCTGGTGACATGAGATCCGCCTCTTGAGTCAAGAAGTTGAGGTAGATCATCTTCATTCAGAGGTGGAGGATTGACTCTTGGTGAAGATGGTGATGCATTGTTGTTGTTTCCAGAAGGCGATGGTGGGTTGGTTGTTTCTAACATGGTGTATCTTGATTATAAAACTGAGAACGATGTTTCTTGAAGGTTTTAATATCAAACTCCGCTCTGATACCAACTGAAGGTCCCTAATCAATGCTAGAAACACTAATCTTAACTAATCAACACAAGTAAATACTTTTAAAACGTAATACTTATTATTGTATAATAAAGAATTACAAGTGTTATGGATAACATCGTTTGATGACAATGTGTTGTGCACACTTTGAACAACTAAATAACCTAACTTATGAATACAGTCACAGCCGTTTGATTCAATAAGTTCTAAGCATTAATGTGTGAATATTCTCAAAGTGTTAAACATTAATGTTGGGAAACACATTCTATTTATAGTGATACGAGGTTGACCTAAGTACTAGATGATGGTGACTACACAAGACATTCACTTTTCAGACATCGGTCACAAGATGCTCTTCTATTCTTGGTAGTCTGCCATAATGCTTTAAGGAAACAGATCTTGAAACAGTTTCCTTTTTCATAGTCTCGTACATACAAATGGCATGTCCAAAGTGTGTTGAGTGTTAACAGGGTATCGCCACCCCTGTTAACCCTCAACCCCTCAGAGTCCCTGATACATCTTGGCTGTTATCCATCACAGCCAATGAATATGTATTCAAGTAATCTTCGACTTCCTTGACAATGTCTCTGACATGGACTCCTCTGAGGTTGCTCATAGAGACTTGGATCTCTGTGAGTCTTGCGATACTTGCCTTCCTCCTAGGCACAGGCAAGTGACTATCTAACAGCTTAATTTGTGTTTAAATCTATGATACAGGGAATCTAACTCAACACATGGCTTCTTTGATGTTTTTCGGTTCAGCTGTACTCAAGGCGAGTGCGAACATACAAACATCGCCATCGATTTCTAGTTGTCGTCTTGTACGAACAGGCTGTGAAGGGTTTCTAATTACTTGAACCAAAGGAAGATCTTGGGTCCAATGATGTGTTGAAGGATGTCGTTGATAAAACGTATGCATATTCGATGGATTAACATGGAGGGTAGAAGACTCTCCAGTTTCATGTACTGATGTACCAAATTGATTGTGAAAATCATCATCATCAGATAATGCATCGTCTGCTTGATTTGTGTTCTCTGGAGCAATGACAGTAGTTGTGGATGTTGTAGGATCGTTTGTTGAAGTGATATTCGGAGGAGGTAAATCTACAGCAACGCGTGTTGAAGTAGATGAAGTTGTATCCTTTTATTGACGATGATCGGTATCATCATTCTTATCATGAGTGACATCGGAAGACTTTGATACAACATGTTTCTCCCCCGTGAAATATTCATCAAACATTGGTCCATATAACATTTCCAACTCTTCAAGTGTCGTGTCCACTGTCATATCTTCTCTTGGAACATGTTCAGGAACCAGCTTTGAAGATGACGGTTCATTGTTGTGGTCTTGGGTTTCGAGTTTCGTGCAGTTGTTCATAGAAGTCTTTTGTCGTTGTGGATCGTGACTTAAATTACTTTGTTCAAGTGCCATTTCTTGCAATTCATCGAATCGGACATGAATATCCTCGACTATCAATTTTGTTCTCTTGTTGTACACTCTATATCCATTAGACTGAGTTACATATCCCACTAGAGTGCATGCATCACCTTTCTCTTTCATCTTGTCCAGATTTTCACCATCTTGAATTATGTAGCACGTACATCCAAAAACATGAAGGTATTTGAGTGAAGGTTTGCGATCATGGATTATGTGATATGGTGTCTTTTCGTGTCTTGTGATAATTAAGGAACGGTTTTGTGTGTAACATGCGGTTGACACGGCTTCGGCCCAAAAGAATAGTGGTAGTTTTGAAGCGGATAATAATGTTCGAGAAGCCTCAACAAAAGTACGGTTTTGTCTTTCAACAACGCCATTTTGTTCAGGTGTTTTGGCAATAGATGTTTCGTGTTCAATCCCTTCGGCTTCAAAATAATTCTTCAGAGTTGAATTCAGGAATTCCGTGCCTCTACACGTACCACTTTTACTTGAGCTTGAAGACCACGTTGTATCAGTTTAAGGAAGTTGATGAGAACTTTGGGTGTTTCATCCTTAGACCTCAAGAAGTGAGTCCACGTGTATCTTGAGTAGTCATCGATAATGACCCTAACGTATTTCTTCCCATTGATGCTTTGAACAAGCATGGGGCCACACAAATCTATATGATGAAGATCTAACCGTCCTTTAGAGCTTCGGGTAGTCTTTGTCTTGAAACTACTCCATTTAGCTTTACAAAGCTCACAAGAAGAACAAAGATGATCTTTGATGAATTTCAAGTTTGGAAGGCCTCTCGCAGTATCTTTCTTGGAAAGCAAGATGATGGTATCAAAGTTGAGATGAGATCATTGTTGATGTCATAACCAAGCTTGAGTCGTTGAAGCTTTATCCATGAAACGGATTGGAGTTGAAGAAGTGGAGTCTTGAAGTGAAATAGTGTAGAGATCAGTACCCCATGAACCAGTAAGTAAGTCATTCCCATCATAATCACGAACAAAACATGTCTTCTTTCTTAAAGCAACCTCCAAATCCGCATCACAGAATTGACCAACCAAGAAAATATTTTGATTGAGCCCTTCGACGTAGTAAACCCTTTTGATTGTTATATTTCCTTGAACCAAATCTCCATACCCTAGGATCGGTGCAAATTGATCATTTCCAAATCGGACCCCAGGAACTTCTCCACGAAGTTAATTAGAAGCTTGAGATTCCTCGTCATGTGCTTCGTGCATCCGGAGTCCAGTATGAAAAGAATTATTTCGATCACCTAGAAAAGAATTAGAACACGATGGAGCATTTGCTAAATTTAATTTGTAGGATCGTATTTTCTAAGGATTAGACATTGTATGAGTTTATCTATTGAATAAATGGAAATGGGAAGAAGTAGAGAGAGAAAGGTAGAGAGAGAAAGGAGATAGATGAAAGAAAGATGAAACGTGATAAAATGGAAGTGTTCAACCCCTCCTAACATGCTAGGAGGGGGTTTATATAGCCCACCCTACATGTGGGCTATATGGGCTATATTGGATCACGAGCCTAATATTATTGGAGTGACCGATCCTTTCTAAATATGTAAAAACGTATTTCCAACAATCTCCCCCAAAGGGAGGTCACTCCAAGTTACAATGTCCTAAATAGTCTATAGCTCGTGATCTATGCTAATAATGATGTGACGGAGACTTTCCTTGGAAAAACGTATTTCCAACAATCTCCCCCAAAGGGAGGTCACACCATTTTACAAAATCTTAAACCTAGCATACTATGCTTGAGTCTTCGATCTTGTTCTTGTGAATATGCTGATGAGATCTTTGACTTTAGTCTTGAGCATGTTCTCTTGCCTTGACCTTGTGCATTCATCACTAGTGATATTTGCCTCCTTGTGACTTCATGTTCCACATACTTATACTTTATTAAATTCTTGAAAGCTTCAGAGTTTGATACAGCAGAAGACTTGACTTTTAGACTTTCTTGAATTTGTTGAAGTATTAAGTGTAGAAAGCATAAGCATGTGTTGACGACTTCTTCTGGATTAAACACCGCAATGCCACCTTCTTGTTACGCTGCATAAGACAGTTAGCAACAAAACATATACACGGATGAAATGGCCTTGAACATTTCATTCTAATTCGGTAGCATTTTACCTCCGGTCGGTGAAGACCGTTGGACGATATAAAAATATCGTACTTGTGGCAGGTAGTTTCAATTAAGAACCTCCTTGACAAGATTTCGCGGGTAAACCCGTTCTCTTTATTCGACAGTCCAAAGCTGACTGCGAACATAAAGAGTGAATCATTTGGATAATAATATCCGCATTATTTGAAGCCGTCAATTCATGTTCCTGGAACAAGTGAAATTCAATTAAGAACCGCACCATCGTTGCTTTCCAGTTGTCACGAGCTTGATTCGTATAGAATCTTGCAAGTTACCTACCAAGTGCTGTTTGAGGTTAACACTAGAAGGATTTCCACTCATCACTGTGAACACTAAGGTATCACTCTAAGTGTTCTGGCAAGATCACTAAGATATTGCGTAGAGGCCTGGAACGTGTTTAAGTTCAGTTAAGAATTAAACAACTGTTGCTTTCCAGTTATCACAAGTTTGATTCATAAAGAATCGCACAAGTCACCTACCATGAGCTTTTTGATATTCGCTCAAGAAGGATTTCCATCTTCATTGTAAATACTTTCGTATTACTCGGATGTTCAGGCAAGATCATGAAGATTTTGCGTAGGACTCTTAAAATCGTTTTTACTTTTCACAGTGTGTGAAGAAGCAAGGAAATATGAAAGTGTGTCCTAATGAGATGTTTGATGATCTCAAATGGCTCTAGACTCGATCGTGCATTTTGGATTATTTAGTGATCGAAGGCTGGAGAGGAGTGCCACCATTTCAATACCAATTTATTTGGAGTGAATAAATCAATAGATAATGTGTTGTCTCCGTGTGATTAAAACAAATATCTTTTAAGAGATATCTGAGTTAGCTGGGATGGGTTGTGCCTTGCATCACTGGGTCCATGATGTCTGTCTTCAATATCAAGAATCATTAAACAATGACCTTAATAGCATATGTATTGACTTGGTTTCTGCCTAAGTTGTAAGGAGGGCTTCTTTCTTTACACCCTTTATCTTTACAATTCTTTTTCATTCTTTAACCCCTTCAATGCTTACCAATACGTCATCACTAGCACCTTGTTGTGATTGTTCCAGTGCTAACTTAAGTACTTGGTCGGCATTCAGCTACGTTCACAATCTTTCTCCATCTTTCCTAAGGACTACTATTTCTAGCTATGGAATGTCCTTGGGAAGATTCCTCCGGTTCTAGAGGAATCATTAGACTTTAACCTATCCTACCATCCTTATGTCACCACAATCTTCACCGTCGTGAATAGAGATGTTTTGGGTAAGTGTGTGTCACCATGAAATCCATTTTGAAGTGCAAATCCATTTTTCTCCCCCTTAACATATGCCACGATATCTAAAAACATTTCGCACATGTCGGGATGAGCTAGCACGTTAAGTCAAACCATTTGTGATTAATCATTTCCCATATTAAATCACATTTTCTCCCCCATATTAAAAATATTAACCCAATCGATGTTTTTAATATCAATTGATTTAATAGTATTTTAAGAAAATTTGGGAAGAAAAATGCAAAGCCAATTATCTTCATGAATTACACAAGCTCCCCCTCAAATTAATGAGGGTGTACTTGAAACGTAAATTAAATACCTTTTAAAAACAAGTGTAAGGTATTTATCACGTGCAAAGATCATATATGATAATGTAATCACAAGATTAGCGATTTATGAGGTTGGACCTGAATGATGGAGAACATCATATGAAAGAAGCACATGGTTCTTGTTCACGAATGTTGGTCGCCTCATCACGTCTGAAGTTATCTCTTAACTCCATTTGATTGATATCATTGTCTTGACACCAACATGTGAACTTGGCACTTTCGTTGTCAAAGATTCTTAATGCGGGACAATTGCTCCCCCTCAATTGTTGACCCGTGTTCTATTGAAAGAGATGTAGTCGCTGTTTGAGTAGTCGCATCGTCGAGTATGTAGATATCAATTGTAAATTGCTATGGTTGGTGGAGATGATAACTTCATAAAAAACAAGACTTCTCTTGTTTTAACAAATAAATGCACTGACACGTACATATATTCGTGTTAGATTGTGTTATTCCGTAAACACAATCCCTTACATGGTTATAAAGTAAACCATGCCCGAGAAAATTAATTCCCGTTGTTGAGTCAAAGCTTTCCGGTGAAATGCTTGACTTTAATGTGAAAAACGGGTTACTATCAGAAATAATAGCAAGCCATTTTGAGCATGTTTTAAAACATTTGAACTTCTGCTCAAACTTTATTTACAACCCCGTGTCATTATTGAATGACATTTCTAGTGTCGTAAATATTATCGATTCCATAAGACATGCTCTTTGTATCAAAACATTTTTGAACACACAATTTTGAAAGATTTAGAAAAACCTTTTGAGAAATTCTCAAAAAATTGTGTTCAAAGTTTTGAAAACCAATTGCTTGAGCTTAAGATGTTGAATATCTTACAAAACGAGCTCAAGTCCGAGAAGTTGTAAACTTCCCGTTGGTAAGGATAAGTTACCATCGGCGATAAACTTTCCTTTTATCTGAAGATCGAGTTCTAAGCTAACATTTACTTAGAAGTCGTTTTCATGAGCTTGAAAAACTTTGAATGTTTTAACGTAAAGCTCATGACCGAGAAAGATGAATTTCTCGTTAAGAAGAAAAGTTCTCTTATTTAAAAGATACACTTTTCTTTATGAGCTTAAAACTTTGAATGTTTTAATACAAGCTCATGACCAAGAAAAATTAATTTCCCGTTACGAGGATAAGTTATCTTTAAAGATAGACTTTCCTAAAATTGAAGTTCGATTTACAGTCTGATATTTAACTGTAAGTCATTGTGTATGAGCTTAAATACTTCAAATGTTTTCAATATTAGCTCATGCCTGAGAAAAATTAATTTCTCGTTTTTGAGGATAAGTTTATCATCGATGATAAACATTCCTTTCTTTGAAGTCCGGGGCATAATCTGAAATATAATTATACGCCATTGTGCATGAGCTTAAAAACTTAGAATGTTTTTAATATAAGCTCATGCCCGAGAAAAATTAATTTCTCGTTGTGAGGATAAGTTTATCATCGGCGATAAACTTTCCTTTTATTAAAGAACGGGTCATCATCTGATATTTAATGAAGAGCCTTATACACGAGCTTAAAACCTTTGAATGGTTTTAGGATAAGCTCGTGTCCAAGAAAAGTTAATTTCTCGTTAAGAGGGTAAGTTATCGTTGCGTGGATAAACTTCCCTGTCTCTGAAGTCCGGGTCATCGTCTGTCATTTAACGAGGAGCCATTTACACGAGCTTAAAACCGTTGAATAGTTTTAATATAAGCTCGTGTCCGAGAAAACTTAATTTCTCGTTTTGAGGGTAAGTTATCGTTGCGTAGATGAACTTCCCTTTCTCTTAAGAACGGGTCACAGACTGTGATTTGAAGGTGAGCCTTTGTGCATGAGCTTAAAAACTTGGAATGTTTTTGATATAAGCTCATGCCCGAGAAAAATAAATTTCTCGTTGTTAGGATAAGTTTACCATCGGCGATAAACTTTCCTTTCTTTGAAGATCGAGTTATAGTCTGTGATGTGACTATAAGTCCTTTTACACGAGCTTAACTGCAAATCCCCTGAGACACTTGTTTCCTAGATATCAGCTTCTTCAGCAACCAAACTCTGAGAGTGTCCTTAATTGAATGTATACAATGATTGGACCGCTTCGTTCTTTTGGAACATCCTCTTTGGTACCTACATTATCATTTGGAATTTGCATGCTTTGATATGGGTTAGCGATATCTATCTTAGAAGCAATTGGGGGTTCACAGTTTTCTTTTCTTGTGCTAGATGATTCACTTGTCTTAGCTGGTAAACGTTTCCTTTTATAGAAAACCTTAAGTTCAGGCTTAAGTGATGTATCCTCCTTTTCAATTTCCTCCCTAGTAGTCTTAGTAGAATCAGAGACTATCCTAGTTAAAGGGCACTCGTTTCCTATAATAGTGAAAGTTCTACCAGTGGGGCGCCACATTTTACCAACGGGTTTGATTTTAGCAACCCACTGGGATTTAAGTCTAGCACGGGAGTTCACCTCATTAAGTAATTTTTTAATACAAGAATCATGATTGGCTTTAAAGACACATTTCCTACATGTTTTACAAGTAGCATATTTAATGTCCGAGTAAGATCTAGAATTCCTAGATGATTGATTGATTCTCCTAGGATGTGACATGCTACGGTTAGCAGTGTTGGGTAAACTAGGAGGCATCTGACTAGGTTTGAAATTCCTATCTCTTACTTGTGTCTTTTGCTTAGCTTCCCTTAGATCAAATGTATGGCGAACATCATTTGAATTAGTTCGAGACGTGTTCTTTGGACTATGTGTAGGGAAACTAGAGGCAATCATGTGATTAGGTCTTGCAAAAGCTGTTTTAGTCACATTGGGCCTAGATAGTGGAGTGATTGTTCTAGAAAGATGAACCATATCAACTTGGGAGGCAAACTACGGTCTCGAGGATTGTGATCGCTCGGATCTAAATGCAGTCGGTTGTCGAATGAACTGATTTGTAGGCGGTTTCCCCAAGATTGATGGTTTTTCAAGCTTAGTGTCCACACTACTTCCTTTGGTTTTCCGCAACTTGTTTTTCAGAGCCGCTATTGCAAAAACCTTTTCTTGAACTTGAGCCTTTAAAGTCTCATTCTCTTTGAGCAATTCATCTTGGGATGTCAACTTAGATTCAAGCAACTTAATTTGTTTCAAAAGATTATCCTTTTCAGCTTTAGAATCTAGAATTGTTTGATCTAACTTTCGTTCAAGAACAACGTTTGACTTTTCAAGTTTTTCAAAATATGTTTCAAATTTCTCCGTTTTCTTTGAAAATTCAATTTTGGCATCCTCAAGATCTTTTGATTGCTGAGCTATGATCGTTTCGAGCTCTTTAATCCTAGAAGCAGAATTGGGTAAAGAAGCAGGCATAGGGCACTTATCAGGATTGTTAATTATCTCATTCAATGTAGATTGAAGTAGACGAAGATTTGTGACACATGACTGTTCTGCATAATTTCCTGATTGGCTGCTTGCTTCCTGCTTTCCTCCTGAATTCATTCTTTTATGACTGCTTCTAGTATCGTTTTGCGATTCTCCCTCTTGAAAAGTCGAATTCAATAATTCCATTGAAATTCAATGAAAAAGTGATTGTGGATGTGGTTGTTTTCGGATTTAAACAGCTCGTGAAGAAATTTAGAAACATAAATTCACGGAATATGACAAGACCAACGAAAAAATCTGTAATTAACTCTTAAAAATCCTCGATTGATAAAATAACTGTTTTCTCGGCTCAATAATTTGTGTCAGCTCAAACGTTGATAAAATTAACCAGAAACTAATAGGTCTAAAAACCTCGGCTCTACAAAGTAACTAAACCCGACCCAAGTCAAAATAAAATAAAAAAATGAACACCCGTCATACTATGTAGCCAATAAACGGTTTTGACCACGTGTTCAGATATACATTTAAAATGTACTGCACCAAAAAATAATAAAAAAAGATACAATATAGTAGGCCACGTGTATAACAACTTGTCAAGTGCCCATCCCTACGTGTAGTTAATATTACACGTAACCCAAGTTCCGTTCACAACCCCCAACATAAAAATGCTAATCCACTCTTAATATAAAAAACCTTTGAGAATCTGATATTCATAAGAAACGCAGCCACTAACAATCAATCTCAAAAAAACTTCTCAACCAACAACTTTGTAACCTCCGTCCCCTAAAACTCTTCTCAACCAATCAATCTCAAGATATTCTCACACTTGTTTACTCCGCCCCCTAATCTCTCTTATCTTCTTTCTTCAGCCAAAAACAAAAACTCTCATCTAATCTATAATCATCTGTGGAAATGATGTTGAATCAATAAAATTCGAATCACACAAAAAAACGAGAAGATCATGGCATCAAGATCCAATTAAGGATCTCAGGTAGGTCCGAATATTTGTTTGCATGTCGGTTTTTATTTAAAAAAACGAAATAAAGAATGTAGATTATAACAGATTTGTTATATATCAATCTTTATGTTCGAAAATTAAAAGAAAAAGTTTAACACTATTCACAGATCTGTGATGAAGGATGTTCAAAAGAGGTCTGGAAAAGACTCCTTTGTTGAAGAACAAATTTGAGATCAAATCTGTTTTAAAGAAAGGTGTCGAGGAGGTTATGTTTGTATTTGGAGTCAATCTTTTTAGTGAGTCTTGAAACTTGGTGTGAGTGTTGTGATGTTGGAGTCGTGTGTTGGTTAAAACAGAGTCTCGATAGTTTAGGGTGGGGGGGTTTTTGTGTTCGAGACTGTGTTTGGGTATCGAGTCGATGAGATTGTTGGGTGAGTCGTGTCAAGTTGTTTGTGGGTTTGTTGGATCAGTGATTCTGTTTTTGGTGAGACGAGTCGAGAGTCGAGTCGTGAGAGGTCTTCGAGTGTGAGTGTGTGGGATCTAGGTTGAGTGTGTTAGTTTAGGTCGATGAGAGTTGAGGGTGTGTCGGGGTTGGTTTGGTCAATTGGTTCGAGTCAAGAAGGTCTGAGAGTCGTTTTCGAGGCCTGTTTGTCGTCAGGTTTAGATTTGTATATAAAAAAATATGTTGGTTTAAAGTTTTTGGTTTGGGATGTCAAAAGATTTGGTGTTTTTGGTGTAAAGATCTGTTGGACGAGAGGTGAGAGGACAAGAGGTATGAGGGAGTCGAGGTTTTGACATATTTGAGTCGAGTCTGGTTTTTGCGTCTGTCGAGTCGAAACCAACTTACGTTTCCATCAGAATGTCAAAACATGAAAACCATCGGAATGTTAAATCAAAAACACCATCGGAATACTTATCGGAATCAACCATCGGAATATCTATCGGAAAAAGTATCAGAATGTGTAAGAAAGAGATCTGTCGGAAAGTGCTAACTTCAAAGCTGTCGGAATGACATCAATCGGAATACCATCGGAAAGCCTTGTCAGAATGATGTCGGAATGACTTATCGGAATAGTTAAAACCCTTTTCCGACGGGAGAATTTTCAAAACAGTGATACAGATGGATACAAAAAATTGATAAAAAAACTAAAAAAAAAACAGACTCGTGACTTTTTAGACAAAAACACATAAAAAAACTTGTGATAGTTTTTAAAAAACAATAAAAAGAAAAACTTGTGACTTGAAATTTTGATGTATTGTGACTGTTGTGACAAATGAAGACAACTTGTGTTTATAAAACACAATAATAATGAGATTTTTTCTGGGATAAGAAAGATTTATATAAAAAAGATAGAGTATCGGAAAAAGAAAAAACAAAAAGATAGAAAATAAAATAATATTTACCAAATCAATAGATGAAAAAACGCTAATCCGATGAATCAACCAAGCTCTTGATACCAATTGTAGGATCGTATTTTCTAAGGATTATACATTGTATGAGTTTATCTATTGAATGAATGGAAATGGGAAGAAGTAGAGAGAGAAAGGTAGAGAGAGAAAGGAGAGAGATGAAAGAAAGATGGAATGTGATAAAATGCAAGTGTTCAACCTATCCTAACATGCTAGGAGGGGGTTTATATAGCCCACCCTACATGTGGGCTATATGGGCTATATTGGATCACGAGCCCAATATTATTGGAGTGACCAATCCTTTCTAAATACGTAAAAACGTATTTCCAACAATCTCCCCCAAAGGGAGGTCACTCCAAGTTACAATGTCCTAAATAGTATATAGCTCGTGATCTATGCTAATAATGATGTGAGCGAGACTTTCCTTGGAAAAACGTATTTCCAACATAATTCCATGTTATTTGTGATATCTGAATCATTAGTTTACATAATTTCATCACTTAAAGGCACACTAACGCTCCTTGTCACATTTTTTGTCCTAACCTTAGGCATCCATTTATATCCTAGAGGAGAATGATTAGCAAACCACCATTTCCAAGACTTGCTAGCAGACTCATATAATTCCCTGATTCTGCTTCTAGGGTTCTTAGTGGTGGACTCTGATGCAATACTTTTCTTGGGGGGGGGGGGGGGGGTTGCACCAGAATGGTTTATTTTGCTTGTGGGTTTTCTAGCACTAATAGGCATCGCAATTTGCTTCTTATTTCTAGTATCTACGCCTTTGACATTATTCGAAACACACATAGCATGATTAGCATTGGCACATTTTCCACATTTCACACAAACAAACTGTTTTCCTATATAATATGATGATTAAACAAGAAAGAAAGGTAGAAGATAGATGAATTCTAGAGAGAGAAAGTAGAGAGAGAAAAGATAGAGAAGTGTGTGAAACTTGGTGAATATTAGATTAGAGATAGTGAATAATGAACCAACCAACCTCTCCTTACATGCAAGGAGAGGTATATATAGCCTTGCCTACATGTGGCATAATGGGCTATTTGATAATGGGTCAGGCTTTCCTTTTAGGCTTTAGTTACTTATGAATGAACTTTAGCTTAAAGTTAAGCCCGTAAAACACAACTAACCTACTACCTATTACAACGTTCTAAAAATGATACATAATAAACATATGACCGAGCATTCTTGTTTGACTCAGTATTTTGAGGCTAACAATCTCCCTCAATGAGGGGTCATTACCCTTTATGATAGGTTATTACCCTTTGTCATTTGGAGATTTGTAGAGATTACTAATCTCATCATAAATGAGTTTTGAACGTGTAATAGTAGTCTTGTTTCTTCATGTTGTGATCTGTGAGCCTTTGTCGTTGTCTTTTGACTTTTTCTTTAAGCTTGAGATCTTTAAATCATCCTTGACTTGTCTTTACCATCTTGCGATCTTATGTCTTCAACCACATGCTCACGCTATTAATTGTTGAATATGTATTTAGGCATGAGTATGTGGTTTTTTGAATCTTTAACTTTGCTAAGTACACCGTGACGCCACCTTCTTGAGACAAAACATAGACACTGACTGAAGGGCTTTGACATTCGTCCTAAATCGATAGCGTTTTACCTCCGGTCGGTGAAGACCGTTATACGATATTAAATACCGTACCTGTGATTAGGTAGATTCAATTAAGAATCTCCTTGACAGGGTTTCGCGGTAGTACTAGCCGTTCTCTTTACTCGACCATCTCAAAGCAAGACTGCGAACATAAAGACTGAATTAATTGGATAAATATTCGCTTGATTAAAGTCGTCAATTCAAATTACTGAAACAAGTGTGATTCATAAAGAATCTTACCATTGTTTATTCCCAGTTAACACCAGCTTGATTCATAAGAATCTCGCAAGTCACCTATCGTAGCGCTGTTTGAGGTTGACGCAAGAAGGATTTCCATTCGCCACTATGAATATTAATGAATATCACTCTGAATGTTATGGCAAGACCATAAAGATATTGCATAGAAACCTGAAACGAGTTTGAATCAATTCAGAATCAAACCATTGTTGCTTTTCAGTTTTACACATGTTTAATTCATAAAGAATCTTACATATGACCTACCGTAGTGTTGTTTGATGTTAACACTGGAAGGATTTCCACTCATCATTGTGAATACTAAGTAGTGTCACTCTGAGTGTTCTAGAAATATCACAAGGATATAGTGTAGGACTCTCTAGTTCGTCATCCGTGTGTCCTAACAAGATTTGATTGATCTCTTGGCTCTAGACTCGCTTTGTGCACTTTAGTGGTCGGAGGCTGGAGCAGATGCCATCGATTCAATATCAACTATCTCGGAGTAAGAAACTCAATAGAAGTCATGTTGATCTCCGTGACAATAAAACAAACTTCTTTTGAGAGAAGCCTGAATAGCTAGGGAGGGGTTGTGCATTACATCACTGGGTCTATGATAAGTTTTCTTCATGATGTGTTGACCCAATTTCTGCCTAAGTTGTATGGAGGGTTTCTTTGTTTACACCCTTTATCCTTGCATTTCTTTTTCATTCTTCAACCCCTTTAATGCTTACCAAGACATCATTACTAGCACCTTGTTGTGATTGTTCCAGTGCTAGCATCAGTACTTAGTCGTCATTCAGCTACGTTCACATTCTACTCCATCTTTCCTAAGGACTTCTAATAATCTATAGGATTGTCCCTCGGAAGATCCCTTCGGTTCTGGTTGGATCATAGGACTTAAACCTAACCACCCTTTTGACACCAATAACGTCGTGGATTAAAGATGTTGTGG
Source organism: Glebionis coronaria (assembly GCA_025667525.1). Classification (NCBI taxonomy): domain Eukaryota; kingdom Viridiplantae; phylum Streptophyta; class Magnoliopsida; order Asterales; family Asteraceae; genus Glebionis; species Glebionis coronaria. The sequence goes on from CM046879.1 coordinate 103,448,982, forward strand.
GTATTTGATCGTAACCATAAAAACCACTTCAAATGTCTAATAAGGTGTTTGAAAACATTTAACACCTTGATAGTTTTGTCGTTTCAGAAATGCTCCCCCTTCACATGTGCATCGATAATCGAAAGTGTTTCGTACATGTGGGTAAGAGTTAAAAGTGATTGAGTCTATATATCACATTTTAATCACATTTTCTCCCCTATCTCTAATATATAAAAATCTTTTGATATTAGAGATACCAAATTTGATTAAAATATATTTTGAAAAAATAGTCATGAAAATCTTCGGGAGAAAGATGTGTCAATCTTTGCATGAAGTTGAAATGCTCCCCCTTAAAAATTGATCCAATTGAATTGTCATTGTGAGGATGTGATCCATATTTCACTTTTTGATGATGGGAGTTGTTGAACACACAACTTTTGAAAGATTTTGAATAATCATTGAGAAACTCTTGAAAAAATTGTGTTTAACGCTTTGTGAAAAATCCTATTTCTTTTTGGCGAAGAGGTTTTTCTAAAGCATAAACTTGAGTTCATATACATTGAATGTCTTGACGAATCCACTCAAGTGTAAGAAGATTTCTCTTCTTTTGCTGAGGGTAAGAGCACGAAATCGTACACTCCCCCGTGAATATAGATCCGGGTTGCAATCTGAAAGTGATTACAAGCCATAGTGTTGAGCTCAAAACGTTGAATGTTTTGTGACAAGCTCAACCCAAGATAGATTGCTCTACCCGTTTGTTAGGATAAGTTTATCTTTAAATATATACTTTCCTTTATTTGAAGCTCGAGTTAAAGTCTGACATATAACTGTAAGTCGTTTACATGAGCTTAAAAACTTGGAATGTTTTTAATGAAAGCTCATGATCGAGAATTTTAATTTTCCCGTTGTTGAGGATAAGTTATCAACCATGATCAACTTTCCTTTCTTTGAAGCACGAGTCACAATCTGAGATAATTGTAAATCATTGAAATGACATGTTTTGAAAAATATTTACAACTTTCATTCGAGCTTTATGTACACACCCGTGTCGTTATTGAGCGGCATTTCTAGGTACGTCTGTATTATCGATATTGAAAGACATGTCGAGAATAATATTTTTGGTATTTTGAAAGGTTTTTCCATTTTTTTATTTGGTTTTTCTATGGATATTTACGTTTCATTTTATTTTTGTATTTTTCTCAAGTTTTTTGAAAATAATCCAAAATAGACTTTTGTACAGCAGAAGAAGGTGATATCGAATGTACAGAATTGGAATCCTATGAAGAAGAAGAAGTGGGTTCAGAATCCGCTGACGTACCTGCAATCAATGAAGAAGAGTTTGTGCAAATACTAGTATTAGGAGTAACAAATTCCTTTTCAACGTGTAGAACAATAGCATTAGTGCTAGCGTAGGTTTCATCACTTTTCTCTATTGGAATCCACTTAAGACCAACTTCCTTGAAGATCCTACCCGTTGGTTTCCATTGAAGACTTGATCTAGGAGTAGTTTACTCTTGCACAACGGAAGACTTCTTTGGAGAGAAACTATTTCCTTTTTGAATCCATGTTTCAGATTTGGTGTGGTTTCTTTTCTTTGCGACGGGTTTGTATCTCCTTGTTGTCTTATGGGATTCTGTATTTGATCTCTGTTCAAAAGAACGAGATTTGACCTCATAGAGGTATTGCAGAATGCGATGGTCATGATTTCCATTGTGAATGTCCTTTTTGCAAGTGGGGCATACGGGGAATTTGGGATTCACGAAAGTCCTTGTATTCTTTGGTTTTCCAAATCGTTCATGCGTAGTGTTCGAAACACGACTATTCATGGATGATTTCTAATTCCTAGATTGCTGGTGAGAGATCCTAGGTTTTGGTTGACTACCATTAGGAGTGTGTGGAACTCTAGCAGGAGTTGGTGAACAAGGTTTTGAATACACGGTTTTGTCTTTCTAAATCTTCCCTTTTTGTTTAGCATCCTCTAGGTTGTTGGTATGAACGAAGTCATTTGAACCTACAGATTCCTTTGTGGACGCGAATGTCACACATTTTGGAGGAGTCCTAGGAGTGCTAGGTGCATTCACATGGTTGGGTTTAGAAACAGTGTGCTTTCTAAATGGAGGAACATAGGGTGATATGGATGGTTTTGGAACACTTGGTTGCACATCAGTCTAAGGAGGTAACCTAGATTTCACATAAGAAGAATTGGAGAAAAGAGTCGGTTTTACTAAGATAGATGGCTTTGGAAACTTGTAAGCATTGGGTTGTCGAACAACAGGTTTCTTAACACTAGGTTCCATAATTTTCCCACCCATCTTAGCAACGAGTTTCTTCAACTCTGCTATCGCTATTTCCCTGTGTTGTAACTGAGCTTTCAATTCTGTAATTTCCATACTCTTTTCGTTCATTTCACGACACAAGGCGGAAAGTTTTACTTGCAAGTTATTATCATTTGGACCTTTTCTGATGTCTTTTTGCAAAGAAAGTTCATGAGAATGACAATATTTTTGAAGGAAATCAGTTTTATGTTGAAGTAACTCAAAAGCCTTTTTATCAACATTTTCTTTATGTTTCAAAAGCTCAAGTTCAAGACACTCACATTCTTCTATCTTATCAAGATATTTGCATGCAACATCAGAATATTCATCAATATCAACACAAGGTTGAAGAGTAACACACAAAATATCTTTGGAGAGACATTCTTCTAAGAGTAGATCATATTCGTTTGAAATATCTGATTTGTCATTTTGAAGTTCATCAATTGTTTTTTTAAGAGAATCAACATATTTCAAATCATCAAACATTTCAGACCGAATTAATTTTTCAAACTCAAGAATATTTTCTTTGATTATCATCGTATTTGGTATTAAAAGTTCTTTCACGAGTACAGTTATGTCGTGAGGAATCTCTGTTTTCCACTTATCCTTTTGATGTTTTTCCCAACCGCTTTCAACAATTGATTGAACATTATCAATGTACTGTTTAAGAATACCAAGTGTTTTTCGACTTTTACTTTTAGAAGCATCAAGATGCAAATAGTTAATATATTTAAAAACATTTGATTTCTTAGTGTCTTCCATTGAATTCTTCGTTGTTTGCATTCAAGAAACAATTCCTCACGAGACTTCTATTTTTGTGGAGTGAAAAGACCATAAAGACTATTTTCATAAGCATAATTATATGGTGTCACAAAATCTTTATTGACCAGTGATCTACTCTCCTCTTCCCAAAGGGATGTTTCATCATTACCAAGAGGACATTTAGGATCGGTCCATTCGGACTCATCAATATAAAGGCGGGGGTTCACAGCTTGAGCTTGGGCAAGGTAATCAGGACTTGCAAAGGTAGCTTGACCCTTAAACATCGACGGAGGTGCTATCATTCTTACGGTTTGAATAGAGTCATGCGTTTTATAAACAACTTTCTTCAAAAATTCGACTTGTTTTTCTAGTTCAGTTACTTTTTCAGTATCGTTCTCATGTCGACTTTTGAAATCTTGTTTTAACGTTTCAACCTCTTGTTTCTTAACATCAAGAATTTTAGCAGTCTCGGTGTTATCCATCGAAAGACGTTGTTCTAGTTCGTTAACTTTGGTGGTAGAAATGTACGTTTTTGACGTTCATCCGTTAATAAAACATTAAATTGACGTTTCTCTTTAGTTAATAACTCAAGAGTTTCATTGTATTTCTTTTCAAGATCATCCTTTTGACTTTTTAACGCACTACCCTTGTAAACCTAAAGCTCTTTGGTCTTTTGAAGAAGCTCAGCTCTATAACTTTCAAGGATCTCATTAGATTTAATTAGAGCGGCTTTGCATTCTTTAAAGTTTTGAGTGAGCATTGTGTTTGCCTTCTTTAATTGCTTTTGACTCTTTCTAGTTTCATTGGCATCTTTTTGTAAACTATCAATTAAATTAGCAAGCGCGACACGCTCCTCATCATCATACTCATTTGCATGTTGATCATCCTCAAACTCATTATTGCACATGTCTGATGAATCGGGTGTGGTATTGCTATCAACCTTTTCCGTCATACATGTTTCAATAAGGGTTGTTGTTTGATCACTATGCTCATGCGTATTGGTATTGGAAAACACATTAAATTCATCATTATGTACCTCTTCCAATGGCTCAGAATCGAAAACAGGACCATTATCATAGGAAGGTGTATTGCCGATGACTATCTCAGAATTGATGCGTTGGTTGCCAGAGTTGTTGCTTTCAGTCCCATTCTGTGTACCATGCTTTGTGATCTCGGATGTGTAGCTATCATTCACATGAGTCGATACTATCCCATTACTTACTGTTGTGAGTGGACTAGTATCTGCTACAAGAACCTTTACAACCTTGCACATTTGCATGTTCCGTATTTTGACCATGTCTTTTGCATGAAGTAAGCGTTCATCCAGAAGCCTCTCAATTGATTCCATGTTTCCAAATATCAAGTCTCGGAAGGATTTTGCTTCCATTGTAGTGTAGTCTTTGAAGTGCTCTTGTGCATCTCGAACTTCTGAATCAAAATTAGGATTCTTGAATAGCTTTGAAGCAAAGAATGGTTGAAACGGTGTTCTGAGTGTTTTTAGGGCTTTCTCGGAATTTGTCTCATGAAGATTTTTGTTGAGTAATTCATTCTCAAGATTTTTCAAGTGGTCTCTTAACTCATAAGTTAACGTGCGATGGTCATTTCCGAAGAAGCAATGAAAAGCAAGCATATACAAAGGATTGTACGAGAAGGTCTCTCTTTCAAGACGTTTTATATTCGTTTTAAGATTACTGAAAGCTTGCATACAACGTTGTTTAAGGACTTGTTCTTGTAGTTGCATCTCTCGTTCTTCTCTGTCTGAACATGAATTTCTCTTTTCCATGATGATGGTGTCTCAGTTGATGAAGTGACTTCGGATCTTAAGTAGATATGGTGTGATTGAGTTGTTGTTTAAATTTCAAAGATTGCGATTTTTCCTCAGTCCGACAATGAATTCACCAGTCCGATATAACGGTAGACCGAAAAATTTTGAATCACTAAATTTTGAAATCGAGTTAGAAATAGCCAATAACTAGTAGGGAAAAAATTTTGAAAAGTGAAAATTTTAACGAAAAATAAAACCTAAAAAATCTGAAATTTGTCCTAAAAAATTGAATTTTGGTCCGAAAATTTGAATTTTTGGTCGAAATTTTTTTTGCATTGCTAAAATTTGAAATCGAAGCTTAAATGGCCTAAAAATGGTCTAGAAAAAAAAAATTAACTATGATTTTCCCGCCAATTTGTTTTTTTTTTTGGTAAATTATGTTCCGGGACTAGTCTAGATAGTGGCTAAGTCTTAAAAGTACTCGAACAAAATATCCAACTGAAGGTCCATCGGAATACCATCAGAATGTTCGTCGGAATGTTCTATCGGAATGTCATCGGAATGTTCTATCGGAATTCGATCGGAATGTGCTTATCGGAATGTTCTTATCGGAATGTCATCGGAATGTTCTTATCGGAATGTCATCGGAATGTTCTAATCAGAATGTCATCAGAATGTTCTTATCGGAATGTCATCGGAATGTTCTTATCGGAATGTCATCGGAATAACAGATCACAATGAGTGATCGCAATAAGTGATCGCAATACGTGATCCCAATAAGTGATCGCAATACGTGATCGCAATACGTGATCGCAATGAGTGATCGCACTATGTGATCGGAATACACGATCGCAATGTAGAAACCCTTAGGCTTTTGCGATCGGAATACACGATCGTAATACAGAAGCCCTGATCGCAATATGTGAACACTTCCGAGACTTAAGGTAAAAACTTGAGATTTTTACAAGAAATCCGTGATAATAAACAAACCACAACAACCAAATCCTTACCACACGTATGAAAGAGATATATAGCAAGACTTAGAGCACGGAAAGCACAAGAAAAACTTGAATCCGAGATGATTTTAGGTGTAAATCATACGAACCAAAAAGAGTATATCAACAACGAATCACAAAACTATCCCATGGCGATTGATACCAATTGTAGTCCCATAAAATATGATGATTAAACAAGAAAGAAAGAGAAGATAGATAAATTCTAAAGAGAGAAAGTAGAGAGAGAAAGGAGAGAGAAGTGTGTGGAACTTGGTGAATATTAGATTAGAGAGAGTGAATAATGAACCAACCAACCTCTCCTTACATGCATGGAGTGGTATATATAGCCTTGCCTACATGTGGCATAATGGGCTATATGATAATGGGTTGGGCTTTCCTTTTAGGCTTTAGTTACTTATGAATGAACTTTAGCTTAAAGTTAAGCTCGTAAAACACGACTAACCTACTACCTATTACAACGTTCTAAAATACGATACATAATAAACATATGACCGAGCATTCTTGTTTGACTCAATATTTTGAGGCTAACACAAACTTAACATTCAAAGCATTCAAAGTCGAATCATTAAAATCGTCATTACACGCGATTATAGACGCTTTATTCTTAGAAACATTGAAATTCCTAGGGTGGTCTTCTACTTCCTTCATTTTCCCTTGACTTTTGTTTTGCCCAACCTTTTCATTCATTCGAGTGCTCTTAAGCTGAGGCCGGCTAACACTAGCAATGGGGACTACTCCTGTAGTAAAAGACACACGTCTATTAGTGTTTCTAGAAGTCTGAGGTGATTGACTTTCTTTGCTGTGTGTGGGTTTAGTGGCCAATCTATACATTCCTTGTTTAGTCACATTTGTGTTCTTAATGCTTTGTGATCGAATATGTGTTTTGGGAGTAATCTGTGGTAACCTATTCTTCCCAACCGTCTTGGGGGCAAACCCAGGTTTTGCAAATGTAGAATTGGAGAAAACAGATGGTTTTCCCAAGACAGACGGTTTAGTCACTTTGTGCGCATTGGGTTGTCTTACAACAAGTTTCTTAACGCTAGGTTCCATAATTTTCCCACCCATCTTAGCAACGAGTTTCTTCAACTCTGTTGTCGCTATTTCCCTGTCTTGTAACTAAGCTTTCAATTCTTTAATTTCCTAAATCTTTTCATTCATTTCTCAACACATTTGGGAAAGTTTTTCTTGCAATTTATTATCATGTGGAAAACTTCCGATTTCTTTTTGCAAAGCAAGTTCAAAAGAATGACAATGTTTTTTAAGGAAACAGTTTTGTGTTGAAGTAACTCAAAAGCCTTTTTATCAACATTTTCTTTACGTTTTGAAAGCTTAGTTTCAAACCGTTCACACTCTTTGATCTTATCAAGATATTTGCATGCAACATCAGAATATTCATCGATATCAGCACAAGATTGAAGAGTAACACTGAAAATATCTTTGGAGAGACATTCTTCTAAGAGTAGATCATATTCGTTTGAAAACTCTGATTTGTCATTTTGAAGTTCATCAATTTCTTTTTCAAGAGACTCAACATATTTCAAATCATCAAACATTTCAGGCCGAATTAATTTTTCAAACTCAAGAATATTTTCTTTTATTATCTTCGTATTTGGTATTAAAAGTTCTTTCACAAGCACAGTTATATCGTGAGGAATCTCTTTTTTCCACTTATCATTTTCACGTTTTTGCCAATCTCTTTCAACAATTGATTGAACATTATCAATGTGATGTTTAAGAATACCAAGTGTTTTTCTACTTTTGCTTTTAGAAACATCAAGACGCAAATAAATATATTTAGAAACATTTGATTTCTTAGTGGCAAAAATTTTCTTCCATTGAATTCTTTGTTGTTTGCTTTCAAGAAACAATTCCTCACGGGACTTCTGTTTTTGTGAAGTGAAAAGACTATAAAGATTGTTTTCATAAGCATAATTATATGGTTTCACAAAATCTTTATTGATCAGTGATCTACTCTCCTCATCCCAAAGGGACGTCTCTTCACTATCGAGCCTAACTATTGGGCAATCATGATCGATCCATTCGGACTCATCAAGATATAAGTGAGGGTCCGCAGCTTGAGCTTGTTCGAGGTACTTGGGACTTTCAAAACTAGCTTGACCCTTGAAAAACGACCGAGGTGCTATCATTTTTACGGTTTGAATAGAGTCATGCATTTTATAAACAACTTTTTTCAAAAAATCGACTTGTTCTTCAAGTTCCGTTACTTTTTCAGTATCTTTGCCTTGTCTATTTTTGAAATCTTGTTTTAATTTTTCAACCTCTTGTTTCTTTTCGTCAAGAATTTTAGCAGAATCGGTGGTATTCATAGAAAGCCTCTGTTCAAGTTCGTTTACTTTTGTTGTGGCAAGGTACGTTTTTTGACGTTCATCACTTAATAAAACATTAAATTCACCGTTTTCTTTAGTTAACAAGGCAAGAGCTTCGTTGTATTTATTTTTAAAATCGTCATTTTTAACGTTAATTAAACGACTTTTGTACCCCTCAAGCTCTTTGTCTCTTTGAATAAGCTGAGCCCTATAACTATCAATGGTCTCACCAGATTTTATAAGAGCGGCTGTGCTTTCTTTAAAGTTTTGAGTGAGCGTTGTGTTTGCCTTCTTTAATTGCTTTTGACTCTTTCTAGTTTCATTGTCATCTTTTTGTAAACTAGCAATTAAATTAGCAAGCGCGACACGCTCCTCGCCATCATACTCATTTACATGTTGATCATCCTCAAACTCATTATTGCACATGTCTGATGAATCAGGTGTGGTATTACTATCAACCGTTTCCATCATACATGTGTCAGTAATTGTTGTTGGTAGATCACTATGCTCATGTGTATCACCAAACACATTATATTCATCATTATGTTGTACCTTATCAATTGGCTCGGTATCAATGATAGCACCATTGTCATCTTCAGTGACATTAAGGACATCATATTTCTTTGCCATGTATGAATAATGTGCCTCGAGTTCTTGATCGGAGAGTTCATCGTCTGTGTCATCAATCATTTCTCCTTCCTCAGCTGATAACTTGATCCCAGCTTCCATATTCTTGCATGACAACATCTTTTCCTTATGATAACCATAATCTTTAACCCTTTTTGGCTGCATGCATTCCCTAGCCAAATGCCCAAAACCTATGCAGTTAAAACACTGAATCCCACTTTGTTGCACAACTTGAGTACCAACAGTTTCCCTATTTCCAACAATTGTAGCAACCCTCTGATTATCATACTTAGCGGGTTGTCGATCATACTTTGGAGGACTCTCAGCACGCCTTCGTGTGTCATTCCTTGGAGGACTCTGAGCATAGTTTTTCCTCGTGTTAGATGATGTTCGGAGGTTGTTGTTGGTGGGTTTGTAGATTTTCATGTATTGCTTCATAATGAAAGCCATTTGTTGCTTGAATTTCGTATCCTTTTGAGCTAGTTCTTCATCACTGTCTTCTTCGGATGATTGCTCAGGTGTGGGCGATGGTGCTCTAGCAACTTCTTTGCCTCGGGATCTTGTTGAAGCATGTGACTTAGTGGATGATCGTGGTGATGATGATTGAGTAGAGTAGGTCTTTGGAGCACGAGAACGATAATCTGGGTAATGTTGAGTGGTAGACACTAAATCAAGTGGATTTGCAACCTTTGTAGCACGTTCAGCTCGAAGTTCGTTTGCCTCATTCTGAAATTGTTTCAAAATGTCAAAGAGCGTGTGATAGGAAACTTCGCTTAACTTTTGTTGTTTCACCAAGGTGACAAACCGTGTCCACTCAGGTTGAAGTTGCTGTAGAAATTGGACATTGACTTGCATGGTGGAAACTTGCAAGTTGTTTCGGGTCATGCCATTCATCAGTTTATAGAATCGGGAGTAATAAGAATCAATTTATTCCCCATCCTTTGAAGTAAACTTGCCAAAGTTCCAAAACATCTTAGTTTTCACATCTTGTTTGTTAAGCGATTCACCTTGTTGCAATCTTTCAATCGCCGTCCACATTTCTTTAGCAGTAGGGCATGCATCAACCATCGATTAAATGTCATCTCCAATGCCACTGAGAATTAAGTAGATTGCTTCCTTCCCTGCATCAAACCACGCACGGTTCTCTGGTGTGAGGTCGTTTCTCTTTTCATCACGTCCATATGCGGGTTTTTCGTCAGTTGTGTCTGTGGCTGGTACTGCAGGAACTTGTATCCTTGAGAATTTATAGGGTCCATCAAAAATGCATCGCCTTAAAGCATCACCGTTAGGTTTTATGTCAAGATAAGATAGAAAACGGGATTGCCATTGATCATATCGACCAGACACAAGCATTGGTGGTCTTTCTTTGTTACCCGCCACCATGATGTTGTTGTTCGTCACACGATACTCTATAGTAGAATCCATCTCTGAAATGATGAAGTGAATACGAATCTTAAGTAGATTTTATAGTGATTGTTGTTGAAGAGAAAATTGTTGAAATCCCTTAATAATTTGTGCTTAGGAAACCAAAAAATCCTCTAAGACCAAAAAAACACACGAATTCGAAATTTTTTAAGTGTATTTTCGGATTATTTTTTTTGAAGATTTCGCAATGTATAAGTTGTTAAACTTCGCAATGTCTCACTATACTACTCTTTGAAATGTTCCCAAACTTCGCAATGTTCTCAAAACAAGTCTTTGCAATGTTGTCAAAACAAATCTTCGCAATACTATCAAACTTCGCAATACCTGTCGCAATACCAAAGGAATATTTGTCGCAATACCAAGGGAATACCTGTCGCAATACCAAAGGAATATCTGTCGCAATACAAAAGGAATATATGTCGCAATACCAAAGGAATATATGTCGCAATACCAAAGAAATACCTGTCGCAATACATAAACCCTAGCACATTGCGATGGAAATGAAAGCACAAGTTTCGCAATGTGTCGACTGTTTTGAGAAAAATGAGTAAAAATGAGATTTTTGCTTAGAAATCCGTGATATTAACCAATCCAAAGCACCCAAATCCCTACCACAACTATGTAGGAGATTTATATCAAGATTTAGAGCACGAAAAACACAAAAAAATAAGACGTGAGGTGTTGATCTTGAAAAACCCACGAAATCAATCAATAACAAAAACCAATCACTAATCTACCCCATGGCGATTGATACCAATTGTTGTCCCATAGATATGTGAAGATTAAACAAGAAATAAAGAAGAAAGATAGATGAATTCTAGAGAGAGAAAGTAGAGAGAAAATGGTTGGAAACATGGTGAATATTAGATTGAGAGAAAGAATACAAATGAGCCAACCACCTCCTAACATGCTAGGAGATGTGTATATATAGTCCACTCACATGCGGGCTTGTATGGGCTATATATTAATGGGTCGGGCTTTCCTTTTAGGATTTACTTACTTATGAATGAACTTTAGTTTAATGTTAAGCCCGTAAAACACGACTAACCTTCTACCTATTACAACGTTCTAAAATACGATACGTAATAAACATATGACCGAATATTCTTATTTGACTCAATATTTTGAGGCTAACAACTTAGGATGTGTTAATATAAAAAGAAGCATCGTTGTTTCTACAATATGTTTTGTCCAAAACACGAAAAATAGAAATTATGTTTTAATCAAATGTTTGGCATCAAATTCTTCGCTAGAAAACTTGCATTTCTTACTAGTAATAGAAACTAGAAAAAAAATCATCCCAAGTAACACTTCATATTTTTTAGAAAAATACAAAATAATATTATATAAACATGTTTTCTAATATCTGTGAAATATTAGATCACTTTTTATTTTTCACAAATCTAAAAATAAAAAGCCAAGTTTTTTTCTAACTAAATGCGCCTTTAATGGCATCCTCAATGCAAGTATATTTTATAAGCGGTATATTTTTTAGCTTAATAAAGTGAGACATAGGCATTGCACTTCTCTAAAAAAAAATTCACAACCAATAAACCTTTGTAACTTATACTATTTCATTTTACTTTTTATATTTTATATTAAAAAACCACAAACATATATAAAGTGGGAAGGAGGTGTGCATCTTTTTCTTTATTTAATTAGTTAAATTATAATACCAGAGGTACAATGGTATCAAATCTAGTGCCAAAGGCTTTGGCACGATAAAGGGTATGACTCACTACACTAAAGGTGGTGTCAAAGAGGCTTGCGTCGACCGGACCAACCCATGCCAAAATAATTTATCTTTTTGTTTTTTACCTATTTAGTGGGGTATGTGTGGATTCATAACACCACTTTTTTTTACTATTTGACGTCACATTTTCATACCACCTAAAAATATTATGCCAAAAGGTTTATGATGCCAAAGTGAGTGTTGCTTACGTGACGTCTTTCTTTGACACTACCATTTGGGCTTCTACCCCTCTCCTTTAAGCATGACCCACATCAATATTATGTTATGCATGTGTGTAAAGAAGCGCATCAAATTAATGTACGACTACATGTCATGCTTATAAGAGAGCTAGGTGTGGTGGAGAGGCAGTCCCTCTTTACGTTAACCCACTGCTGTTACATCAGCGCCACATCACACCAAGACAACCAACAAAACACCCTTTTATCATGTCATTCACTTTCCTCTCCACTTTGTCCCCACCACTATCTTTATTTTTCTCATTTTCATTTTTTAAAACTAAATAAATTCTTTTCATTAAAATACAAATATAATATAAAACTAAAAATTAAAAATTTGATTTTATATAAAAAAAATTTACAAAAATTTTTTTATAAGAAAAATTGTTAAATTGAACTCAAAATAGACAAACTAACAACAAAAAGAGCTTATTATATAAATTTATCTTCTTCAACTGTTTCCTCTTCCTCTAAAAAACATACACCAAAAAACACACACACACAAAAACAATTTATAAACAAAGTAAGATGTGGGGCCCGATTTCACCTTCTCCCCTCTTCGTGGCTTCATCGTCTAGGAGGCGAGGTCGCGGCGAACAAGGGGTGTTGGTGTGACGGCGAAAGACGACGAAAGTTCTATCTCAATACGGCGAGCCCTCTTCTGCAGTGATACCGAGCTCTCTAATGTATTGTTCGTTTGAATGTGTGATAATTCAACTATTTGTTTTTCATGTGTATTACATGTATTGTCGGAGATGGCTTACGGATTGTATCTAGAAACCCAAATCTCTAATCAAATGATCAGTTTAAAATCTCGGTCTTTTCCATTCTTTTTTTTCAACAATTCTTTCTTCCTTTGTTAACCCACATTTTCACACACACAATTAGACATTCTTGAAAATATTTAAAAAGTATTATTATGTGGCAACTTTCACTCTCGAGTCTTATTTTCATGATTTTAGCCACATAGAACTTACTAAATAAAACACATTATTTTTTTACTCTTAGTCAACTTTTAACATGACACTCGTGACTAACTAATCACGCGACGCGAGGTGAGATCTACATAAAACATGAATCAATAAAATAAGAAATGAATCAATCTCAACCATTCATTTTTTCATCAAAAAATAGAAACTTATCTTTCACCTTTTTCTTAAAAATACCATATCTTTCAAACGATAAATCGCCATATTACGAAATACACCATTGTGACGAAAAAAAATTCTTATCTTTTAGTAGACGGACACTTTGATATATTTTTGTCAATTTTTTATTATTGCGATTTTCGACTATAAAAATCACATGTGATTCTAAAAAATTACTTGTGATTCTTTTATTAAAAAATCAATTTTTTATAATAAATAAATAAATATTATTATTATTTATTAGAGTAATTATTTTCATATAGTTTCGATGATTTTTTTGTTAAAATTTCGTCAAAAAAATTACACATGATTTGTAAAATCACTTGTGATTTGTTTTTCTAAAATGAATGTGTGATTTCACATACCGCATGTGATTTCATAAATTTACATGTGATATTAAAGTAACAAGTCACGTGTGATTTCAGAACTCCAAAAATTGCAAATGATTTTACAAATTCACGTGTGATTTATAAAGTAATATATCACATGCGATTTTTCTGAATCACATGTGATCCGCGTGTGCGGAAAAAAAATCGTCAAAAGTATATAAAAGTACGTATCTATAAAAAGAAAATTTAATTGTTTTCGTGATGGTATAATTTTCGACTACAAAAATCACATGTGATTTCACAAAAATCACAATTTCGCAAAAATTACATGTGATTCACAAAATCACAGGTGATTCAGAAAAATCACATGTGATTTTAATGTAATGACGAGAATATTTTTTTCGAATCACATAAAGATAAGAAAATTATACCATCACGAAGAGAATTAAACTATCTATTTATAGATATGTACTTCTATATACTTTCGTCGAATTCTCTTCGCGTGGTATAATTTTCGACTAAAAAAATCACATGTGATTTCACAAAAATCACATGAGATTTTAAAGTAACGACGAAAATATTTTTGTTATTTAGTAGGCGGTCATTTTCATATACTTTCGACGGTTTTACAATGTTGAAACTTTTGCCAAAAAATTATACGTGATTGCAATCACCTGTGATTTTTGTTTTAAAATTCATGCGTGATTTCATGAATCACATGTGATTTCATAAGTCCACATGTGATATTGAAAGTTAACAAATCACATGTGATTTTATAAATCTCATATATCGCATGTGATTTTACAAAGTCAAGTGTGATTTTTAAAATAATAAATCACATGTGATTTTTCGAGAATCGCATGTGATTATTCTATGTGAAAATTTGAAAAAAATTCCCCGAAAGTATATAGAAGTGCCTATCTATAAAAATATTTTTTTAATTCTCGTCGCGATGGTATAATTACTTTTGCGTAACGATTAAATGAGGGATATTTAATTTTTAATTTTAGAATGAAAGTGGATTTTTGAATTAAATTAAAAACAATTAATATAGGCCACTGGGTGAGATTTGAATGGATAGTTGAGATTAAATGAATTGTACTTTTATTGAAGAGTGTTTGTAGAATCTTGATAACCTATAAATCTATGAAGTGGGTTGAAGATTTCTAGAGAGAGAAACTAGAGAGAGAAAGTGAGAGAGAAACTATGTGTTTATTTCATTCAAATGAGAAAAGTGAAAATCAACAACCAACCACTTTCTATGGTGGAAAGGGGTATTTATATCCTAGGCCTTATTTAGGCTTTGGCCGACCCATGACAAGCCCATGGGTCGGTTTCTTACTTAACTTAATAAGTAACACTAACTACGAGCTATTACAACATTAATAATATTGTGGAGTGACCGATACTTCTAATATACGTAAAAACGTATTTCTAACAATCTCCCCCTAAGGGAGGTCACTCCACGTTTACAAAGTTCTAAACCTAGCATACTATACTAAGTCTTCGTTCTTCAGCTCGTAGTCTTTTCTTCTTTCTTTTTGTTGTGAATATTTTGATTTGATCTTTTAGGCTTTGGCTTAAGAGCATTGTTCTTTTGGCCTTTCACGTGCGATCTTTGCCTTCTTGTGAAACTTGCCTCCTCGTGACTCCATGTTCCACACACTTATGTCTTTTTGTTGAATTCTCGAAAGCTTCAGAGTTTGGTACAGCGGAAGACTTCATTTTGCACTTTCTTGAATTTTGCTGAACTTCGATGCAGAAAAACATAAGCATGTGGGAACGACTTCTACAGGTACACCGCAACACCACCGTCTTCAGCTGGTACACAGCAACGCCATCGTCTTCAACAGGTACACAGCAACGCCACCGTCTTTAACAGTTACACAACAACGACACGAATAAAATGGCTATGACATTTTATTCTAATTCGGTAGCATTTTACCTCCGGTCGGTGAAGACCGTTGGACGATATCAGATATCGTACCCGTGACGGATAGTTTCAATTAAGTAACTTCCTGACAGGATTTTGCGGGTAAACCCGTTCTCTTTATTCGACCGTCCAAAGCTGACTGCGAACATAAAGAGTGAATCACTTGGATAAATTATCCTTGTGATTTGAAGCCGTCAATTCGTGAAACCTGGAACAAGTGAATTTCAATTAAGATTTTCACCATCGTTGCTTTCTAGTTATCACGAGCTCAATTCATAAAGAATCTTGCACGTCACCTACCAAGTGTTGTTTGATGTTAACACTAGAAGGATTTCCACTCGTCACTGTGATCAATAAAGAGTCACTCTGAGTGTTCTGGCATGATCATATGATAATGCATAGAGGCCTAGAACGAGTTTAAGTTCAATTAAGAATTAAACCACTGTTTCTTTCCAGTTTTTCAAAAGATTGGTTCTAAAAGAACCGCACGTGTAACCTACCATGAGCTTGTTTGATGTTGGCTCAAGCAGGATTTCCATCTTCATTGTAATACTTGCGTATTACTCGGATGTTCTGGCAATATTACAAGAATACTGCGTAGGACTCATAAAAATCTCTTACTTTTCACAGTGTGTGAGAAAGCAAGGAATAAATGGAAAGTGTCCTAATGAGACTTTTGATGATCTCTTGGCTCTAGACTCGATAGTGCGTTTTGATTTAGTGAGCGATGGCTGGAGAGGAGTGCCACCTTTTCAATATCAGTCTATTCGGAGTGAATAAACCAATAGATAACGTGTTAATCTCCATGTGATTAAAACAAATACCTTTTGAGAGATATTTGAGTTAGCTGGGAAGGGTTGTGCATTGCATCACTGGGTCCATGATGTCTTTCTTCAATATCGAGAATCATTAACAAAAATGATCTCAATAGCATACGTATTGACCCGGTTTCTGCCTAAAGTTGTAAGGAGGGCTTCTTTCTTTACACCCTTTATCTTTACATTTCTTTTTCATTCTTCAACCCCTTCAGTACTTACCAATACATCATCACTAGCACCTTGTTGTGATTGTTCCAGTGCTAGCATCAGTAATTAGTCGGTACTCAGCTACGTTCACAATCTTTCTCCATCTTTTCTAGGACTTCTAATTCTATCTAGGGAATTGTCCTTGGGAAGATTCCATCGGCTCTGATGAGTCATTGGACTAAACCTATTCCTACCACCCTTTTGTCACCACATCGTCGTGAATTAAGCGTGTTTTGGGAAGGTATAGCCACCATGAAAAATCCTTGAAAATCACTTAAGGTACTTGTGATATTGAAATCAAAATTTTTGTACCTTAGGTGTTTTGTTCATCAAAAACGCTCCCCCTTAACACGTGCTTTACACATATTAAGTTGGATTATCATTAAGTCTTTTTCATCTTTTAGCCAAGTATCGTTTAAGTCTCCTTAATCCAATTTTCTCCCCTTATCCAAAATGTTAACCATTAATATTTGGGATATTGAATGGATTAACCGGTCTTTGGGTAAAAAATGAAATCGATGTTTGGCCATAGAACATGTTAATGTTCCCCCTTAAATTAATAAGGGATAGTTGTAGTGCTTTAGTATGATATATTTTGAAAGATTTAGAATCTCGTGAGAAATTCTTGAAAAATTATCATACCTTAACACTACATCAAGCCGTAAAAGCACAATATTCACAAATTTACATATTCACAATTAAAAACCAATACAAAGTAGACCTGAAATGTACGACCCATTAGATGGATCGTTGCAGTAACTTGTGGTGCACTAGATATGGTCTACCACCAACGAATCTTTCTAAGCTCCTCATCAATCTTCGTTCACGGAGCTTTTGTTCAATCTTCTTGATCACATACTTCGCCATTTGCCGATAACCCTGATGCCAATCCTCAGTCATCTCTGGTAAAGACCCACCCGAATTGAGATGATCCAACTTTCCTCTGACGTAGATGAGAGTCCCATCACTGTACTTATAAAGCTCACCCACCTTTATAAACTTCATTAACCCTCGACTGTTCAAGTAGAAAATCCCGCAATTCGGAACAGAAATGCCGGTATAGGGACATCTGTTGACATGTTGAGGTAACACTTGATTCACTGGACGGGTTAGGTTAAGCTTCCTTTGGTAAATTTTGACTCCCAACTGAAGATCTTCAACTCGTTTCTTGATAACAACGCTTCGTGTGAACATACGAAGTGCTGTATTCAAGGCAATGATGTCTTCACGAGGTATATGTGTGAGTTGATCCCGGGTCATCATAAGCAACATGTCTTCGATATCCTCAAGGCGAATGATAGAAAAATCTCCCTGCTGGATTTTGTATTCTCTGTCATCCTCCCTTTTTAGACGAATCTCCGTCACATGATAATAGCCATTCTTGGCTTCAGTTTTTAGTCCCAAAATGCTGGAGATGCGAATATCGGATCTAACCTTGCTTCCTGAATTGGCTAAGCAGCAACCCCTGTACGCCCTTCGGACTCGTTCGTCCCAATGAGATGCACCTTGATGTAGTGGTTTTGTATATACTTTATTTTAGGAAAAACAAAGCAACACAAATAGTGGTAAGTATTAAGTGTACGTTTAGGAAAACGTAAACACTTATGACCCTTGATGGGGATCGTTCTCTCGAGGAGGCACGTGTGTTGTGTAATAAATGATTGATTGATTTGTTTTTGATTATTAATGAGAAGAAAAGAAGAGAAAATGACGAAGACGAAAAAATAGAAAAATAAGGCGAAAACACTACTAGAAAGTTACGACGTAGAAACGTAAAAAGTGCAAAATTTAAAATTTTAACCTAAAAATTCCTAAAAATTACTAAAAATCCACAATAAAATTCTAAGAGTTTACAAAAAATCCAAACTTGCCAAAACCTTTTAATTAATTTAATAATGACTTTTTAATGCTAATTAAAGCCCTAAAAATCACTTTTAAATATTAAAAAGCCCTAAACAAGATTTTATAACTTGTAAACCTCAAAAATGACCTAATTAAGCTAAAAACTATTTTTAAAAATTTTAAAACCAATTTAAACTAATTTTAAACTCCTAAAAACTATTAAAATCTATTAAATCTTAATATAATTCTAAAAATTAATTGAAAAGCCTAAAAATTAATTGAAAAGTGAAAAAGGTCCTATTTTAATGTCTAGAATCTAGGAAAAATGAAAAAAAGTTAAAAATAAAACTTTTTATTTTAATGAATAAAATAATATTAAAATAATCTAAAAAATTAAAAGTTCTTAAATAAATTCTAAAAAATTCTCAAAAATCCTAAATATTCTATCTAAGAAGAAAATGTAAATTAAAGTTTCTAAAACCTCTTAATTAATTTTATATTAATTTTTAAAGTTTGATAAAAAAAACCTAAAATCAAATAAAATTAAAAATTAAAGTTTTTGAAAACTTTATGATATGTAAACCTCAAAAATACAAATTAAAACCTAAAAACTATTTTTTCTAAATTTAAAACTACTGTTTACTATTTTTAAAATACTTTCTAAAAATAAAACTAGAAATAATCCTAAAAGATAATTAAATAATAGGAAAAATAAAATTTTAAAACAGAAAAGTCAACAATACTAATATTAACCTAGGAAAAATGGAAAGAAGCTAAAAAGCTTAATAAATAAGCCAGGAATAAGCAATAAGCCCACGGCTTATTTAAATGAGCCAAAACAAAAACGTGCTTATATACTTAATGAAATGAGAGGATAACGTAAAAAGCTATCTAGATCATCTGGTAAGCACGCTTAGTCCCCCAGCGAGGGGTCGCGTGTTCGAATCCGGTGCGAGTATGCTTTTTACTATTTTTTTCTTTTTTATTTTTTTACTTTACACAATCCAACACTGACACTTTAAGCTTTGAAAACACGAATCCAACTCCACTTTTATGCAAGATTGAACACAATTAAGTTCAAAAACGTGGCCAGTTATTGTTTGAACACAAGCAGATTTCTTCTTTCTTTCTGTTTTCTTCACAGATGCAAAAATGTTCCAAGAGGGATTGGATTGCTTGTTTGGTGGTGTATTCTTGGAACAAAGGCACCCCTACACTCTTTCTGAGTGTAGGGAGTCATAATAAACAGAAAATAACACACTTAGCAAGCAAATGCAAACCAAGATCAAATTGAAAACCAAATAAAGGTTGCTGATACAAAGGCTAGGTCTGGTGGACTGTTTAAGCTTATGACTAGCACACAAATGAATTTCCAAACCCAACTTTTTGCATACAAGCTCACTAATTAACACACAAACCAACTATAATCCTAAATTAACCTAGCTTTAACAGATTTGCAAAGATTCAAGCTCAAGTTTTTATCAAATCAAGCAAAAAATTGATCATGCAGATTTCATGCTTACTTGTTCACTTTTTACCAGTCAAATTGTTTCAAAACTCTTCCAAACTGAACCAAAACTAAAACACTTCCTATTACTACCCTATTAAACACTTTTACCAGGTTTTAAACTTCAAATTCTTTCAAAAAGAACCTGTTAAACCTATATCCAAACACTCCTTTATATCTTTTTTTTCAACTTTTTCAAATCAAATCCTTATCAAACACAAACAAATTAAGTTATCTCTAACCTAACATGCTCAAATCATCCCAATGACTAAGATTAAACAGTCTAAACAACACTTAGCACTTGATCATACAAGATCACACAAGCCTTAACTTTTCTGAAAATTCAAAAAGGAAAAAAAGTGATTTACCTTAGAACCTTACATCCAAGGCTCTAGTGGATGAAAATCCACCTCCTTATACACTGGGGTGTATGCAGAACCTTTAACAGCAACACACTCCAACACCTGTTAAGAAAAATCAAAAAAAAAAGGAAAACAAGCACAAATGCTATAATCTGTTTAACTCTTTCTATCTTTCTTAAAAACTTTTCACTAACCTTCAAACCTTGAAAACACGTTTTTAAAACTCTTCAAACTCACAAATCACCTTCCTTTTCCACTTTCACTTCCAAGGAATGAGGTTTGAAAGATTTGAACAATATTTAAAAACCTTCAAAAAACTTTTGAAAATCAAACAAACTTTTGAAATTGGAACTCAGTATTAGCACCCCAAACACACAAACTTTTTATAATCAATTAAAAGGAATTACAATTTATATCAAAAATACCAAACTTTAATAATTTATAAAAAAGGAATTACAATGAGATTGCTAAAAACTGGAACAAAGCTAAATGACTAAACTAAGCTGCCTTTTATAGGCGTACAAGGAAGGTTCTAGTCCCTAAAACCCTAGTATGGAAATGCCAGAAAAGCCCTTGAGTTCTTGGTCTTCAAAATCGGTCAAAAGTAATCCCATGTGATATGCCAGCTTGGAATCTTCAATCTTGGACGCAGGATTGGTATTGGGGACCAAGGAATTACATCTAGCCGCTCAATTTGTCCCCTCCTAGGTATTGGTGGAAAACGACTTGAGCAGGGGAGGGTCAGGGAAGGCACATGGGTGTGTTGGTGGGGTGGTTAGGAGGTGGGTTAGGGTGAGGATAAGGTGAATTAAGGATCTGGATGAGTTTAGCTCATAACCCTTTGTTTTGGCTTAATTGAAACTGGGGTGAGGATTAGGGTTTAACAGGTTTAAAGGGGGTTTTAATCTTTTTTTGGGTAAACATGATTTAAAAATCATGTTATGTTGGGAAAAAAAAACGGGTTAAGTGGGGTTTGACTATATTTGACTGATTTAATAAATAAAACTGGTTTGGGTAATGGATACTGGACTGGGTAGGGTCGGTTTTGTGGGTGGGTGGTGGGTAAATGGGTGGGTAGGGCTGAGGTGTCACGACCTGAGTGGGTGGGAAGGTTTAGATGTTTGGCAGGTTGAGTCCCCAATCTTTTTACTTCTTTCCACTTTGTAAACAAAGTCCATCAGCGCCTATTTTGTGCTTGTCAACTTTGGACAAGTTGTCAATTTTGGCACAAAAGATTTTAAAACTTTTTCCAAGGGCTTAACTTGTACAAACTTGATTCTTCAAGGACTGGAAGTGTAATATCTTCAAATATTAAGGACCATTCTTGTACAATTGACATTTGGAGGGTCAATTGTGACAAGTTCTTCAAAGATGAGGGGCCATTTTTGCCAATCTTCAATTCTTCAAGGGTCTTTTTGCAAAATTCCAAACTTGGGCCCGGTTCATTGTGCGACTTCGTTTCCCGTGTTCGTTTTTGATTGATTCTTGTGATCTTTTGCCATTTCCTCAATATCCGTACCTAAAAATACACAAGTAACAAACACGAGCATATATTTGGCATATTTTATGATATTTTATGCAATTTAAGGCCGTTTTGGACGATGAGACCATGTATAAAAGCAGTCTCATCACTCCCCCATACTAAACCATTGCCGTGCCCTCACGCAATGCTAGAATAAAGTATCAAAGCATCTCCAAAATTTAATTTTATTCACTTTTATTGAAAGATAAACTAGCTACACTACTACTATTACTACTACTTGTGTTTTAGACATAATGTATGATTTTCATCGCAAAATGGGACGTTTAGGTTCATAGAATAAGAACACGTGAATGCTTCGTTAGAAATAATTTCGTCGTCCTCGATTTTCACCTTAATTCCATGCCAAGCGTGCAACGAGTTCATTGTCATTATAAGTTAGTAATGCTAACACTACTCATATGCCCTAATCACGTACTTATTCTCCCATTATGTCTAAGTTGTATCTCTTATATTTTATTATGTCTTAATGATCACGAGGATACATCATTGACTTATGCGATAATAGAGATTTAGGTCTAAAAATAGAGTCCTAACGGTGTAACTAAGACCATCAAATCAATAACCCCTCCTAATAGACAACGATGTTAAAAAATTAAGTTGACAAGAAGAATCGATAAACACGGTTTTATAACGGTTTTGAACATGAGACTTATTACCAAGACTTTTATACGCCCCCTAACGGAAGGACCTTATTATCTTTGGTTTACCTCCATCTTTTATTCAACTTCGCCATGAAGCTTTTATTATGACTTCGGTCTTGCCTTGCCTTTTATTATCCGCCTCATCGGTGGTTTTATTAGCCAAAGACGTATATCCTCACGATAAAGCGAATTTTGGATCTTTAAAGCTTCGAAGATTAAGGCTTGATTCACTTTCAATTTTGCATAGATTTTAGGCCTTGTGGGGCTTCAAATTGTTTGCTAGATTTAGGTGAGCACTTGAAATCTTATTATTAGGTGAAGCTTTCGATTATTAGGGTGCCAATACTTCAAAACCGTGACGCTGGCGATACCTTAATGTCTTCCCAATTTAATTACATGGAAGCTACTAGAAAAGACTAGAAACCCAACAATCAAAATTAAACCGCTAAATCAATATTTATTAAGCAAAAAATATTTACAAGCGAAGGGAGAATAAGCAAACAACGAGAACACATGAGTTTTTGAAAGAATACGAGTACTCTACGTTTAGCATAGTAACTTATAATTAACTCTATCATTTCTCATCCTCATTTAAGAGACTTAGCCTAATGTGTAGTTAAGGAATCAAAGCTAAGTGCTCAACACGCACGGTCGAGTCAAAAATTACTCTTATTCTCGCCATCGGAAAATCTACATTCGTGTCTTAAACACTTATGAAAACATGAGAAAAATTTTAAATTTTGGCCATTTTTAGCCTTATTTTGCAACAAAATGATAACAGAACGATAAACTTTGGAAAGCGTGAAGGTTTGGCAAGGCAAGTATCTATTCACCCCCCCATACTAAAGTTAAACATTGTCCTCAATTTTTCGAGTCTAGGGGTACAAACACCCCCATACTAGAGACGTAGTCGAATGCCTAATCTAGCATGGAAAGGGTGTAACCAATAAGTAATAGCCGTTTATTAAGTGTGCTAAAAACCTAAGGTTAGAACATAAAAGGATATATCATATGTGGATATTGGGAAAGGCCTCCAAAGCAAACGATCGAGTGCTCCCATAAACGAACACGAGAGGCTCCAATCGTGAAGATGATGATCTAAAAGACACAATTCACATACAACCACGGAACAAAGGTTGGAAGGGCACAAATCCCCTCACATTAAACTAATTAGAAAGCAATAATATGTACATGGATAAGCATGGGTCTCCCCCACGAGGCACCTTGTTTTTGATAACCGAGTCAAAAGCTCGACTCGATTCCCCATAAATGTGATCATTAATCATGGTTTGGTCAATTTTTGGTGGGGCTTACATGATAAACAAGGCCCAAAAGTACGTGGAGTACTTTAAAAATCCGATAAACGTATACCGGGGTCAAAGATAGCGTCCTCGTTTTCGGATGAAAGACGAGACAACACAACTCCAACACAAATCCCAATGGGATAGAAGAAAATAGGAGAGAAAAAATAGAAGGGTGGGACAATGGGTAAGTCAAAATATTGAGCTACTCGAGGTAGACTCGCACCAATCAAATGAAAAGATTTTCCATTTATTGCGTCGGTGGAAGACCGAGATTTCCCTATATAAGCAATTCCAGGATCAAATATCTCGTCCTCGGTGGAGAAAGGGGAGGGAACAAAAGGGGCTTCCCCCACACTAAGTCCACACAAAGCATCGTCAAAAGGAGAAGACGAGCTTGTAGTACTCAATAAACGCGGTGATGACGGAGTTAGAATTGTAGAAAAATCTTTTAAATTAAATTCAAAATCTTTTCCTTTTTCATCTTTAACACTCTCCTTGTGAAAACCCGATTTAATTATGTCAAAAATATTTGGTGTATCTAAAACAATGTTAGTCACACTAAAAATTCTCACATTTTGAAATCTTTTTGGTTTAGGTGGTGGCAAGTTTTCAAATCTTTTGTCAACAAAGAAAACCTCCCCATCGGGATCAACGTATTCATCATCCGAAGAATCACTCGAGATTGGAATCATAGGCTTAACACTCTTAACCTCCATCGACGGAGGGGACGGAACTTCATTTTTATCAACTCCTAAAACTCTATTTGAAATCTTTTTGCAAATGCTTTTGGTGGAATCGACATTGTACAAAGATGTGATAGAATAAACATGAGAAAGCGTGGAGTTTTGGGTTGCATTAATGACGAGTTCTTCCTCATTGAAATGAAGAGTGATTTTTCTTGCATGCACATCGATAAGTGCTCTCGAGGTATCCAAAAAAGATCGACCTAAAATTAACGGAACTTTAGGATCGATGGGAATATCAACAACAATGAAGTCCACGGGATATAGAATTTCCCAACTTTCACGAAGACGTCCTCGGCAACTCCACAAGCTAGAATCGTAGAATGATCGGCCATTTCGATTGACATTTTTGATGGAGTGAGATTAGGAAGATTGAGTGATTTAAAAATCTCAAGAGGCATCAAATTAATACTAGCACCAGGATCGGCCAAGGCGTAGCATTCTTCCATGTCTTGGATAGCACATGGGATTAAAAACTTTCCAGGATCACCGAATTTTTGAGGTATGCGGCTTAGAAAAACCGAAGAACAACTAGACGATTTTTGCAATTTTTCTTTGTTATTCAACATACTTTTGAAGTTCGCGGCAAATCGAGGCATCATGACTAAGGCGTCGGCAAAACTTATATTAAAATGCAAGTCACGAAACATTTTCATAAAGAGTTCAAATTGGTAATTATTTCGTTCTTGAGCCTTTTCCTTGTCTCGTCTTGATGGGTAGGGTAAAGGTGGTGTGGGTTGGGGCAAATTAGGCATAGGCATCGGCCTTGGAATCTCGGGTTCCATAATGGGTATTGGTTCAACCGTAGGTGTGGTTTGAGCGGTACTTCGTGGGATTGTAATATGCTCCTTTTCAACCACAACCTCGGGTTCTTTCTCTATTTCCTTCTCCATAGAAGTACTTGGACGAGAAATGGGTTCTTTGAAAGTTTTACCACTACGAGTGGCAACAACCTTCAATTCTCCTTTCGGGTTTACGATGGTATCACTAGGAAGACCACCCGAAGAAGAGGGCTTACACATGATAGCTTCAAACATTTTAGCCATACGGTCTTCAAACTTAGATTGCCTAGCATCCGCTTTTAACAATTCTTGCTTAATCTCATGTTGTCCTTGCTCCATTTTTTGTTGATTTTGTTGGAGTCGTGTGACATTTCCTTCCATTTTATTAGCATGAGTTTTAAGTTCATTAGCAAGTTCGTTTTTAAGCTCGTTTTTCAACTCGGATCTTAAGCTAACCATTTCACGTTGCATGTTATCAAACTTAGCATCATTAGCCTTAGCATAATTCAAAAATTCTCCTTGAAGATTTTTGGTGTGATCGTTTTGAAAACCTTGGGCATTAGTTTGAAAATCACGGTTTTGGTTTTGGTTTGAAATTTGCCCATTTCCACTTTGGTAATTACCTTTGTTATAGTTTCTTTGATTTCCTTGGTAATTTCCACCTTGGTTGTTGTTGCGATAATTATTAGCATTTTGATTGGGTGGAGCTTGATTTGAACGAGAACCTTGACCGATTTGGTTGTAAGTTCCCGTGGCTACAAAAGCATTCGAAGTGTTACCATCCGCGGTAATGCACTCGGAAAGATCATGAGCTCCCCCACACGACAAACAACTTTTAGAAACCGCTTTAACCGAAGCGGTGTTGGAAGCTTCTTGAGCCTTCCAATAGGACATAAGGTTAGCAAATCTATCGAAAAATCGGTTTTCTTCATTTGCTTCATCATGTAATGCATTGATACTTTGAGACGATGATGACGAGCCCAATTTGGCAACACTCGGTGTGTGACGAGGGCTATAAACCTTAGACCTATTCTCGATTATGACCAAAGCTTCTTCAACTGTTTTACACAAAAAATTACCACCTGCGGCGGCATTTAAATAATCTCTTTCATGATCGTTAAGTCCATTGTAAAACGTGTCGATTTGGTGCAAATCGGAAAAACCGTGATGAGGACATTCATGCAACATCTCCTTAAACCTATTCCAAGCCGTAGAAAAACTTTCATTTGATTCTTGTGAAAATTTAGAAATCTCACTCTTCAAATGCGTAGTCTTAGAGGGCGGAAAAAATTGGTTCACAAACTTCGAAACGAGATCCTTCCACGTCAATATAGAATTGGGTGGCTCTTTCTCTAACCAAATTTTAGCGGGCCCCGCTAAGGAATACGGAAATAACATCATCTTAATCGAGTCATTCGAGACATCCTTAAATTTGCACGTGGCGGTAAGACGATTAAATTGGCGGATATGGTTGTGGGGATTGTCCTTCTCATCACCACGGAATTTGTTGTTTTGGATCATCGACAACAAACCCGTTTTCACCTCAAAATTCTCCGCAAGGATTGCGGGAATCACAATAGCTTCTCCATAACCCTCGGTGGGTGCTTGAAGTAACTCCATCATAGTTCGATTCACCATGGTAGGTTTTTCTCGTACAATGGGTTCGTCAATAGGAGACTCCTCACTAGAATGAGTTGGAGTGGGAGTTTTGTTCTTTCGTTTACGTGCACGTTTTGCTTGATTACGAGTGAGCATAAACGTCACGTACAACGTGGAGACGAGCAAAGAAGATTCTTTTTGGTATTTTGTGTTTTTTTCAATTTTTTTGTGGTTTTTGATTGTATTAACCTTTTGGAAATTGGTGAATGTATTAAGTAGACAAAAAGTCCACAAATCTCCTCACTAATCAAATCTCTTGATTAAAAAGGCCTCAAGGAATGAAAACGATCACGTGGAGTGAACGCCTTCGATGACTTTAGAACGATTGTGGAACACCAAATCGTTCAAGAGGGTTTAATCAAATGAAACCAAGAAAATATATATGATATGTAATAATACTTTGGGCGGCAAAACCCTCGATTCACTCTCAAAATCAAATACGCACAAGCAAGCGGAGGAAACGAGGCGGCGCGAAGCACTTAAGAGCCTTTTTCCTTTAGGTTGTGAAATACAACCGCCTTATACCCACCTTATAGTTTGTATTTTCAAAATCGAGCTTCACGAAAGTATTTATCTATTTTTGCCTTTTTCTTTGGTTTGAGATTCGAATACAATGATCGAGTGATGAAATCCCGAATCAAGGTTGTGATTGCTCACGTATTTGGAGTACTTGTGTATTTATTGTGCTACGTATAGAATATAGTAATAATATTCACACAAAAACCGAAAAACGATAATACGTATTAATAGAGTGCTATTAATACAATTACTATTATGGCTAATATAGAAAAACAACAATGGTTCAATCAAAACACAACACGCCTCCCCGGCAGCGGCGCCATTAATGATGTAGTGGTTTTGTATATACTTTATTTTAGGAAAAACAAAGCAACACAAATAGTGGTAAGTATTAAGTGTACGTTTAGGAAAACGTAAACACTTATGACCCTTGATGGGGATCGTTCTCTCGAGGAGGCACGTGTGTTGTGTAATGAATGATTGATTGATTTGTTTTTTATTATTAATGAGAAGAAAAGAAGAGAAAATGACGAAGACGAAAAAATAGAAAAATAAGGCGAAAACACTACTAGAAAGTTACGACGTAGAAACGTAAAAAGTGCAAAATTTAAAATTTTAACCTAAAAATTCCTAAAAATTACTAAAAATCCACAATAAAATTCTAAGAGTTTACAAAAAATCCAAACTTGCCAAAACCTTTTAATTAATTTAATAATGACTTTTTAATGCTAATTAAAGCCCTAAAAATCACTTTTAAATATTAAAAAGCCCTAAACAAGATTTTATAACTTGTAAACCTCAAAAATGACCTAATTAAGCTAAAAACTATTTTTAAAAATTTTAAAACCAATTTAAACTAATTTTAAACTCCTAAAAACTATTAAAATCTATTAAATCTTAAATTAATTCTAAAAATTAATTGAAAAGCCTAAAAATTAATTGAAAAGTGAAAAAGGTCCCATTTTAATGTCTAGAATCTAGGAAAAATGAAAAAAAGTTAAAAATAAAACTTTTTATTTTAATGAATAAAATAATATTAAAATAATCTAAAAAATTAAAAGTTCTTAAATAAATTCTAAAAAATTCTAAAAAATCCTAAATATTCTAACTAAGAAGAAAATGTAAATTAAAGTTTCTAAAACCTCTTAATTAATTTTATATTAATTTTTAAAGTTTGATAAAAAACCTAAAATCAAATAAAATTAAAAATTAAAGTTTTTGAAAACTTTATGATATGTAAACCTCAAAAATACAAATTAAAACCTAAAAACTATTTTTTCTAAATTTAAAACTACTGTTTACTATTTTTAAAATACTTTCTAAAAATAAAACTAGAAATAATCCTAAAAATTAATTAAATAATAGGAAAAATAAAATTTTAAAACAGAAAAGTCAACAATACTAATATTAACCTAGGAAAAATGGAAAGAAGCTAAAAAGCTTAATAAATAAGCCAGGAATAAGCAATAAGCCCACGGCTTATTTAAATGAGCCAAAACAAAAACGTGCTTATATACTTAATGAAATGAGAGGATAACGTAAAAAGCTATCTAGATCATCTGGTAAGCACGCTTAGTCCCCCAGCGAGGGGTCGCGTGTTCGAGTCCGGTGCGGGTATGCTTTTTACTATTTTTTTCTTTTTTATTTTTTTACTTTACACAATCCAACACTGACACTTTAAGCTTTGAAAACACGAATCCAACTCCAATTTTATGCAAGATTGAACACAATTAAGTTCAAAAACGTGGCCAGTTATTGTTTGAACACAAGCAGATTTCTTCTTTCTTTCTGTTTTCTTCACAGATGCAAAAATGTTCCAAGAGGGCTTGGATTGCTTGTTTGGTGGTGTATTCTTGGAACAAAGGCACCCCTACACTCTTTCTGAGTGTAGGGAGTCACAATAAACAGAAAATAACACACTTAGCAAGCAAATGCAAACCAAGATCAAACTGAAAACCAAATAAAGGTTGCTGATACAAAGGCTAGGTCTGGTGGACTGTTTAAGCTTATGACTAGCACACAAATGAATTTCCAAACCCAACTTTTTGCATACAAGCTCACTAATTAACACACAAACCAACTATAATCCTAAATTAACCTAGCTTTAACAGATTTGCAAAGATTCAAGCTCAAGTTTTTATCAAATCAAGCAAAAAATTGATCATGCAGATTTCATGCTTACTTGTTCACTTTTTACCAGTCAAATTGTTTCAAAACTCTTCCAAACTGAACCAAAACTAAAACACTTCCTATTACTACCCTATTAAACACTTTTACCAGGTTTTAAACTTCAAATTCTTTCAAAAAGAACCTGTTAAACCTATATCCAAACACTCCTTTATATCTTTTTTTTCAACTTTTTCAAATCAAATCCTTATCAAACACAAACAAATTAAGTTATCTCTAACCTAACATGCTCAAATCATCCCAATGACTAAGATTAAACAGACTAAACAACACTTAGCACTTGATCATACAAGATCACACAAGCCTTAACTTTTCTGAAAATTCAAAAAGGAAAAAAAGTGATTTACCTTAGAACCTTACATCCAAGGCTCTAGTGGATGAAAATCCACCTCCTTATACACTGGGGTGTATGCAGAACCTTTAACAGCAACACACTCCAACACCTGTTAAGAAAAATCAAAAAAAAAAGGAAAACAAGCACAAATGCTATAATCTGTTTAACTCTTTCTATCTTTCTTAAAAACTTTTCACTAACCTTCAAACCTTGAAAACACGTTTTTAAAACTCTTCAAACTCACAAATCACCTTCCTTTTCCACTTTCACTTCCAAGGAATGAGGTTTGAAAGATTTGAACAATATTTAAAAACCTTCAAAAAACTTTTGAAAATCAAACAAACTTTTGAAATTGGAACTCAGTATTAGCACCCCAAACACACAAACTTTTTATAATCAATTAAAAGTAATTACAATTTATATCAAAAATACCAAACTTTAATAATTTATAAAAAAGGAATTACAATGAGATTGCTAAAAACTGGAACAAAGCTAAATGACTAAACTAAGCTGCCTTTTATAGGCGTACAAGGAAGGTTCTAGTCCCTAAAACCCTAGTATAGAAATGCCAGAAAAGCCCTTGAGTTCTTGGTCTTCAAAATCGATCAAAAGTAATCCCATGTGATATGCCAGCTTGGAATCTTCAATCTTGGACGTAGGATTGGTATTGGGGACCAAGGAATTACATCTAGCCGCTCAATTTGTCCCCTCCTAGGTATTGGTGGAAAACGACTTGAGCAGGGGAGGGTCAGGGAAGGCACATGGGTGTGTTGGTGGGGTGGTTAGGAGGTGGGTTAGGGTGAGGATAAGGTGAATTAAGGATCTGGATGAGTTTAGCTCATAACCCTTTGTTTTGGCTTAATTGAAACTGGGGTGAGGATTAGGGTTTAACAGGTTTAAAGGGGGTTTTAATCTTTTTTTGGGTAAACATGATTTAAAAATCATGTTATGGTGGGAAAAAAAACGGGTTAAGTGGGGTTTGACTATATTTGACTGATTTAATAAATAAAACTGGTTTGGGTAATGGATACTGGACTGGGTAGGGTCGGTTTTGTGGGTGGGTGGTGGGTAAATGGGTGGGTAGGGCTGAGGTGTCACGACCTGAGTGGGTGGGAAGGTTTAGATGTTTGGTAGGTTGAGTCCCCAATCTTTTTACTTCTTTCCACTTTGTAAACAAAGTCCATCAGCGCCTATTTTGTGCTTGTCAACTTTGGACAAGTTGTCAATTTTGGCACAAAAGATTTTAAAACTTTTTCCAAGGGCTTAACTTGTACAAACTTGATTCTTCAAGGACTGGAAGTGTAATATCTTCAAATATTAAGGACCATTCTTGTACAATTGACATTTGGAGGGTCAATTGTGACAAGTTCTTCAAAGATGAGGGGCCATTTTTGCCAATCTTCAATTCTTCAAGGGTCTTTTTGCAAAATTCCAAACTTGGGCCCGGTTCATTGTGCGACTTCGTTTCCCGTGTTCGTTTTTTATTGATTCTTGTGATCTTTTGCCATTTCCTCAATATCCGTACCTAAAAATACACAAGTAACAAACACGAGCATATATTTGGCATATTTTATGATATTTTATGCAATTTAAGGCCGTTTTGGACGATGAGACCATGTATAAAAGCAGTCTCATCACACCTATAACAGCATACATATCATAATTACGAGTTACCCTTGGGACCCAGAGTCGGTTTACCTTTTCCTCGATCCAAGGTATTGTCCCCTAGTTGGCAGCTTTCAGCAAGGTCAGGGAGGTTGCGTACTTTGATGATCCCTTGAGGAGATACTCAAGATCATAGGTGACGAAGAAGTCGAGAGCAATCTGGTTATCTTGAGAAGGATCAAGTGGAGGTGGAGCTCTTTCGGATTCATGGAGGCCTGGCCTTTGAACGGTGTTAAGAGCTTTCAGGACCTCGTCAGCATAATACTCGAACTCCATTCGGGTTAACCTGGTTTTGGCACGAATTCTCTTATCCTTTAGCGCTCTCTTTACCAATGACGGAGTGACCGAAGATTTATACTCATGAGCCAGAAATGCGCACAAGTCAATCGGACTGCGGATACGGAGATATAAAACATCTCTGTCAGCGTCTGTGATTGGATCATATTGAGCCGCTGTCGTGATCCAAGCTTGTGGCGGTGCAGTCTCGTCAATCTCCAATGTGTCTGCCCAGTCCCGTGTGCTTGACTCAGGAACAGTAGATTGTGGTTCTTGTTGTAGAGGAGTAGAAACGTGAACATCTGCTGGTTCTGATTCAGGCATCTCGGCGGTGTCATGAACGGGCGAGTGTTGTGCAGCTTCAGGTTCAGTTACTGACTCTGCAATCACAGGAGCAACAATAGAACTAACAGTGTTAGTGGTAACAGGTATAGACACAACAATAGATGTACCGGGAATCGATGACGCTGTAGTAGCATTCACATCGTGGCGCCACTTGGATCGTCTTGATTCCGTTGAAGTGGATTTTTCCTTCTGCATAGCATCTTTCTTAGACTTGGTTCCAGACTTAGAAGGTTTCTTTGTGCTGGCAACCTTATCCCCTGTTTCCTGCTGTTTACCACCATCATCCTTATCGCTATCCTCGTTGCTTCCCTTAGCACTCTCCTCATTCCCATCACCACCATCATCACCATCATCATCATCATCCTCATCATCATCACCATCATCATCATCCTCATCATCATCACCATCATCATCCTCCTCTTCTTCTTCTTCTTCTTCTCCTTCTTCTTCTTATTCTTCCTCTTCTTCTTCACCAATACCCTCTTCCTGTTCACTATCATCTTTTTCCTCCTCAGGCAAAATATGGTAAGGTACACACTTCCAAACATTTTGAACAGCCGATCATCCTCCATAATAGCATCGTTTGGTGACTTGTAGAGTGCCCGTTGAACTTTAGACTTATCAAAAGATCCAACTTCCCTCATACGAGCTTTAAGGATCTTCTTTAATTCAAAATCCGTCAAGTCATATGCAATTTTGTAGGCAGATTGAGAAGGATTAGATGACTTGATCATCAAGTTATCAGCCGCGAGTGTCTTCAACTCATCACGCAATTTTGGCATAAGGGATTCAACGGATTCTTTCACTCTCTCCTCAATAGAAGCTTCAAGAGTTTCTTTCTGCTCCTTGTAGTTATCCTTAATAGCTCGAAGTCTCGTAAGTCGTGCTTCATACCTATCAGCTTCAGCCTTTTTGACCTGAGCAAGTTCTTCTGCATGAGCTTTACGTGTCAACTCCATCTCTGCAGCGAACTTAGCAAGCATCTCTTCTTGGGCTTTCTTAGATGATTCTTCACTTTGAACTCGTCTATGTAGCTCTTGGCGAAGTTCATCCATCTCTCTTTTTTGATTATCCGTATGTTTATCCAACATTTCTGCCATTACAAATACAGCCATTGAAGATGATGCAGAGCTACTCTGGGTTGGTTGAAGAGGCTCGGTTGTGACTACGGTACTAAGGATGGGAGTTATTGGTGGTGGAAGGAATGGTGTTGGTAAGGGTTGTATTGGTGGAGTTTGAGTTACTAAAGGTTGAGTAGGTACCACGATTGTAGGAGCACCGGACTCCTTTTCAACACTTGCTGAAACAGGGATTGATGTCTCCTTCGAAGTAGAATACCGTTCGGGTGATCCAAACTCATCAACATCATCTGGCTCCTCGTACTCTTCTTCAATATCTTTTTGTGCACCCGAACCACTACCGCCCGTGTCTCTTCTGCTCTTTTCGATAGCCCACTTCATTAACTTTTTCTCAATCTTTCGAGTTTGCTCAGGAGTAAGATCGTCATCAATATCTTCTTCATCGCGAATAACAAACTTGTCAGCCGTGCTCTTACCCTTCTTAGCTACGGTCTTTGTCTTTTTGGCTTTGGGTTCAGGTAAAGTTGTTTGCTTGCGTTTACCTTTGCTCTTAACCGTGGTAGATGAGTCTTCACCTGCTTGAATGCTTGCTCGTTGATTCTTAATTTCTTGTAGCAAGTTCTTGTAATCAGCAGATGCGATAATCTCATCTGTCAGGAGATGACTGGGAATGGGACCAGGGATAATAATATTGGAATGAGTTTCTTGCCTTAAGACCACCAAATCATCAACATCCATTGTGTGGTGACGGCTACCTGCACGCTTATCAATAGATGCATCGTTTTCCATAAAGTAATGTATGATCAGCTTAATGAACCTGGGGTACTGGTAACCTTTAACCTTACCCTTCGTGTTTGTGAAGAGTTGAAAAGTAAACTCTTCCCACAGCAGTGATGCATAATCAATACCCATACCTTTGAACATACCATAAAACATCTTGATGATTGGCGGACGAACATCATCAAACCCAGTTGTTTTGGGTGTGAGACATCGGCTGAGAATACCAAAAATTGCTCTCCAGGGTTGACCCACTTTGGCTGTGGTAAACTCGGACACTATTCGTATGTCTGCACATCCAATGTCAGTGAACATCTCCATGAGCTGGTTCTTGGTAGGGTTCGCTGAGTATGATAATCCTTTGGGTGCCTCCTGAAAACCAAAGATCTTACGAAAGTCTGAAACTGTGAGAGTTTGTTGCTTGTTGTCCAAGAGGAATGTGATCTTATTGGACGTCTTCTCCTTGGTTGCCCAAAATTCGTACATGTAGTCGAAGGGTACCGAAGCACTTTTCCTTAGCGCATTCTTGAAGCAAGAATTGTCAAGAATGGCTGAACCTACCTTGTATCCATTGTGAGTAGAATGAGAGACCTCCTTCAACCGGTTGTTTGGAATAAACTTGAGAGTTTTAGCCTCGGCAATGGCTGCTGCTCTAGATTCTTGGATTTGTTGCACGGTTGGGTTAGTCATTGTTTCTGCTTAAGAATAAAACACAAAAGTTGATACATACAGATATGGATATCATGATGAGTTTATACCTAAGCATTATACAAAAGACATAATCCCTTAGACTGTTAAGACACTCAAACAACCTTCATTAGAATAAACATTTAATCACCCTATTCGGAAAAAAACAGCCTATGCGGAATAAACATGCCTGCCCGGAGTAATTATCCTATGCGGAATAATCACTCTTACCCGGAATAATCTTCCTATGCGGAATAGTCAGCCTACCCGGAATAATCATTCTATGCGGAATATTCTGTCTACCCGGAATAATTATCCTATGCGGAATAAACACTCTTACCCGGAATAATCTTCCTATGCGGAATAGATGTCTACCCGGAATAATTCTTCTATGCGGAATAAATGTCTACCCGGAATAAAACATCTACCCGGAATAAACATCCTATGCGGAATAAGTGTCTACCCGGAATAATTCTTCTATGCGGAATAAATGTCTACCCGGAATAAAACATCTACGCGGAATAAATGTCTACCCGGAATAAAACATCTACCCGGAATAAACATCCTATGCGGAATAAATGTCTACCCGGAATAATTCTTCTATGCGGAATAAATGTCTACCGGGAATAAAACATCTACCCGGAATAAACATCCTATGCGGAATAAATGTCTACCCGGAATAATTCTTCTATGCGGAATAAATGTCTACCCGGAATAAACCTTTACCCGGAATAATTATTCTATGCGGAATAAAACATCTACCCGGAATAACTTCTTCTATGCGGAATGTTTTTGGCTGTTTATACGGAATGACTTAAAAACACCTAATGATCTTCCAATTAAGCGCGAGTGTTTGTTTTAAGCGTTCTAAAGGCCATCTATCTTAGTTTTGTTCTATTCCGAGTGAAGCCCAGGCAAAACCCCCAAATCACATAACCCTAATTAAGCAGAAACCCTAGTTTGATTTATCTTAATTAAAATGAGTTAATTGATTTGATTTAAAGGGAAAATTCCACAAATTAACTAACGATTATACCTTAAGAGTGAATGAGAAGGATTATCTTGAGTGAAACAGAGATGTTTGATAGCTTCAAGTGTGTGTTTGTTAATGGCGGGGGGAGAGAAAAAAACATAAACAGTGAATCTGAAAGAAAAACGGGGGGGGTTTGTTTTGACTTAGGTCAAATTTTTAACAACTTTTACAAATTGTCATTTTTAACCCTACACTTTTTAATTTTTCCTTTTATTCCTTGTTTTTTTCTAGTCTCCTTACCCATCGTTATTTTAGCCAACTTATCCTTGCTTAGGTAAACTAATCACGACCATCTCACACAACTTAAAGCATCTCAACCTATTAGCAAATCTCCAAGATCTTAAAGCTATTCCAATCACATTGATCGAGCACAAGTCGTATTCTAAAGCAAGACCACTCGTTAGCCAGTTAATTTTCCACAAACACTTTTGAAAATCGATTTGATGACGAAGATGATTTAATATTTTCTCCCCCTTAAACGATGACCCGTGTTCTATTTAAAGAGCTGTAGTCATTGTTTAAAGAGTCAAATATTGATGAAAGCATTTCCAATTAATATCTTGAAAAAGATTGATTCGTGGTGGCAATAAGATTTCTCTTATTTTGACAAATTAATGCACTGAGACGTACACTAACTCGTGTTAGACCAAGTTGTAAAGTAAACTTGATCCCTTTGCATGATTTGGCTTGTAAATCATGCCAGAGAAAATTAATTCCCGTTGTGAGCCAACGTTTTCCAAGGAAATACGTGACTTTAATATGAAAACCGGGTTGCAGTCTGAAATAACTACAAGCCATAATGGGCATGTTTTAAAAATGTACAACTTTTATACGGACTCTATTTATGGCACCGTGTCAATATTGATCGACATTTCTAAGGCCGTAAATATTACCGTACTAAAAGACATGCCCGATTTAAAAACGAAAAATATTTTTGGTTTTTCTTGATTTTATATTTTATATGGTTTTTGTAGATTTTATATTTTTTATGGTTTTTCTTGGTTTTATATTTTTGTATTTTTCTTTTGTGGTTTATATATTTACTATAATATACATGATCACGAACAAAGGATACGCCTGAATAGTTTACCACCACTATTCAGCTGATTCTTCTGCCAATTCTTTGAGAGTCGCTGGAGTGAATGATTTCATGCCAAGCTTGTCGATCAAAAACTCGATTCGTCCTCGATCTAAGGCTTTGGTGAACATATCTGCCAGCTGATACTCAGTAGTGACAAAATACAGCTCGATCACTCCGTTCTCCACCTGCTCTTTAATGAAATGGTAGCGAATGTCTATGTGCTTGGCCCGGGAGTGTTGAACATAGTTGCAGCAAAGGGCAATGGCGCTCTTGTTGTCACAATACATCGGGATTTTGTTGAATCCCAAACCGTAGTCAGTTAATTGTGATCTCATCCAAAGGACTTGAGCACAACAACCGGACATGGCGATGTATTCAGCCTCAGTGCTAGAAATTGCAGCGCTTTTCTGCCTTTTTGAAGACCAACTGATCAATCTGTCTCCAAGGAGTTGCACAGATCCAGAAGTGCTACGCCTCGTGTCTTGACACCCAGCATGATCGGCATCTGCATATGATATTAAAGCAATAGAGGAATCTTTCGGATACCATAGACCACAATGAAGTGTTCCTTTGAGATACCGAAAGATCATTTTAACAACATGTAAGTGCTTTTCGGTAGGCCGAGCCTGATATCGGGCACACATGCATACGGCAAATTGCAAATCAGGCCTGCTAGCAGTCAGATATAGAAGGGTACCGATCATCCCACGGTAAAGTTTTGGATCGACAATAGTCCCATTCCTATCTTCATCTAACTTGGATTTCTCCACCATTGGAGTGTCCACGGGGTCACAATTTTCAAAGTTATATTTCTTAAGAGATTCTAGAGCATATTTGGATTGATTAATAAAGATGCCTCTGGGATTTTGAGAAATCTGTAATCCTAAGAAAAATGAAATTTTTCCCATCATTGACATCTGAAAGCGTGTGGACATTATCTTCTCAAAGCGTTTTGACAATTCTATGTTAGAGGCAGCAAATATTATATCATCAACATAAATTTGTACCAGTATCATGTCGTTGTCCTCCTTGAGAGTGAATAGAGTGGGGTCCACCTTGCCTTTGGAGAAGCCTTCCGAGATGAGATATGTTGAAAGGAGATCATACCACGCGCGTGGAGCTTGTTTCAACCCATAGAGAGCCTTCTTAAGCTTGTACACATGATTAGGAAACTCCGTGTTAACGAACCCATCTGGCTGACTAACATAGACTTCTTCCCTTAGTTCACCGTTCAAAAATGCCGTCTTCACATCCATTTGATAGACGATCATGTTCATATGAGCAGCATACGTAAGGAATAGTCTAATAGCCTCCAATCTTGCAACAGGAGCAAAAGATTCTTCAAATTCTATACCCAAGGCTTGTTTATATCCTCTAGCAACCAATCTAGCCTTATTCTTCAAGACTGCACCCATCTCATCAAGTTTAACCTTATAAACCCATAACAAAGTAAGGATGTTAGCCTTGTCAGGGAGAGGAACTAATTCCCATACTTCAAGTCTTTGAAATTCATTTAGTTCCTCTTGTATGGCTTCAATCCAAGATGATTGAGTCATAGCATGTTGCCAGTTTTTAGGTTCAACTTCGGAGAGAAATGCATCAAAGTAGCAATAGAGGGCACTCTCTTGTAATTGATGGCGTATAGAGACTGGTCGATCTAGATCTCCAATGACATTCCTAATAGGGTGATCTTTTGTCCATTTGGTGCTATGTTTTTCAATCCGTGGTGGTCTGGAGTGAACAATTGAAGGAGCTTCTTCTGAGGTAGACGCGGCTGAAGGGTTTTCAGGGAACGGTATACTAAAGAAAGGAAGCTCTTTTAAGTGAGCATATTCCAAGTCGTGATCAGTAGAATCCTCTTCCACATCATTAGGCACAAGTAGGGGTGATGATTCAGGTGTAGTTTGAGAATCACTTGGTAGAGGTGCATCCGGTTCAATGTTAATTGAAGATGCATTTGATAAAGCTTCATTAGCTGGAGCAACAACTTCAGGGATTGGAGCTATCACTACGGGTGCTGGAACTTCATCATTTGGGGGATCAAAGTATTCATCAAACAACGGTTGAAATAGTTTATCCCACTCGGGCCTTGTAGGTGGTAAAAATGATGTAGAAGTAGGATTATTGGGAACTAATCCGGAACTAATAGCACCGGTTCCCATCTCATAAAGCGCGGGTTCAGAGCTGCGTTGCTCAGAAGCCATCGCTGTCAGCTCATCGAAATCTGCGTCCATAGTTTCTACAATCTTACCAAGACGACGGTTGTAAATTCGGTATGCTTTCTTGGAGGGTGAGTAATCAATGAAAATACCTATATCGGCTTTCGGTTGAAGCTTGCCCTAGTTCTCACTATTAATGTTTGGATAACAAAGAGCACCAAACACATGAAAGAATGAAACATCGGGTTTACGATCAAGTAGAAGCTCGTAAGGTGTTTTTCCATGGCGTTTCCGAATGATAGAACGGTTTTGGGTGAAACATGCAGTAGATATAGCTTCTGCCCACAAGAACAATGGAGCGTTCACATAAATGAGCATAGTCCTAGCAGCTTCCATAAGCGTACGATTCCGTCTTTCAACGACACCGTTTTGTTGTGGAGTACGTGCAGCGGATGTTTCATGTGAGATACCAACTTCTTCATATTAAGTACGAAGAGTCTGGTTGACGAACTCTATTCCATTATCTGTATGAATACGGCGGACAGTAGTATTTAAACGTACCTGAATGAATTTCAGAAAAGTGATGATAGCCTTCGGTGCTTCATCCTTTGTACGTAGAAATCTAACCCATGTAAACCTGGAGAAATCATCCACAATGACAAGTATGAATTTCTTACCGCTAACACTTTCAGTTCTCATTGGCCCACAAAGATCCATATGCAAAAGATGAAGTTTTTCTTGATTGGTGTCTTCAGCTTTGGGCTTGTACGATTTCTTGGTACTTTTCCCCCTTGAACACGCGGAACATAAATGGTCCTTGTGAAATTTGAGCTTTGGAAGACCACGAACTAATTCGTTTTTGGCCAGATGATTAATAGCATCAAAGTTTAGATGAGATAATCTGCGATGCCATAACCATGACTTGGTCTTGGATGCTTTAGAGAGAAGACATACTGGAGAGGCGGCCATCATGTCTTGTAAGGACAAGGTATAAAGATTTGCACCACGAGATCCCTTCAACAAATCTTTTCCTTCCAAGTTGCGGATGAAACAAGTGTGTTGTCGAAAAGCAACCTCTAGGTTGGAATCACAAAACTGTCCTACTGAGAATAAATTATGACCAATACCTTCTAAATAGTATACCCTTGAAATCGTAACGTTTCCAATCTGATATTCACCATACCCCATTATCTTTGCAATATGATCATTACCGAATTTAACCGTACCAAGAAACTTGCTGATGAAATTTCGGAGCATCGAGCGATCTCCGGTCATATGCTTTGAACAACCGGAGTCCAAATACCAGAGGATGATTTGGACCACCTGAAAATATCACCACACGAAGACAATGTAGAGGTATCGGAATATGAATGTTCCTTGTTATTAGCAGGTACAGATTTAATAATCTTAGATTTGCTAACTTTAGGTTTCTTAGATTTCCTAGCCTTCTTCTTTCTAGTTGGTGGTGTAGATTCTAGTTGGCTTAAATCCTGAGGTATTTCTTCACTGATAGGCACTATAGTGGGGGCTGACCTAATTAAAGGGCGCTGTTTCCATACTTTAGTGCTAGTGTGCCTAACTAAAGGACGCTCAGACCTAACCTCAATGGATGCATTCCTAGTTAAAGGGCACATTGTTCCATCTAATGTAAAGGTCCTACCAGTGGGACGCCATTGCCATCCAACTTGGGCACGAGTTCTACCAGTTGGCTTCCATTCAAGATTATTCCTAATGGCATTCATTTCATTCACATGATCAATAAGACACAAATCATGACGTTGGGAAAACATACATTCATTACAATTCCAACAATTGAAATTAGAATTCACGAATGGTTTAGGCTTCTGCACAGGCGCAGAGCTTTTAGTCTTAACATGATTCTTTTTATTTAAAACTGAACTAACATTCCTATGGTGAGCTTCTACTTTCTTCTTGTTGGTACTACTAGTGGAGGGCTTGATCTTATCTTTCTTGAGTGGCGATCCTTTAGCCTTAGTAGACTCTTTTACTCCTGTAGAAAGCAAAGTGGGAACATTAGCAACAGATTTTAAAGGTGCCTTACTTGATGGTGCCAATGACGGTTTTGCTCCTGGGGTCTTATTGAATGGAGTTACAGCAATGGGTCGATTAGTGAGTAGTGCAGAACCTGGTTTACCTATGTATTGCAAGTATGCTAAGCAATATTGAACTCGCTTAATATATTCATGAGCTAAATAATAGTAGCTACTTGAGGGATCTAAGGCATAAAGATCGTCTAAAATATCCCTAACAAGATCTACATGCTTAATGGCATTCCTCATATAATCATCGTAGTTAACCGGGTTGTTCTTATGGAGTGGGTTCTTATAAAGCACTACTGACTTGGTTGTTGGAGCACTAGAGGACGGTGCAGAGTTGGTAGCTAAGTTATTAACAGCTTCTTGTCGGGTGAGAAGAAGTGTCTCCTTTAACTCGGCCAAAACCATGTTTTTGTCAATGAGCAGGATGTTTAAGTCAGAGATTTCCTCACACTTTTGGTTCAGTTGTTCAACATAAGATTGTTGTTGTGCAGCATTAAAAGCTAAGCGTTCTTCTATTGAACCATAAAGAGCGGATAGTCCCTGTCTTGCCCGATCCATCTCCCCTAGAATAGACGAAAGTCTAATTTCTAAGTCCTGGTTTTTAGACTCTACGGCCTCTAGTTCCAATTTTAATGTTTCATTTGATGACACATCTCTCTTCAATCTCATAATCTCTTCCTCTAATGCCTTAACTATTGCAATCATCTTGTCACTCGTCTCAACACTGTTTTCACAACTATTTGTTATCAAAAGATCCTCATTTTGAGTTTGTTGTTTTAATTCTAAAGATATACAATGTTGTTCTAGTTGATTAAAGCGTTTTGATAGTAAGTTGTAAGAATCTTGTAGCTTTAAAAATTCAGCGTTAGATTCGTGACAAGAATGATTATCTACCTCATTTACAGTATCAGCAATATTTACAGAGAGATCACACACATCATCACATTTAATCATAGTAGATGTAAGCTCATTCGAATAATTGACATTTACAGTAGTAAGCACATCACACGAAATAACTTGGGACAAGAATCGGTCATATTCGGATAAAATCTTTTCCTTTTCAATTGGTTGTAGTTCGTAAGCGGTGTCCATTTCATAAAACACTTTTTGAACTTCTCCAATTTCAAACTCAATATTTTCCTTAAGAGATGCAAAACTTCCTTTTAGACTTTTGACAAACGGATTGATCTCATTCTTAAACACCTCGTTCATGTGTTCGAAAGCCCATTCTCTGGCGTTTAGGCCATTTGAAGTCGTACATTCCAAAATGACCTTGTCAAAACTAACAAAGTATTGATTAATCTCTTGCAAGTTTAACCATACAGTGCTAACAGGTGGAAGATCCTTTGGAATTTCCTTAGGTCCTTCCATTTTGACAAGTGTAGGAAGTGTACTAGGGTTTTCTTCATTTAACATGTAGGTTGGTGCTGTAATGAGATCTTTGTCCATATGGAAGCGAATTCTAAAATACGTTTTAGCAAGCTCCTGATTCATTTTAAAATAATCACAAACGGGATATTTTGCAGAGTTGTATGACCGATCCTCATCAACTAGATCCTTACTTGTGCGATCATCGAAAATAACAATCGGGTCTAACACCAATCCTAATTGGGTTGCATTATAAAGTCTAGGACTATGGATAAAAGCTTGTTTTGCATACCGTGGGTTAGGGGGAAGGCCTTTTTGACGCGATAAGTTAAACTCTCTAAAAGATGCATCAAATAAGTGTACTAGTTGAGAAGCAGCGTATTGTCTTAAAAGCAAATAATCTAGACTTCTAATCTTATTAGCAGCATTAATCTCCATTTCATTCTTTTTAGACTCGAGTAACTCAAAATCCTTTTGAAGTTTTTGAAAATTAGTGACCACTAACTCTTTTTCGCTAAGTTCTTTAGAAAGATCTGCTCTTAAGGTTTCGATTTCTTGCAAGTGACCCATTTGTTTGTTTCTAAAATGATCATATTCGGGATTTGTTAGAACACTA
Source organism: Glebionis coronaria (assembly GCA_025667525.1). Classification (NCBI taxonomy): domain Eukaryota; kingdom Viridiplantae; phylum Streptophyta; class Magnoliopsida; order Asterales; family Asteraceae; genus Glebionis; species Glebionis coronaria. The sequence continues at coordinate 103,492,170 of CM046879.1, forward strand.
GACGAAGGAACTAATTCCAAAGTTTGAACTTTCTCATTGCATAAGGCAAGCTCATCAGACAAATTCTTATTCTTAGTTATGGTTTCTAAAAGTGCAGCATTCATTTGGCTAAGTAATGTAGTAGGAACCATGACCAAATCTTGTTGAGCAGGAGTATGCGTATACGAAGTGACTCCCGGTTGTGTTTCACTCAAAGTCTGGGGACTCACATTGATATTACTATCAGTGATAGTCTCCTCATTTGAAAGACTCGCCACCGAAGACTCATTCGAATCAGCACTCTCTTGCACAACTTGATGTAGTTGAATACTAGAATCAGTGGTTTTATTAGGTACCTCAGATATTTTGTCTGACCCATAGCTAGAGAGAGTTGCCATGAGAGCTGCCTGAGCAGATTGAAGATCATCGCAGTCTGAATCATAAGCATCAAGATCATCTGCTTGATATGCTGCATTCTGTGTAGTGACTACGTCTTGTTCACCAATCCCTGGATCAGCAAGAAATGCAAGCTCTTCTTCATCAAGTTCCCTTCCTTGTGCCTGAGCATTGACCAGATAAATCTTCTCTGCAAACCATTGACCATCTCATCTCCTCTTGGGTTTTTTGCAATCCCTGGACATGTGACCTTCTTCCTTGCAGTTGTAGCATGTAATCATTCTCAACTTGCATGTGGAATTAGCCCGTGGAGGAGTGTTGACCATTGGAGCAGGATTGACCGTGCGTGCATTGGTGGTTGATGTAGTAGGTCTCCCCTGATAAGGTTGAATAGGTTGAACCATTACCCTGCCATTCTCAATAGTAGCTTGTTGGCGAGAATTTGATGAATTCCTCAGCTGATTGTTAGTAGGAGCTGATCCTCTGAATCCTCGTTTGCTTAATGTCCTTGTGAGATAAGCAGACATAGTGGCTAACACTTCAACTGGGTCAGTTCCTTGTTTGAATTCAGGAATGGGGACTTCATCATCATCACAATACATTGCTTGGTCTTGTGGTGCTGCATAAGCACTAGAAGGAATACTCATATGATCAGGGTAGCTTGATGGATATGCTGCATTCTCTTGATAAGATGAATATGAAGACTGAGCATAAGGTGCAATGCTTGCTGGGTGAGGTTGTGAAGCATATTGTGATGAAGGTACACTAAACCGATATTGTTGTTGATGTGAGGTGGGTGGTTGCGGTAGAATCGAATATTGGGGGAAGCTTGGTGTCATGTAAGGTGATGGATGATAGGCTTGGTGTCCCAAGATATAAGGAGTGTTGTTGTGTGACAAGCTTGGTTGATTCGCCATCAATGCTAAAGAATCAGGATACATACCTCGAGGCGAACGGTGCATGATCCGTGTTTCTCATGCTGCTGAAGAAAAGCATAGAGTTGATCCAAATTGCACTTATGCAGATCCCTGGTTAACTTGACATCGGTAATGTACTCACCCCATTCAGCTTGAGGTAAAATATTCAAGAATTTGGTGTTAACCTGGAATGGAGCAATCACGAGATTGTATACGTTCAGATCATTCATGAGAGTGGTGAATCTGAAGTAATAATCGTGAAGCGTTTCCCCTGGGTTGTACGTGAATCTATCAAATAGATCATACAACTGACATTCCCTTTCCTGTTTAGTCAGAGACGTACCTTGTAGCAACACCTTTAGACGTTCCCATAAATCCTTTGCAACCGTATACTGACTTACCATCCGATAGATATCATGTGGAAGAGCTTGGAGAATGGTTTGAAGAGCCTTTTCGTCTGCATCTGTAACAAGTTGTTGAGCTGGTGTGAGTTCTTCAAATTCTCTTGGTCGAGTCACATTGTTAACCACGATGGTACCATAGTCAAGTGGACCATTTAGAATTGACTTAACCATAAGCCTCCCATATACAGGTTTTCCCTTAAGGTAAGACATCATCCGGCCTTGCCAAGCTTAAAAAACTTCTGTGATGAGCATTGGAGGGCGATTATCCGTTCCCGTAATGACGGAAATATCCGTAAGTGATGTCATCTGAGGCATTACTGAATTCGGATTCATTTTTTTCACTTCAAAGAGACAAAGATTATCAGTTGATCGAGCAGTGAAGTAAGGTTATGAATTGTGTTGTGTTGTTGAAGTAAAGAGTGTAAGAAGCCAAGATTAAATCCACTAAAAATCGTCGAAAAAACCCTATTCGGAATAATCCTCTATCCGGAATAATACCCTATTCGGAATCCAACCCTATTCGGAATACTACCCCTATTCGGAATATAGCCCTATGCGGAATATAGCCCTATGCGGAATATAGCCCTATGCGGAATATAGCCCTATGCGGAATATAGCCCTATGCGGAATATAGACCTATGCGGAATGTTTGGTTGTTCAGAATATTCTGGCTATTCGGAATATGTTGGCTATTCGGAATGTTTGGCAATTCTGAATAATTGGTTGTTCGGAATTTTGGCTGTTCGGAATAAACCTGGAAACAAAAACACTTAGAGACCAAAAAAACAACATTCGAACGATTTTAAACCCGATTTTTGATCAAAAACCACAAAAAGTTTTATGATTTCTACCAAAATAAGCTAAGCCCAACACTTATCTACTAATCCCAACAACAAAAACACCAAAAAATTCAAGATTCAATGTTGATTTTTCTAAAAAAATCACTAATACCCTTAAGAACTAAAAAATAACACTAATCTTTACCTTAAATCACCCCATGGCTCTGATACCAAATGTAGAATCTTGATAACCTATGAATCTATGAAGTGGGTTGAAGATTTCTAGAGAGAGAAACTAGAGAGAGAAAGTGAGAGAGAAACTATGTGTTTATTTCATTCAAATGAGAAAAGTGAAAATCAACAACCAACCTCTTTCCATGGTGGAAAGGGGTATTTATATCCTAGGCCTTATTTGGGCTTGGGCCGACCCATGACAAGCCCATGGGTCGGTTTCTTACTTAACTTAATAAGTAACACTAACTACGAGCTATTACAACATTAATAATATTGTGGAGTGACCGATACTTCTAATATACGTAAAAACGTATTTCTAACAGTGTTCCTTATAGAACTTTTATCCTAATCACACAAGGTCTTCTAAATTATATTTTGAATGGTTATGGCATTCATTATGATAAAATTTTGTAAAGGTTTATAATAGTGACAAATCACCCTAAAACAATAATTCATAAAAAAAATTATGTTATAAAGCTTTCTCCAACATACTTAAATTTTTATGAACCTTTAGTAAAATCTCATTAACTCAAATGCATTAAATTTTAAAAAGGTTTAAAATATTAGACATTTTCATTCCACATAAGTATAAACCTCACCTCCACTATGGTTAATAAAAGAATAAACTTCTTCAGAATATTATAAACCTTCAAAACAACCATAGTAGATGCTCTTAAACTAAGACAACATTATATACAAAAGCATCTCATCAGTTTAAATAATATCCTTAAATGAATATTTTTGCCTCCGTGTGTTTAGCCTATTACAGAGATGCGCATATGAGTCAAAAGTTTAATATATACTCATCTATTCACATCTATTCATTTTTTTATCTAACAAAAACCCACTTTTTGAAAATTAAATATTTCAAAAAATGTTAATCATTACGCAAAACAAAGCATACTATCGTGACGAGAATTAAATCATCTTTTTATCAAGACGCACACGTATATACTTTCGACGAACTTTTTTTGTCTAATAAAATCACATATGATTCATACATATATGATCATCTGAAGTCATATATGATTCTTATCAAGAGTTATATTTATTTCGTATATGATTTTTTAAAATTATGTATGATTTTCTGAAATCATATATGATTTTAAAAAACCATATATGATTCGTGATACAAATCATATATGATTTTCTCAAAAAATAAAGTTCGTAAAAAGTTTATACATATGCCCCTCTATAGAACGATAATTTAATTCTCATATTTTAATGGTGTATTTTTTGTCACTTGACGATATACCATTTATGAGATATTTAACTTTTAAGAAAAAAATGGAAAGTGATTTTGAATGAATATGATTGGTTGATGCAGTTTATGCTAGATTTGGAGTATACTTAGGGGTGTTCCAAAAAACCGAAGAACCGCACCAGAACCTTCCCGGAACCAAACCATATATTAGAACCATGGTTCGGTTCTTTGTTCCATGGGAAGGTTTGGGAAAGAACCATGCGGTAAGAGCCATTCTTTTAAAAATCTAAATTTTTATAGTGCTTGTTTATGACATTATGTAAAACATGTAGGTGTTTTAAAAATAAAAAAAATGAAAACTACCCATTAAATATGTAAAAATAAAATTAAAGCTTAAAATCCATAATAACTTAAAACCCTAGCCTTTAATCTATATCATTTATAATCATCATCAATATTATTCATGAAAATGAAAGTAAGTTTTACTTGGTCCATGTTATAAAATATTCAACATTTGTGTTTTAATGTTATATTAAACGATTATTTATGAGTCGGCTTTTAATACAAAAAGTCAAGACCCTATTAGAACTTCATTGCAAAGTCAACTTGTGTATGCGTTGCTTTGCACACAAGATTGAATTAGAAGGAAGAGAATGGAATGAATTTGGATGAAATTAAACATAAAAAGGATGATGTGGAATCAAATAAATTTTACTAAGGGCTCGTTTGGTTTGGGGTGGTGGAATGAATCAGTGAAATATCTTTTGAAAACAAATGTTTGTTTGATCTCAGTAATGGTATCAAAAGTAAAAATGTGTCAGAAAGGTCATAGATCTCATTCCATATAAAATAAGGTGGTATCATCTCTCTCACCCTAAATATTATGTATTCTGTCATTTTTTTTCCTTTTTCACCTTTATCTACTCACCATCTTCAAAGAATGATAATTATGTTTTGCATGGTTGCAAAAATCGTGAATCGCTAGCCAGCCGGTCGACCACCTTGTAACATGTAATCATTCTAGGCGGGATTAATCGGTGATTAATCGGATTGATATTTTTAGCTAATTTTTGGTATTTTTGGCAAGTTTTGAATATTTCTAATAAGTTTTAGGAATTTTTGGCAATATTATTCTTAATATACAACTTATCATACATATAAATAGTTACTATAAGTGATAAATATAAGTTTACAGTGAGTTTTCGGTATTTTCGACCAAATTTGCAGGTTTTTGGCAAGTATGACCTTCCTTAACCGCAATTGTCCATAGTTGACCGCCGTTAATCGCGTTTGCGTTAATCGGCAAGGTTGAGGGCCTTATAGCTATTAACCGTCGATTAATCAACCTTGTAGACCTTGTTTTGCAACATTGATGTTTTGTGATCTTCTTTAAATCATAAACTTCTGAAGCTACTTTATTATTGATGTTGGCAATTTTTCACTTGTCAATTACAATTGTTCATCTTTGAGATCTCATCTAGTAATCGATTTATTTGATCTTGGGTTTTGTGATTGTTCAGGTTAGATTTGTTTTTCCATAGTGATCTGCAAGTTTTCATATATGTGCTTTGAACTTTTCATAAATAGCCTGTTACTAAAGATAAGAAAAGTGATGGTTTATTTACAGATTAATACTATGATACCAATTATTTCAATGAACCTTGCAAAGTAAAATGAATTGACACATCACTTATATGATCTTATTTTACTTTTATTTCTTATACATGTAAAAAAAAATTAACGTTTATACATGTGAAATTAAGAAAACCACAAATATGCATGAAGTGGGAAGTGGAAAGTACGTGCCCATATCTTTCTCTATTTAATTAGTTAAATCATAAGAGCGGAGTACAATGCTGTCTAATTTGGTGCTAAAGGATTTGGAACGAGAAATGAGATGAGCACTATACCACAGTTGGTGCCAAAGAGGCTTGCGTCCACCGGACCAGCCTGCGTCAAACGAATTTTTTGTTTTTATTTTATTTTCTATTTATTGGGGTATGTGTGGACTCATAGCATCATTTTTCTTTTACCATTTAACATTACATTTTCTAATGCCAACTATACTACGTGAAAATGTTGTGCCAAAAGATTTATAATGTCAAGGTCAATTTTGCTTACGTAATACCATATTTTTCTTTGGCCTTACCATTTTAAGCCTCGACTGCTCCCCGTGCTTTAAGCATCATCCACATCAATAGCATGTTGGGCGTGTGTGCAAAGAAGCACATCAAATTAACCTAATTCTCTACTTAAATGATCAATTAAATAATCTCGGTCTTTTTCTTTCTTTCTTTTTTCTACCAACAATTTTTTCGTCCTTTGCTAACTAACCCACATTTCATGCATAAAAGGAGACATTTTTGAAAATCTTTAGGAAGACTTATTACGTGGCAAGTTTCATCCTCAAGTCATATTTTCATGATTTTAGCTACATAAACTTACAAAATCAAACACACGACACTCGTGATTAACTAATCACACAAGGTCTTTTAAGTTATATTTTGAATGGTTGAACCAATAAGATACCTTTATGATACAAAAACATCTCATCAATTTCAAGGTGTAACAATATCCTTGAATGAATACGTTTGATACCGTGTGTCTAGCCTATGGCCATAACAAGGATGCACGTATGATTAGGTGGAAGAATATCATCTAGGCCATTAAAATGGTTGCATTTTTTGTTCATGTGAGGGTTCTAAAAAGCCATCGAACCACTTATTTGCATTGCAATTGTAAGACTTTTTGGTGAAGGACTTCTAGATTGTCAAGTGTTTGACACATGTTTAGAAGTTGTTTTTATTAAATGCCTTCTGTAAAATATTTGTGAAAAGCTTTTGAAAATTTTTATTGCATTAGAGGTGTTTTATATAAATAACTTTTTATATTGTGATATTTATTGTAAACTTAATGTTAAAGTTTAGAAAAAGTCATAAAAACTTGTCATCATTGCTGTTGCTCACTCGTTTACAATTGAACTATCCTGCCCTTGTAAACTTTACTAGGGGAGAGGTATGCATGTTTTTCAAACTTTAATAAACCTTTTCACAAATCATCATAATGAAACTCTAAGTAGGGGTGTAATCAAGTCAAGTTTTTATCAAGCAACTCAAGCTTGAGCTTGAGTTTGGTTCGATCAAGCCAAGCTTTTATCAAGCTTAAGCCTAAGCTCAAGCCAAAAAAATAGCTCGAAACTATATCAAGCTGAAGCTCAAGCTTTTGATAGCACGGCTCGAGATCTTATCAAGCTTTTTCAAGCTCTATCAAAAATATGTTTCTATAATGAATTTATATAAGCAACTAATTGTTAATTTGAGTACTAACCTAATTTTAAGGGCTAATTTCATAAATAAATAATATATTTTAGAAGAAATTTTAACTCTGATTACATTTATATTTTAGTTCTTTGTATTTAAATGATTCTTTATTTTTGTAAATTTTATTATTGCATTTACTCGGTACTTAGTGGAATATAATATGTGTATAAATAGTTTATGTACTTTTTTTAATACTAAACGCAACGTGTCTAAATTGTGCTCGGATTCACATCATGCAATGGCCTTTGAGACCTTAATCGTATTGGAGTGCAAAACACATTTTGAAACCAAGATTGTACGATGATTTTGTTATTGGTTTTATTAATGTTAAATAAATCAAATTTGTTTTAAGTAATGATTTTTATTTATTTTTATTTTATACATATGTTTATTATGTTTATTGATGAGTTTTATTATAAAAAATTTAAATGTATACACATTCAAGCTTTTCAAGCAAGCTCAAGCTTTTCAAGCCAAGTTCAAGCTTTTATCAAGTCTTATTAAGTCAAGCTCAAGCCTAAATTGGTAAAGCTTGACAAACTATCAAGCCAAGCTCAAGCCTACAATTTTAGTATCAAGTCAAGCTCAAGCCCTACTAAGCTTGAGCTCGACTCGACTCGATTACACCCTAGCTCTAAGGACATCTATAATGCTCTTACATGACTTCACTCAATAGAAGCTTTCAAGTATTCAATATATGTAAGATGGTCCAAATGACAATTTCATTAAATGAATGTTCAAACCTATACACACTTTCATTATACAATGAAAATGGAGATCCTGATTACCAAGTATACAAATATAATACGTAGTATTTTATATTAAATAAAACATAGAACTAGTTGATGTGGAATCAAATAAACTTAGTTGTAAGTATGTTTTTAAAAGAAGTACAATGATGATGCGACAACATATTAGACTTTCAGAGAAAGTTATTTTGGAACTTTGTTTTTTGTTAGAATTTAAAGAACTAATCCCCACTATTCATTTGTCTTTGATCTAATGGTGTAAATTAGTCTAAGATTTAATTTTTAAAACATATTTTATTGTTAAGTATATAAAACAAGTTTTAAAATTCTTTAATCTATAGTCGTTTATTTTTCACACACACTAAATGTGTGTTTCGCTCTCTTCTCTACTTTCCACCATCGGATCTTTCAACCACCACCGGATCGTTCAACCATCACCAACTTCCATGGAAAAAAATACAGAGTATATATATTTTCATTATAATATCTTATATTTGCTTATCAATTAAGTCATTATTTTCAATTAATAGATCTCACTTGGATTTCAATTTTTGTATTCATTCAGCAGTAACAATGGCTGGTCGATTCGATCCTAATCCTTTTGACGTCCATGATGAATCCGATCATTTCTTTGTAAGTTTGATTAATTCACTATCATCATCAGCCTTAATCATTATCTCATTTATACTCTTTTAGCTTTGTTTTACGGTTTGATCTACTTTCTAGATGTGCCTTTTGACGTAATTAATGGATGTTGTTATTATAGAGCTTAATTCACAGCAATGTAGTTATTTAGGATTTGTTTGTTTTTAGTATTTTCTTCGAGGATAGAATTAAAAATAAAGGATCTCGGTATTTTGTATGCTTTTTATTTGAAGGTGTCACAACTTTGATATTTTTTATGCATTTTTATTCGATCTCACCTGTTATCCATAAGTAACGTGTGTTGAAAAAGAGACGCAGAATTAAACAAAATCAAATAACAGTCAAGCCTGATTGGGACTAATCATATGCATAGTTATTGTAGAATGAATGGGCGTTTAGGAATGGGATATACAAAGTACAAAAATAGTCAAGCGGTCAGGCTGGATTAAGACTGGAGTGTTTAGGAGCGGGAATTTCAGGCCCTGACTTTATGCAACTCTTGTTAAAAATCCCTTTTCTTAGTGTTATTTCATATAACGATTAAGTTCAGCTTTCACATTATGAGGTGGATAACTACTCAAAGTTGTACAGGGGGTGTTTGGCTGTGTTTAGCAGGATTAGGATTGATCATACGCATAGTGTAGAATGACCTGATCATTTAGGAGTGCGCTTTATAAAGTCGGGTATCATGACATTTTGAGGCCCGGCTTTATGCAACTCTACTTAGAAGTCCCTTACATGTTTGTAAGTTTCTTAAGTTGTGAACAAGAAAAAAGAAGTGAAAGATTGCAATTTGTGGTGTTTTTAATACAACGATTAAGTTCAGATTTTACCCTGTTAGTTGGACAACTATTTACGAGTTGTATAGGGGTGTTTGGATGTGTATGTTGTAGCAGGTTTTCTATATGGTTGCAGCAATGAAAAGGGTTGTTTGACTGTTTGGTTGTGTTATAAAGTTAGCTGACAATGCTATTGTAGATGCAACGCAAGGGTGTTTGGATTTGCCTTTTTAATGGTTCTGTTGGTTGAATCTTTTGGCAGGTTGTCGTTTTTACGAATTCGGGCACAAAGGCAAACGAGTTAGCAATGATGATTGCACGATTGTACACCGGGTGTCAAGACATTATATCGTTGATGAATGCTTACCATGGGAATGCAGCCGGGACGATGGAGTCTACTGCAATGTGTAATTGGAAATTTAATGTTGTGCAGGTAGTGTATTTCCATTTTATGGGTCGAATTTTGTGTTTGTTTAAGAATCTTTATATAAGCTATCTAATATGGGTGACACTATATATGTATAAGAGATTGAAGAACTTGCAATGAAAGGATTGATGGCGAATAGGCATTACTCGAATTGATTTCAAATGAATTACTGGAGAAGTCAAGGATTATCCGTCTGGTAAGTTTTACATATTGTTAACATATTAGTTTTCCCCATAAGTTGATATTATGCAACCGGTTTACATATAAACTGAGTTTTTTTAACAATTACAAGAAGTGAATCATTTGCAAAAGTGAAATCGGGTCTTTTGATTCAGACTCTACGAAGAATCCGATGACATGCATCCATCTCCTACACCTGAAAAAGTTACATAAGAAACTAACATCGTCAAGGACGCCAGTGCTTCCTCCAATACGGGAGGTAAAGCCCCAATTTCATACAGGTCTGAAACCGTAAAAAGATGGATATCGGGATCGTCGTGGCTGATGCTACTGATACAGCCTACGTTGCTTCATATAATGTTCTCACTGAACCAGGACTTGGTGTTATCATTAGCATCATCTTGACCAGTTGTGCCATCTTCCAAAGGATGTCAAACTACACAGTATAGTATCAATTATCTGTTATTCATGCATATTACTTATAATAGAACTTGACTGGAGTTAACTATATTTTTTGTAGGTATCTTTTTGTAATTTTTAACATGGTATCTTATGTACCTGTGATGTCTTAAGTTGATGATAATGTAATTTTACTTATTAGTTACACTATTTAGCCTTTATTTTACTTGAACTTCAATTCGATTGATGCGTTTTCTTGATGTGATTGATTTATAATAAAGTTGTATCAATTGTGTGATATTTTAAGATTCAACTGTGTTTTAACATCTTTTATCATCGATAAAGCGATAAAGTTTATCTTAATGTTATATTTATCACATGTGATATTACAATCAGGATGATCAGTGTTAAAACACAAGTGACTACAGGTTGATAAATGTTACATTTATCACCGGTGATAAACGTTACATTTATCACACGTGGTAAACGTTACATTTATCACCAGTGATAAACGTTACATTTATCACTGCCAGTGATACATGTTTCATTTATGAGTTTATCACCGGTGATGGAACGTTAAGTTTATCACCGGTGTTGAACGTTAAGTTTATCATCGATGATGAACGTTAAATTTATCACCGGTGATAAGTTTATCACCGGTGATAAATTTATCACCATTACATTTATGATCGGTTTTATATTTATCACCGGTGATAAAATTTATCATTACCAGTAATATACGTTTCATTTCATTTATAGGTTTATCACCGGTGATGAACGTTACATTATCACCGGTGATAAATATATCACCAGTGATAAATGTTACATTTATCAACGGTTTTACACCGATGATAAACGTTTAATTTATATATTCCAATAATTTAATCACCGGTGATAACGTTACATGTATCACCGGTGATAAATTTATCACCAGTGATAAATGTTACATTTATCAACGGTTTTACACCGATGATAAACGTTAAATTTATATATGCTAATAAATTTATCACCGATGATGAACGTTACATCTATCACTTGTGATAAACGTTACATTTATAAACAGTATGTTTATCACCAGTGATAAACGTTACATAAATCATCGGTGATAAACATTCCATCTATCACTGGTGATAAACGTTATATTTATCACCGGTGATAAATGTTATCTATGCCCAAACTTAGTGAAAACTCATTTTTTCCACTAATAAGCTAAGTTCCATAAAACTCTTGTTGCAATCTAAATACAAGTACAGGATATGACACAATAAATAACAACATATTACAAACAATAATATTGATTTACAGATCTGACAAACCATCGTACAATTGGAAAATATAAGTATAAGCACAACGAAATCAACTCTTCTGATGAAGATGAATATTCATTTCTTTCAACATGACAGACCGACCACAAGAGTCGCGCGTGGCACTTCTGGACCCACAAAGACTCATGCTCGATGCTCTCATAGTCCTCTTAACCGATCTTCTGTATCAGCACCTAAAGAACCAGCTTGGACCATGTATCCAAGAAATCGACATGTCATAAGTGGTAAGGTACCTGTAATAATCAGAACCAACATTAGGCCAGTAATATGAAGAAAAATCATTTATTGCGTATCAGTTTTATATACTTTGAACATAAGCTGATTATCTTTAAAAGCTTATTTATGATAAAAATAAGCAGATAGGCCATTTTCAATAGAGGATTCCCGATTACTTATCTGCCTTGATACAATGCAATAAGCACATAAGTGAACTCAAGCGCCCCATAAATCTAATTACTGTATCTAAACTCCTAATTATTTGCTCAATGTAATTGTGGAAATGCGCATTACTACTAATTTTTCTATGTGCTTAGAGTATTTCAATTGGTTGCTATAAGTATATCACGTGTTACTTTTAACAAACTCATGTTTTTGTTATAAAAGTTGATTAAGACGACTAGTATATGTCGAATACTAAATAGAATGGGGACTGAGGAAGGGAAATTGGATTTCCCGAAAGTTCAATAGAAATGTACTACAAATCACAAGTTATTTTGCGTTTATAAATGGACTTAGCATGCATAGACAAATATATACTCCAAATGTCAAATGAAGGTCTATATTAGTATGAAAGTGGAATGTATTGGCAAAGTTATCACTGATTTAGTTTCAATTGAGATACCCTTTCACATGTTCCCCTTTTAGCTAAAACATTATGTAACCTTTGTGAGATTAGAGACACCCATATCGACTCATTGTAGATAGATACATTTTGATAACGATGTAAATGAAAACAATACCTGATGGGTGTGACCAATCTCTAACTCCATTCGACCAAGGCACATCCACCACCAGTCAACTATTCGGCACCTGATGATTAGATATTATGGTGTTCAAGCAATGACAATAAGCTAATCTGTAGTTTCAATCCATTAATTTCTCTCGATCATCAACAACCAACACCGTTAATAGCATCATCAGATCCAACATCAGGACTCCTTCATTTTTCCCCCCAAACAGTCCATATCTATCTATAACAATTCTCCTTTCAATCTTTAACTCTCCTAACAACAAACTAATGGATCTGTACCATCATCGGTGATATAAGTTGGTTCGTTTTGAACCATTTTTTCTCAAAATCGTTTGATTTACTAGTTTCTTGTTTCATTTCTGTGTTTATTTCGTGATTTGCACCGTTAATTTGTATACATTTGGATTTTTTTAGTTAGGGTTTCGATGTTTGGAGAAAGAATAGAGGTGATGTGTGTGTGTGTTTTTTAGCAGTGAAATTGGGTAGTTAGGGGGTGGATAACGCATAGCAATCTTTTGCATATTTACAAAAACAGTCCTTCCGTGTTTTTTATCATTTGATCTGGTCCCTCCTCAATGGATGGCCCAGATTGAGCCCTTGGATTCCACAAAAAAGAGGGTTGTTAAATAACCGGACTCTTAGACTTTCTAATGCACAATGTATCAAAGACGCTCTAACACTACCCTCACATGATAAGCACATGTAACAAGTTAACGCCTTGACAAACGTTCGTTTGTTCAAAGGACTCTTAGTATGAAAGGTCTCAGAGATGGGGATGATTCGAGTCGGAAAACAAGTCAAAGGATCAAATTACAAGTCAGCGCATACCACAAGGACCATCCATGTAATTTACTCTATTAAAAAATTACATTCATTTCAAACACTTCGTCACTTGTGCTACATACTCAAGATCCCGTAATTTGCAGCATTACTTGAGAGATGAATCTTGTTCATGGAAGAAACCATCTTATTTTCAAAAAGCTTCACAAAACATTTTCATCATTATCTTCATTAAACCAGCTTAACACAGCACACAAAATCCTAAACTCAAAAACAGCAACAGAAGCACTTCAAATCCACCAAAAATCAACTTCAACAACATCCTTAAACCCCACCAAAACCTTAATCCTACATTCAGCCACTATCCATTTCTTAACCAACCAAAGACTTTACTTGAAGGCAAGGTGTTTGATGAAATGCCTCATAGAATCTTTGTCGAAAACTTGCACACCAAACAGGGTTTCCTCGTTACTATACAATTCTCTAAACAACCCGGAGTTCGTTACGCCCGAAACGAAAGTTTTCGGGGTTTTGGTTATTGCGTTATGTGAGTTCGGGTTTGTGGACGAGGCGTATTGGGTGGTTAGAAAGAGTGGGAATTTGCCTGCTTTGCATGTTTGTAATAGGGTTTTAGATGGGTTTTTGAAGATGGGTAGTGTGGAGAAAATGTGGGAGGTTTATGGGTTTTTGACGGAACGTGGGATGGTGGCTGGGGTTGTGACGTATGGGATTTTGGTTGACGGGTGTTGTCGTGGAGGGGATGTGGAGAAAGGGTTGAAGGTGTTTGGTGAAATGGTGGAGAGGGGTTTGACGCCGAGTGTTGTGGTTTATACGAGTTTGATACGTGGGTTTTGTGGTGAAGGGAGGATGTTGGAAGCGGAGGGTGTGTTTGGGGAAATGAGGAAAGTTGGGGTGAGTCCGGATTTGTATACTTATAATGCGTTATTGGATGGGTATTGTAAGATGGCGAATGTTGGTAAAGCTCTTGATTTTTATAGAGAGATGTTGGACGTTGGGTTGATCCCGAATTTTGTCACGTTTGGTATTTTGATAGACTTGTTTCGCAAAGTGGGTGGTTTGTTAGCTGCACAAAGTTGTTTTGCTCAGCTTGTGAAATTTGGTGAGGTTCCGAATTCGTACATGTATAATAGTTTAATTGATGAGTACTGTAAAGAAGGCAATCTTTCTGCAGCGTGTGATTTGTTATCAGAGATGGAAACTTTTGGTATTGCTCACGATGTTTTCACTTACTGTATACTCATAAATGGTCACTGTAATATGGGTAGATTGGAAGATGCATATAGTTTATTGAAAGAAATGAAAAGAAAGGGTGTAGTTGCAAACTCAGCAGTGTATAATGCATTAATCAACGGATATGTAAAAAATGGAAATATGGTGAAAGCTTTGGAGGTGTGTGGTGAAATGGTGGGTGATGGTGTTGTGCTTAATATCATCACATATTCAACTTTGATTGACGGTTATTGTAAGGCAAAGAATATGGAAGGTGCAATGGGTTTATACACAGAAATGGTGATTAAAAGTCTTGTACCCGATGTTGTTACTTATACAGCTTTAATTGATGGCCATTTCAAAGATTGTAACACGAAAGTAGCCTTGCGGCTTTATTATGAGATGATTGAAGCGGGGCTGAGTCCTAATGTATTCACTTTGAGTTGTGTAATTGATGGATTATGCAAAGATGGTTTGTGTAATGATGCAATCAAGATTTTCTTGAATAGTGATCAACATTGTTCACCAAATATTGTTCTTTACACGTCATTAATATATGGACTTTGTAATGATGGGCAGATTTTCAAAGCTAGCAGGTTTTTTTCTGATATGAGAAGTATCGGTTTGAAAGCAGATGTGGAGCTTTATGCGGTTGTTACACAATGGCATTTTAAGGCGAAGCATATGCTTGATGTGTCAATGTTACATGCAGACATGCTTAAGTTGGGTTTGATCCCAAATGAAGTCATTTATGGTGTGTTCGCTAGGGGATATCGGGAAATTGGAGATTATAAATCAGCGTTTAGGTGTTCTGATGATCTTTTACATTCAGGTCTTGAGGTTTCAGGATCTCCGCTAGAATCTTCTGTTAAGTACGAAGCGTTATAGCTGTGCTTGCCGCCATATCAATGTAGAAGTAGTTAAATCAGTGTTGTATAATTTGTTTTTGTACAATTAAGGAACAAATGGGTTTCTTATACGGGTTAAAAGTCTTGACATAGGATGATCCTGCAATTAGCGAGGGTATACTCACAGATCATGCTTTAAAAAATACAGAGCGGAACAGGAATAATTGCCGAATGCATGAGGTTTTAGAGTTCCAGTCTTTGACCCACAATCTCACACCCAGGTTGACATCTAGTTCGGTCACAGGATTTGGGGGTGTTTGGCAACCAAAATAGTTGACTCCCGCCCACAGACTGCAGGGCATCCAAAGAAATGGGTCCATCGTTCCATATGTCTGTAGTCTCCGCCTGAAATTAATCCTTTATTCCTGGGTCCATCACGCCACTATACTATTCGCCTATGAGGATCTGTCCCTAGCTTATAAATGCTACAAGAGAAAATGAAGATAAAGTCTCTGATATACATTGTACGTGTTCACTTGGTACAGTTTAATTGCTTGTTAAAAAGCTGGTTACATAGCAGTTCTTCAATAATGATGTCTTCCTATTGAACTAAGAAGCTTAACAAAAGCTAATGTCCACGTTGAAGGTAAGTGTCATTGTGTGGAGGCAGGGTAAACTTTATACAACTCATTGATCAGCTTATGACGTGATGATGTCCAGCTTCATCCATCTGCATAGTTTTTGAGCTTTACTAATTGATGGTAGCTATTCATAAAGATTTATGGGTAGCCAGGATGAGTTTTATATATTATTTCATTGTACGTAGTACTTTAATCGGGGTTCTAAAAGGCATCGTTAAAGTGGATCATTGACCTCCACGTTACAAAATAGATCTAGCTGTCGGCTCGGCGTGGAAAGGCAAGGCCCAAGGGTACCGCCATTTTTAGACATTTTTATGGAATTTGGTTACAAACTTACAATGTTATTCACACAACGTATATAGAGGGCGGGGGTGATCGTGATTCGGGTTAGGTGTTTGGAATTTTTGAAAGAAATGAAAAATTACATGCAAAGATCATTTTTTCTTGACTTAATTTCTTATGTAAACTCCATGAAATATGATATAAAATTGCAAATCTACAAATACATTGTGTTGCTTCAAGTCATGTCTTACAAACGCCGTGGTTTGGATAGCCCTTTAGGTGTGAGGTGTGCTCATGCCGCCACGCCACCCTCGCTTGTTGGACACAAAACAACCTTACAGTTAGTTCGTTTTTTTTAAGACCACCTTATAGTTAGTTCGTATTCCAAGCTCAGAACTCAATTCGACTCGACTATTAGCATTTGGATGGTAATCAAGGATGGAACTTGGAAGTCACCTATTCACAGATCCAAGAAGCTTGCTTTCATAATTAGACAAAATACATCGAGTTTGATTACCATCTGATTAGAGATCATGCAGAAGAAACAGAGTCAAACCCTCCGTTAATCTTGCCGATAGCGGACATCATTACTTACAACGACACAATTGCGAATTTGAAACACAATATGTGTCTCGTACAAGCATATGTTCGTTCTACCAGAAATCATACAAGCATATGATGAAACAATTTTCCAACACTAATCATGTTTGCTAAACATGTGTAATGGACATAAAAGAAAAAAAAAATCGTTTTTTACACCTGTATCGTGTTACATTAATATCATGCCTTGCTTCTAAATGAACTATGTCCATCTCCGGTGTCAGTATCTGCTACAGAATCTCGCCTTTTGTCTGCAAACGTAATGATGTAACCATAAAAACAAGTTGCAAATTGGGTAAAAGAAACACTTTTACGATTTATCTACATGTATATAATATGAATTATGAACACAGAACTCGTTGTCAAGTTCCATATTCACTTTATCATGCATATGCGTGTGTTGTGATGATATAAAGGAAAGCATCAAGTGTCTTATTGTTCACGGGATGACTAAAAACCACTTTTATATTTTTGACGCAGATGAACTTTTAGACGAAGTCCATAATTTGGGTAATAAGTATACAATCACTGAACCACATGACAGAAACTTTTAAACACTCTACTTTTGACCATTAAAATGCAGCTATTTTTAATCCTTAATTGGGATCATAAAAGTGGAGTATATTCAAATACTTGATAAAAATAGAGGGATTCAAATGATACTATTAATTAAAGGTATAATGTATAATAAATTGCCTTACATTGACATTACCAGCATTGGAATCACATCCTACTTGAATAAATTCAACTGAGGTCGATATAAAATGTTGCATGAAGCCATGAACAGCCAACGATCTAGCGCTCCAGTCTTGTGCTGGTTTTAATACCTTCTATTGCTGGAAAAAGATATCCAATCGATATAGAAAAATGGGTGAAACAGGTTTGACAACTTTTACACAAGTATGAGTTACAGGTAAATAGAGGTGGCAAAATGTGTGTGTGTGTGTGTGCACTTAAGTTGAAGCAGGCCAGACATGATTTTGGGTTGACCCACTGGCTGCTAACACTTTTTTGTCCACTTTTTATAGATATGTAAACTGTTAATTAAAATTGCATAAGGATCATTACATTTATGATCTAAATCTTGGAATAAATTGATTTAGAAGTTTGCATGCAGTAAATATCCACTTTGGGTGACTTTTAACCCATTTGACCCATCTCTTTTTAGCTACCTTTTTAGAGTTGACCCATTTTGAAATCAAACACAGCCTAAAACAGCCCTTTATTAGTAATTGGCCCAAGATTTCCACCTCAACGAGTGAAGAATGGAATCCTTACCTTTGGCGTAATCTTTAGCTCCAAAGACAGCAGAACCAGAAACTATCGCATTAGCCCCTGCCTCGATAACCTGCCAGCATATATGCAGACGAGTAATGCTTTGCCTTATTTCCAGTAAAGTTTTATATAGTGTTGTGATATACATAGGCTTAATGGATGTACCTTGTATGCATTATTAGGACCGACTCCACCATCTACCTCAATCCATGGGTTCACACCCTGTGAAATGGAATATATTGTCATTATCTCCCTAAGTTGACATCAGTACATTGGAAGGCCAAAATCACTCTATATTCATTGTGTTTCAGGTAAAGGTTTTGAACATAAAAATGAGAATGAGATACCTTCTCGACACACATCCTCCTCAAGTCTGCTATTTTCTTCACTTGACTATTAATAAAGCTTTGTCCGCCAAATCCAGGATTAACCGACATAATCAAGACCAGATCAACGACTGTTGAGCAAGAAAAATACAACATACCTTAACAATTCAAATCAACAACATAAAAAATAGCCTATGTACATAGTTATACAACATGGGACTTAGATATGAAAGTGAACTAGCCAAACGTTGTCGACTAACGCAGAACTATAACTTAAAGGGACTAAAAAGATCAGAAACAAAATATACCATCAAGGACATATTCTATTGCTGTTAATGGTGTGCCAGGGTTCAGGACTACTCCGGCTTTGACTCCAAAAACTTTAATCTGCATGAAAAGGGATACTAAAGATTGATAAAGAGCCGATAAAGAAGATTAAAAACAATCAGAACAAGTGATCAATGGAAAAGAATATACTAATTACAGTAGTAGATTCCAATTATTTCCAACAAACTTACTTGATTCAAAGTACGGTGTAAATGGATGGTTGACGATTGTTCACAATGGACACTGACTATGTCAGCTCCAGCTTTTATAAAATCGGGCACTCGTTGTTCAGGTTCCACAATCATCTGCCATATTTCACAATCCTCGTTATCACATATCTCCTTTGAATATAATATAAGAAAAACATTAGTATCAGCAAAGGGTTACCAAGTGCACGTCCAATGGGAGATCTGTCACTGGGCGTAATGCTTCCACAACAAGAGGTCCAACTGTTATATTTGGAACAAATCGACCATCCATTACATCGACATGAATCCAATCACAACCCGCCAGCTCAACGGCTTTCACCTATGTATACAACCACAACTCATATAAACAACATCTAAAATATGAATCATTTTACTATTTAATATATTAAAGAATAATACCTCTTCTCCCAACTTTGAGAAATTTGCAGAAAGAATTGATGGAGATACAATAATATCATTCTTTGAGAATCTATCAACCCGAGAACTAGCCTTCACAACGGTTCGATAAGCTCGCCTGTATTCACAAATCTAAAGTCTAAACCAACATATGAAAGAGTTTGCATTTATGAAATCAGCAACAGGCTGAACTTTGAACTTACAACTTACACCGTAAGCAGCTGATATTACTATGTCCAGTGTTGTACGAGTAAAACAAGAATTACAAGACTGAGAAATCGGCGATTAATCACTACAAGGTCAATGACTGATTAATTGCTACAAGGTTATAACTTGATCACATTCAAACTCGCTAAAAAGTAAAACTCAGTTAAAACCTGGAGTTAACTCATGACAGTCTTGCTCAACTCGGTTTGATATACTTTAACAATTATGTTAATGTTACTAAAAGCATACAAGACGGAACTCGGGTGGGACCAGGGATACCCATGAATTTTTGTCTTGTAGAGTTAATTTTGTTAAAAAAAAACCTCAGCTTTTATAAATGCACCCGGTCCTAAAAAATTATGCATGTAGTCTTAGTTTGATTTTTCGTACCCGGTCACTTTGTGTTGGTACTATGAGAAATTATATGGTTTTCAAAGTTTATATATAAAAATTCCTATCTGATTAATTCCCACCTAGGTCGATTACTAACTACAATTATATACAAATCATACCACATAACAAACATAATCCTCAATCATAAACAATAAGAAATCTTTCTCCAGATATTAACATGAAAAAGCATCTTAAACTAGACCATATAATATCTCTACAAGAAGCTACTTATCAAATCAAGAATTTAGATAAACACAAATATATTACCTTGAACACGTGAGAGATTTAGGCTGATAAACAGACACATTTGCAAACCAATTAATATTGGATTGAATTAAAGTTGATGAACCCAAGAAACCAGTTGCCATTAATTTTCCTTTGAAATAAAAAGGATCGAATCTTTGCTAAATTTGAAGATTGTAGTTGTCAGAAAATAAAACAACAGAGACTAAATTTGTTAAAAATGGGTTTGTTATGATTGGGGGCCATGAGGGCATTCTAAAAGCTACGCCCCTCCGTTGGCGTAAAAAGCCGGCTCACGACACCTCGTTAGTGATCAACAAGAGAATAAATTGCATGTGGGATTTACAAGAGAATAAATATTTTAATTTTATTTTGTCTTTTCAGGTTTTCAATTTAGTAATTTGTTTGTATTTTTTATAGAGATAAAGATAAATATTAAAATCACATAATTTTTACATAAAAACATTCATATAATAAGTGATTTGAATCGATTATTACTTTTTTCTTTACTAACTTTTCATTTTATGATAAATCATTTTGTTACACATCATAGTGTAGATATTTTTATATAAAATTTATATGATCATAACATTCTTTTTTTTATATCATAATTTTACAATATAAACAAAAAAAATCAAAAATATAAATAAAATCAAAAATAACGAAAAATACAACTGATAGTTTTAAGAGCTAGTTCTTGTAATGCCTCAAGATATTATTCTTTATGTTTTTATGCACTCACCAAATTATAATTTCTCAAAATGTCCTATACAACTTATGTAACATATACAACTTATTCAACTTAATATAAAATTTAAAAATTTATACTTTATTCTCTTACACATGCGTAAGAGAAAAGTACATTTGTGTAAGAGAAAAAATATTTTTGTGTAAGATTTTGTATTTATTCAACTTTATTTAAAATTTTTATGCAATTTATAATAAAATTTTATTTTTTATTAAAAAATTTCCTTTTTAATTTAAGTTCCTCAAAGCATCACTAAAGGTTTGACTAGGTTTTTGTTGAAATCCTATCATTAAGTTCCTCAAATCCGTGGTTTTAGATGGAGGAAAGAACTTGTTCAAAAACTTCTTAGTGAAACCATCCCAAGTAGTAATGCTCTCGGGTGGTTGTGTATCTAACCAATACTTGGCATTGCCCTCTAGCGAAAATTGTATCAATATCAACTTAATGGCATCATGGGGAACTCCATTGTACTTAATGGTGTTGCAAAGAGCAAGAAACTTCTTAAGGTGATCATGTGGATTATCATTCTTATTCCTAAAAAATGGTGTGTTTGAAACCAAGTTAACCATGGATGTCTTTAGCTCAAAGGTGTTTGCGGGAATATCGGGTATCTTAATAGCATCGGCATATCCTTGCACATTGGATTGCAAGTGCTCCATCAAAGGTCGAGTGTCAACGCCGACCATGGCTTCTTGTTGTGTGTGGATCAAAGCACGATTCTCGGGATCGGCTTGATGGACGGTGGTGGTTTTACTCTTTCTCTTTTTCTTCCTTTTGGGAGGAAGGGGTTGTACACCAAACGGTATTTGTGCACGCCCGCGAGTGAGCATGCAACTCAATACAAGGAGTGAGAGAGAAGCTCTCGTTCGACTTTGAAGAAGAATGGATTATCCTCTTCAAGATTCAATATGAAATATCCACAAGAAAGTATAATATACGTATGTACTACTTGGGTGCAAGACCCCCAATCAAGCCTTCCTTCTTAGAATACGCACTAGTGAACGGGGGGTTAGGTGGCGCGAAGCACTTAAGTACCTATTAACCCTTAGATGGCATTTTATAGCACATCGCCTTTATATTCACTTTGTAGTTTGTATTCTTTGAATTCTTGCCTATTGGAAGTATTTATCTATTCTTGCTTAATTAAATTTGATCGATACACGTGTTAAGGACCGGAACGCTCCCTATCACGGTGTATTGCAAACGCAATACTTATGGAGATATGTGTATTGGTTGTTCGTATACGTATACGTATCTACATATAATAATATAGAGAAAATATTTTTGTATTTATTGGGTTTTGTAAAGAAAATACTATATGTACGTAAAAACCGAGGAAATCCAATAATATATATTTTTGGTTGCAATCTCTTAGGAAAAATATTGCTTTTTGAATTTTTTATTTTTGGTCAATTCTTTAGGAAAAGAATTGTTTTTATTATTTTTTTAGTTTTTATATTTTTATGTTTTTTATTTTTTTTATGTTTTTGATTTATGATACGTAAAAATAACGTTCACGGGTTGAACGGATCCCAAAAGCCAATGAAAACCGTCAATGAATAGTCTCTCGTAAAGTCAAAGAACCGGCAGCGGCGCCATTTGAAATTGAGTATACTGAAGTTCGTTTTCTCTCGATTCTTGACCAGTTGAAAGTCCTAAAAATTTCAAGTCTGTAATTGTTCTTGTTTGATAGGGTATTTGGATATTCTATGTCTATTTCAATTAACAAGTAAAAAGGGTGAAAAATATTAAGCTATGTATCCGTAAAACACTTTGTAATTACCAAATAGTATTCACAAAAGTTCAAAATGTAAAAACATAAAAGTAATGTGCTTTAAATGTAAAGTAATTGAAAGTACAAAGCTTGAAATGTAAAGTTCGGAAAGTAAAAGGACCTAAAATGTAAATTCTAACAAACTTGTAACTAACTTTAACAAACTAAACAAACAGCCTAACTGATTTTGACAAATATTGAAACTTAAAGGGCTGAATTATTGAAAACCCTAATTACTTGCAAGTTTAGCAAAAAATGCAAACAGTTACAATCCACAAGGACTAAAATGCAATTAATGGAAACTTATTAACAAAAACGGGCACACAAAAAAGAATAAGCTTGTATGAGCTTATTTCTAAACCAAATAATCTCTAGTTTGTTTCAAAAGACTTAAAATCAAATTTCAACTAGACATGTGTAAGGAAACTGCTTAAAACCAAGTAGAACTCAATCTAGCTTATTCCAATAAGCCAACATTAAGCAAACTGAAAATCCAGACATGCACAATCAGATTTTTATGCTCAAACTTGTTAAACAGCTTAATAGGAGTATGGAATGTCTTTTCTTTTTGAAAATGATTCACTGAATAAGCTGAAAATGGAATTAAGCTGAAAAGAGCTTATTTGACCAAGTTTGACCAAAAATATGAAAAAGCTGAAAAGTTAAATTCTACTCAAGGCATGTTTCTAAACAGGATTGTGAAGAAAAATGGGAACATTTATGAAGTAGAAATGGCTATCCAAGAAAACAGTCCACTTTCTATTATAGAAACTTGAGTTTGATCAATAGCTTATCAAAAAGCTGATTCCTAGCTTAATACTGAGAATTGTGTAATTTCCTTTAACAGACTTGAACTTTGGATGTTATATTACAACTAGAAACTTATTTCAATCAAATTGGTTAAGAAATGAATCCATGGCAATGATTTGAATTAAGCAAGTTTTCTGAATGAAAGTGTTCACAAACCTTGACCCAAACCTTTTTTATACCATTTGCCTTTTTGACCAATATTTTGACTTCAAAACCAAACAAAATTGTTTCCACTGGTTTACTGAATGTGAATAAGCAAAACTTAGCAAGATTAACAAACTTGTATTACAAAAACTAGGCAGATCTTTTGGGGTTTACTTCGTTCCAACAGGGTGAAGATAATCAACAGCCTAACTACGTACCAATGAATGGTTACCGGATATCTCTTGAAGTCGTGTAATCACTTTCCAAAGAAGATTATTCGACCCTATGCCTGGGTTAACACGAATACCTCCTTGGGATAAAACCAAGAGTTAGTTCTTGTTTTAGGCACAAATCAAGAACTCTGTGCGTGTAAGTGTTTCTTGTTTCTGTATATTTCATCATGCAAATATGATCACTATTTATAGTGATCCTAGTCCTAGAAGGATGTAACTCATAGTCAATGGTAATTAAGAGCATTAATCGGCCAATTAAGCTCATAATTACCTACATGAAACCATAGTGGTTACATGACCATAAACCTGGTCATCAAGTCAATATTCAACCCTCATTGATTAGTCAAAGAGGTTACAAAGACTTTGTGCATCACCAGGAGCAGCGTCCTAACCAGGAGCAACCTCCTGATCAGGAGCAACTTCCTGACCAGGAGCAACTTCCTAACCAGGAGCAGCTTCCTACTGATGAACTTTCAACCACTATAATGAGTCCAGGGAGGTCAGGGACTTAATGGGTGTACACTCCGTACCTCCAAACCCATTTACAAGTATGACTCAATCCCACAATTGCACTAAATTTCCAACAATCCTCCCCAATTTAGTACAATTCCTTTTGCATGAAAATCAACTTTAACAAAACCAGTGCATAAATGAAAATGTCTTGAGGATTGAATTTCCATCTTAGTACATCACTCCAAATATTCGAGAATCAGGGTGTTCTAAGAATTGAACCCTTCAACTACTTTGAACACCTGAAGATAACATACACCCAAGTTTTCAAACACTTAAAACGCTCCTGACACCATACAAGCCATGTGTCCATATCCAATTCATAAATGTTGTAAGAGCTAAAGTCCATGCTCCTTGAGGCGGCGAAACCTCAACATTTACATAGGTGGTTCCTCTTTAGTTCATGCTCCTGCTTAAGCACTTTTTCAAAGAAATTAACCATTAAGAAGTTTATAACTTCATCCTCCTTTCAGCAAGTACAAGCACATCCTTGGGATGATATGGAAAACATGTGCTTCAGTCCCCTGAATGTTCAGCTTTCCACATTGAACTCAGCTCCCAAGTTTCCTCAGGAGGGAGTTGGGTGTCCTAGCATTCAGTGACTAGAGTGGACTTTTAAACCCATCCCTTTACCAGACTTTATAACCAAGTCTCTAGCCAATCCCTTCGTCAAGTGATCAGCTAAGTTTTGTTGAGACCTCACAAACTCTATTGAAATCACCCCATTCGTGATCAACTCACGAATCATGCTATGTCTAACACCTAGGTGTCTAGACTTGCCATTGTACATCTAGCTATATGCCTTAGCCAATGTAGCTGCACTATCACAACGGATAGAAATGGGTGCCATAGGTTTGACCCACAATGGAATCTCAAGAAGCAAGTTTCTCAACCATTCAGCCTCTTTACCAGCAGCTGCTAGAGCCACAAATTCAGATTTCATTGTTGAACCAGTAATGCAAGTTTGCTTCTTGGATGCCCAAGAAATTGCACCACCACCAAGAAATAATACCCAGCCACATCCAACTTGCATCAGTGTAACCTTCCAACACTGAAGGATATCCAGTATAAGACAAACAATAATCCATTGTTCCTTTCAAATACTCCAGTACCCTCTGAATTGCTTGCCAATGCTGAGTACTAGGATTACTAGTATACCTACTCAGTTTACCCACAGCAAATGCAATGTCAGGCCTGGTACTAGTCATGGCATACATCAAGCAACCAATAACCCTAGAATACTCAAGCTGGGAGACAGCCTGACCATTGTTAGGCATTAGTTTCTCACTTATATCCATAGGTGTACTCACTGGAGTACAATCAAAGTGATTGAATTTCTTCAGCACCTTCTCAATGTAATGAGACTGAGAAATTACAATACCACCACTTTCATGTTTAATCCTTATGCCAAGGATAACATCAGCCTTCCCCATGTCTTTCATGGAGAACTTTGATGACAAAAAATCCTTTGTCTGATCAACCTTAGCTTGGTCAGTACCAAAGATTAACATGTCATCAACATATAGGCAAATGATGACTCCTTTACCAGATTCATCAAATTTGCTATATACACATTTGTCAGCTTGGTTAAGTGAATAACCATTAGACAAAACCACTTCATCAAATTTCTGGTGCCATTGCTTAGGTGCCTGCTTCAGTCCATATAAGGACTTAATCAGTTTACACACCTTACCTTCATGACCAGGTATGATGAAGCCCTGAGGTTGGTTCATATAAACCTCCTCATCCAAGTCACCATTCAAGAATGTTGTCTTCACATCCATCTGATGAATAATCAGATTGTGAATACTTGCTAGAGCAATTAACATTCTTATGGTACTGATACGTGCTACTGGAGCATAAGTATCAAAATAGTCTATCCCTGACTTTTGTTTAAAGCCTTGAATGACTAGCCTTGCCTTGAACTTTTCAACAGTTCCATCTACCTTCATTTTCCTTTTTAAAATCCACTTGTTACCAAGTGGATTACAACCTGGAGGTAGATCAACCAACACCCAAGTGTTGTTGCCCATGATGGAGTCCATCTCATCATTTATTGCTTCTTTCCAGAAAGCAACATCCTGGGACTTCATTGCTTCATCAAATGTTTTGGGATCATCCTCAACATTAAAGCAATAGTAGTACTGGTCAGAGACCTCATCCCTTGTTCCTTCGACTAGGTATAGTTGAAATTCAGGCCCAAAATTCTTTGGAGTCCTATGCCTTGTGCTTCTTCTAAGCTCAGGCTCAGGTTGCTGAACCACAACCTCATCAGTGACCCTTTCAGGTTCCACTGAAACACTAGTGTCCTCAGCTCCTATAGGAGTCCTAAGGCTTGGTCTAGGGACTGATAAGAACCTAGTCTCATCAAAGTTAGCATCCCTTGATTCAATGATTGAGTTTATTGAAACTGAATCATTAGGTTCAATAACATAGAACCTATAAGCCTTGGAATGCTCAGCATATCCAACAAAGATGCATTCAATGCCTCTTTCACCCAAGGTTTTCACCTTTGGATCAGGGAGTCTTACAACAGCCCTACAACCCCAAACTTTGAGGTAGTTCAAGTTTTGTTTCCTTTTAGTCCAGAGTTCATAAGGGGTAATCCTGTTCCTTTTAGTAGGAACCCTATTTAATAAATAGCAAGCTGTTAACATAGCTTCTCCCCAAAACCCTTGACTCAGTCCTGAGTAGGACAACATGGAGTTAACCATCTCTTTTAGTACTCTATTTTTCCTTTCTGATATACCATTTTGTTGTGGAGTATAAGGGGCAGTTGTTTCATGGATTATTCCAACAGACTGAAAATACTGAGTATTCATGTACTCACCTCCCCTATCAGTCCTAAATCTTTTGATTTGGACTCCTTGTTGTAATTCAACTTCAGTTTTAAATACTTTAAATTTATCTAATGCTTCATCCTTAGTATGTAACAAATAAACATAGCAAAACCTAGAAGCATCATCAATAAATGTTACCAAGTATTTCTTATTCACTAATGAGGAAGTAGCATGCAAATCACATAGGTCACTATGAATTAGCTCCAAAATTGTAGTTTCATGTTTTACATCCTGAAATGGTTTCTTAGTAATTTTGTTCAGCATACAAGTCTGACACTTATCAGTGTCCATGTCAAAAGATGGAATTAACCCATCCTTAGACATATCTTGCATCCTCTTATAGTGGACATGGCCTAGTCTAGCATGCCATAGTGATGAATCATTCAGTTTAGTGGTAGTCATCAGGACAGAATCAACATTTATACTAGAATCAATATTAAGCCTGAACATTTGATTACTCAAATAGCCAAAACCAATAAACACACCATGTTTAGATAAAAAAAATTTATTAGATTCAATCACTTGTTTATAACCACAATTATTCAAAACACTACTAGAAACCAAGTTCTTCCTAATATTAGGAACATGCAAAACATTAAACAAAGAAACAATCTTTCCGGAACTAAACTTAAGATCTACACAACCACGTCCATGCACTAGGGCTGTTGACTCATTTCCCATGTGAAGAATAGATCCCATTCATTGACTCATAAGTCTTGAACCAGCATCTATCTTTACACACATGTACTGTTGCTCCAGAGTCAACCCACCACGCAACATCATCATCCTGCACAAAATAAGCTTCAGATACATATGTAACATAATAAATCTGGAGAGATTCATTAAACATATTCTGACCTTTTGTGCCTGATCCATTAGCTTGGTTGCCAATGCTAACACCTTTGCAATCCCTTTTGAAGTGTCCAGGTTTCCCACACTTCCAACAAGCCACTGATGATTTCTTGTTAGGATTAGCTTTGGTGTTATCCTGATGTTTACGTTTGCCCTTGTTGTCATTGTACCTGGTGGAGTTGTTATGCTCCACCATATTGACAACAGATGAACCAGCAACATTGTTGCTATTTGGCTTATCACTTTCATGCACCCTGAGGGATTCCTTAATGCGCAAGTGACTGCCCAACTCAACAAGAGTTAACTCCTCCTTCTTATGTTTCAAGGTGTGCTTGAAATCTTTCCAAGAAGGAGGTAGTTTGTCAATGACACACGAGACCTGAATGGTCTCATCCATGTTCATTTTATGTTGTGTAAATCTGCCAAGTATTCCAAGAAGTTCATTGTATTGTTCCATGACTGGTCTTGAATCAGTCATTTTGTAATTTGTGAAATCACTCACAAGGAACTTCTTACTTGATGCATCCTCAGCCATATATTTGGCTTCCAAGGAATCCCATAGTTCTTTAGCAGATTCAACATTTTGGTAAATATCAAATAAAGAATCAGACATACCATTGAGAATTATGCCGCGACACACATAATCATCATTTTCCCATTTGCTCCTTTTCCTCAGTTCCTCCAAAGTAGCATCATCACCACCATCAGGAATGGGAGTGGTCAGCACGTACACCACGTTCTTGGTAGAGAGAAGAAAGTTCATCTTCTTCTGCCATCTCCTAAAATCAACCCCTTCAAACTTGTCCAGTTTGGAGAAGTTAGCCACCATATGCTTCATTGCCGCCGCCATTGATTATCACAAAATAATCTTCTTTGATTGTCAACATGGTGAAGATAATCAACAGCCTAACTACGTACCAATGAATGGTTACCGGATATCTCTTGAAGTCGTGTAATCACTTTCTAAAGAAGATTATTCGACCCTATGCCTGGGTTAACACGAATACCTCCTTGGGATAAAACCAAGAGTTAGTTCTTGTTTTAGGCACAAATCAAGAACTCTGTGCGTGTAAGTGTTTCTTGTTTCTGTATATTTCATCATGCAAATATGATCACTATTTATAGTGATCCTAGTCCTAGAAGGATGTAACTCATAGTCAATGGTAATTAAGAGCATTAATCGGCCAATTAAGCTCATAATTACCTACATGAAACCATAGTGGTTACATGACCATAAACCTGGTCATCAAGTCAATATTCAACCCTCATTGATTAGTCAAAGAGGTTACAAAGACTTTGTGCATCACCAGGAGCAGCGTCCTAACCAGGAGCAACCTCCTGACCAGGAGCAACTTCCTGACCAGGAGCAACTTCCTAACCAGGAGCAGCTTCCTACTGATGAACTTTCAACCACTATAATGAGTCCAGGGAGGTCAGGGACTTAATGGGTGTACACTCCGTACCTCCAAACCCATTTACAAGTATGACTCAATCCCACAATTGCACTAAATTTCCAACAAGATCCAAATACCATTTATCAAGTCTGTGAAGAACTTTTACAAAGTGATTTTGATTAAAAGAGTGAAACAAGCTAAGACTGATATCAAGACATGTTCAGGAAGTAAAATGAAGAGTATTTGACACTAATTCAGACTTGTTAACAGACTTGAACACAAAATACACTCAAAAGCTATAACTGATGAATATAAATCTGAAATCAAGTAAAAACAAACTAAGGCTACAAGACTACTCACAAGCTATCAATCTAACAAGATAACACTAAAACAGATTCAAACTCATTATCATAGCAGCACAAAGTGTTCACTCTAAGAATGTAGCATGCAAATTTCAATTGAGTGGAACTTAAAACAGGATCCTAAAACCTTTTAGCTAGAAGCGTCCACTGATGAGTAGTGTGGCGCTGAGCCAACTAAGATCTACAAGAACAACACCAGAGCACCACCATTAACCAATTTATCACCTCCAAAAGCCATATCTGTTCAAATCAAACCAAACTGCTACAAACTGCTACTAAGGACTGGAACTTGAACTGAACTTGCTAGAAAACTTGATGTAACTTTCAAAACGTCTCAAACAAACTCCATTGATCAGATATGATCAATGAAATCACAATCAGTAACAGAATTGCAGGAATGAATAAGTGAAATGAAGATAAAAGAAGAGGAAATGGATATTTTTGTTCTTTTATTGATTTTGGAGGGAAACGCTGTTACAACTACTAACTGATTAACTAACTCTCAAGTGTGTGTCAGACACTTGAGAGAAGCTATCTAAAATGAAGGAGAAACAGAATTTGAGAGAAAGAACTAAAGTGTGTGTTTTTGCTCACTTAACTACCCTCACAAAATGAAGGAATAACATGCTATTTATAGAGGTTGATGATGATGTGTTGGGGAAGTCTGACGTGTCTCAACCAATGGAAAGATGCCAGGTGTCACAATCTGGTGAATTGCCAATTTGACTCCAAGAACAGGAAAGGGGTTTTCTTCTCCTTTGATTTTCAGTTTAATTGACTTGTGTGGTTGCATTCGTCATCTCAATCCGAGTATTTTTCATGTAAAAAGTATTTTGTGAAATGCATTGTAGCCAAATCCACGTTCTGGGCTCGTTGATGAAGAAAGTGACACGTGTCATGTTTTAGTTGGATGTTGGCCCTTCACACGGATCGTAATCCTTATTGGATAAAATGAATTATGGAGTGTTGATCTCTGATTGGCTGAGAGAAAATAAGTGTGTTGCACTGTTTGGATATTCAGTTTATTAATTGAAGGGTGAGCTGGCAGTGGAGTTGGCAATCCATACTCTCTTTTTCTTGCATTTTGATTGGTGGAAAATCATGTGACACGGATCAAGCATAAGTTTGATGCATTTTTGACAATTTCAGTCCCTCATCTTGGCAGTTTATTTAAATGAGCTCTTATCTTCATTCCAATGGCAAATTTAGTCCTTTGACTTGCATTCTTGACTATTTGACTCCCTTGACTTGGTTGACTTGAAGTTTGACCAAGTTTGACTTTGATCTTGACTTTTCCAAAGTTTGCATTTAAGTCCCTCAACTTTTGAGTATTGTCAAGATATGTCCTTCTTCTTCAAATGACTTGTCATTTTTATCCTTCTCTTGTCTTTTTATCATAAATGATCTTGATTTCCTCTTGTATGCTTGAAATTGTATCCTTATTACCTATTTAAGCATAAACACAAAACATACCACATAATACTACTTTATAGCACAAAAGTTAGGTATTTTCCATGTGCTTTAGGGTGATTTGTTGATTAATTGATATGAGATTTTGCTCATATCAAATCCCATACACTTGAACATTTCCATGACCTCATGCAACGCTATATTTTAAAGCACAATTTTACATTTTCCTCATAATTAACCCACCTTGGCCAATATGGAATGCTATTACACCATTCTACTCTATATGATGCATGATTTTGATTTTGTATAATGCAATGCAAAAAAAATAATTTTATTTATATATTTTTGAATTTTCTTGAAATTATTTTGATGGAAAAACTCATAAAGAAATCAATGACTTAAATTAGGGATTTGGTACCATGGACACTTATCACCCTCAAGTTTCACTTTCCCCATACCAAGCTTAAAAATGGGATCATTGCATTCACAAGTAAAAAGTGCATCAACTTATTCATGACAATTAAATGTGAAACCGGTTATTATTTGAGCAAAATGCTTGAAGGCAAATTTTTCATTATTTGAAGCGTGAAATATAAGAAATGTAAAATCCAAAAATAAGGAAGCACGGTTTTAATTCTAAGTAATCCTCTCATCCATTACTTGAAAAACCGCTCACAATTAATATAAGTCTGTTTCAAGAGTAATAAGTCATTCGCCTTATGTGTAAAATCCTCATGTCATGCATTAATAAGTAACTACACACTCGCTAAGGAAAGAAAAATAAAACTCACACAATAATTTACATCCTCCGCCTTTTTGAGACTTTGGATCTCCAATCCCACAACCCGTCAAGGTAATATTGGATTGGAGCAACTATTAAATCCCCGCAACCCGTCAAGGTAATACTGGAATTTAATAGTTACTATAATTAACACTTCACTGCCCCTTTTGGGAGTCTTGTATAATTTTTTTTTTTTTTTTCTTTTCTCTTTTTTTTTCTCTAGCTACTCATTTTCTTTGTAAGCCGCTCTTATTTTTCTTTATTCCTCACAAAGAAAGTTGAAAAGAATAAAAGGAAAAACACCCGGTAAGTATTAAGCATGACATAAGTCTAGTACACATAAAACGTTCTAACTTAGAATCTTAAGACGTACTTATACCAACCATGAATGATTAGACAAATATGAATAAGAGATTACAAACCAATTAAAACCGTTCTTGATTATTTATTAACATATATACATGCGAAGAAAATAGAGGCAAAGAAGAGAAGGGTTTAGCCACAAGTAATTGTCATGAAGTTTATCTAGCCCTTTTATACTTGCTTGAACTCTATCATTTCACATTCTCTACAAATTTAAAATCTCAAATAATGAGAGTGGTGGATGCTTAGCCTAATAGACCAATGAAGGACTACATGGTTAAGGATACTAGCTAGAGAATGATTGGATAAGAAAACTCGGGTTGAGTCAAAATATCCATGGCGGGCCTAATATGTCAAAGATAACTAAACTTGTTAAACCATGTTCTTATTATATTTTTTCTTTTTATATTTTTCATAAAGAACAAAAGAAGAAATATATACAATGCAAATGTGTTATGCAAATGAAAAATGATTGATGCAAAAATTATGAATGCATATTTTTGGTGGCCAAAGTAGATCAAAAATTTGAAAAATTAATTTTCCATGTTATCATGAAGGTCAATGACAAAGTCTAGGTAAGTTCACTTCGATAGAAGACCCCCCTACACTTAAGCTAAATATTGTCCTCAATGTTTAAGAGCATGGAAGTATAAACTTCCCTTACACTTATGACAATGAATAGACTTTGCTTAACCCAAGCTAAGGAAAGATCAACTATAGTGAATTCATTTTTAAAGCACAATGTGTCTATGAAAAATCACAATAGGAACGAAGTGAACCGGATACAAGGGCCTCTTCCATAAGCTCCAAAGCACGCGATGAGTGAGCAACCCTACAAACAACATGAAGACAAAAGGAAGGTCTCCCCTACACTTCTCATCAACTCTCCATCCTTATTTCTAACCTACAACACTCTAAGTCTAAAACCTCTAAACCTAGTTATTCAAGCTTGATTTAAGGAGTATCTTGCTCGAATCTTCCCACAATGAACTAATTCATGGGGAAAAATCAGGATCTCTTGGACCATTTCCACGGAAATGTCCTCCCCAAAATAGTGCTTAACATGGTGACCATTCACTTTGAAATTTGGACCATCAGGTTGTGACAACTCAATAGTTTCATATGGAAATACTTGAGCAATAGTGAGTGGACCGGACCATCTCGACTTAAGCTTGAGTTAAAGAGGAGAACCGGCTCTCCAACTTTGAACTCACGGTTCTTGATCTTAGCATCATGCAATTACTTAGTCTTTTCCTTATAAAGCAAGGAGTTCTCGTAAGCATTGGCTCTCAATTCATTCATTTCATTGAGTTAGTCCTTTCTATGTGAGCCGGCTTGGTTTAAATCAAAGTTATCCCACTTGAGAGCCCAAGAAGCCTTATGCTCTAACTCGAATGGGAGGTGGCATGCTTTTCCATAGACAAGCCTATATGGAGTACAACCAATTGGTGTCTTAAAAGCCGTTCTAAAAGCCCACAAAGCATCATCAAGCTTATCCGACCAAGAAGCTCGATGCTCTCCCACCGTTCTTTCAAAAATTCTCTTTAAACCACGATTTGTGACCTCGGTTTGACCATTGGTTTGAGGGTGATACGCGGTAGAAATTCTAGCATTAACACCATACTTCTTTATAACTCTTGTGAATTGAGCATTACAAAAGTGAGTACCACAATCACTTATGATGGCCAGAGGTACACCAAATCTAGCAAATAATTGCTTCAAAAACTTTACTACAACTCGAGCATCATTAGTAGGTAAGGCTTTGGCCTCAACCCACTTTGACACATAATCCACCGCTACGAGTATGTACTTATTTCTCTTAGAAGATGGAAAAGGTCCCATGAAATCTATTCCCCACACATCAAAAATCTCACACTCTTGTATGAAGTTTTGTGGCATCTCATCTCGTTGAGTAATTTTTCCTTGTCTTTGACATACATCACAAAATTTCACCATCTCTTGGGCATCTTTGTATATAGAAGGCCAATAGTAACCCGAATTAAAGACTTTCTTGGCAGTATAGTTGGGCCCAAAATGTCCACCCGTAGGTCCCTTATGACAAGCTTCTAAAATCTTAAATGCCTCGGGCCCATCTACACACCGTCTAATGATTTGGTCCGCACATTGCCTAAAGAGGTAAGGGTCATCCCAAAAGTAATACTTCACTTCCTTAAGAAATTTCTTCTTTTGTTGAGAAGTGAGACCCTCTATTAGCACATCCCCCACAAGATAGTTTGTAATATCCGCAAATCAAGGGGTGGCATCCTCTTGAGAAGAGATAGACATGAGCTCCTCTAATGTAAAGGATTCATTGATTTCCTTATGAGGCAAATCTCCTTGAAAAGGATTCTCAAGTCTACTCAAATGATCCGCTGCTAAATTCTCGGCTCCTTTCTTATTACGAATATCTATCTTAAACTCTTGTAGCAATAAAACCCATCTCAAAAGTCTAGGCTTAGCATCTTGCTTTGTCATGAGGTACGTGAGAGCGGAATGATCCGTATACACTATGGTTTTGGATAGCATAAGATAGGGTCTAAATTTCTCAAAGGCATAGGCTATAGCAAGCAACTCTTTTTCCGTGGTGGTATAATGAAGTTGTGTACCCGTCATGGTTTTACTAGCATAGTGTATAGGTTGAAAATGCTTATTCACTCTTTGTCCTAACACGGACCCCACGGCATAATCACTAGCGTCACACATAAGCTCAAAAGGCAATTCCCAATTTGGAGAAACCAAAACGGGAGCCTTAGTCAACTTTTCCTTAAGTATCTCAAAAGAGTACAAACACTCTTGGTTGAAAATGAAAGGAGCCTCTTTTTCCAAGAGGTGGGTCATCGGTCTTGCTATCTTAGAGAAATCTTGTATGAAACGTCTATAGAACCCCATATGACCCAAAAAACTCCTAACTCCTTTCACCGTTGTAGGTGGGGGGAAGCTTAGCAATAACATCTATCTTAGTACGATGCACTTCTAAACCTTTGTTGGATATCTTATGTCACAAGACTATCCCCTCTTTAACCATGAAATGGCACTTCTCCCAATTAAGAACAAGACGTGTTTCTTCACACCTCTTTAGCATACGTTCTAAATGGGAGAGACAAGAAGTGAATGAATCTCCAAAAACCGAGAAATCATCCATGAAAACTTCCATAGTTTGCTCAATCATGTCATGGAAAATTGCCATCATACACCTTTGAAATGTCCCTGGTGCATTACACAAGCCAAAAGGCATTCTCTTGTAAGCAAATGTACCATAGGGACAAGTGAATGTGGTCTTTTCTTGATCCTTAGGGTCAATGGGTATTTGAAAATAACCCGAGAATCCATCTAGAAAACAATAGTACTCATTTCCTGCTAAGCGTTCAAGCATTTGGTCTATAAAAGGCAATAGGAAATGATCTTTCCTAGTAGCATCATTGAGCTTCCTATAATCAATACAAACTCTCAAACCCGTAACAAGTCTAGTAGGAATAAGCTCATTGTTCTCAATGGGCACTACGGTGATTCCACCCTTCTTAGAAACACAATGTACCAGGCTAACCCATGGAGAGTCGGAAATAGGGTAAATCATGCCCGCATCAAGGAGTTTGATAACTTCCTTCTTAATGACCTCATGGATTTTAGGGTTAACCCTTCTTTGGCTTTGAATAGCGGGTTTGTAATCATCCTCCATAAGGATTTTGTGTGTACAAAATTTGGATCAATTCCCCTTATGTCGGATATTTTCCATGTTATGGCTTGCTTATGTTTCTTAAGGACTTCTATGAGTATTTCTTTCTCGTCCTCTTTCAAATCTTTAGCAATGATCACGGGTAATTGGTCTTTCCCTTCTAATAAAGCATACTCTAGGTGGGATGGAAGGTCCTTAAGTTCAAGGGTAGGTGGACTCTCTATGGAAGGTTTCACTATGAATGGATCATCATTGGTAACTTCTTGTGGGATAGGTGAAGGAATGGGATCCTCATTGAGCAACTTTTGGATAGTGAGAATGTCTTCTTCCCAATTAATGGGAGAATCATCATTACCAAGGAAGTTGGACTCAAATTCCTCCAAGAGGAAATCACTCTCTCCAAAAGGTGTTAAGGAGGGAGCAATTGAGGCAACGGTCTCTACATGAGGCATGTCTTCACTATTACTCTTACAAGCATCATGGAAATGCTCATCACACACCTCATCAAGTACATCAACTATGTTAATGGTTTCACAAGCTTGAGACTTCTTATTCAGTTTTCCTAGCTTAAATACCACTTTCTCATCCCCAACTCTCATGATTAGTTCTCCCTCCGCCACATCTATAAGAGTACGACCCGTCCTCAATAATGGTCTACCAACAATTAGAGGAACTCTCGGGTCCATGTCATAATCAACCACTACAAAGTTGGCCGGAAAGGTAAACTTATCCACACCTACAAACACATCCTCCACAATACCTACCGGGTAAGCTATGGTACTATTGGCTAACTCAATGGTCATCCTAGTTGGAGTGAGCTCGAGAAGAGAGAGTTTTTGCCAAACTGATAAAGGCATGAGATTTATGCTTGCCCCTAGATCCGCCAATGCCATGCAATTTTCCACCCTGGGAAAATTACAAGGGATCAAAAAGCGCCCCGGTCTCCAAGTTTTGTAGATAAGGTTTTGAGCAAAACGGCGGAACAATTCTCATTAAGGGATGTGTTAGGCAAATCCACCAATTTTTCCTTGTTGGAGAGGAGATCTTTGAACATCTTAGAAAATTTTGGCATATAAGCAAGAGCTTCCGCAAAGGAGATGTTTATGTTAAGTTGCTTGAACATCCTCAAAAAGTTTGAGACTTGTATATCATCCTTGTTTTTCAATTTATCATTTCTCAATCTTGAAGGGTAAGGAAGGTTTGGTTTTGGTGTAGGTGGAGTAGGTGTTATAGTGGAAGATTTTTCTTTGTTAGCTTCTTCATTGGGAGTTGTGGAAGGTAAAGGAGAAGTAGGTACAGGTTGAGAAGGTGTTGGTGGTGAGGTAGTAAAGCTTGGAGGTGGTGAAGAAGATGTAGAAGGCTTATCACAAGATGGAATCATAGTAGGCTTAACAATAGAAGGTATAGGAGGTGAAGGATCATTGGTTGTTTTTCCACTTCTTGTTGTGATATCATTAACATTTGCCCTCGGGCTTGTTTGTGTGTTAGAAGGTAAATCCCTTTGTGGTCTTTGATTATGTATAATTTGGTTGTGAAGAAGAGCAAATTTCTTGTTGTTTTCCTCCTGAGCCTCTTTCATTTGTCTTTCATAAGAAGTAAGCTTTTGAAGAATCAAATCCATGGGGTTAGGTTGCACATTCCCTTGATAAAAACCTTGGTTTGGATAGGGTGCGGGTGGTGGATTAAATCCTTGATTGGGTGGATGAAAGTTATTTCCTTGATTGTGAAAGTTGTTTGGTGCTTTATAGTTGTTCCCTTGGTATTGTGGAATTGGGCCTTGGTTCCTTTGTAACAATTGCGGAGGATTGGGTTGAGTAAGGGTGGGTGGATGGGGTGGGAAACCCGGTGGTGCAAATTAGTTTTGATACTTGTAAGAAAGGTTGTTTGGATTGATGTTGGGTTTGAAATGTTCTCTATGTTCTTCTTGGTAAGCATAACACTCACTTTGATAACCTTGCACCTTATCACATTGTTGATAGGAATGGGGACCTCCACAAATCTCACATGAAAGAGCAATAGCATGTACATCATTGGTGAATTGTTGCCCAAAGAAATTTTCATAAAGTCATTCATCATGGTTTGTTGCATCTTTTGCGTGTTTTGCAGAATTGTTTGACTTACCTTTTGAGCTTGAGTCAATTCTTGAATTGATAAAAGGAGTTGAGTCTCAAATGTTTTGGAACCACCTTTTTGAATGACATGGACTCTCTCATCAAATTGTGTGTTAGTTTGCACCATTGATTTGGTCTCAATAATGTCCCAAGCGTCTTGAATGGATTTAGAAAGAATATTTCCATCCGCGGAAGCATTGAGTAAATCTTGGTGATGAGGTCTTAATCTACTATTGAAATTATTGATTTGGTGAGCTTCATCGAATCCATGATTTGGGCATTTTCTCAATAACTCCTTGAACTCCTACCAAGCATCACTAAAGGTTTGACTAGGTTTTTGTTGAAATCCTATAATTAAGTTCCTCAAAGCCGTGGTTTTAGATGGAGGAAAGAACTTGTTCAAAAACTTCTTAGTGAAACCATCCCAAGTAGTAATGCTCTCGGGTGGTTGTGTATCTAACCAATACTTGGCATTGCCCTCTAGTGAAAATTGTATCAATATCAACTTAATGGCATCATGGGGAACTCCATTGTACTTAATGGTGTTGCAAAGAGCAAGAAACTTCTTAAGGTGATCATGTGGATTATCATTCTTATTCCCAAAAAATGGTGCGTTTGAAACCAAGTTAATCATGGATGTCTTTAGTTCAAAGGTGTTTGCGGGAATATCGGGTATCTTAATAGCATCGGCATATCCTTGCACATTGGATTGCAAGTGCTCCATCAAAGTTCGAGTGTCAACGCCGGCCATGGCTTCTTTTTGTGTGTGGATCAAAGCACGATTCTCGGGATCGGCTTGATGGACGGTGGTGGTTTTACTCTTTCTCTTTTTCTTACTTTTAGGAGGAAGGGGTTGTACACCAAATGGTATTTATGCACGCCCGCGAGTGAGCATGCAACTCAATACAAGGAGTGAGAGAGAAGCTCTCGTTCGACATTAAAGAAGAAGGTATTATCCTCTTTGAGATTCAATATGAAATATCCACAAGAAAGTATAATATACGTGTGTACTACTTGGGTGCAAGACCCCCAATCAAGCCTTCCTTCTTAGAATACGCACTAGTGAACGGGGGGTTAGGTGGCGCGAAGCACTTAAGTACCTATTAACCCTTAGATGGCATTTTATAGGACATTGCCTTTCTATTCACTTTGTAGTTTGTATTCTTTGAATTCTTGCCTATTGGAAGTATTTATCTATTCTTGCTTAATTAAATTTGATCGATACACGTGTTAAGGACCGGAACGCTCCCTAACACGGTGTATTGCAAAAGCAATACTTATGGACATATGTGTATTGGTTGTTCGTATACGTATACGTATCTACATATAATAATATAGAGAAAATATTTTTGTATTTATTGGGTTTTGTAAAGAAAATACTATATGTACGTAAAAATCGAGGAAATCCAATAATATATATTTTTGGTTGCAATCTCTTAGGAAAAAGATTGCTTTTTGAATTTTTTATTTTTTTGGTCAATTCTTTAGGAAAAGAATTGTTTTTGTTATTTTTTAGTTTTTATATTTTTATATTTTTGATTTTTTTATGTTTTTGATTTACGATACGTAAAAATAACGTTCACGGGGTGAACGGATCCCAAAATTCAATCAAAACCGTCAATGAATAGTCTCTCGTAAAGTCAAAGAACCGGCAGCGGCGCAATTTGAAGTTGAGTATATTGAAGTTCGTTTTCTCTCGATTCTTGACCAATTGAAAGTCCTAGAAATTTCAAGTCTTTAATTGTTCTTGGTTGATAGGGTATTTGGATATTCTATGTCTATTTTAATTAACAAGTAAAAAGGGTGAAAAATATTAAGCTATGTATCCGTAAAACACTTTGCAATTACCAAATATTATTCACAAAAGTTCAAAATGTAAAAACATGAAAGTAATGTGCTTGAAATGTAAAGTAATTGAAAGTACAAAGCTTGAAATGTAAAGTTCAGAAAGTAAAAGGACCTAAAATGTAAATTCTAACAAACTTGTAACTAACTTTAACAAACTAAACAAACAGCCTAACTGATTTTGACAAATAATGAAACTTAAAGGGCTGAATTATTGAAAACCCTAATTACTTGCAAGTTTAGCAAGAAATGCAAACAGTTACAATCCACAAGGACTAAAATGCAACTAATGGAAACTTATTAACAAAAACGGGCACACAACAAAGAATAAGCTCGTATGAGCTTATTTCTAAACCAAATAAGCTCTAATTTGTTTCAAAAGACTTAAAATTGAATTTCAACTAGACATGTGTAAGAAAACTGCTTAAAACCAAGTAGAACTCAATCTAGCTTATTCCAATAAGCCAACATTAAGCAAACTGAAAATCCACACATGCACAATCAGATTTTTATGCTCAAACTTGCTAAACAGCTTAATAGGAGTATGGAATGTCTTTTCTTTTTGAAAATGATTCACTGAATAAGCTGGAAAATGGAATTAAGCTGAAAAGAGCTTATTTGACCAAGTTTGACCAAAAATATGAAAAAGCTGAAAAGTTCAAATTCTACTCAAGACATGTTTCTAAACAGGACTGTGAAGAAAAATGGGAACATTTATGAAGTAGAAATGGCTATCCAAGAAAACAGTCCACTTTCTATTACAGAAACTTGAGTTTGATCAAGAGCTTATCAAAAAGCTGATTCCTAGCTTAATACTGAGAACTGTGTAATTTCCTTTAACAGACTTGAACTTTGGATGTTATATTACAACTAGAAACTTGTTTCAATCAAATTGGTTAAGAAATGAATCCATGGCAATGATTTGAATTAAGCAAGTTTTCTGAATGAAAGTGTTCACAAACCTTGACCCAAACCTTTTTTATACCATTTGCCTTTTTGACCAATATTTTGACTTCAAAACCAAACAAAATTGTTTCCACTAGTTTACTGAATGTGAATAAGCAAAACTTAACAGGATTAACAAACTTGTATTACAAAAACTAGGCACGTCCAAACACCATTTATCAAGTATGTGAAGAACTTTTACAAAGTGATTTTGATTAAAAGAGTGAAACAAGCTAAGACTGATATCAAGACATGTTCAGGAAGTAAAATGAAGAGTATTTGACACTAATTCAGTCTTGTTAACAGACTTGAACACAAAATACACTCAAAAGTAATAACTGATGAATATAAAGTTGAAATCAAGTAAAAACAGACTAAGGCTACAAGACTACTCACAGGCTATCAATCTAACAAGATTACACTAAAACAGATTCAAACTCATTATCATAGCAGCACAAAGTGTTTACTCTAAGAATGTAGCATGCAAATTTCAATTGAGTGGAACTAAAAACAGGATCCTGAAACCTTTTAGCTAGAAGCCTCCACTGATGGAGTAGTGTGGCGCTGAGCCAACTAAGATCTACAAGAACAACACCAGAGCACCACCATTAAATTAACCAATTTATCACCTCCAAAAGCCATATCTGTTAAAATCAAACCAAACTGCTACAAACTGCTACTAAGGACTGGAACTTGAACTGAACTTGCTAGAAAACTTAATGTGACTTTCAAAACGTCTCAAACAAACTCCATTGATCAGATATGATCAATGAAATCACAACCAGTAACAAAATTGCAGGAATGAATAAGTGAAATGGAGATAAAAGAAGAGGAAATGGATATTTTTGTTCTTTTATTGATTTTGGAGGGAAAAGCTGTTACAACTACTAACTGATTAACTAACTCTCAAGTGTGTGTCAAAAACTTGAGAGAAGCTATCTAAGATGAAGGAGAAACAGAATTTGAGAGAAAGAACTAAAGTGTGTGTTTTTGCACACTTAACTACACTCACAAAATGAAGGAATAACATGCTATTTATAGAGGTTGATGATGATGTGTTGGGGAAGTCAGACGTGTCTCAACCAATGGAAAGATGCCACGTGTCACAATATGGTGAATTGCCAATTTGACTCCAAGAACAGGAAAGGGGTTTTCTTCTCCTTTGATTTTCAGTTTAATTGACTTGTGTGGTTGCATTCGTCATCTCAATCCGAGTATTTTTCATGTAGAAAGTATTTTGTGAAATGCATTTTAGCCAAATCCACGTTCTGGGCTCGTTGTTGAAGAAAGTGACACGTGTCATGTTTTAGTTGGATGTTGGCCCTTCACACGGATCGTTGTCCTTATTGGATAAAATGAATTATGGAGTGTTGATCTCTGATTGGCTGAGAGAAAATAAGTGCGCTGCACTGTTTGGATATTATGTTTATTAATTGAAGGGTGAGCTGGCAGTGGAGTTGGCAATCCATACTCTCATTTTCTTGCATTTTGATTGGTGGAAAAGCATGTGATACGGATCAAGCACAAGTTTGATGCATTTTTGACAATTTCAGTCCCTCATCTTGGCAGTTTATTTAAATGAGCTCTTATCTTCATTTCAATGGAAAATTTAGTCCTTTGACTTGCATTCTTGACTATTTGACTCCCTTGACTTGGTTGACTTGAAGTTTGACCAAGTTTGACTTTGATCTTGACTTTTCCAAAGTTTGCATTTAAGTCCCTCAACTTTTGAGTATTGTCAAGATAGGTCCTTCTTCCTCAAACGACTTGTCATTTTTTATCCTTCTCTTGTCTTTTCATAATAAATGAGCTTGATTTCCTCTTGCTTGCTTGAAATTGTATCATTATTACCTATTTAAGCACAAACACAAAACATACCATATAATACTGCTTTATAGCACAAAAGTTAGGTATTTTCCATGTGCTTTAGGATGATTTGTTGATTAATTGATATGAGATTTTGCTCATATCAAGGGTCTCAAATTTCGGCTCACAAATCAGAGATCTGAAATAAAGATTGATACCCTACGATTAACTTGATACATATTGTATAGAACGGAAACGTAATTGTGAAGATATGACATTTCATGTCCCCATCACAAAGTCAACAAACTTGAGCGCAATTGTGAAGATAGGAAATATCATGTCCTCGTGTCTCATGACAAAGACAACAAACTTGAACTTATACGAATTTCGCTTTATACCGTCGGACATGTAATTTTGTGGAGAAAATACTACGTAGCAGTGACGGAACCAGGAAGTTAGTGGAGTGGGAGCAAGCTTTTTTTTTTACAAAAGTCATTGTATACACCAACATAAAGATAAAAATATAAGGTTTTTACGTTGTTTTTTTCGTTTGGAAGACAATTTGAAGGTTTTTACATTGTTTTGTTTTCAAGTGGGGGGCAATTCGATTCTATAATAGGGTGCACTT
This sequence comes from Glebionis coronaria, assembly GCA_025667525.1. Classification (NCBI taxonomy): domain Eukaryota; kingdom Viridiplantae; phylum Streptophyta; class Magnoliopsida; order Asterales; family Asteraceae; genus Glebionis; species Glebionis coronaria. Next base: position 103,535,863 of record CM046879.1, read on the forward strand.
TAACAAAATGGTCATAAAAAAATTTACACTAAAATTTGATTTTTTTTAGCGAGCCATGGCCCCCCCCTTCCAAGTACATCCGCCCCTGCTACGTAGTAGTAATTAATGTACATAACAAATATAGTGAACAACGACGATACAATTAACGATATAAGTAATGGGCAGAATGGACTTACCAAACATGTTAGCTAACAAATATGTCTTACGCTATGTTTGACGCGTAAGCTTATCAAAGTTTTTTGTAACATAAGTTTATTGGTTTTTAAAAAATATTATATTATTAAAAAAAAATTCGTTTGACTGACAGAGCTTAAAGGAGCATACCTTAAAAAAATAAGATCCTAACTAAAATGTTAGTTAGACTAGCATGTAAAAATAAACTTAAGCTTCATGTTTTAACATCCAGCTCTAACGATCTGCTCCAACTTCTAAAAATGTCAAACATACTTTTAGTTTATATAATCATTTTCTTATTTGGTTTTGAGTTTGTGTTACATAAGCTATATTTTGTGGTTATTTTGAAAATTTTAAACTAGCTCGTTATTTCATGATAAACTTATAAAATTAAAAAAAATTCAAATTAAGCTTTAAAATTGAACTTATAAAACATAAGCCTAAAATCAAATAAGTCACAAACTGATTATACAACTATAATACACACCCAGAAGAGACAAATGAGTAAAATGTGAGAGTAGTCGGCATAAGAAAGAATGAGAGTTATATTGGATAATCTATATCGTTAGATATATGGGACATATTTCAATCATTCATCCAATAAAATTATGCATGTAGTCCTCGTTTGATTTTTCGTACCCGGTCACTTTCTGTTGGTACTATGAGAAATTATATGGTTTTCAAAGTTTATATATACAAATTCCTATCTGATTAATTCCCACCTAGGTTGATTACTAACTACAACATAGTCCACTGCCTGACTATAAACTAACGATTTTTGGAACCTTATTTATATACATCTCATACCACATAACATAACAAACATAATCCTCCATATTCCATAAGATGAACACATAACTATTGAAAATATTGCACATAATCATAAACTATTGGATTGCATAATTATCTCCTCCTGATTTTCCTCTGAGTCACGTGATTTGTTTATATCCTTAAATGGGTTTCCATATTCATGAAAACAACCTGCCTATTTATTTTCCTTTCCATTATATCGAATGTATTGATGTAAAAAGAATAATAAAAAAAACAGAACCTTTTATCCATACTTCTTCATGGTATCAGAGCAGGTCTATGAACCGCTCGACAAACAAACCCTAGAACCGACCATCTCACTATGATCGGCAACCATGGGGGTGAACAATCATCCAAAAAGAAGATCGGAGAAATCCATGTTGACACTAATTCTCCATGCTACAAATCTGCTTCCGCACACTGTGATTTTCGTCCAAAGTCAAGCCCTATACCTGGTTTGAATTCTGAACAGTATCGTGCTCTCTTACGCTATGTTTCAAAGAAAAACTCGTCAAAGGAGCCCCTTCCAGAAGCCAACTCGGCGTGTAAAGATAGAGAGGATAATGGTTGGATAGTGGATTCCAGCTGTACTGAACACATAACACATCGAGCCGAATGGCTTGAAAACAAAATGATATCCACTCTTGAACCTCCTGTCATGATACCAAATGGTGATTCCATACCTGTTGAAGGTAAAGGAAATTGTCATTTACCCAATGGCACAACTATTAAAGGATTTCTACATGTTCCAAAGTTTAGGTGCAATTTACTATCAGTAAGCCGTTGTCAAAGGATCATCAATGTTCAGTGACTTTCTTCCCGGATTTCTGTGTTATGCATGACTTGCATTCAAGGGAATTGATCGGAATGGGTAAATGCAAACGTGTTCTATACTAGATTGAGATGGTGGAAGATAAAAGAAAGGTTATGCTGGCTTCGGTGGAGGTATGGCACAAGAGGCTAGGTCATACGTCTAGTGATAAACTGTCCGGACTTGATTTTGTTAAAAACACTTCTTTTAAGACCCTGGATTGTGATTCGTGTTCAAAAGACAAACACACTCGATTACCTTTTCCAGTGAGTTCTATTAAAAGTAAAGAATGTTTTGAATTGTTACATTGCGACATATGGGGAAGGTACAGAACTCCCTCGCTCTCTGGGGCAAACTATTTTTTGACAATCGTAGACGACTATAGTCGATCTGTTTGGGTTTTTCTTTTAAAACACAAATTTGAGGCTAGCGATTGCCTAGTGTATTTCCACAAAATGGTCAACACACGATTTGGAAAATTGATAAAAAGAATCCGTTGCGACAATGGGGGATAATTTGTTTCAAACTGCATGAATGATTTCTATGTCGAGCAAGGCATAATCCTTGAGACTACCTGCCCCCACACGCCACAACAAAATGGCGTTGTGGAACGCAAGCATAGGCACCTGCTCGAGACTGCACGAGCCCTTAGATTTGAAGCTAATTTTCCTAAGAGGTTTTGGGGCGAATGCTTTATGACGGTTGCCTATATAATCAACCGTCTACCGTCAAAGACTATTAAGAATAAAACCCCTTTTGAGATTCTTTATGAACAAAAGCCCAAGTATGAACATATGAAAGTTTTTTGGTGTCTTGCCTACTTTTGGAACACCGACAAAAGGGGAGACAAGTTTGAATGGAGGGGGAAACCTGGTGTGTTTTTGGGCTACCTGCCAGGGACAAAGGGGTACAAGATATATGATATGATTCATAACAAAATAGTGGTGTCAAGAGACGTGAGATTTGTCGAAAATAATTTTCCCTATTGGAATCTAAACCCCATTGATAGACAAGAAAACAAAAGACTCTTTGATTTCCCACCTTGGTATTATGAGGAAATTGATGAAATCACACCAAACGAAACTGGCAATCCCAACCTACATTATCTAGATAACAACATTCAATTTGATAATGAGAATGAAGTCCTAGATAATGAGCACACAACACTAGATACTGGGCCTTATGATCACCCACAAGGAACTAACCAAACCGAGAACTCCATACAAGACGACGAAGTGGGGAATGTTGGGCCGGAATTAGCCAGACCACAAAGGGTCATAACTCAGCCAAAAAGATTGAACGACTGCATCATCAACCTTCCTCCATCCATTGATCATGCATTACCTTCTTCCAATCAACAATCCTCGACGGTACATCCCCTATCCAATTTTGTTTCTTATGAAATAATTTCGGAATCACACAAAGCCTTTTTAGCGGACATCACTTCCAATGATGAGCCGAAATACTTTAAGGAAGTCGTGCAAGATCAGAATTAGAGGGATGCAATGCAAAGGGAGATAAAATCTCTTGAAGAAAATGACACTTGGACTATAGAAGATTTGCCGGATGGAAAAAGAGCTATAGACTGAAAATGGGTCTATAAGATAAAGTACAAACCAAATGGAAATTTAGAAAGGTACAAGGCTAGGCTAGTGGCGAAGGGATTCACTCAGAGGGAAGGTGTTGATTATCATGACACGTTTGCACCAGTGGCTAAGTTGGTCACAGTTATAAGTTTACTCGCCCTTGCCGTTAAGAAAGAGTGGATTATTCACCAACTCGATGTGAATAATGCATTCTTACATGGGGACTTACACGAAGAAGTTTATATGAAAATCCCACAAGGTTATGATAAAAAGGGAGGAACGAAAGTGTGTTGATTAAGGAAGTCGCTATACGGTTTGAAGCAAGCTTCGAGAAACTGGTACCAAAAATTTACATCAGTTTTACTAGAACTTGGTTTCAAACAATCTTTTGCTGATCACTCACTTTTTATTTACAAGAGGGGGAAGGTGTTTGTTGGTGCTCTCATTTATGTCGATGATGTTATCATAGTCGGAAATAGCAAAGAGAAATTACAAGAGACAAAAACCCATCTTGATAGGAGATTTAGCATTAAAGACCTTGGCCCCCTTAAATACTTTCTCGGAATCGAGGTTGCACGAACGAAAGACGGGTTAGTGCTTAGCCAACGTAAATACACTCTAGACATTTTGGAGGATAGCGGGATGCTAGGGTGTAAACCGAGCTCGTTCCCAATGGAACAAAATCTAAAACTGGAAGCTGATGGTGAAGATGTTCATGTGGATGCGAACATGTATAGACGGTTAGTAGGGAGATTGCTCTATCTCCAAGCCACGAGACCGGACATCACATACCCAGTAAACGTCATAAGCCAATTTGTGTCCGACCCTCCCCAAAGCCATTTGGATTCCGTCATGCGGGTACTTCGGTATTTAAAGGCGACACTGGGTCAAGGCGTTTTCTTCCCTAAAGACGGAGGAACAAACTTGGTCACGTATTGCGACGCCGACTGGTTAGGGTGCCCCTTCACAAGAAGATCACGAACAGGATAGATTCTACTCTTAGGGGGAGCTCCGGTTTCTTGGAAATCCAAGAAACAATCTGTTGTTTCACGGTCCTTAGCTGAAGCTGAATACAGGGCCATGGCCACCACCACCAGTGAGGTTTTATGGATGCGGTGGCTCCTAAAGGGTCTCGAGGCTGAACAAAGTGGACCTACACCACTTTATTGTGACAACCAAGCGGCACGACACATTGCGAATAACCCGGTTTTTCATGAACGAACAAAGCACGTCGAGATGGACTGTTACTTTGTTAAAGAACGGGTAGAATCTCAAGAAGTAGAACCTCGGTGCATCAGCACAAAGATGCAAATAGCCGACCTCTTCACCAAAGCCTTGGGATCCCGACAACTTGAACCTTTACTCGACAAGATGGGCATGAGAAACTTACACGCTCCATCTTGAGGGGGAGTATTGGATTGCATAATTATCTCCTCCTGATTTTCCTCTGAGTCACGTGATTTTTTTATATCCTTAAATGGGTTTCCATATTCATGAAAACAACCTGCCTATTTATTTTTGTAAAACCCGTATTTAAGAATTCCCGAATATTAAATACGCACACTCAGTTTTAGTTAAATTTTATAAATAATAATTATTCAGAAATAATTATTAAGTTTCAGAAATTAAGTTTCAGAAAAATATTACGTATGTATGATACAGAAATCAATGAAACGTTAACAGGAATTACGCACTCAGTTTTATTTAAATATTGCAAATAATTAATTATTCAGAAAATGATTAAACGTTTCTATAAAAATTAAAACACGAGAAATATTATTACATTTCAGAATAAGATTTTTAAACACGAGCTTTTCGTAAATAGTTAAACACGAATTAAAAACAGAAAATGGGCATTTGTGCTTTTGGGCCGGATATTATAGAAATAAAAAAAGAGAGAGAAAGGTTTAATGGGCTTTAGGCCCGATTTTCCTTTGTGAAAAAAAAGGTCGGGAGTTCCCTCTTGTTGTCAAACCAGAACGCAACAAAAATAAAAGAAAAGAAGCGATTAGGGTTTTTTGTTGAACCTGCCGACACAGAAGACAAAAAGAAAGAAAGAAAAAAAAAGCACCGACTATAATCAGACAAAGAGGAAGGGCTCGACCTTGTTTTCTCATTGATTCGTGCATCATCGTCACTCTCCCTCAACCATAGGTATCACTCGTTTAATCACGATTTGGTTTAATTAAGATTGTAAAAAAAACGAATCATGATTGAATCTAAAAGATGGATTGGTGTCGTGTTTTGGCTGGGGTACATGCAGACCGAGAGTCCTAGACTCTCGGTGGTGGCTTTTTGTTGTGCAGCCGACACCCAAGCCACCAAAGTAGGGCGTTTTGATTACAGTAAAGGGGTGTGTGGTTCGTTTACAGTAGGAACCAAGAGAGACCTGGGGTGTTTGGTTCGTAAGAGGGGGCGTTTGGGACTATCAGGCGGTTAGGGGCTGTTTGGGTCTGTCAGAAAAACAAGTAGTGGAAACAGTATAACTAGTAGTGGGAACCGATAAATAACAGTGGGAATATGATAAGGAGCAGTGGGTAAATATTAAACAGAAAATAATAAGGTTTAATTCTAAAACTTGTGACAGTTTAGCGACGAAATATTATGTCGCAGTTGTCATGTCAGATTTAGGACAGTTTTGACCACAACCTTTTAGCGACAGTTAGCAATAGTTAGCGATAGAAATTTCTGTCGCTAATCCAGTTTCGGATTTTATATTTTTTGTTGGCTTGTTTTAGTGCGACCGAGAAAGGGGCATCTCGGTAGGCTCGGGGCTATTTTAAAATTATAAAAATGAAGATTTTGATTATACCTTTTTAATCATTTTTTTTAAATAAATGTTTTAATGATTTATTCATTAAATTAAAATTATTATATTAAATTAGTTTTGTAAAATTAAAAGGGTATAATATTATTAAATGATTTTATTCATTTGGAAATCTTTCTAAATTTAGAAACTTATATTTATAGCAGGTTATTATTTTTAGAAGTATCGTAAATATCAGAATAAGTATTACAGTAATCAGTAACTAATTAAAGACCGTCAGAATTACAATATTTCAAGAATCAGTAATAATAACATAATACAGTTTAATACCGTAATCAGAATACCATATATTATAAAGTAATCAGAAATACATGATGTACGCTATATCAGTAAACATTTAAAGATCAGTCGGGTTATCAGAAATACACCAGACAAACAGATTAATCAGATTATACATAAACAGTAGTAAGAATAAAATAAATTAAACTAAGAACAGATGAAAATCGATAATAGTAAACAGTAATCAGCTAACTTATTTTCGCGTACGTTATTTATGTAGTAACCATGAAGTCGGAGTAGATCTTTCAGCTTTCGTTTTTATTTCATTACGGGACACGAGGTACGGATTTTCCGTCCTTTCAGTAAGGATTTTCTTTCCTATGCATGATTAGGATTCACCGACTGCAGCCAAATGTTTTCCCCAGTATATGTTTAAGCTTATCAGAAATCATGTTAATAATTAAATAAATTTCCTGAGCATTATATACAAGCATTCCCAGTTTATATACTAGTTACGGAGGTACCGTAACCATGGCACTAAAGGCACCAGTGTCGTGACTCACATACAGGAGAGTGATATCCTGCATCGTCCCACTCATGTTCAGTTTGGCCATTTTTGTATGTATGTTTAGTGGGGCGTATGGATGCATCCTAGGCTTATCAATTTACAAGTTATCAGGGTGAATGTGGTGTGTGCTCTACATCCTTCACATTGGAGCTGATCCCTCCACCCAGCACGGTTATTTAGAGGTCACCCCTCTACAGTTATTTAGAGGTCACCCCTCTACAGCATGACGAGGTCACCCCTCCAGTTATTGATGCACCGTTGTTACAGCACAGGACCTATATAAGCTCTGGCAATTAAAATAAAAGAAATGCATGTTTTCATATTTAACAGATAACAGTTCAGCTTTATTATTTTATAAATCAGTCTTTACATATTATACACAGATTTCCGCTGCAACTTTACTTATCAGTCTTACAGCTCCAGTATTTTATCATCTGCTTCATTTTAGTAATTCCTTATCATTCTTTATATCCGTTCACTGAGCGTTATGCTCAGCCGTAGTTCCTTTCATGCTCTAACGGCAGGTACACCACGACGGTCTTAGGATTCTGAGAGCATGTGCATTTGGATGGAAGCTATCCAGACTTCTTACTTTATGCACTTCTTACATTATTCTGCTTATTTGGACATTGTTTAGTCCTTTCCTTCAGCATTTACTTTTTATGTTTTGAGCTTATGTTTGGATTATCGATGTTTGATTCTGGTATTTCCTTTATGGTCAGTTAATGTTCTAGGACATTTATCTTATGCTTCGATGACATGCCATAAATACACGTAACGGTCCACTTATCCAAGTAGGGTGTTACAATTATGGGTATCAGAGCCAAGTTTCGACCTGTAGGCTCTAAAACTTGACCTGTGGCTAGTGAGTAGTCACCAGGAAATTCCCAGATTTTGGCGTTGTTATCTTTCATGTTTTTATGCAATTTTCAGTCACTTTTCTTCGTTAATCAGTCAGTTTTTTAAAGTTTTGACTAAGTAAAAGGTTAGTACAGGACTGACCATGTTTAGACGCATGTGCTTTTCTACGAATTTTATTTTGGTGAACCAACCCATAGGCGTTCACCCTTGCCGTTCAGATTTTGTATTGGTAAACCGACCCATAGGCGTTTATCCTTACTCAGGTCAGATTCATGTTTTCAGTCGAATATTACTTGGTGAACCAGCCCATATACATTCACCAATGTTCAGATCAAATTTTCATGCTTTACAGTCGAATGTTGTTTTGTGAACCGATCCATAGTTGTTCACCTTTGTCATATCATGACATTTTTGAAATTTTGACAAGTATGGATTGGACTACAACCATCCATATTTAGTCCCAGATTGTAAATTTCTACACATGACAGTTCTCAGAATATTTTGAAAACTATGGATCGAACCAGAATCGCCATACTTAATCACAGGTTTTATTCCTTGAAGTTTTGTGGAGTGAACCATAACTATCCACATCAGTTGATGATAAAACTCAGTTGATTATGCTTCTATGTTAATTGTATCAGTCAAGTTTATACTTTCACGTGAATGTCGTTTTCATGCTGACTAAGTTCATGTCTCCTTATGAGGATTATGTTTTCAACAAGGTGATGATGTTTTCATGCTAAGATATAGAAGGGGCTACAGTTAAATCCTGTTTTCATAATAATCATGTTTGATCTTCATCAGTCATGTCTTCATGCTGACCATTGTTGAAATCCTGTTTAATCATATTCTTGAAACTCTATACAACCAGCTTTAAGTCCACGCAGAAATTACCAGGCTATCATGTTACTCAGTTCAGTTTAGTTTACTACCGTTTAAATCAATTTAATTCCTTGATCATGTCAAACAAGCGACACTAGTATCAATCATCCCATAAAATTTCCACCAGTGCCACGTATAGTATTCCATATATACCCCATCTACAATGTCTCAGTTATACTCCATGTACAGTGATTCATGTGTACTCCACGTACAGTGTCTCAGATATGCTTCATGTGCAATATTCAGTTTGCACTTCATGTACAGTAGTCCAGGTGTACACTAGGTACCCTACTCCATGGATATTGCTAATCGATCCTCAATCATCTCAGGCGTTTCCACTTGTCGATATTTTACCAGGTGTTGATGTTGCTCGGGAGTTGAAGATTTTACCAGATGCTGATGCTGCGAACACTTTGAAGACCTCAAAATTGCTGATGCTGCTGATACTTTGGAGATTTCTCAAGATGCTGATGCTGATGCTGTTATACTATAAAGACACTGCAGAGAAAGGACGAAAACTATAAATTTGAAGTTTCTGACAAGAGTAAATTTCAACCATCAGACACTACCATTCTATCCCATGCCTTACTTCCTCAGTTAGCTGTCACACACTACTCAGCTAACCGTTCATTCAGAAGAGTGGGAACCGGAACTTAGCCGGCCACTCAACAAAATATTTACAAGAATCACGGTCATGATAATGACTGTCATAAGTGACAGACAAAGCAGTAGTGACAACTACCGTGCTTATAATTAATCAGTCAGTAACCAACAGAACTCCGGAACGGACGTGACAAGAAATACAAGAGGTCAGTAGTCTAACCGGTCCACCAATCCTAGCAGTTACCAAAATTTTCAGCCTTGTTCAGATTTATCTACTAAAACACATGTCAAGTCATCACTCAAGACATAGGTCGCAGATATCATTTCGGAAGACACATATCACGACACCAGTCATGGTACACGTCATACGAATATCTTCTCAGAGTACGAGTCAGAACTCATAACTCTGTATGTTTGTTAAATCAGACTCTCAGAAATTCAGGGTACCCTCTAAGGGGATATGACTGTTTCGTCATGCCACGTATAAAATCAGATCATGAAAGATCCATTTATCACCACTGAAGTATTAATCAGGTTAAACACGCAGTATTCATTCTGTGAGGTTACAAACGAACATATTCAGTGAAAGTTGTCACGTTTACTTCACGTATTCTTATGTCAGCTTATTCTTAAATCAACTATTTATCTACCTCCCAGCCAGAAAAGACTCCACTATCACCAATATTTATTATGGTTTTCCTTTCAGTTAACGACGAGATCCGTCTTACCAAATCCCAAATATACTCAATATACTTTCTGTCAGAAAAATCAGTACAAATTATTTCTGCTTTACAAGCGCGTGACTTATCATTACATAGCTACGAAGACTTTTAGCTACCAGTTATAAATTCACTTCTAAAATTCCTCGAATCCATGATCAGCAGATTATACTAAAATTTCCAGATGTCATTCCAGAAATTCCTTCCTAACTACGAGACATAATTTAACATCGAGCTTGTCTCAAGAATAGTGCATGTTTTCCAAAACTCTTTATTCCAGAGTTGCATCTAAGTTAAAAGGGTTGCGGCATTTGCTGCAAGAGTTACTAGAACAAGGCTGTATTCGCCCTAACGCACCACTAGGAGGTGTACCGTTTTTTTGTCTATCAGAAAGAAGGCCGGTAACATGAGATCATGTATCGATCACCGAAAATTTACAAGGTCGCCATTCATAAAACGATACTCATTCCACGAACGATATCTTAAATATGTTCCAGAACAATTCGCAACCGTGACACCAGTAGTGGTGAGAGAAGAACTTGATGTTTTTCCAGACTGCTATTGCACACATTGTAGTCTCTCTAAAAATTTTGATTTTATACTTCTGAGCTCCCTAATGCTCCAGCTATGTTATGAAATTTATGAATAAAAATTTTCCATGACTAGTCAACCGGATTTCCACCAAAATGTCCCATAATCAGGCAAAATTTTGATAGAAGCAGTATCACACAATTATGCAGCTATGTTCATATCTAGATACCTGACATACCGTAGGTTCAAGATAGAACGCCATCATGATAGTGAATTACTACAATCCTTAGAAATTTCTGAACAGAAATGAGAAGGAATTTCATGAAATCATTATTAGTTACCACAGACTCAAAAAAAATTATGATACTATCTAAGTCATCGTCATCCATGTAATCAACCATCGTGTTTTCTTTCATCCGAAAGGATTACGCAGTAGCAGATCTGCAGGAAGTTCAACAACAAATCTTAAGATTTCAAGGTATTCCATCGACCATCATACCAAACAGAATTCATGTTCACAATCACGTGTATGTTTACGTCCACCTTACGCCCATGTTTATTTTCACTTCCACGATTAACTCTCATTCGTAGTATAATTCTGTTTTAGTTCATGTCTTGTGCTATCTCATGATTTAAGCTCACGTTAGCGTTCATAACATTGTTCACGCTCAAGTTCGTGTGCCGTTTCGTGATACACGATTCATAGTTTATTACCGAATACGGTTACAAAAAGCTTGAGAAACCAGACCCAAGTTTAGCACTGTTTTCCATACTCAGGCAGATGTTTCAGTCTCAGGCCGTATCGGTTAGCATTCCTTCCTCAGTCAGCATACGTTCATGATATGTCTAGTATCACGTTCACGGCATATTCCATGCCAGCGTTCATCAGATGATCACGAACTACGTTCACAATTGCTCACGTAGCACGTTCACAACTGTACAAGTAGTTCGTCCCTATACGTTTTCAACATCTTGCTCAGAGATATAAATGTTATCCTCTTAGGATATTGTACGTACCGTTTCATGTATACTACATACTATAGCATATTCATTTTATCAGATTCAGAAAATCCATCTTAAGTATGGAGCCAGAAACTATTTCAGCAGTTATCAGGACAGGGTCATCAGGACCAATATTTTCATTGTGTTTAGACCTTTGAAGGAGTCGTTTCGAGCGGAAGCCACTCGGAACGGAGGAGTCCATCCGGACCTCTCATCCTTTTCCTTCAATAATTCAGTTAAGTTCTTCTAGACATGTTACATTCCAAGTTCTCTTCAGCCATGTCACGTTACATGATCACCTCAGTCATGTCATGTTTATAGCTATCAGGAGTATTATGTCTTAATTAGAAGACGAATTATCCTTCAGCTTATTTATCTTTTCTGTTTACGTGTTCTTTCAGTTCTTATAACTTCATCAGCTTATTACCTTTAATTCGAGGACGAATTCTCCTTTTAGAGGGGAAGAATTGTAAAAACCCAGTACAGTCGTATCCTTAATTCGAGGACGAATTATTTTTTTTAGAGGGGAAGAATTGTAAAACCCGTATTTAAGAATTCCCGAATATTAAATACGCACGCTCAGTTTTAGTTAAATTTTATAAATAATAATTATTCAGAAATAATTATTAAGTTTCAGAAATTAAGTTTCAGAAAAATATTACGTATGTATGATACAGAAATAAATGAAATGTTAACACGAATTACGCACTCAGTTTTATTTAAATATTGCAAATAATTAATTATTCAGAAAATGATTAAACGTTTCTATAAAAATTAAAACACGAGAAATGTTATTACGTTTCAGAATAAGATTTTTAAACACGAGCTTTTCGTAAATAGTTAAACACGAATTAAAAACAGAAAATGGGCATTTGTGATTTTGGGCCGGATATTATAGAAATAAAAAAAAAGAAAGAGAGAAAGGTTTAATGAGCTTTAGGCCCGATTTTCCTTTGTGAAAAAAAGGTCGGGAGTTCCCTCTTGTTGTCAAACCAGAACGCAACAAAAAAAAAGCGATTAGGGTTTTTTGTTGAACCTGCCGACACAGAAGACAAAAATAAAGAAAGAAAAAAAAAGCGCCGACTATAATCAGACAAAGAGGAAGGGCTCGACCTTGTTTTCTCATTGATTCGTGCATCATCGTCACTCTCCCTCAACCACAGGTATCACTCGTTTAATCACGATTTGGTTTAATTAAGATTGTAATAAAAAAAGAATCATGATTGAATCTAAAAGATGGATTGGTGTCGTGTTTTTGCTGGGGTACACGCAGACCGAGAGTCCTAGACTCTCGGTGGTGGCTTTTTGTTGTGCAGCCGACACCCAAGCCACCAAAGTGAGGCGTTTTGATTACAGTAAAGGGGTGTGTGGTTCGTTTACAGTAGGAACCAAGAGAGACCAGGGGTGTTTGGTTCGTAAGAGGGGGCGTTTGGGACTATCAGGCGGTTAGGGGCTGTTTGGGTCTGTCAGAAAAACAAGTAGTGGAAACAGTAAAACTAGCAGTGGGAACCGATAAATAACAGTGGGAATATGATAAGGAGCAGTGGGTAAATATTAAACAGAAAATAATAAGGTTTAATTCTAAAATTTGTGACAGTTTAGCGACGAAATATTCTGTCGCAGTTGTCATGTCAGATTTAGGACAGTTTTGACCACAACCTTTTAGCGACAGTTAGCAATAGTTAGCGACAGACATTTCTGTCGCTAATCCAGTTTTGGATTTTATATTTTTTGTTGGCTAGTTTTAGTGCGACCGAGAAAGGGGCATCTCGGTAGGCTCGGGGCTATTTTAAAATTATAAAAATGAAGATTTTGATTATACCTTTTTAATCATTTTGTTTAAATAAATGTTTTAATGATTTATTCATTAGATTAAAATTATTATATTAAATTAGTTTTGTAAAATTAAAAGGGTATAATATTATTAAATGATTGTATTCATTTGGAAATCTTTCTAAATTTAGAAACTTATATTTATAGCAGGTTATTATTTTTAGAAGTATCGTAAATATCAGAATAAGTATTACAGTAATCAGTAACTAATTAAAGACCGTCAGAATTACAATATTTCAAGAATCAGTAATAATAACATAATACAGTTTAATACCGTAATCAAAATACCATATATTATACAGTAATCAGAAATACATTATGTACGCTATATCTGTAAACATTTAAAGATCAGTCGGGTTATCAGAAATACACCAGACAAACAGATTAATCAGATTATACATAAACAGTAGTAAGAATAAAATAAATTAAACTAAGAACAGATGAAAATCGATAATAGTAAACAGTAATCAGTTAACTTATTTTCGCGTACGTTATTTATGTAGTAACCATGAAGTCGGAGTAGATCTTTCAGCTTTCGTTTCTATTTCATTACTGGACACGAGGTACGGATTTTCCGTCCTTTCAGTAAGGATTCACCGACTGCAGCCAAATGTTTTCCCCAGTATATGTTTAAGCTTATCAGAAATCATGTTAATAATTAAATAAATTGCCTGAGCATTATATACAAGCATGACCAGTTTATGTACTAGTTACGGAGGTACCGTAACCATGGCACTAGAGGCACCAGTGTCGTGACTCACATGCAGGAGAGTGATATCCTGCATCGTCCCACTCATGTTCAGTTTGGCCATTTTTATATGTATGTTTAGTGGGGCGTATGGATGCATCCTAGGCTTATCAGTTTATAAGTTATCAGGGTGAATGTGGTGTGTGCTCTACATCCTTCACATTGGAGCTGATCCCTCCACCCAGCACAGTTATTTAGAGGTCACCCCTCTACAGTTATTTAGAGGTCACCCCTCTACAGCATGACGAGGTCACCCCTCCAGTTATTCATGCACCGTTGTTACAGCACATGACCTATATAAGCTCTGGCAATTAAAATAAAAGAAATGCATGTTTTCAGATTTAACAGATAACAGTTCAGCTTTATTATTTTATAAATCAGACTTTACATATTATACACAGATTTCCGCTGCAACTTTACTTATCAGTCTTACAGCTCCAGTATTTTATCATCTGCTTCATTTTAGTAATTCCTTATCATTCTTTATATCCGTTCACTGAGCGTTATGCTCAGCCATAGTTCCTTTCATGCTCTAACGGCAGGTACACCAGGACGCTCTTAGGATTCTGAGAGCATGTGCATTTGGATGGAAGCTATCCAGACTTCTTACTTTATGCACTTCTTATATTATTCTGCTTATTTGGACATTGTTTAGTCCTTTCCTTCAGCATTTACTTTTTATGTTTTGAGCTTATGTTTGGATTACCGATGTTTGATTCCGGTATTTCCTTTATGGTCAGTTAATGTTCTAGGACATTTATTTTATGCTTTGATGACACGCCATAAATACACGTAACGGTCCACTTATCCAAGTGAGGTGTTACAATTATGGTATCAAAGCCAGGTTTCGACCTGTAGGCTCTAAAACTTGACCTGTGGCTAGTGAGTAGTCACCAGGAAATTCCCAGATTTTGGCGTTGTTATCTTTCATGTTTTTATGCAATTGTCAGTCACTTTTCTTCGTTAATCAGTCAGTTTTTTTAAAGTTTTGACTAAGTAAAAGGTTAGTACAGGACTAGCCATATTTAGACGCATGTGCTTTTCTACGAATTTTGTTTTGGTGAACCAACCCATAGGCGTTCACCCTTGCCGTTCAAATTTTGTATTGGTAAACCGACCCATAGGCGTTTATCCTTACTCAGGTCAGATTCATGTTTTCAGTCGAATATTACTTGGTGAACCAGCCCATATACATTCACCAATGTTCAGATCAAATTTTCATGCTTTACAGTCGAATGTTATTTTGTGAACCGGTCCATAGTTGTTCACCTTTGTCATATCATGACATTTTTGAAATTTTGACAAGTATGGATTGGACTACAACCATCCATATTTAGTCCCAGATTGTAAATTTCTACACATGACAGTTCTCAGAAAATTTTGACAAGTATGGATCGAACCAGAATCGCCATACTTAATCACAGGTTTTATTCCTTGAAATTTTGTGGAGTGAACCATAACTATCCACATCAGTTGATGATAAAACTCAGTTGATTATGCTTCTATGTTAATTGTATCAGTCAAGTTTATACTTTCACATGAATGTCGTTTTCATGCTGACTAAGTTCATGTCTCCTTATGAGGATTATGTTTTCAGCAAGGTGATGATGTGTTCATGCTAAGATATAGAAGGGGCTACAGTTAAATCCTGTTTTCATAATAATCAGGTTGGATCTTCATCAGTCATGTCTTCATGCTGACCATTGTTGAAATCCTGTTTAATCATATTCTTGAAACTCTATACAACCAGCTTTAAGTCCACGAAGAAATTACCAGGCTATCATGTTACTCAGTTCAGTTCAGTTTACTACCGTTTAAATCAATTTAATTCCTTGATCATGTCAGACAAGCGACACTAGTATCAATCATCCCATAAAATTTCCACTAGTGCCACGTATAGTATTCCATATATACCCCATGTACAATGTCTTAGTTATACTCTGTGTACAGTGATTCATGTGTACTCCACGTACAGTGTCTCAGATATGCTTCATGTGCAATATTTAGTTTGTACTTCATGTACAGTAGTCCAGGTGTACACCAGGTACCCTACTCCATGGATATTGCTAATCGATCCTCAATCATCTCAGGCGTTTCCACTTGTCGATATTCTACCAGGTGTTGATGCTGCTCGGGAGTTGAAGATTTTACCGGATGCTGATGCTGCGAACACTTTGAAGACCTCAAAATTGCTGATGCTGCTGATACTTTGGAGATTTCTCAAGATGCTGATGCTGATGCTGTTATACTATAAAGACACTGCAGAGCAAGGACGAAAACTATAAATTTGAAGTTTCTGAAAAGAGTAAATTTCAACCATCAGACACTACCATTCTATCCCATGCCTTACTTCCTCAGTTAGCTGTCACACGTTACTCAGCTAACCGTTCATTCAGAAGAGTGGGAACCGGAACTCAGCCGGCCACTCAGCAAAATATTTACAAGAATCACAGTCATGATAATGACTGTCATAAGTGACAGACAGAGCAGTAGTGACAACTACCGTGCTTATAATTAATCAGTCAGTAACCAACAGAACTCCGGAACAGACGTGACAAGAAATACAAGAGGTCAGTAGTCTAACCGGTCCGCCAATCCTAGCAGTTACCAAAATTTTCAGCCTTGTTCAGATTTATCTACTAAAACACATGTCAAGTCATCACTCAAGACATAGGTCGCAGATATCATTTCGGAAGACACATATCACGACACCAGTCATGGTACACGTCATACGAATATCTTCTCAGAGTACGAGTCAGAACTCATAACTCTGTATGTTTGTTAAATCAGACTCTCAGAAATTCAGGGTACCCTCTAAGGGGATATGACTGTTTCGTCATGCCACGTATAAAATCAGATCATGAAAGATCCATTTATCACCACTGAAGTATTAATCAGGTTAAACACGCAGTATTCATTCTGTGAGGTTACAAACGAACATATTCAGTGAAAGTTGTCACGTTTACTTCACGTATTCTTATGTCAGCTTATTCTTAAATCAACTATTTATCTACCTCCCATCCAGAAAAGACTCTACTATCACCAATATTTATTATGGTTTTCCTTTCAGTTAACGACGAGATCCGTCTTACCAAATCCCAAATATACTCATTATACTTTCTGTCAGAAAAATCAGTACAAATTATTTCTGCTTTACAAGCGCGTGACTTATCATTACATAGCTACGAAGACTTTTAGCTACCAGTTATAAATTCACTTCTAAAATTCCTCGAATCCATGATCAGCAGATTATACTAAAATTTCCAGATGTCATTCCAGAAATTCCTTCCATACTTCTTCATAAACAATATGAAATCTTTCTCCAGATATTACCTTGAACACGTGAGAGATTTAGGCTGATAAACAGACCCATTTGCAAACCAATTAATATTGGATTGAATTAAAGTTGATGAACCCAAGAAACCAGTTGCCATTAATTTTCCTTTGAAATAAAAAGGATCGAATATTTGCTAAATTTGAAGATTGTAGTTGTCAGTAAATAAAACAACAGAGACTAAATTTGTTAAAAATGGTTTGTTATGATTGGGGGCCATGAGGGCATTCTAAAAGCTATGCCCCTCCGTTGGCGTAAAAAGCCGGCTCACTCATTCATTTGACACCTCGTTAGTGATCGACAAGAGAATAAATTGCATGTGGGCTTTACCTTAATTTTTTTGCCCACCTTCCATCTACCAAAATATAAACAACCGAGATTAAATCTTATTTTTTAATTAAAAAATGGAGGGATATTTTCGTCATTTTAAACCCATCCATCCCACCCACCTCCACATACATCTCACCCTGTATCTTTTCTTAAATCTAACACAAAGATACACAAAAAACACACACATAAGCTTATTCAATCATCATCTGGATCCAAAACATATACTAAAACACACATAAATAAAAAATCTTCAACAAATCACGTTAAAATTTAAAGAAAAAGATGTTGATGCCATTGAAGAACAAATCACCAGGTTATATCATCATCATTTATATCTTTTTTTTAGCTTTTTTTGATGTAAATAAGCTTATTTTGATGTGATTATTGACGTATTAGCTTTTTTATTAAATGATTAATGAGAAAAAGCTTATAAATTATCATCATTTTTATTATGATGAATTATAAGCTAACTTATTAGCTTATTTTCATGAATTATAAGATTTTATGGCTTAATTCGTTGAACAAATTTAATATGATATGTTAGTGAAATATCATATATGATATATTTTATCATATATGATGTAAAGCTAAAATATCATATATGATAAAATATATCATATATGATTATGCGCTTGAAAATTCAATTAAATCTTTTTTATTTTTGTAAAGAAGGTTGTTTACAAGGAATGTTGAACATTACAAGTATCCAAAAGGCCAAGAAGCTTAATGAAGAAGCTCATGAATTTTTATTTTACGTTTAAAATATATTGTTTGTTTTTTTCCTTGTAATCTCCTAATGGAGTTTTGACGTATATGAATGATTTTGTAATCCATTGGTATCTTGTACAAAGTTTTGTTAATATGGTTTAACTTTCTTGGTATTATGTCATGATGGTTTTGATACATAAAGCCATATATGATAATGCACTATCATATATGATAATGCATTATCATATATGATACTTAAGAAAAACTTTGATATGTTAAACAAAGAATATGATGAATTTATGATTACAACAAACAGTATGCACAATCAGTAATCAAACACTTGTTCATAACATTAAAAAATATACTTTTGAACAGAATGATATATGATAATTCGAACAAAACTTAACCTAATGTAAAATCATATATGATATACCCCTGATATCATATATGATAACCATTTATACAAAATTAAAAAATGGAAATAACATTATTATTGAAACTACTCTTCTAACAATAAACTATTCTTAAAAAAAATTATCAAATGATGAATTCATGAATAACGCCTACTCCATCTTGATCCTTAAAACATATCCGTGCACATCCTCTTGTTATAATTAACATCCCTCTCTGCTTTGCTTCAAATCAGAAAATCGTACCATCTCTGTCTGACTGCATTTATAAAAGAAAGAAAAGAACATATTATACAACATTTTAACACCAAAATGAATTACTCATATATATGATAGAAGGTAGGTTTCAAGAGTTTATACAAATTTTCTGAAAAATACTCATACAAAATCTGTTTTTTCTTGTGGTTTGTTTGATATATCATATATGATAGTTATATCAATATGATAACTGATGATATATCATATATGATATATCGTCAGTTATGATGTATGATATATCAAGCTTTTTTTAGCTTACATCAACAAACTTAATTCAACTTACATTTTCTTGTGGTTTGTTTGATATATCATATATGATAGTTATATCATATATGATAACTGATGATATATCATATATGATATATCTATCATGTATGATATATTATCAGTTATCATATTTCAGCTTACATCAACAAACTTAATTCATCTTACATAAAATACTGTATGATTCCCCAAAATAAGCTAATAAGCTAGCTTATTCATAACTCTCATGTAATTCGTAAGCGTATTCACATAACTCCTATCTAATTCACAAGCTTATTCATAACTCACATCTAATTCAAAATCTTATTCAAACAAATAAACTTATTCACATAAATCACCTAATTAAAAGCTAATTTCGATCAACATAAGAACAATCAATCATAATATTTCATTCAAAATAAGCTAATGATAATACATTAATAAGCTTATTCGAAATCAAATAAACTAAAAAATAAGAACAGATTACGAGAATAAAAACCGGATATAAATTCGTGTTAATTAGTTGATGTAATTAATCGATTCGTGATGGAATAATGATGATGTCGTGACGAATTTGTGATTATACGCTTCAATTTATAGAGAGAGAAAGTAGATCGGGGTAGAGAGAGAAGTGATAGAACGGGGTGTGTGTGTATGTGTGTGTGTTTATGAGAAAGAAAGGAGAAAATGGTTTATATAATGGGCGGTGAAATGACGAAAATGACCCTGTAGTATAAAATGAGATTTAATCTCAGCCATTAGATGGTAGAAAAATGGAGGGTGGGAATGAGTCCCCTCATATCTTAGATAAGTTTGGTTAGGGGTGAGCATGGGGCGGTTTGGGGCGGTTTTATGCTAAAACCAAAAACCAAACCGCAAACTTCGGTTTTAACATATCACAAACCATTTGATTTCGGTTTTTTCGGTTTCGGTTTTTCGGTTTTTTTCATTGTAGCGGGTCAGTTTCGGTTTTTATTTCGGTTTTTTACTCTTTTGATTTTGCGCATTGGGCTTCCTATTTACAATAAACCTCATCATCAATAGTCAATCACTTTCGATACAAATAAAACTCATCATATTGCAAGTTACAACCAACAATAATAGTTTCAATTAGTTACAGACGTTACAATAATAGCAATATTAGTTACCATCAAATTATATAAAACCTAAAAATATAATAAAATAATAAAATTCTTATATACCAATCACAAATCTAACAAAATTTAGATGAAAGAAATATAATCAATTATTTTAATATCTTATATAAATGTGTATATTTAAACAAAAAAAGAACCAAACATATCACATATATAACTATCTAAATATATAAAAATATATTAATTTTGTATACCTAAGTGGGGCGGGGTGGTTTTTCGGTTCGGTTTTATACATTCAACCAAAAACCACCCCAAACATTCGGTTTTCAAATATGTGCAAACCATCATTTCGGTTCTTCCATTAGGGCGGGTTTTTTGGTGCGTTTTTTTTTCGGTTTTTCGGTTTTTTTTTCGGTTTTTCGGTTTTATGCTCACCCCTAAGTTTGGTACCCAAATAAACTTAAATCTTTCAATTTAGTAAAACACAATTTTTTATTTGTATTTTTGTTATAAAGATAAAGATAAATATTAGAATCACATAATTTTTACATAAAAACTTTCATATAATAAGTTATTTGAATCAATTATTACTTTTTTTTCTACTGATTTTTTATTTTATGATAAATCATTTTGTTACACATCACAGTGTAGATATTTTTATGTAAAATTTATATGATCATAACATTTTTTCCCCTAGTTTTTTTCATCCACTAAATTAAAATATCTCAAAATATCATATACAACTTATGTAACATATACAACTTATTCAACTTAATAAAAAACTTTAAAAAAATATACTTTATTCTCTTACACATGTGTAAGAGAAAAAAAATTTGTGTAAGAGTTTGTTTTTATTCAACTTATTTAAAAAATTTATGCGATTTTTAATAAAATTTTAACTTTTTATTAAAAAATTCCTTTTTAATTTAAACTTTTTTTATGCGGCTTTTACTATGATTAGACATTGACATATACCTTGGTTCGACAACAATTTAACAATTATTTAAGATTTCTTTTTATAAAATCAATAAATACTTTTATATGACTTGTACAAATTTTTAATAATAAATAGTATTATGATTAGATGTGCAAAAAGTAAATATTTGTAAAAGTTTCTTTTATAATACTTTTATATAATTTTCATGCGACTTGTATTTTATTAATATAAAAAAGATAAATAGTTTTTATGCAACCTCTAAATAAATTTCAAGCGATTTGTACTTTTTTTTTAAATAACTAATTTTTATATAAAAAAACATTTTTTAATTAAAAAGGTATATTTTATTAAAAAAATGTTTGTACATTTTTTATAAACCATTTTTAATAAAAAAATAAATAAATTTTTATTAAAAATTGGTTTTTATAAAAAATTTCATATATTTTTTTTTCATAAAAAAATTCTAATATAATTATTTTTAAATAATATTTAGTATTTTATAAAAATATTTTTTGATTTTAAAAAATATATTTTAACTATTTATAAAAAATTAATGTTTATAAAAAATTATTTTTAATAAAAACACTAGTTATTTTTTTAAAAATAAATAAACAAACAAGTCACATGAAAATTAATTAGAAGTTGCATAAAAAATTATTTACTTTTTTTAAAATAATAAAAGTACAAGTTCCATGAAAATTACATAAAGGTTGCATAAAAGAAACTTTTACAAGTATCTAATTTTTGCACATCTAATCATAGTACTATTTATTATTTAAAAATTTGTATAAGTTGCATAAAAGTACTTATATTTTTTGTAAAAAAAAATCTTACACAATTGTACGTCAAATTAATGTCTAACAAAAATATAAGTCAATATCTAATCATAATACAAGTCGCATAAAGAAAGGTTTAAATTAAGAAAGTACTTTTATTTTTTAATAAAAATCGCATAAAAATTTTAAATAGGTTAAATAAAAACATATCTTTACTCACTTTCTCACAATGCCACTTTTTCTCTTAAACAAAGTTAATTTTCTCTTACACATGTGTAAGAGAATAATGTACAATTTTTTTAAAGTTAATTAAATCGTATAAATTGCTTAATTTGTATAAGTCGTATAAATATTTTGAGTAATTATTATTTGATAATGTTCAAAAAAGCAATTCTTATTTGATAGATGAAAAAAACAAATAAAAGCATTTCAAAAATTAGCCTCAGTTTTAAAAAGGTCTTACTAAGTTGGTAAAAACATACAACCAAAACGAAACGACACCGTAGTTGTAATCTTCATTGATCACTCTTTGCTATCAAAAAGAAGACATCTATTTTTTATCTGCTACAAGCAACTTTTCTATTTTGTCATCAAATTTGGATAATCTGTTAAAGATATGCAACCTGTGTCAAGTAATGTGGTTCCAAAGATCTGGGCAATCAATCTTGTGAGACAAATAGTTCGACTCTTCATATACAGGGTCTCAAATTTTGGCTCACAAATCAAAGATCTGAAATAAAGATTGATACCCTACGATTAACTTGATACATATTGTATAAAACGGAAACGTAATTGTGAAGATATGAAATTTCATGTCCCCATCACAAAGTCAACAAACTTGAGCGCAATTGTGAAGATAGGAAATATCATGTCCTCATGTCTCATGACAAAGTCAACAAACTTGAACTTATACGAATTTCGCTTTATACTATCGGACATGTAATTTTGTGGACAAAATACTACGTAGTAGTAATTAATGTACATAACAAATATAGCGAACAACGACAATACAATTAACGATATAAGTAATGGGCAGAATGGACTTAACAAACACAAACATGTTAGCTTTACGCTATCTTTGACGCGTGAGCTTATCAAAGTTTATCGTAACATGAGTTTATTGGTTTTTAAAAATATGATATTATTAAAAAAAGTCTGGTTTGACTGACAGAGCTTGAAGGAACATACTTAAAAAAATAAGCTCCTAAATAAAATGTTAGTTAGACTAGCATGTAAAAAAATAAGCTTAAGCTTCATGTTTTAACATCCAGCTCTAACGATCCGCTCTAACTTTTAAAAATATCAAACATACTTTTAGTTTATATAATCATTTTTTATTTGGTTTTGAGTTTATGTTACAAAGTTATATTTTGTGGTTATTTTGAAAATTATAAGCTAGCTCGTTATGTTCATGATAAACTTATAAAAATCGAAAATTTTCAAATTAAACATTAAAATTGAACTTATAAAACATAAGCCTAAAACCAAATAAGTCACAAACTGATTATACAAGCTATAATACACACCCAGAAGAGACAAATGAGTAAAGTGTGAGTGTAATACCCCAATTTGATAAGTGGACCGTTACGCGTATTTATGACGTGTCATCAAAGCATGCAAGGTAATATGTACTAAAACATACATGACCATAGGGAAAACCGGAATCAAACATCGATTCCCAAACATAAGCCTAAAACATAAATAAAGCAAATGAACTAGGAGGACAAGACAAGTGTCCAAATAAGCATAAGTATATGAAGGCAAAAAGGAGAAGAAGTCTAAGGCAGCTTCCATCTTATACACGTCCTCCAAATGCCCGATTCTATCCATGGGTACCTTCCGTTTTGGGACATGGAAAGGAAAAAAACGGCTGAGCAATACGCTCAGTGAACGGATATATAACATGGTATGAATGGCTAAAATATAAGTAAAGACTGAAAAGCAACAGAAATGTATAAGTCCTGGAAAACCTGGAACATGTTCATAAAACTGATTTTATAGTTTGAGAAGGCTTATGTTTTTATATGAAATTCTGTAATAATTAGCCAATAGCCCATATATGTCATGAGGTTCCACCGTGCATAAATACTTGGAGGGAAGACCTCGTCATGCAATTAGAGGGGTTGCCCCTAAATAGTATGGGTAGGAGGGATCAACTCCTTGTGAAGGATCCAAGGCACACATCTCGTTCACCATGAAAATCCTATAAAATATGTAACTAGGATGCACCCATACGCCCCACATGATAATATAATATAATGGCCAAAACTGAAAAGGGACGCCACGAGCAATCACTCCGCTGTGAGGAAGTCATAACACTGGTGCCTCCAGTGTTATGGTTATGGTACCTCCATAACTAGGTGACACTGGTCATGCATGTATATGGCTTAGGCATTTAATCTAACATAAGTATCAAACATATAAAACAATAATGGTAAAACAGTTGGCTGCAAACGGGGAATCCTAATAAGAAAAGAATGTCCATACTAAAGGACGGAAAATCCGTACCTTGTGTCCAGTGAACGAGGAAAGACGAAAGGATGAAAGTCCTACTCCGACCTCACTAATGCTACATAAATAGGGGACATGTATAGGTATTCTGATTACTGACTGCGTAACTGATTATAACATGTCTTAGCTTGTTTTATATGTTCTTGTCTTGTTTTACTGATTTAAATGTTATATTGTGGTTATCATGTATTTCATGTATTCTAATTAAGTGTTAACTTGTATCCTTGTATTATTATACTTGTTGTGTTATAATAAGTAACTTTCCAAAAATAGAAAGTTTCTAAAAATATACCAGTTTCTAAAAATAGAAAGTTTCCAAAAATAGTAAGTTTCCTAAAAATAGAAAGTTTCCATATTTAGAAATAAGCTGGATTAATAATCTAATAATATAAGCTTAAGTTTACTGGTTAAATATCATAAGTCATGTAATCAATAGTATAGTTTATTAATAATATCATGTTAATTAAATAAACTATAGGTTATACGATTTAATTAAATATAAGCATGATTTAATTAAATTAAGGCATATAAAATACTTAGGTTAAACATGTATTAATAATTTATTAATGATAACTTAAGTCGTGATTTATTAATTAATTATAATCTATGTTTTTTTAATAATTAATTATTACTATAGTCTAAGTTAAATGGTAAAATACTTAGGTAAAAAAACATGTATTATTTCTAAACTAATTATAACCTAAGTCCATGTTAAATTAAATTAATTACTAGTCATGGTTTTAATTAATTTAATTTTCTTAAAAAAAATAACATAACTTGTAAAAGTTAATCATGTGATCGAACCCGTGTTTTAATTTAGACAGGACCGAACCAAACACTAAACTAAACACCAAACTGCCACAACCTGATTAGCGACATAAAACTCTATCACTGTACCGTCGCTAAATCCTACTCATATTTGTAACTAAACTATCAATGGACAATTTGCGACAGAAATTCTGTCGCAGAATCTGTCGCTAATTTGAAAACAGACAACCCCCTTCCTTGTTGTGTTCCAAGATCCCACCGAGACCCTTGTGGTCTCGGTTTCCCACTGGTTGCCCAGCAGTCCCCACCGTGGAGCTGTTGGTGCTTGCGGCTACCAAGGAAAACACACCACCGCCCCTTAAAGGGTTGCGGCTGGTGGAGTAAATACATGCTTTTATTTCTTGTTTGTAATGATCTAAAACACAAAATGTAATAAAATAGAAAAGATTTAAGGGATTTGTGACAACCCCAGTTTTTTAGGTTCGTCACTTAGTCTTATTTTTGGGGTATTTTGTGTGACTATGTGTTTTATGTGATTTATGTGTTTATATGTGTGATTTTGGGGATGAGAATGGACGAAATGAGGTACATGATTTGTAAATCATGGTACGGGTTGGAAATGAAATGAAATGAAATGAGTTCAGAAATGAACTGCAGGAAAGTTCGGATATCGTTTTTACAAGGTTTCGTGTACGTATCGTATGTTGTATATATGTATTAAGTACATATTATATGGTTAGGATAAGATTTAGAGATACTTTCCATACTTAGAAACTTTTGGAAATGATGGTTAGTTTGGAAATCGCGTAGAAAGTCGAAAAAATCAACGTAAGGCTTTAGGGTTTTGGGCCAGAAGTAACCCGAATGTGAGGTTTAGTTTAAGAATGATATAAGTTATAAAATAAGGTTAAAAACCAGATCCTTAGGTGCTTTGGGCTTGGTTTGGGCAGCCAAAAGAAAAGGAAGGAAGAAAATAACCAAAAGCCCAAAAACAGGCCCAATGGACTTGTAATTGGGTTAGGAGGCCTTTAGGATTACATTAAACCCATACCATAACCAACAACATCAGATTTTTACTCACCATGATCTCTCCTAGTCGAATTCCATCAATGGTGGAATCAGGTTTCATCAAAAACAATTTCTTCCTTTGATTTCTAAGGTAAAATCTTCAAAACTCTTCTTTAATGTATGATTTTAATTAATCTAATCATGTAATTAATCAATAGATGATGGATCTAGGGTTAGGTTAAACATAAATTCTGTATTTTAATGATATAAACATGTTTAGATTAATTAGGGTTAATAATTATACATGATGTGGATAATTAATTAGACTAGTTGTGTTAAATTCGTTTTAAAAAACTGGGCATAATTTTTGGTCTATTGTTTTGATCATATATAGAGTTCTACAAACTTTTAATTTTCGAATCTTATGTCCCTGAAAAGGTAATTGAATTGGTTTTAAAATGAAAGAAACTAGAATTGAATTGGAGGTCGGGAAGTGGGTCAAAAACAGGTTACAACAGTCGAAGGTCAAAACAGTTTTGAAATCAGTCAGGTTTAATTTAATGTTTTAAGGTGGTTAGGGTACTTAGGAGTGCAATTGGACTTTCAAACGAATATGAGAGTTAGTTTATATGTTATATAAGATATCTGAAAGAGGTCTAATCAATTGGGATACTGGAAGACCCTCTTATCATAACAAACTTTTCATATGTTCAAAATCGGTAAAATCTGGATAGGCGAAAGTATAAGTTGTATATCGGGGACTTAAAATTTGCTTTGATGTTGGGGCAATGGCTGAGATTTTAGTTAACACATATAATTTTCTGGGGTTTTCATTGCAAGGAATGTGGGTTAGTTTTGGTGGGCGTTTGGATCATAATACGGAGTATGAAAATCGGGACTATTTTGGGTAAAATGTTAACGGGACGGGTTATGAACTTAACTAAGTTAAGGGCTTATAGAGGGGTGTAATAGGATGCTTATAGCACATAAATGAGGTTAAGTTATAGGAGAATGGTAGATATCCATCATAGATTGATGATCTATTTTGGTATGTGGTTCATCTCTTGATTGTATATGTTTGTGTGTTTAGATTTTCGCTAGAGCGCAGATATTTAGAGAAGCTTGAATCAGGTGAGTTTCATAGTCCCATATCTTTTAATGATTTTGACTTCCAGATGGGCTGGAAGAGACACTCGTTGTGGTTTTGTAAATTGTTGTTGTGAATGTTTTATGATTGGTGATGGACTTGTGTGTACTTATGTGATTAACTGCTAATTGATTCATGATTGTTTTGTGATTTGACTTGGTACCAAGGGGATGTTGACAAGGTGGGGCCTTGGGATTGGTTCATAGGTGTATGGGCGCCTATGGGATCATGGTGTTTGGAAAGGCTTGGAGCCTTGGAATTGGTTTGGTATGACTAATCTTGAATTGTTAGTTGTTAATGCACATTTTTAACACATTGTCCATATATTTTTATTGTTGGTGGTTATTCACATCTTATATTATAACTGATTTGAGGTTGGAGTCTAAACCTATGACTCTCACCAACATTATGTTGACGTGTTTTAGTGTCTCTTTCAGGTGAGAATGTGGTTAAGCATGAGAATAGGAGTGGCTAGCTTTGGAGGCTTAGGATTACATTTGGAGGAATCCCCTTTCCTCTTAGTCTTTATTTGATATTTGAATAAGTGATACTCTGTTGACACCTATATGTTTGGTTTGTTTATGTTAATTGTTTATCTCGGGTAAGTGGTAGGACTGTTACCTACTTACCTAGACTCCTGCATTGTTGAGATATTGTCATGACATTTGTGTCACCATTTTATGACATTTCTTATTTCATTTAGTTATCTCTATAGACACGCCATATTGTGATGATATCCATACGTCGCGCCCCATATTCCGCCATGGTGGGGTGTGACATAATGGTATCAGAGCCAATGGTTATAGAGAATTAGGTTGCCTAGTCTCGTAGCCTAGTCTATAGCTTAAGGGTCCTCGCATATAGGCGTCGTAGGAGTATGTGTGCATTTGATATTAATTGAAGTTTTTCTTGATGTTATTGGTTTTTACTTGCGATGTGTGTTAAGTTTTGACTAGTGTGGATTGAACCATAGTAGCTCATACTTAGCCACATGTTATTTTCTTTTCGGGTTGTGACTAGTGCAGGTTGAACCATAATCGTCCACGCTAGTCATTGTTGTATTTTTCTTAAATTGTACATTATAGTACATAATTTGGTACAGGGTAGTTTCTTTCTTTTGTTGAGTTATTTTATTTACCTGAGGTATAGTATTTTTCTTTTGATGTTTAAGTCATGTTCCTTAAGAAACATGTGGTGGTTCGAGTTACTAGGAGTACGTGGATAGGAAGGATTTTAAGCTGTTTCCGTTCTGATGGGCGACATGACTTATAATTGATTATGTTTTCATTTTGGATTTTGTCATTGTTGTTTTAGCTAGACTATGGATATCTGTATTCTAGGAGTTTGACTATGTTATTTTAGTAGTTGGAGTTTTTGACCTTATTGTTTATGTGGTTATGTGTTTTTGTGAGTTATTGGAATTATGTGTTATGTGTTGTATTGATTCTTATAAGTGTCATCATAGGAGGGAGTAAATTAGGGAAAGGGTAATTGTATAACTATGGTGGCCAACATAGTTATACAAGTACCACAACTTCAATGGATTCCCAAGTATGATTACATGAAATAGGATTGATACATGCCTGTATAGTATATGTTGGTAGTACGTATGGTTATGATAGGCGTGTGTATGGTGGTAAGTATACTATATGGAGTATTTTGGTAGTTATTAACGGGTGTCATGTTTTTACTATAGCATGGTGAATACGCGAAATGGTTCCGGAGGAAGTGGTGGTGACGGAAATCCCGACTTGGCTGCTTTGATTGCTGCTTAAATGGCCAACATAATACCAACCATTGTTCAGCAGGTGACTAATAACCTGAACAACAACAACAACAACAATGGTCAAGGAAGAGGTGGAAACAATGGCTGTAGCTATAAGGCATTCACGTCTTGTGGTGCAAAAGAGTATGATGGGAAAGGTGGCGTTGTAGTACGTACCCAATGGATTGAGAAGATGGAGAATGTGATTCAGATGAGCAATTGTTTACCCAATCATAGGGTCATGTATGTAACCGGATCGTTAGTGGGGAAGGCTTTAACTTGGTGGAATACTCAAGTTCAAGCAAGAGGGAGAGTTGCTGCAAATGCTATGGCTTGGAACGACTTTAAGGCTCTTATGACTACGGATTTTTGTCCAAGCAATAAGATGTAGAAGCTGGAAAATGAGTTTTGGGGACATACTATGGTTGGATCTGCTCATGTAGAGTACACGGATCGTTTCTATGAGTTGGAAAAGTTGGTTCCCCATATGGTTACTCCTGAGGTGAACAAAATCAAGCGGTACATTGCTGGATTGCCTACTCACATCAGGTGAATGATCAAGGCTGCTTAGCCTAACACGATACAACAAGCTATACTGACCGCAGGAATACTTACTGGGGAGGCTGTATCTAGTGGAACTTTGGGAAAGGCGGGTGATAAAAGAAAGGAGCCAGAAGCTGCGACATCGCCTGACACCAACTGGAAAAATGGTAAGAAGGCAAAAGATGGAAGATGTTTTGCCATGAGAGTACCTCAAAATTCTGGAAATCTGAATAACAAAAACGCAGTTTGCCGAACCTGCTCTAGGTTCCATCCAAGAGGCACACCATGCTTTGTATGCTTCAATTGCCAGAAACCGGGGTACTTTGCTAAGGATTGTGGAGCACCTAACAGGAATGCAACACCAATCCAGTATGTGAGAATGAATGTCACCGGGGGAAATGCTTTGAGTGTGGACAACCCAAAAACTACAAGAGAGAGTGCCCAAGATTGGTCGGGGCAACTAATCAAGGAAGGGGTCAGCTAGCATTGGAGGGGAGCCGGGGGAATCAAGGCGGTGGTGGTCAGAACAATGCCAACCGCAACAATGAAACAATGGGAATCGAAATTGGAATCAGAATGACAGGAACAGGGGAAATAGGAATGGAGGCAGGGTTTACCTTGCGAATACAGTAGAGGCCGTCCAGGACCCGAATGTGGTGACGGGTACGTTTTTTGTTAACAATCACTTTGCTACTATCCTTTTTGAATTTGGAGCCGATTTTAGCTTTGTATCTTCCCAATTTGTGTCTGTGTTAAACATGAGTCCTTGTGTATCAAAACCGGGTTATGTGATTGAGATAGCTAGTGGTAAACAGGAAGAAGTAGATGAAATTTTCCAAAACTGTAGCTTAGAGTTAGGATATTATAAGTTCACTATAGATTTGATCCCATTAGGTCATGGGAGTTTTGATGTGATCATTGGTATGGATTGGTTATCATGGCATCGGGCTGAGATAGTATGTCATGATAAAGTTGTTAAAATTCCCATAGGTGATGGTAAGGTATTATATGTTCATGGGGAAAATAGGGATAAGATGAAGAAATCCCTCATGAGTGCGAATGATGATGAGTCACAGATCAGTAAGATTCGGGTAGTAAAGGAGTTCGTGGATGTATTTCCAGACGACTTAGTGGGATTACCACCGGTGAGACAAGTAGAGTTTAAGATTGACTTAGTACCTGGGGCAACACCTGTAGCGAAGTCACCAAATCGTCTAGCACCGTCAGAGATGCAGGAATTAGCTGAGCAACTCAAGGAATTACAGGACAAAGGTTTCATTCAGCCTAGTTCTTCTCCATGGGGAGCACCCGTATTATTTGTTAAGAAGAAGGATGGATCATTTCGAATGTGTATCGATTACCGGGAGGTGAATAAGCTGACCATTAAGAATCGTTATCCACTCTCACAGATTGATGATTTGTTTGATCAACTACAAGGAGCAAAATACTTCTCAAATATAGACCTTAGGCCCGGTTATCATCAACTAAGGGTATGTGAGGAAGATATACCAAAAACTGCATTTAGAACAAGGTATGGACATTTTGAATTCACCGTCATGCCATTTGGTTTAACCAACGTGCCAGCTGTGTTTATAGATCTAATGAACCGAGTGTGCAAACCATACCTGGACAAGTTTGTCATAGTCTTCATTGATGACATACTTACTAATTCCAAGACAAATAAGGAGCACGGTGAGCAGTTGAGGTTAGTGTTGGAACTACTTAGGAAGGAGAAGCTTTATGGGAAGTTTTCCAAGTGTGAATTTTGGCTACAAGAGGTGCATTTTCTAGGTCACGTGATTAACCAGGACGGCATACATGTAGACCCGGGGAAGATTGAAGCTATGAAGGATTGGAAGGCACCTACTACACCATCTGAAATAAGGTCGTTTTTAGGCTTGGCCGGATATTACAAGAGGTTTATAGAGAACTTCTCCAAAATATCGAAGCCTTTGACATTCCTGACACAAAAGAACCAGAAGTATGAGTGGGGTAAGGATCAAGAGGAGGCCTTTCAGACACTAAAGGATAAGTTGTGTAATGCACCAATCTTGTCTTTGCCTGAAGGAGTGGACGATTTTGTAGTGTATTGTGATGCATCTAATCAGGGGTTGGGGTGTGTTCTTATGCAGAGAGATAAAGTTATTGATTATGCGTCACGACAGTTGAAGAATCATGAGAAGAACTACATGACCCATGATTTAGAACTAGGGGTTGTAGTCTTTGCTCTCAAGATTTAGAGACATTATTTGTATGGGACGAAAAGTGTAATCTACACATATCACAAAATCTTGCAGCACATTTTTGATCAGAAGGACCTAAACATGAGACAACGAAGGTGGTTGGAATTATTTAGTGATTATGATTGTGAGATCAAGTATCATCCAGGAAAGGCCAACGTGGTGGCGGATGCTTTGAGCCGGAAGGACTCAAACTAAAGAGAGTAAGAGCCATGTGTATGGCTATTCAGTCGAGTCTTAGAGATAGGATACGGGCGGGCCAAGAAGAAGCAATTAAAGAGGAAAAGTGGAGGAGGAAAATTTACACAGTATGGATAAGTTCATGGAGAAAAGGGGAGACAATTGTTTGTATTATGTATTCAATACACCCAGGGGCTGATAAGATGTATCGGGATTTGAAGGACATGTATTGGTGGCCAGGAATGAAGAAGGATGTAGTGGTGCATGTCAGCGAATGTTTGACTTGTGCAAAGGTGAAAGCTAAGCATCAAAGACCCTTAATATTACTGCAACAACCTGAGATTCCCGAGTTGAAATGGGAGAATATCGCCATGGACTTCATTACTAAGCTGCCGAGGTCTAATAACGGTAATGACATGATATGGGTAATAGTGGATAGGATGACTAAGTCTGCACATTTCATTGCAATACGATAGAATGATAATATGGAGAAGTTTGCTAGGAAGTACATGGAGCATGTGGTGCCAAAACATGGGGTTCCGGTGTCAATAATATCGGATAGAGATAGCAGGTTTACTTCTAGGTTTTGGGGAACGTTGCAGAAGGCGTTGGGTACAAGACTGGATATGAGTACGGCCTATCATCCACAGACAGATGGTCAGAGTGAAAGGACCATACAAACACTAGAAGATATGTTACGGGCGTGTGTGATAGATTTTGGGGGTAGTTGGGAGACTCATTTGGCGATGGTTGAGTTTTCATACAACAATAGTTATCATGCTAGTATATAGTGTGCACCATTTGAAGCACTCTATGGGAGGAAATGCAGATCACCACTACTATGGGCTGAGGTTGGAAGCAGTCAGCTTATAGGGCCTGAAATGGTACAGGAAACTACTGATGCGATAACAGTACTTAAGGAGAAACTAAAGACGGCCAGAGACCGAAAAAAGAGCTATGCTGACAAGAGGCGTAAACCGTTAGAGTTCAGTGTTAGAGACAAAGTTATGCTAAAGGTTTCACCATGGAAAGGGGTGATGCGGTTTGGGAAGAAAGGGAAGATAGCACCTAGAATCATGGGTCCGTTCGAAATCCTTGAAAGGATTGGACCATTGGCTTATAGGTTGAAGAATTACTAGGAGAATTGAGTAGTGTGCATGATGTATTTCGTGTATCAAGCTTGAGGAAATGCTTAGCAAGAACCGACTTGCAAGTACTGTTAGATGATATTAGTATGGATACGAGTCTTCGTTTCATCGAAGGACCGGTAGAGATTTTAGGTCGTGAAGCTAAGACTTTGGAAAAAGGGCAATATACTGTAGTTATGGTTAGATGGAATTAGGAACGTGGACTAGAGTTCACGTGGGAATGGGAAGGATTTATGAGGAACAAGTATCCTTAGATATTTGCTAATGATGATCCTAAGGAGTAAATCTCGGGACGAGATCTCTATTAGGAGGGAGTGATGTGACAACCCCGGTTTTTTAGGTTCGTCACTTAGTCTTTTTTTGGGGTATTTTGTGTGACTATGTGTTTTATGTGATTTATGTGTTTATATGTGTGATTTTGGGGACGAGAATGGACGAAATGAGGTACATGATTTGTAAATCATGGTACGGGTTGGAAATGAAATGAAATGAAATAAGTTCAGAAATGAACTGCGGGAAAGTTCGGATATCATTTTTACAAGGTTTCGTGTACGTATCGTATGTTGTATATATGTATTAAGTATATATTATATGGTTAGGATAAGATTTAGAGTTACTTTCCATAATTAGAAACTTTTGGAAATGATGGTTAGTTTGGAAATCGCGTAGAAAGTCGAAAAAATCAACGTAAGGCTTTAGGGTTTTGGGCCAGAAGTAACCCGAATGTGAGGTTTAGTTTAAGAATGATATAAGTTATAAAATAAGGTTAAAAACCAGATCCTTAGGTGCTTTGGGCTTGGTTTGGGCAGCCAAAAGAAAATGAAGGAAGAAAATAACCAAAAAGCCCAAAAACAGGCCTAATGGACTTGTATTTGGGTTAGGAGGCCTTTAGGATTACATTAAACCCATATCATAACCAAAAACATCAGATTTTTACTCACCATGATCTCTCCTAGTCGAATTCCATCAATGGGGGAATTTGGTTTCATCAAAAACAATTTCTTCCTTTGATTTCTAAGGTAAAATCTTCAAAACTCTTCTTTAATGTATGGTTTTAATTAATCTAATCATGTAATTAATCAATAGATGATGGATCTAGGGTTAGGTTAAACATAAATTCTGTATTTTAATGATATAAACATTTTTAGGTTAATTAGGTTTAATAATTATACATGATGTGGATAACTAATTAGACTAGTTGTGTTAAATTCGTTTTAAAAAACTGGGCAGAATTTTTTGTCCATTGTTTTGATCATATCTAGAGTTCTACGAACTTTTAATTTTCGCATCTTATGTCCCTGAAAAGGTAATTGAATTGGTTTTCAAATGCAAGAAACTAGAATTGAATTGGAGGTTGGGAAGTGGGTCAAAAACAGGTTACAACAGTCGAAGGTGAAAACAGTTTTGAAATCAGTCAGGTTTAATTTAATGTTTTAAGGTGGTTAGGGTACTTAGGAGTGCAATTGGACTTTCAAACAAACATGAGAGTTAGTTTATATATTATATAAGATATCTGAAAGAGGTCTAATCAATTGGGATACTGTAAGACCCTCTTATCATAACAAACTTTTCATATGTTTAAAATCGGTAAAATCTGGATAGGCGAAAGTATAAGTTGTATATCGGGGACTTAAAAGTTGCTTTGATGTTGGGGCAAGGGCTGAGATTTTAGTTAACACATATAAGTTTGTGGGGTTTTCATTGCAAGGAATGTGGGTTAGTTTTTGTGGGCGTTTGGATTATAATACGGAGTATGAAAATGGGACTATTTTGGGTAAAATGTTAACGGGACGAGTTATGAACTTAACTAAGTTAAGGGCTTATAGAGGGGTGTAATAAGATGCTTATAGCACATAAATGAGGTTAAGTTGTAAGAGAATTTTAGATATCCATCATAGATTGATGATCTATTTTAGTATGTGGTTCATCTCTTGATTGTATATGTTTGTGTGTTTAGATTTTTGCTAGAGAGCGGATATTTAGAGAAGCTTGAATAAGGTGAGTTTCATAGTCCCATATCTTTTAATGATTTTGACTTCCAGATGGGATGGAAGAGACACTCGTTATGGTTTTGTTAATTGTTGATGTGAATGTTTTATGAT
Source organism: Glebionis coronaria (assembly GCA_025667525.1). Classification (NCBI taxonomy): domain Eukaryota; kingdom Viridiplantae; phylum Streptophyta; class Magnoliopsida; order Asterales; family Asteraceae; genus Glebionis; species Glebionis coronaria. The sequence continues at coordinate 103,571,542 of CM046879.1, forward strand.
TGGTGATAGACTTGTGTGTACTTATGTTATTAACTGCTAATTGATTCATGATTGTTTTTTGATTTGACTTGGTACCAAAGGGATGTTGACAAGGTGGGGCATTGGGATTGGTTCATAGGTGTATGGGCGCCTATGGGACCATGGTGTTTGGAAAGGCTTGGAGCCTTAGAATTGGTTTGGTATGATTAATCTTGAATTGTTAGTTGTTAATGCACATTTGTAACACATTGTCCATATATTTTTATTGTTGGTGGTTATTCACATCTTATATTATAACTGATTTGAGGTTGGAGTCTAAACCTATGACTCTCACCAACATTATGTTGACGTGTTTTAGTGTCTCTTTCAGGTGAGAATGTGGTTAAGCATGAGAATAGGAGTGGCTAGCTTTGGAGGCTTAGGATTGCATTTGGAGGAATCCCCTTTCCTCTTAGTCTTTATTTGATATTTGAATAAGTGATACTTTGTTGACACCTATATGTTTGGTTTGTTTATGTTAATTGTTTATCTCGGGTAAGTGGTAGGACTGTTACCTACTTACCTAGACTCCTGCATTGTTGAGATATTGTCATGACATTTGTGTCACCATTTTATGACATTTCTTATTTCATTTAGTTATCTCTATAGACACGCCATGTTGTGATGATATCCATACGTCGCGCCCCATATTCCGCCATGGTGGGGTGTGACAGAATTGATGATACCGTACGCTTGTGATTAAAGGAATAAAAACACGAACACCATACTTGTACCAAATCAAGATCAAAACGATTTTCTTTTCCCCTTTTCTTGAAAAAACCCGACGACCATAATCCTATGGTGGCTAGGGTTTTTATTTCTTTGTAAACTTGACAAATGAAAGTTATTAGGCCTTTTTCTTGTGTTTTAATTTTCATCAAGGGTCGGGCTTTGAGCCTTTGTTTTTCTTCTTCCTAGCCGCGGCCAACCACAAGCCCAACACCAATTATGTTTTGATTTTTGTGCTTAATTATTAATCGTATGTGTTCGTGTTTTATTTCTTGTCATGCTATAAATACTATACGTAATATTTATCATGTACAAATAAATATATACGTAGTTCACATGTTCATGTTTTAATGTTTGTAATTACATGCTCGTGATTTTAATTATTATGATTAAAAATTATCGTGTATTACTACGTACTTAATAATTATCGTGCACTAACACGTACGTAGTTTCTGTATTTAATATTCGTGACACGTGTTCATGATATAAAAGAAAAGTTTTAATTGGTTCATATGTTTACGTAGTGTATTGTTCATGGCATTTAGATGCGGGTTTTACAGTGAGAATAATCGGTATGAGAAAAAAAAAGAGTTATATTGGATAATATATATCCTTAGATATATGGGACATATTCCAAAAATTCATCCAAGAAGATAAAAATGCCCAAATTAATCTCACATTTATTAATAATTTTTTTTAAAAAAAGACCGGATGGGCATTTTCGTCTTTTAACTACCCCACCTAACACCTCCACCATAGATCTAAAAAACGCATACACGTTGTCTTTTTCTTTCATCTATCTCACTCTAAAAAAATAGACTAAAACACACAAAACACATAGTTACGGTTGATCCATCATGTCACAAATCATCAATTGATCGTCAATCTATCATCTCCATCTTCATATCATTAACATCAGGTAAAATCCATCCAAATCTATTTTTATTTATTTGTTTTTAGCTCACTTGTTGAGAATAATGTTGATCCCTTTGGTTGGATCTATATTCTGTTAAGAATTAGTATAATAGTTTGTAATCAAACTAAAACACTTTGAGCACTCTTACTAAACACCAAATAAGTTATGCGAAATCTAACTTATAAAGCACAGAAGAACAGAATTACTTTTAACTATTCGATTCTCTTATTAATCGACTTGTATGAGGTACATGAAAGACATTGTACCTATGTTCCTTTTATATAGTAAGGAACCCTAGAAACCTTAGAATATTCGATAAAGATAACTATATCACAAACGATATATTATCATTATTCTAACTATTTAGGTATATCACATAAGATATACTCTAACTATAACTATGACATATCTTATACAAAGATATATTCGTCCTAATCTTCATAGCAGTACTTACTTTATAAGTAGCAGTACTTACTATGTACCGCGTTAACACTAACGGTACTTACATAACACTAACAGTACTTCAAATACACTACGGTACTTGACACTTAACAAATAATTCCCAACAATCCTCCCCTAAACAAGAAATGATAACTTGTTGTCTTCTTGTTTCTTTTGTACTGGATGTATTAGAAATACATGTTTTCAGTCTTTCCTTCATCCTTGGATTGAACTTGGTAAATTGTATTTGCATCCAACTGAATGTAGCCAAACACTTCATATGTAGATCTTCTTTTGATAAGATAATCTTCAAACATTATGAGCATCATCTTTGTCTTCAAAATATGATCTTCTTGTGTCTTCTAAACATTCATTCATCTTTGCAGCATCAGTTTTTGTCTTCTTAAGTTTAGTCCTTGAACTCTTGATCATAAATCTTCCATTTGATTTGATGATAACAAAACCTTCTAAGTATTATATCTTCTAATACTTCTTTTTCTTCAATCTTCATACATGAAATAAACAGTTAACAACAAAACACCAATCTGTATTGGCTTCATGATTTTTAGCAAATCACCAGCTATCAACGGATTTGATAAATTCTTTACCAGTTAGTCGTACACTCTGGAATAGTCAATACTTTATTCACAAAGAATAAGGTGTAATGAAAACCTTACAATTTTTGGTAAATTGTCAACCATCAACGAATTTGATGAAGTCTTTACCTAGTACCGTTTGTCTAGAACTAGCTAACTCTTTGTCTCGAAACAAGGTGAGTTAGAACCGTATAGTTTTTAGCAAACTATCAGCTTTCAACGGATTTGATAAGTCTTTACCACAAACCGTTTGCTTATGGACTAGCCAGTTCTTATGTGTGTTAGACATGGTGAACTGAGAACCATTTATGAAGTGTGACTGAAAGTCAAACACTTAAGATTCTTTCTCAGCTTCTTCCTCATCTTTCAAATCCTTGATTTGTTGTTTAACTATTCTGATCAACTCCAAAGCATCAGCAGATTCTTCTGTAACTTCCAATTGTTGTTCTAACATCCTTTCCAACAATTTTATTTTGAAGGGATAAGTCTTCTCTTGCAGCATATAATATGTAACATCATCTACATCCAAAATATGCAATCCACATGACCTGTAATATCTCCAGTAACTAGGAACCTGATTCTCTAATTCCTTCAACATTTCTTGATCACATTTGTGTGGCTCATACATAAAGATAAACTCCCTATATAATAGTGATACTTCAGTTTTACCTGCACTATCATCTTCAACTAACCTTACAAGATCTTGGATATCTTGTCTGTCAAGTATGTGAAGGATATCTTCCAAAAGTCTGAATATCCTTTTTGTGCCATCAGATCTCTGAATCCCATGAGCTTCAAGTCCTTGATCTGTATAGTAAATCCACTTAACAATGTATGCTCTTTTTCCAAAAATCTCTGTATCAAAACATTGATCTTCAAAATTCACAATCTTCAAGTACTTCCTTAAGCTCTCATCATCATCACTATCTTCTGCTGTAGTTTTAGCTCTCTTAGCTTTCTTCTTTAGCTTTGTTGATCTCTTCCTTTTAACACTCTTGGAAATTCCTTCAAGTTCTGTTGAACCCTCTTCCAAGCTTGTATGTACCGTTTCCTCAGTATGTACTGTTGTATGTACTGTTGACTGTGTATGTACTGCTTGTACATTTTCAGTCTGAGCAATTCCTTGAGTTTCAACTCCTGTATTCATCCTTTGAGCAGTCTCTTCCTCTCTTGAACTTACTTTCTCCTTTCTATTCTTCCTCACATAAGTGGTTTTGATAGGTGGAGATGTACTTGTAGGTTCAGCAGTACTTGGCTCAATTCTAGGAGTACTACCAAATTGTCTTTGTTGTTGTAGACGTTTCTTGAATTCTTCAACAGCTTTCTTGTCTGCTTCAGATCCAATCTCAACAAAATTCAATTCAGTCCTCTTACTTTGCTCATACAAAGTCTTGATTTCTTCAAAAGTTTTCTTGACCAGCTGAATATGAGTGAATCCTTTTACTTTCTTTAGAAATTTCATCATTTGACTTCTAATCTGCATAGTTGTTGGAGGCTTAATCTTTTCTTTCCTTCTCTTTTCAGCAAAGAATCTTTGTTGCTCCCTTACCAGATCATCAATCAATCTTGATTTTTCTTCTTCATCATATTTATCTTTTTCTTCAGCTATCAATGAGTCTGCAAGAAGCTTACTTGCATGTATCTCAGCTTGAATCCTATCATACTCTTGTATGTTCCATTCTTGTTGTATCCTTTTAGCTTCTAACAAATTTTGCTTTGCTGCAAGTTCTTCCTGTAATTCATCTTCACGAATTTGTGCTTGCATTCTATAAGCAAATTCCTCATTATGTTCAATTTGATTAAATCTGTACATGACTCTGTTTATATCATCATCTGAATCACTTTCATCTTCAGATTCTGACAATAATTTCTTCTTCCCCTTATCTATTGGATTTATCTTAGGTAGCTTCTTCTTCAGTTTGGCAGCTACTTCTTCATTAACTAACTGTTGAATGACTATACCTTTTGTAGGGTGTGAAGCCTGTACTTTCTTACCGTGAATTTGATCCTTTGAGGCAAGAACTTCTTGTTGTGTCTTTTTCTCCACTTCTGCTTGCTTAGCCTTCTCAACTAAACTCTTCTTTAGATCAAGCAGCAATTTGGCTAAAGTCTCATTTTCTCCAAATGAATTTTGACTTTCCAGTGAAGGATGATCACCAGCGGTACTTGCAATTGGCTTAGCAGTACTTTCAATTGGCTTAGCAGTGCTTGGATCTTCAACAATGTCAGCAGTACTTGCAGTTGGCTTAGCAGTACTTGGATCTTCAACAAAGTTGACTTCACCAGTATTAGACACACTTGTATCTTCAATCACTTGGGTTTCCCCAGATGCTTTATCTTTCATAGAAGCCATCATATCAATTTGCACTTCTTCAGTCTTCTCTGACTTACTGCTTTGTGGTGATGGATCAGGAAACTGATTAGAAATTTCCTCCAACTTCTCATAGAAAACATTCCAATTTGCTTGAGGTGGTGATTGAACTGATGGTTCTGGCTGAGTTGCTAATGTTTCTGCAACTTGTGGTTCCTTTGGAGTAGGCTGTGGGTCTTGCTGTTGAATCTCCATGTCTGAAGGTTCATCCACACCAGTCTCTAAACCAGTTCCATCTTTAAAAGTCCCCATGACATCCTCATCCAATTCAAAATTGATGTCATTTCCAGAGATCCTTGTTTGATTATCAGAAGAAGGTGGTTGCTCTTCATTATTCCTTCCCTGTTCTTCAATATTCCTCCCTTGTTTGGATGCATTCAGTTGCCTTTTCTTGAGGTTCCTGAACCTTTGCTTCCTGATTGCAGATGCCTGAACAGATCTATATTGCCTCATCCAAAATGACACTTTTGTCCTTAACTTGAGTAGGCTAGCTTCCAATTCAACAATTTTCTTGTCTTGAACAAGCTTATCTTTCTGCAATACCTATACCTGTTGGGACAAACTTGTACACAAAGAAGTTAAATTTGCAACATCCACCACCTCTTTTGCTTGAGCTTGTGGTGAACCACTAGCAGCAATAGAAGTAGCAGGTGTGTGGATCATCTCATCAGTGTTTGGTGGAATACCAACATTGTGAGAAGAAGATTGTGAATCTTCTAGAGAGTGGGAGCTCTGGTGAGAAGGAGTTTGCTGAGAAGCACTAGCATTGCTAGGTTCCTCACCTTCTTGATTAGCAGGTTGGGCTAACATATGGGCAAACAATGGTGTGACAGTTCCTGAAAAGGCATTGCCTTGTTTGTTCAAGAAAGAGAAAGTTCTCTTTGTGAATGAAGGAACATCCCATGTATCAGTTAATGCTGGTAGGTTAGGTATTTGGTCACTAACTAAAGCCTGAATGAATCTAGGATACATTAAAAACTTCTTAGTCCCTTCCAAATTCCTAGTCATGCCTTCAAAAATTAATTTTGAAAAATTAAAAACCCTGTTATTTGCTAGACAAATACCAGTAGATGCCAATGCAGCAGGTATTTGATCAAAAGATGTACTTTTTGAACTTAAACAGTGAATAATAACATGAAAAAGCAATTTCCATTGAGGTGAAAATAATGCTTTAAAGAAAGTAAGACTTTCCCTACCACCCCCATAGCCTATGGCTGCAAGGTCATCATGAACATCTGTATTATTAAGCATACTAAGTCCATTTTCATCATTAAGTCTCAAACTTGCTCTTAGCAGTACCTCAGTGACATATATATTCCTATGATTTACCTTAGCCTTAATGCAAGGTTGATCAAAACGTGTACCTAAAACAGCAGTATCCCAAAATTGTTCAACAATGGGTATAGAGACAACTGGACTTACAGTAAGTGCGAAGCGAATATGACTTCGAGAAAGGAAACCAAGCATCTCATGGAAACCAAGTGAGTCATCATTCGTAGCAAGATTCGCAACTAAATTATGCTTAGAGATTACTTGTAAGGCAGCCATTAGTATTTTTGATGATCGAAAGATTAGAGAGAGGGTTATAGAATCAAGAGAGAAAAATAAAAGATTAGGTGAATCAATTGTGTAATTGGGGTAAGTATTTAAGTAAATAACAAACCCAAGCGCGAATAAACAGCCAAATTTACAAAAGAGACCCTTAACGGTACAACGGACATGTAGCGGTACATGGAACATAAGCGGTACATGGTTTTGTGCTAGCGGTACTTGGAGTGACAACGGTACCTCACAATTTTGACCAGTTCATGCTTTACACTAGACATGTAACCTCTTTTATCTTCTTCTATAAACCTGCAATAACATCAAAAACACAAAACATAGACTATACAATAAAATTTATATAAAACTTGTATAGCTATTACCTCCCCTCAACATATGTAGTATATTATTCGTTGAGCATACCAATGTGTGTTACCAGGAATTCGAATCTCTTTGCATCAAATGCCTTGGTCAACAAATTAGCTACATTGTTGTCTGTATGAATCTTCAAGACTTGAATAAGCTTTTTGTCATAAGCATCTCTTATAAAGTGATGTCTTATTTCAATATGCTTAGTCTTGGAGTGAAATACTGGATTCTTGACAATGCATATAGTACTTTCATTATCAATGTAAATCTTGATGTTCATGAAATTGAACCCATAGTCCAACAATTGATTTTGAATTCATAGTACTTGTCCACAGCAATGAGCAGCAGCTACATATTCAGCTTCAGTTGTAGAAGTAGCAACAATAGTTTGCTTCTTACACTGCCATGATATGAGTCTTCTGCCTAGGAATTGACAACCTCCTGTTGTGGATTTCCTATCATGATTTGCTCCAGCATAGTCACTATCTGAGTAAGCTTCCAATTCAAAGGTGGAGTCTCTAGGATACCATAATCCTAAATTAGGTTGACTTTTAAGATATTTAAAAATCTTCTTCACAGCATAAAGATGTGACACCTTTGGATGAACTTGGAATCTTGAACATGCACACACAGCAAACATTATATCTGGTCTTGAAGCAGTAAGATACATCAGTGAACCAATCATTGACCTATAGAGATGAATGTCAACATCCTCTCCATGTTCATCTTTTGATAAAGATTTCTTTGCTTCAAAAGGTGTGCTTGTACTTCTTGTATCCATACATGAAAATTTCTTTAAGATTTCAGCAACATATTTATCTTGGCTGATAAATATTCCATCTTTCCTTTGTTTGACTTGTAGTCCCAAAAAGAAAGTTAGTTCTCCCATAGAACTCATTTGAAATCTTCCTTTCATCAAAGCTTCAAACTCTTCACACTATGTCTTCTTGGTAGAACCAAAAATGATGTCATCAACATAGACTTGAACTAGAATAATGTCTTTGGTACTTGATAAACAGAGTTTTGTCAATGGTTCCTCTCCTATATCCATGTTCTAGCAGAAAGTCGGATAAAGTTGCATACCAAGCTCTTGGAGCTTGATGCAGACCATAAAGTGCTTTGATAACTTTGTAGACTCTATTGGGGAATTTAGGATCTACAAAACCTGGAGGTTGTGAGACATATACCTCCTCTGAAATAGTACCATATAGAAAGGCACTTTTCACATCCATTTGATAGACTATAAATCCCATATATGATGCAAAGGCCAAAAATAACCTAATGGCTTATATCCTTGCCACTGGTGCAAAAACCTCATCATAGTCTATCCCTTCTTCCTGTCTGTAGCCTTGAGCAACAAGTCTTGCCTTGTTTCTCACAACAACCCTCTTTCATCCTTCTTGTTCCTGAAGACCCATCTTGTACCAATTACTCTTTTTCCTGAGGGAAGATCCACAAGAATCCAAACCTTTTGTAGCTCAAATTGTGTTAATTCTTCTTTCATGGCATCTACCCAACTTTCTTCATCAAGAGCCTGAGAGATATTTTTGGGCTCTAATTGAGATAAGAAACAGGCAAACAAAGAATGCTGAGTATCTTTATGATTTGTTCTCTGCTGTTGTTTGACATAACTCACTAGTGCATGAGTTTCAATATTGGTTTGCAGTTGTCTTCTGGTTTGTACAGCAGATTTTGGATCACCAATAATCTGAGTAGCAGGATGGTTGTTGTTGACTTTATGAGTGGGAATAGAACTGACTGGAATTTTAGTTTCCAAATTGTTGAAGTCAGTTACTACACCCTGCTCATCATAGGAAGCTTTAGAGAAGATTCCTTCAGCTGGACTGGCATATAAGTCTTCATCGTCCAATGCTTGCAAAATCTCTTCTAGGGAGTCAGCAGATCTAGCAGATTTTGACTTAGCAGTACTTGCAGATGAAGTACCGCTAGGTATAGTATGTACTGCTGAGTGTTGTGACTCAAAAGATTCTTCTCCTGAATGCTTATTAGCAGATGTAGCATTCTTTTCTTGATCTTGAAGCCTCTGAAGCTCATGAAAGGCTTGATCATCACTTGATAGCATGGTTTGCTTCTTGGGAGTTGCAGATATGGGAGTAACAGTAGGCATGTTTGGCACATAGATGTGAACATCTTCATCTGATAAAGAAACATCTTCTTGAGTACCTGTATTAATTGCACTTGACTCCTCACCTGTATTTTTAGTTTGACAATCTTTTTGCAAAGAGTAGTAGTCCGTGGAGTTAGTTAGATAATCTAAATCAAACATCCAAGCATAACCTATTCCTGGAACATTGGGTTTATTTTCTAAGAAATTGACATTGGCATTTTCTTCAACTTTCTTAGTTGCCAAATTGTAAACCCTATATGCTTTACTTTGCAATGAATATCCTACAAGATATCCTGGATCAGACTTTCCATCAAACTTTCTCAAGTAATCAAGAGTATTTAGTATGGACACATGACACCCAAAAGGTTTTAAATGACTTATGTTAGGCTTTACATTAGTCAAAAGTTCATAAGGTGTTTTGTTTTGAGGTTTAGTTACTAGGACTCTATTTAACACATAACATGCAGTATTGATTGCTTCAGCCCAAAAGGTATTTGGCAAAAGTGAATCAGCCAGCATAGTTCTAGCAGCCTCAATTAATGTCCTATTCTTCCTTTCAGCTACTCCATTCTGTTGAGGAGTTCTAGGATTACTAAATTGCCTCTTAATTCCTTTAGACCTACATAATTCATCAAAATCAGCATTCTTAAATTATGTTCCATTATTAGTCCTAATGATTAAAACCTGTTTAGTGAACTGCTTTTTAACTAAAGTGATAAAATCCTTTAGTAACTCACTTGTTTCACTTTTAAGGGCTAAAAAGAAAACCCAACTGAATCTAATATAATCATCAGTTATGACTAGACAAAAGGTCTTATGGCTAATGCTTCTAATAGAAACTGGACCAAATAAATCCATATGCAAGAGATGCAAAGGTTTTGTCACAGTATTTACAGTCTTGGTCTTACAAGAGGCTCTATGTTGTTTTCCTTTTTGACAAGCAGCACATGTGAAATCATTTTGAAAAGATTTGTTAGGTAAACCTCTAACCAAATTCCTTTTTACCAATCTATTAAGATTCTTAAAATTCACATGACCTAACCTTCTATGCCATAAATTTGACTCATCTAAAGAAGCCTTAGCTAGCAAACATGTAATACCACCTGTTGGAGTAATAGTATGAAGATTAAAGGTGTACATATTTTCTTGCCTGGGTACTTTAAGCAGTATTTGAGATTCCTTGGGCATCTCAAAGTCTTTGGACAACGCCAAGCAGTCTTTGTCTGTGAATAGCACCTTGTTCTTCTTATCACACATTTGTGATACTGAAAAAAGATTGAACTCATTCAATTCTTTCACAAAGAAGACATCTTCAAATTCCAACTTTCCTGTGTTGATTTTCCCTTTGCCAGTGATTCTACCTTTGCTACCCCCAAAGGCTACCGGTCCTCCTCTGAATTCTTCAAATTCAGCAAGAAAATCTTTGTTCCCTGTCATGTGTCTTGAGCATCCACTATCTACAATTCCTTTATCTTTTAATTCATTAATGAGATGCCCCTGCACACAAATAAAACTCATTAGTTTTTAACAGGGACCCAAGCCACATTTGGCTCGGATCTTGTGGGACCTACACATTTCAGAGTTTGTACTGAAGCATTTCCAGTAATGCTACTTTTACTCTTATACTTCATGGTTTCATTTATGTAGTCAAATTCATAGGGTGACTCTATGTGCTTTGACTTCTTTGACTTAAGTACTGCTTGAGCGGTACTTGCTTTAACACATGGTATAACTCTTTTAGGAACCCGCATTTGTACTGATTTTTTCTTGTCCTTACTTCTAGGTGCTTTAACTTTTTCAAAAACCTTCATAGAAGTCTTGGAGAACATTGGTTTTACAGACTTTAAACCAACAGTACTTGAGTTTGGTCTAGCAGTACTTGTAGATTTAAGTTTGCCGGTACTTGGTTTACCAGACTTTAAGGATACAAGTCCTTGCTTCATAAGTACCACCCTAGGAACAAAACGTTTGGTAGGATTATTTTTAACATGTTTAACTACCCTTGTGTGATCAAACTTAGGTTTGTCATCTTTAAGTTCACGTTTCCTATCACCTTGTGCATTTTTCCCATTATTGTTTTTCATGACCCTTTGTGTAGCCTTTTGTTTCACAATTTTATCTTCATGTAATGTACAGTCTTTGATAAAATGACTTAGACTACCACAAACATAACATCCTTTTCTTCTTAAAGAAGACCCAAAAGGTTGTTTTGACTTTACTTTTTCAAAACCTAGCCCATCCCTTTTGTTTTTAGTATGTTGTTTATTGTTTTTCAATATCTTGCTAGGAGTTTTTACCTGCTTGGGAGCAGAACTAGTCTTAGATTCCTTAGAAACAAAGTTATTCATTAGAGGTGATAAACAATATTCTTGGTCACATCAGTATTTTTTTGAGACACAGTACTAGAGTTAAAGACATTATTAATCTTAGGATCTTCTAACTCTATACTGGTATCATTACAAGGGGGCATGAAAATTCCAGATACTGGTGGAGGAACTGCCTTCATTCCTTCAGCATATCTATCATTTTCAGGTGTATCATCTACCTCACCAGAACTATCAAAAATCCCTTTTGATAAGTCCTTGTTAGTTAAGGTTATCACAGGTTGATCCTCAATATATCCTAGGCCTGTTTTATCATAATACCCCATTTGTGAATTAATCAACTTTCCCAATCCCTTAGAGTATTGTTGCCATTGACTAATTACTTCCCTTTCTTTACAAAGACTGGTTTTTAAAGCTTCAGTTTCAGTATTTATTTTTAAAAGTTGTCTTTCAAAAGCTTTTATTTCCACATCTTTTCCCCTCATTTGAAGAGTCAAAATCCTAATTTTCTCTTCATAGTTTTGTTGAGCCTTTTTATACAAAACTATATTATCTTCTAGTTTAATAACACCCTGTTTGAAAGCCTTTACTTCTACAGTTCATGTGTTAACCTTTTGATACTGTTCCTCTAGTTCTACTTTTAGACTATTAAATTTAAGAATACAATCTTTAGAACAAGGGTGTACCTCAGTATCTTCATGAGAGAGAGCCATTAATCCAAGCTCTTCTTCTTCTTCTTCTTCTTCTTTTGCCCAATTCACCACTCTATTTACAGTAACCAATGCTTTGGTTCCTTTAGGACTTCTGCTGTTTCCTCTTGGAGAGCTTTCAGTTATTCTTGGACTGGTTCTATAGCTGTTCTTGGACTTCAGATTGCTTGTCTCAGCTTTATCTCTATTGCATTCTCTTGCAAAGTGTCCATTCCTTCCACAGTTATAGCATTCAACTTTAGACTTGTCATATCTTAATGGCTCATTAGGATCAGCAGTCATTTTTCTTCCAGTCTTCTTGAAGAACCTATTAGATCTTACTGACACCATAACAGCTTGCCATTTAAGATCCATCTCTTCAACATCAGCATCATCTATTTGGAACAAGTCACTGAGAGTTAATCTTGGCCTGTTGTCTTGTCCAACAAAGAATGAGAAGGCATCATTGTCACTAAACAATGGTGAAGACCTTCCATGTGGATTTTGAGAGATCATAGGACTTCTTTCAATACTTTGTGGGTAAGTACTGCTTGTAAGTCCTTCAGCGGTATTTGTGAAGTAAGTACCGCTGCTAGATCCAGTAGCGGTATTTTGAAAGTAAGTACCGCTGTTCCCATCTGACACAAAAGCCAAGTTAGACTTTGAAGTAGTTGCTGTCTTTACTTCAATGCCTTTCACGTCCATCTCATATGCTCTAAGATTGTTGTAGAGATGATCAAATGGAATTGTTTCCAAATCATCTCTTGTGATGAAGTGCATAGCCATTGCTTTCCACTCTGGTGGAACACTTCTTAAGAATTTTAGATTTGCTTCTTCATTAGGAATTACTTGTCCATAAACTGCTAACTGAATAAGCAACTTGCTGAACCTTCCATATCCACCATGTATTCCCTCTACACTGGTAATGGAGAAGTTATCAAATTCTTGCTTAAGAACAATCTTCTTAATTTTCTTAGATTTGTCATTGCCTCCAAATCTAAGTTTTATAGCATCCCACATAGCTTTGGCATCTTTATAGTGATGAAAGCTTGGTAGAATGTCTTCAGAAAGAGCCATAGCCAAAGCAGTTCTAGTTTTTCTTTCTCTGATCTCTGCTTGTACCTCATCATCAGTCACAACAGGTAGAACATAGCATGTATCGTCTGGCAACCAGTGAAGCTTCTTTGGTGTGTTCCTATTCTTGATAACTTGCCACACAGTATGATCTATGTGATTCAAGTAGTGTTCCATCTGCATAGCCCAAGTCTCATAATTGTCACCTTTGAGAACTGGGAGTTTAACAGCAGACAGAGTATAGGAAGGTGTTGGTGTAGAGGTAGCTACAGCATTCACGACTTGAGCACCTTGTGTTGGTGCAGGATGCACAACTTATGGTTGTCCTTGAGGTAGAACAGGATCAGTGTTCTGAACATCATCCACATGAGTATTAACACCATCTGGTTGAGACATTGAGATTTGGTATGTGAGGAGTGTATGGGTTCGTGTTCTTCTTTTTCAGAGTTTCTCAACAAGCTCTGATACCACTTGTTGATCCCTTTGGTTCGATCTATATTCTGTTAAGAATTAGTATAATAGTTTGTAATCAAACTAAAACACTTTGAGCACTCTTACTAAACACCAAATAAGTTATGCGGAATCTAACTTATAAAGTACAAAAGAATAGAATTACTTTTAACTATTCGATTCTCTTATTAATCGACTTGTATGAGGTACATGAAAGACATTGTACCTATGTTCCTTTTATAGAGTAAGGAACCCTAGAAACCTGAGAATATTCTATAAAGATAACTATATCACAGACGATATATTATCAATATTCTAACTATTTAGGTATATCACATAAGATATACTCTAACTATAACTATGACATATCTTATACAAAGATATATTCGTCCTAGTCTTCATAGCAGTACTTACTTTATAAGTAGCAGTACTTACTATGTACCGCGTTAACACTAACGGTACTTACATAACACTAACAGTACTTCAAATACACTAACGGTACTTGACACTTAACAAATAATTCCCAACAAATAAGCTTATAATTCAGCTTATCTCTTTTTAGCTTATTTGATATAAATTTATCTTACGAATTTATCATTTTTTAGCTTATTTAATTTGATTAAATGTAGGAATTTGTTATCATCTAAATTTATAAGCTTATAATTTAGCTTATTTGATGAATTATGTGATTTTTTTGTGTTGAATAATAAGCTAACTTATTAGGTGATCGATTTGAATAATATGACCTGTTAGTGAATTATAAGCCAACTTATTAGCGTATTTTTATGAATTATCAGGTTTTATGAGTTCGCACACGCTCAACATATATAATATAATCTATTAGTGAAGTATCATACTCTTCTTTTTTCTTCTTCATATTCACCAAAATCTACTTTCTCTTGGGCCACAACTTTCTCTTGGGCGACAACGACTTCATCTTATCCTTAAACTACGCGTGCACCTCTTCTTGCTTTGCTCCACCCAGAAAATTACAACATCCATATTTGCTCGTTGTTGTGTTTGCAAAGTTTGCATTTTTAAAAGAAATGAAAGAACATATTAGGCATAAAGTCTGATTTTTTCTTGTGATTTGTTAGATACATCATATATGATACCTCATATTTCATATATGATATACCTATCATATATCACATATCATATAACTATCATGTATGAAAACTGAGGTATCATATATGATACATCAAACTTAATTCAGCCTACATCAACAACTTTATTAAATCAAATGCTAAATAATAAGTTGTTTAGAACATATTAATGCCTAATAATACAGCTTATTCACACTAACATAATCTTGTTCATAACTCTCATACTTATAAAAGTTGGAAATTCATTAAGCTAGCTTATTCATAACTCTCCTATAATTTGTAAGCTTATTTAGATAACTCTCGTCTCCTCTAATTCATAAGCTTATTCACTTGAATCAACTTATTTACATGGATTAGCTTATTCACAATAATCTAATTATTCACATAAATCACCTAATAAACTAGCTTATAGTTAAAAACAATCAATACATATAACTCGTTCAAAATAAACTAACTAAAAGCTTACAAATTCAAATGATGGTAAATTAATAAGCTTATTCACAGCAAATAAGTTAAAATAAGAACAAGTATAATCAATCTAACATGGTATTAATCAATTGAAGAAGAAGATCATCGATTAGATATTCGTAACGATGGATTAAATGTTTTCCATTGATGTATTTTATAGAGAGAGGTTGACGTATCTATTGTTTGGTTGGTAGTAAGAGAAAACACACCCTGTGTGTGTGATAAATGGGGATTTATTAAAAATGTTAAATACTAGATGTGTAATTACCAAAATACCTCTATAGTATATATTGGGATCTTATTTTATTCATTGGATGGTATGGAAATGAAAGGTGATGATGAGTCCCCATATCTTGAAAAAATTTGGTATCCAAATAAACTTAAATCTGAAGAAAGACTAAAACGCATAATGCGCACACACACAAACAACACGGTAAGAAAATATATATGTAACAATAACTAGTTTTTCGTTATTGGCATGTTCAAAGTGGCCTCACTTAAAATCCGATGTCACGTCAGAAAAATTTGTAAAAAAGTGTAAGACACGTCATTTTCAAGTAAAACTTGACTAGCACATATCACAATTCATTACGTTAGTTG
This sequence comes from Glebionis coronaria, assembly GCA_025667525.1. Taxonomy (NCBI): domain Eukaryota; kingdom Viridiplantae; phylum Streptophyta; class Magnoliopsida; order Asterales; family Asteraceae; genus Glebionis; species Glebionis coronaria. The sequence continues at coordinate 103,587,363 of CM046879.1, forward strand.
AGGTAGGGCGGGGCATGGAAGATCTAAAACAGATCTGGACAGGAAAATCGGACCGGACCGACCTGAACCAGACCGAATAATTTCCGTCTGGTTCTCGGTCTGAGGTTTTGGACCATTTTGGTCTTCGGTCTGACTTTTCCGTTCTGATCCGGTTTGGTCTTATCAAAAATCTCGTCGATTATGCCTGATAGGTTACGGGTCAGACCGATGACCAAACCGAACTAAAGCGGACCATTTCGGTCCGGTCTCCGTCTAAAGTTTCAGACCATTTCAATTCTCGGCCTGATTCAAGCCCGATGGTCAGCCCTAAGTTGAGAGGGTGTTTGTTTGAGCTAAGTCATTTGATTTTGACTTATATTTCATACGACTTAACCTCGAGCTTATACAATAAGGTTACATATACATATGTTTACAACTCTTTAATAAGATGAAAAATGATGATTTATAAAATATATTAGTAAGTGAAAAATAGATAAGATTATAAAATGATATTACTGTTGTGAATCAATGCAAAGAGTAAGAATAAACAAGAAGTAGAGAGAAGAATTATTCATTGATTATTGATTAAGGAGAATACAATATGTATTTATAAGATACTATTAGGGTAAAACCCTAATGGCTAATTGGGCCATGGGCCTTATAGGACATCCACATTAATATTATTCATAACACTCCCTCTTGGATGTCCACATTAATAATACGCTTTTGAAAATACTACCTCGTTAAAAACCTTATCAGGAAAACCCAGTGGGACAAAACCATGACTAAGGACAAAAAGAGTGTAGTGTATATCTCCTTCTGATAACTAAATCACTTGAGATCTTTTAGTTGACGTGTTCCATTGTTGTACATTAACTTCATAGTGTTGACGTAGAAAGTATCTTGGTAAATAGATCTGCCAAATAACCGCTTGAACAAAATGTCTTGTCATATCGCCATTGATGGACATCAATTCCATATTTATCCATTTGAACAGTATGCCTCGTTAAAAACCTTACTAGATAAAACCCAGTGGGACAAAAATCTAGTGAAGGAAAAGAGTACATCATTCCTTTATACGACCGAAGTTGTTTTCTTATTAAAAACCTTGCTGGAAAACCCTGTGGGAACAAAACCATGATCAAGGAAAAACTAAACATTACTCCTTTATACGCTCAAGGATGTTGCCTCATTAAAAACCTTGCCGGAAAACCCTGCAGGGACAAAACATTGGTCAAGGGAAAAAGAGTGCAACACGTATCTTGTCTTCCCCTAATGATCACATCACTTAAGCTCATTGAAACAATGAAATGCACATGAAGTGTCTTAATACCAAGTATTACCATTTGCAAAAAGTTAATTGTTCATACACTTTCTAGTATGGCATATATAAATCGATATTGTGATCATCATTATTATAAATCAAGGAGTTCTTTCCAATATCATGTGACCTCATAAACATGAGAGTCATTTATTCATATAAGGATATAACTTTGTCTTTAGCTTTCATGATGTACATATATTTCATCCTTAAGATGTTTAATTTCAGAGCTAAGACAAACTTTGTCTTTTGTTTCAAATTCAATTTTCTATGCATCTAATCGCCTTTATAATCATAATTCTTTATTTGGCACAATATTACACACTAAGGCGATTATAACATATATGCTCAAATCATGATTAGTTTAATACAATCAATATTGTTCTCGAGAACGTTTCTTATATGCCTTAAGCATTAATTATCTCTAGCATGCTCCATGCATATTATATGCAATAATGAAATATCAATATCACTTGAGCTCTATTCATATATATCTTTTAGACGCATATCACTTATTATCACATTGCCAGACTTATACAATATTTATTGGATCCACCACATGTGAATATGTATCTACATGATCATTTTCAAGTCTTTAAGAAAATATACGTGTGCCATCATTTGCAACTTATGCATATTTCAATTTCGCTTTCTCACAAAGACTAATGCATATCCAATAAGTTTTATAAATGGATTGTAATCTTCAACCATATGTCTCATCAAAGAGACTTCAATTATTCATTATATTCTTGCGTCATTAATATTCATATATCAATGATCCTCACATTCACTTTAGCGCTATATTATTTATTATCATTATCATGCACATTATCATATATATCCATCGACGTCGATTCATTTATTTTCGATTCCACACTTTACTAGACATTGCATTCTATCATTTATTGAGATCTCATAGTATTTCATGTACCCGGGGTTTTCTCAATTACCTTCATGTCTAGTGTCTCTTTAGGAGACTATCATGGGGTCTTTATTACCTCGATTCTACCATCGTAATTTTCTTGCTCCATATTATCTCTTTAATCGAGGATTTTTATTTGGAATCAAATAGTCTATCACGTTGCAGACGTGCCATAGACTTACTACCAATCATTGGTTTTATTGTTGGGACACACATTTTAATTGGAGCAATAGCAGCGTTTGTGATCTAGTCACTTTATTTAGGTCACTAACCTTGTCTGACAATTACTAGATCTGGAATGTAAATTGTCCCATGAACTTTATGTTCATATTCATTACTTATGAGGATCAACTTTTCATTATCATAATTCATTCCAAATTTCTCGCTGCTCATTCTCCCCCTTAATGAATTATCATTCTGAAAATCCCATTTTGTGCGCTGTGGTGGACTTATTATGATATATGTCGCACATTTCAATATGTCTTACAGGAACTATATCGTTTGTGAACAAAAACCATTATAACGGGAGGATTCATAATTAATTATTGGCAAGATGCGAATTCATATATTATAAATTGCCTCATAAACCAATACTTTTGTTCTCATAATTAGTGCATTTGCAATCAAATGAAAACGTTTTATAAATGTTTCAACAAATCATTTCACGTATGAACATGGGCTATATAAACTTCAACACTTATTTCAATAATTGCCCAAACTTGTAAGTATTCACCACTATTCTCAATAATCGTATTTGGAAAATCATGCTCACATCGAGCCACTAATCGCGCCAACTTGAAGTTGCGTATTTGATGATCATTTTGACGATGCATCGATTTATAACTCAAAATGATCCACATGAGACATGCATAGGCCTACATACATGCTCTTTTTATGTTTTCCAAAATTTCAAGGAATGAGTCCTTATTTATACTTAGTGGTGGTAAGTAATGAACTTACATTGAGAACATTAAAGATAATCAAAATTATCTTTGAAGAAACTCATGGTTCTTCAATACTTTTGCATCATCATTGACCCGGAATGGTCTAACCGGTCATGCCAATTACTATAATAATCTTTGGCTCATAAAGATTATAATTTATGACCACATGTGCTTCACTTGCACATACAATAATCTTTGGCTCATATAATTTATGACCACATGTGCTTCACTTGCACGTTTTTCATATAACATGAAGAGCTCACATTTTTCTTATTAGCTCTTTTATGTCTTTCACATATTCATATTAACATATATCATTTTCAAATAATAAAATAAAATTTAGAGCAATAAGGTATGTCATTAATAAATTAATCAAGTGTCTTAGATAGAAACACATCGAATCATATGACAAATAAATCACACACATAATAATATCACAAAATGAGTCAATTAATAGCTTTACTACTCTTAAACAATCCTTAACAACAATATAACAAACTTTACAATAACTTTGTACCATATATATTTCCCGTTTATTCATAAGTTTACGATATCTCATGCAAAAGAAATGCTCATATATCACTTTTTTTAGCATGTCAAACAAGTCATCGGTAAACATAAACAATCTCATAAAGCGATATATAAATTATATTTACACGTGAAATGTAAATTTTCTTTATACGTGACCTTACTAAACATAAAAACATGCACGTACCATTCCTTTTTTTTTCTTTTTTTTTTCATCAAGTTTTGAAATCCTTTTACATTTATTAATTTAAATAAAAAATAATAATACATATACAAAAAATCAAGTCATACAAACTATATATAATTTTATATCACAAGGATCAAACAAAAAAAATAGCAACGCCGATCATATCTAAACTCATAAACAACCAACTGCACGTAAACATAGTTTAAAACTTATAAATCTTTTGCACCATAAAATAAAAATAAAAAGTATTCTTATATGCTTTACTAACACATTATATTTTCGAATAACATGTTATATACCTAAAACAGATCAAACTAAAAGTACACTTTATGATTATTTTAAACTTTGTTTTTTTTCTGACATAACATCTTAAGAGACCAAATTAATCAATTTAATTTGAACCATAAAAACAATAACTTTTCAATCATGCATACATTAATAGCAAAATTAAATTTCAATAATGCCTTTAACCAGTTCAAATTAAAATATGGCAAACAACGAAAACACATGTTCACTATATAGTTAATCTAAATCAAGTATTCCGTAATAATCAACCTACAGAAAAACCTATAGCATGCGCATAGAACCAGCCTTTTTATATTCAAATATATTTATGAATTAACATAAATTATAGTCTACTAGTATATTTTTACATAACTCTCGTATATAATAACATTAAATAAATCTACAAATATGCATAAAAGAATTCAAGACATACCTTTATTAGTTATCATACCACATCACGGTTTTGTATGATGGAGAAAAAAAACTTTGACGGCGATTGTTTATCTTTATAGCTTAGCAAACCATGTACGTGTTTCCATTCCAAAACATAATCAAATTTACACATCTTTAGCAAAATCAATCGTGCACATGTGAATATAAAGTCCAAACTTACAACTTTATTCCAGATCAAAACTTAATTTACTAACAATTATTAAACAAGTTAATAAATAATAAAACGATTATATGTCAAAAGTTAATTTAACATCAGTCTAATGATGTATACAATAATATATTGTATTACTCAATCATACCAATTTAAATATATAAAATCAATGCGTATTAATTGTGCTATAAACCAAAGAGACATAGTACGTACGATACAAATAATATAATCGGTTGCAAACACTTAGTAATTATGTAACAGGGATTATAAACACCAATTTAATATATAGAAGAGTTAAACCACAAAGATCTACGGCAATAGACAATAAACAAAGTGAATGAAAAAAAACTTAGCTCAACGACAATGTGGACGTTCGTTTTCTAAGAGCGTGCTGATAACGTGTTGTGAATGAATGCAAAGAGTAAGAATAAACAAGAAGTAGAGAGGAGAATTATTCATTGATTATTGATTAAGGAGAATACAATATGTATTTATAAGATACTATTAAGGTAAAACCCTAATGGCTAATTAGGCCATGGGCCTTATAGGACATCCACATTAATATTATTCATGACAATTACGTATAAATACAATTTTTCTCTCTCTCACACAGCTCCTACCGCCCCAAAAACTTTCCTACAACTTTCTTGCTCAATCTAGTTCTGCTGCTTCTTCGACGGTCGGCTACGGCCGGCCGTCTGGATCTCATTCTTTTATCCTCTTGTATATATATTTCTTTCTTTGTGAAGGTAGGTTTCTCTCCTAACTCTCACAATAATAGTTTTTTGCTTTCAGATATGTCACTTCTCATTGCCGCCGCCTCCTATCCGACCACCGCTCCACACCGTCGAAGGCTTACTACTGCATTAGGTTTTGAATTTAGATTTGTTTGGCTCTTTTAGAGATGTTAGGTTTTATCTTTTTTGTATGTTTTGTGTACATTGTGTAGTTTTTCCTCAAACTACACCTTCATATGGGTATGTTCGCGAAAATCTCACATTTGTGATTCCCCTCACCCTTGTATTGTGTTGCTATCCCCGCACCACAACTTTTTTTTTGTATGTTTTGTCTTGGATCAACTTGTTACTTTGTGTATTTTGTTTAGCAAATCGGTTTTGATTTTGCTTTTTATGCTCGATGTAACTTGTTGTGTTCAACTTTTCTCCGTTTGTGAGGTGTGATAATGATATTAATGTTAAAAAAAATAAAAATTCATAATTTGTGTGTTTAAGGGACTAGTGATGTATGTTACTCATAGTTTAGACCCTAATCTAGAAAACTCCACTAATAACCCTCCCTCACACATCACAAAACCAGTTGAACCATCGTCATAAAAAAAAACCTTCATCTGCTCAACACCAATGGCAGACAATGAACACCACCGAAAACCAGACCCATTACCCCCAAACACACTCATCGCATGGGAATCATTCCAACTCCCTTCATTCCCATCCCAATTCCCTCTTCTACTATCTCCAGATCCAAACACCCCCTTAGTCAAACAGTCAACTCCACTTCCAGACCACACATCCATTGTATTCCCACCCACCAATCACGAAGGCCTTAATTCTCACCATTATACTCAAACTGATGTAAAAGAGGAAAAAGAGGAAAAAGTCAAAGTCAAAGTCAAACCTGAGTTGACTGTTAAATCAGTGGTGAATGTGGGACCTGGTGATGTGAAGTGGTGGTTTTTAAGGTGGAAGATGGTGGAGGTTGTTAGAGGGGGGTTAAGGTTAATTTGGGGTCATAAGTTGCCATTTTTCGGGGTGTTGTTGTTTGTTTATTTGAGGATACGGAGAAGGCGAAGGAGACGGGTGAGGCGAGAGGGTGTTGAGGAGCTTCTTGGTGTTATTAAGGAGAAAGATGAGGTGAGGTTTTTGTTCGTTTTTTTAAGGTTTTATATATTGCAGTATTGCACATTAAATGTTTGACACTTGCACCTAGTTAGCTGAAAATTCGACTAACCTTTACCTCTTTGGTTGTTGCCGTAAATAGAATATAGTAGTTACAACAGTAAAAAGGTGTTTAACCCCAAGGGGCAAGCTAGTGGTACCCAATAAGAGTTCCCGAGTTTAAGTCTAGCTCAGTTGGATGAATCATGTGGCGGAGGTCAGGGTTCAACTCCTGTCATTGCAATGGGTTTGAATCCCATTGCAATGCCTTGAAGCCCCTTAATGGGAAACGGGATGGCTAGCATGGGGTTGATATTCTCTTCGTGAGATGATTCAAACTCGGGTCGAGAGACTTGGTGCCTCGGTGACACGCAAGATACTCCGCTGCACCAAACTGCCGTTAAAAAAAAAAGATAGAAACTCTGCCCTAGCCATATATATCAGCAATTGTGTAGGACTAGTGATTTACCAGGCTCCACGGTCCTGCGGGGTGGTATATAGACGGGTTTACCAACCAGGTTACCAAAGGCGACTTGGGTAGATTTCCCTCTTACCTAAAAAAGAAAATTAAAATTAAAATTTGAGATTGTTTTTTTAATATATATAATAGAAGAATACATTATTTCTTGCATACAACCACTAGCATTTGAAAGGCACGGACAATGTGAAATTTATAGAAGGTTACCTACTTACGATGGTAAAAACCCAACGTTCTTTTTACGTGCAATGGTGGAATGTGAAAGTTGTTTTAGGTTTGATAAACACTCGAGACCATGATTACCGACATTTTTTGTTTTGTTGGTTTTGCAGAAGATTCATCAGTTACTGTATCAGATTGCTCGAATGAACGAATTACTGCTTGCAAGTCATCATGGAGTTCCTATTAGATCCAAGGCTGCTCCGGTTTAATCAAGTTAGTGTAGTTGGTGTTTGTTTGTATATTATACTTCAGTATACATAGATTAAATGTCTGCTAAAGTTACTGATCTAGTAGTATTTTGGTATAGTTTTATCTTGGATACGGTTCTTGTGTTAGCTGAATTTGAGCTATCAGTTGAAATATGTTTGTATATGTTTTAAGTTCTGGTTAGGTGTATGATGTTTATCGGTTTGTGAAATGGGGCAAGAGTCACAAGCTTATTCACATATCGGACTTAGTTTTAAGATGTTTGTCAGCCTAGTTATAGACTTAAAGTATCAAAGGCGTTTTTTGTATATAAGCCCAAGTAGCGAGTCCTATATGCTGTTCATGAGGAGACTTAATTTAAGTACTAACCTTGAAATCTCAATATGCAAATGGTGCATTCCGTTTTAATGATGTTGTATCAGACTCCAATGTTGATACTTGAGTACAGGTCTTGAGCTTTTAGGCTGAAATCCAGACACCTTGCAAAGAACATGCCTATTACAACGGGTGGTTGGTTGTACACATACGTGTTGTGTCTGTATTTTATTTCATAAACCATGGTACTGGTATTCTTCTTTTGTTGAGACGTGTTCATTTTGATGCATCAATGTGGGTATGTTTTAGGAGATCAGGCCAATACATCTGACCTTTAGATGTATTATTAACACATAATGAGAAACTGGTTCACTAGATAACCGGTACCATCATTAGTTGGCAGCCTATAGAAATGCTCGAAGAAACATTAATCTTGAACTCAAGAGGCAATAGCTACTCACTTCTCGTATGAAAACTTGTATTGTATCATGTGAGGAGTGATTGAATCAGGTATGAATGTGACCGGCGGTCCGGGTGCACAATCTTTTATAGCTAAAATGATTTAAAACACTTCTTTAAAAAATGTAACCTTAAAGATTTCCAAATTTGAACACCATGATAGGGTATATACGTGTTGTATGTTTAATTTCACCGCGACAATCATTAATGCTAATGATTTACTCCGAATTTCAGCACATGATTTTTACTCGCGCGTTGTGACGGAGTGTTTGTATATAAAGTATGTGTCGTGAGATTAATTTTTTTCTAAACATGTTAACTGAAAAAATTACTCGACGCAAAACACCGGTCAGACATGTGATTTTCTCCTCATAAATTGGCAATTGTTGTCGCATGCCGACATTAGGCATCTGCACCTCAATATGGATGTAACCCTTAATCCCAGCATATGAGCTCCTCTTGTATGTTGTCTTTGAGCTGGCCTCGTTTTTGGTCAAAACTAATTTGTCAATTGAAAATTCTTTTTTTAATAAAAAAATACTTTTATTTTATAAACTATTCCCTCCCCAAAAAGAATAATTATTAATAAATTACTGGTAGACGCATAAAAAGTTTAACAAGTGAAGCCTAGTTATCCCCAAAAGTAAAAAAAAAAAAATAACACTATCACAAAAACTTTTTAATGAATCTAAATCATTTATACAAGTTTATCAAGTATTGATCACCGACAATTCAACCTGCTCAACATCACTCCAGTGAAGATATCTACCAGCTTGGTAATTATCTTATCCAATTTTTAATTTGTGTTTATAAGGAACAAGATTAAGGGTCAATGGTGAAAGGTAACATATGAAGTTGCATAGAAGAAGATAAGGTTTTGAAAACGCAATAGCCCTATATCATAACGCACTCCCAAACACCCCCTAAATGCTATAACGTGATTATTGGACCTTGTTTTCTAGTTCTGGTTAGGTGGTATATTGGTAATGACTAATAAGTAGGGCATTGCACTAAATGTTATAAGTTGACCTTTGAATTGAATAATAGTGCTATTGACAGCAATATTGACATGTACATCAAATAATTGTATCTCTAATACTGTTGTCTGCTTCATAGCCATTCATCACATACTGTTACCTGGCGGAATTGAATCTGAAAAAAGCAAAGCAATAGGCATTGACCATAACAAAGACTCAGATCCTTCCATTCTATTCACCCTGTTCTTTCCAAAATTTACTCTCTTTTGTGCTCTCACCATAAACCAACAATGGCTGAACTCGTTCTATCTGCTTTGCTTCCTGTTGTTTTTGAGAAGCTAGCATCTGTACTCGATAACAAGATTGCTCGCGCTAAAGGAATTCAGTCTGAGCTGAAGAAATGGGAGACGTCGTTATCTCATATCCGAGCCGTGCTTAATGATGCTTCTCATAAAGAAGTAACCGATGAAGCTGTCAGACAGTGGCTGAATGGTCTCCAACATTTGGCTTATGATATAGATGACATACTCGACGCTTTGGTAACGGATGCCATGCATCGTGAGTTTGTCAACCAGTCTCAATCCATCACCAACAAGGTAAAAAAGATGATCCCATCTTGTTGCACTAGTTTCTCATTAAGTACTAGTCTGGGCAGCAAGTTAGATCATATTTCCACGAGGTTACAAGAGCTTATAGATGTAAAAAATAGTCTTGGTTTAGCTGTGGTAGATGGCGGGTCAAAAAATAAGAATAGAAATTACCAGACCTCTTCGGTAGATGCATCTAGTATTGTTGGACGTGAAAGTGATAAGAAAGAATTACTCCAGAAGCTATTGGTTGATGAACCATGTAGTCAAAACTTTAGCATCGTGCCCATTGTTGGTATGGGCGGGATAGGAAAAACAACTTTAGCTAGACTTTTGTATAACGATCAGCAAGTGAAGGATCGCTTTGAACTCCAGGCATGGGCTTGTGTCTCTGATGACTTTGACAGCTTCAGAATAAGTAAAGTCATCTTTCAATCTATAGGTGGGGAAAATAAGGAATTTGCAGATCTAAATTTGCTTCAAGCAGCTCTTAAAAGTCGACTTACAGGGAAGCGTTTACTCCTTGTCTTGGATGATATATGGAGCGAAAAGCCAGAAGACTGGGAAACATTAGCGGCCCCATTCTTTGAAGTTGCTCATGGAAGCAAAATAATCATAACAACTCGAAAGACAGATTTGCTCAGAAAACTGGGCCACAAATGTCCACATGATTTACGAAAGTTGTCGTATAACGATGCTTTTTCTTTATTTGCTCGACATGTGGGGATAAATGACTTTGGGTCGTATCCAATGCTAAGACTACATGGTGAAGGCATCGTTAAAAAATGTGATGGCTTGCCCTTGGCTTTGAAAGCACTTGGACGATTACTATGCACAAAAACAGACGAAGAAGATTGGAAGCATCTGTTGAATAGTGAGACATGGATGTTAAAAGACGGAGGTGATATTGTTCCGGCGCTTAGACTAAGCTACCATGACCTTCCTGCACCTATGAAGCAATTGTTTGCATACTGTTGCTTAATCCCAAAAGACTACATGTTTGGGAAAGATGACGTAATTTTGTGGTGGATGGCGGAAGGGTTTTTGCACAATTCAGCTACAGATAAATCAATGGAACGCGTGGGTGAGGAATATTTTCAAGAGCTGTTGTCAAGGTCTTTTTTTCAACACGTGCCTGATGATGAATCATTGTTTGTGATGCACGACCTCATGAATGATTTAGCCACATTTGTTGCTGGTGATTTTTTTTCAAGGTTAGACATAGATATGGAGAAGAATGTTAGGCAGGAAGCTTTCAAAAAGTACCGCCATATATCATTTGTTTGTGAGAAACATATGACTTACAACAAGTTCAAGGCATTCGAAAGAGCTATTAGTTTAAGAACGTTTTTAGCTATGCCTGATGTGTTAAATAGGTGGCAGACATTCTACTTATCAAGTAAGATTCTGACTGACATACTTCCCAAGTTACATTTATTAAGGGTTCTAAGTATGAGTGGATTAGATATAGATGAGGTACCAGAGTGTGTTGGCAATATGAAGCACTTGCGGTATCTTAATCTATCTCGAACTAGAATCACACATTTGCCGGAAAGCGTCTGCAATCTTTGTAATCTACAGACATTGATCGTTTGCGGCTGTTATAACTTGAGTAAGTTGCCCAACAACTTCTTAAAGCTTAGAAATTTGCGGCATTTTGACATTCGGGATACATTGCTTTGGAATATGATACCGTCGCTGATTAGTGAGATTAAATGCCTACACACTCTTTCCAACAAAGTAGTTGTTGTTGAAAACAACGACCTTTTTATATCTTGGCTTAGGAACTTAAAGAACCTACAAGCAGAGATATATATTGATGAGCTGCAAAAAGTGCAAAGTGCAAGAGATATACAAGGTGTAAACCTATCAGAAAAGAGGGTTAGTGTTAGTGAGTTACACATGGAATGGAGTGACGAGTTTGATGATTCTCGAAATGAAACACATGAAAAGGAAGTCCTCGATGCGCTCAAGCCTCATAGTTATAATTTGAAAGAACTTGTAATTATGTCATATGGAGGTAAGTTGTTTCCAAACTGGATCGGAGATCCCTCATTTCTCCGTTTGACTTCTGTATGTATTAGAGAATGTGAAAATTGTACGAATCTACCACCACTTGGAGAACTGCCATCACTTAAGAAGCTGGATATACAAGGGCTAAATGAGGTGAAAGTCGTGGGGTCAGAGTTTCTTGGTAGAGGTATTGCATTTCCTAAGCTTGAAATTCTGGAAATTAGAAATATGACGGGGTGGGAGGTTTGGTCAACCATGAGTGGTGTTGTAGGTGCAGTAATGTTTCCATGCCTTCAAGAGCTGTATATAAAAGATTGTCCTAATTTGGCTGAAGTCTCACTCGAAGCACTGCCTTCGATTAGGGTTTTAGATCTCAACGGCTGCGGTGATGGTGTACTGACAAGTCTAATTCATGCAGCTTCATCAGTCACCAAGTTAAGAATAGATTATATTTCAGGAGTTAGTGATGAGGTGTGGAGAGGTGTTATGAAGTATCTTGGGGCAGTTGAAGAATTAAGGATCTCATTCAGTGATGAAATAAGATATTTGTGGGAATCAGAAGCAGAGGCAAGTAAGGTACTTGTGAATTTAAGAAAGTTGCAAGTAAGCTTTTGTTCAAATTTGGTGAGTTTAGGAGAGAAAGAAGAGGAGGAGGATGGATGCAACCAACTAACATCTCTTAGGGTGTTGTTCTTAAACCAGTGTAAGAATCTTGAGTATTGCAATGTGCCAAACAGCATTGATGAATTGAGTATTGATTACTGTGATTCGATTGCATCTGTCTCCTTCCGAACAGGAGCAGGGCATAAGCTCAAGTCACTCAAAATTCACAGTTGTGAAAAACTACTGGAAAAGGAGCTTCTTAACACAAGCGTGCCATTTATGCTTGAGGTTATACGTATAAATAGATGGAAAAATCTGCAATCAATCAATTCATTGACTTGTTTCATTAACCTCACGGAATTAAGAATAAAGCAATGTTCGAGTATAGAGTCATTTCCTGCTGCCAACTTGCGGAATCTCATTTTGTTAAAGCGAATGACGATCACAAATTGTGAAAATATGGAAGTTGATTCCTTTGGGGTTTGGCCTCCTAACTTGGGTATCTTAAAAATAGGGTGTTTGAAGAAGCCCATATCAAAGTGGGGCGCACAGAACTTCCCACCTTCTCTTGTTGACCTATTTCTATTAGGTGGATCGGCAGAAGAAGAAGAAGACGTGACTAGTGGAAGCCAATTGTCTCATATGCTTCCTTCATCTCTTACTACACTTTGGTTGAGGGATTTTGTGAAATTGGAAACAGTTTCAAGGGGACTGCAACACCTCACTTCCCTTCAACATCTATCCATTTACAGCAGCCCAGAGATGAAAGATCTACCAGAAGAGTTGCTGCCTTCACTTTTAAGTTTGACACTCAGTGGATGCGCACATGAATTGGAAAAAAAGACAAGTAGAAGAGGCACCTATTGGCCCCTTATCTCCTATATCCCAGAAGTCGACATAGATTAAAGGTATGGCCATTGCTCTTTCCCTTTTGACTTCTGCTTGTATTCAAAGGGATGTTTGGCATTGCATTTGGTTACTACTTATATGGTACTACTAATACACGCATATGAGGGTTTTACTATTTGCAAGTGAATAAACTGTTTTTAATAAGGACATAGCCACTTCACCTGTGTTAATAAGCATGCCCAAAAGATATTGCAAAATAGATCTGAAAAATGGAAAAACTAATTTTTTTTATAGGTTTAGGTTTTCTGTCATTAGGTTCATTGGATTTGCTACCGTTTGGGTTATGTGTTGTGTAAAATGGATAGGTTAAGTAATACTTAAGAGATGCAGGTTTTCCAGTGTATAAGAAGTTGTATATGGATTTTTCTAAGAAGCATGATACGTTTTTTAGTAGACGCAATTCTGCACTCGAAACAGTTAGCATGTGGCGGAGCCAAAAATTGTTAAGTATGCTCATTTCCCATGTAATTTGTTTAACTTTTCATTACTTTCTCAGCAGTTAGGTACTTAAGCTACTTCGCCCATAATCCATTAAAACTAATCTTATAAGCTTATTAAAATTTGGTGTTAATTCAGAATTCTTATCATCCATTCTGATCTACTTACGTTTAATATCAGTAGAATATTGAGATGGCTAGGAGAGCAGTAAGTCTGGAGTATTGAATGAAAACCCCCGGGTTTGAATGAAAGTGCAACATCAAGGCTTAAGCTTTTCTAATGCTTAAGTTGCCATCAATGCACATCTGGATAGAATAATAGAGGTTCGATCCAAAGGTTAGAACTTGGAATGTGCTTTCTCTCTTTGATTCAAAGGTGAGAACTTTGAATCTAATTGTTTTATTTGAGTGCTATCACGACATAAATCGTATGAACGTAATTTCTACAGCGCTTGATCACATTGTAGCTATTCCTCCGAAAAACAAAAAACGCATTTATACATGAACAAGTATATATATTTGGGGCAAACTCTGCTGAGATAAATGACGCTTATCGAACTAACTTTTCAAAAGTCAAACTAATCAGCTCTTTGGATCTTTGTTTTTTATGGCCTACGGCCGTTTAGGCTTAAGGGGTATTTGTTTAACTTTTTTGATTGAAATGGGGGCCGAAATATGTGTTCTTTTTTATGGTTTAGGAGGATCTAATGATACTGATCATATACTTTCATTCTTCATATAGAATTTATATTATAAGTGTAATTTGATATTATTAACTTTGTCATGTTGTCATGGTAAGTTGTTTTCAATATATTTAGCCAAACAATTTATATCTTGTTTGCTGATATAAAGTGTTGCTAATATATTCTGATGCAGGTTCATGTAAACTCTCGCTCATCTCATAAACTGCCAGCAATGCTTATGTCATGTCAAGAAAAGATCTTTCAAGGCAAGATTTCTTATTTTAGTCAAAAGTTTTAGAATTGAGGGTCTTGATGGGTGAAAATACAGATGGTTCTTACTTTTTGATAGCGAGTATGTTGAATAATGAGCGGAAAACTAAATTTTTTTATAGGTTTAGGTTTTCTGTTATTGGGTTGTTGGACTTGCTATCGTTTGGGTGACATCTAAATGCGCCAAGTAAATTACTATTAGAGAATGATATGTTGAAGTAGTAGAGAGCTTAGCGAACATTAACTCGACTTTATCAACATAGTTATGGCCATTCCATTGCAGCCTCTCCCAATATTCTAGGATGTTAGAACTTACCCTGTTTGTGAAACAACAGAATAAAGAAAAGAAATACGGAGATACCGTTTGGCACTGCTTGCTGTTAAATTGTTTGTGGCCTACTGTAAGTTGTAGCTCAATTTATTTTGCTTGAGTTCGAACAAGGTGTTGTCGGATAACGATATCCTTTAATCTGCAGGATTATAATTAACTTTCTAACTTGAGTGTCGATAGCACCGTATGCACATACGAAGGCGTTCAGGGGAAGTTATTCCCGAATGGACCACTAGGTGTAAGGCGATGAAGGCTGGGCAGATGGTAATGTTCTTCTACCGAGCAAGCAAATATATTTGACGGTTTGTCCTGATTCCTATTGATCATGGTTACTGCCTTCCTCACAGTGTAAGTCTCTTCGAATTGCTTTTATTTTGATCATTATATAAATACAAAAGCTGTAGTGAACGACCATCTGAATATGAATAACTCACAAAGGCGTGAATTGGTTGCATTTCATGTACTGTGTCTGGTTTAGTTGTGTAGTTAAGGCATCAGAAATAGTTAGTGTGAAACTAAACTCCATGAAGCAGATAATATTAAGATCCAAATAACCCATTTTTCTCTAAATTCAGTAGACTTGCGCTCTAATATGCGCATAAACCCCATTAACAGACACAATAAACAAGGTGGTTGAAACTATTGTCCAACCATTCAGATACAACCAAACAGAAACAGTGAACTTAGAAGATTTGACTTCAGGTAAATAGATAGTGAACTTAGCTCAAACTCCAATAAAGGGAGGCGATTTGCACAAAGTAATTTGACAAGTAATAGATACCATAAAACAAAACACTAGAAATAAAAGTTGACAAAAAATTTGCCATGTGTTATGCCCCATGAGAGTTTAAGTGTGTGCCAAGAGAGGTAAAAGGTGGTACGTCAGAGACATGCATAAAACAAACAGTGTATATATGCTTATTGCATAAAAATTTCTCTTCGATTCTTTATAATTTTGTGTAGCATACTAAAAATGTTTCTCTACATTTCGATACTTACAGATTTTTTTACACAAGTACCTACTTAAGTTGACACTACTGCTTTGTGCTTTGCAGGCACCCCACAGTGATTTCACAGCACACCTATCAACACCAGCCAGCACAACACCACCTAAACCTGCAACCAAAACATCAGGTACTCACAACTAATCTCATACTAGAATTTAAAAGGGAGTTGATAATTACACATAACTTTTTACTTCATACACATAACATTATTATGTATTGACTAAAATGCCCTTAACAAAATATTTCACAAACATACTCACTTTACGCTAAACTTGCAACAGCGCCGTTCCTCATTATGTGTCATCCTTTCCAAACTTCACTTTTGTCACTAACAGTGATTTTAAAAAACATTTTTCTCGAATTTTCGGTTCTATCGCCAGTTGGATTATAAAATAACAAACGGGAAAATTGGAGAACATAATCCATATGATAACTAATCAAGCTAGGTAATGGCATGTTTAAATTTCGATCTTCATCAAACAAATTATTTTATACACTAATTTCTTATTGTTTTGCCTTTTCTGAAATTATAAATTAAATCATTGTCTATGGTAGAGGAGTTATATAATGATTGAGAGGCTTTATGATATCTAAGTTGGTTCACTATATCATTTATAATATAATATGATAAATTTCGATAGTTCTTATTCACTTAATTCTTATATCATATTTCAAAGCTTGTTCGAACTGATTTTGTTTAACTCAATGGAGTAGAACTTTGCCATTGTGTCGCGGCGGATCGGATATGGAAGGCCAGGAAGAAACATACCGCTGGGAAGGATGGAGATTTTATTTCACATAGTTTCCAGTCGATGCAAGATAACCTCCAGTGGCATACAATGTTTAAATACGTAAATACTCTCACACTTTGATGTATTGAATGACAGATGTTTAGTTTAGAATTTAGGAAAAAGAGACCGTGAATTCATGAAATATAATGAGACTTCCAAAAACAAATAGAGAATGAAGGGTAGTATATTCTGTTAGATAATAAAATGGCCCAAGCCCGACTTGTGGGCTTAGGGTTTCTAGAATACTCTGTGTATTAGTATAAATACCAATCAATAATACAATACCTATTCATGGGGTTTTATCCATTCTAACATGGTATCAGGCCATACCCCGATCATAACCTTAAAAAAAAAATCCTCCATCACCACCGATCCTAAACTTCCTCCATCCATCGATTAAACAAAAAAAAAAAAAAAAAAGGAAACCGATCTTTGGTACACCGAACCCTAAAACCATCATCATATCTATCATTAACGTGTTCTTCTAGAAGAAAAAGAGTTGTTTCCTGTTTTGCTATTATGGGTCACAAAGGTATGATTTAAAGAAGAAAAAAAAAAAAAGATTTGACGATCGAAGACAAAAGAAAAAGAGATCAAAGGGAATTTGCATTCAAGTGATTTATGTTTATCTTTGTTTATATTTTTTTTTCTTTCTTTTCAAGTTCTTCAATGTTTTTTTTTTTATTCTCGTTGTTTAATTGTTTGTTTTTATGTCGAATCTAGGGTATTAAGCCCCATGACGACGCGTGTATCAAGACCATTGTCTTGCGTTGTTTTTTATTTTTCGCCGCATCTTGGGTACGTATCCCCGAGACGACACGTGTTTTAAGACCATTGTCTTGCGTTGTTTTTTATTTTTCGTCGCATCTTGGGTACGTATCCCCGAGACGACGCGTGTTTCAAGACCTTTGTCTTGCGTTGTTATTTATTTTTCGTCGCATCTTGGGTACGTATCCCCGAGACGACGCGTGTTTCAAGACCTTTGTCTTGCTTTTTTTTTTTTTTTTTTTTTTTTTTTTATTTATTTATTTTCCGTCGCATCTTGGGTATGTATCCCCAAGACGAAAGACGACTTGTGTTTCAAGACTGTTGTCTTGCGTTTGTTCTGTATCTACTCGTTATCAAGATTGTTATCTTGCATGTTTGCTTCACTTGCATAGCTGCTTCTCAAGATCCGCTGCTTCTCAAGATCCGCTGCTTCTCAAGATCCGCTGCTTCTAAAAGATCCGCTTTTAAAGATCCGCTTCTAAGATATATTCTTATTATGTTTTGTTTTTATTTTCTTGTTTACTTCTACAGTTCGAGCTTTCGCGATTTCGCCGCTCGGACTGCGGGGGAGTGTTAGATAATAAAATGGCCCAAGCCCGACTTGTGGGCTTAGGGTTTCTAGAATACTCTGTGTATTAGTATAAATACCAATCTATAATACAATACCTATTCATGGGGGTTTTATCCATTCTAACATATTCCACGTAGATTAGTTTATGTGTTAAAAGGGCATTCATGTCAATACATATTAATGCTATGTGTATGAAGTAAAATGCTATGTATACATATCAACTCCCAATTTAAAAACATTTAACTGTCCAACTATCTACACCTTCATTGACATTAAAAACAGGAGACTCAACCAAAAAAGCGACGCCTACCAAAAGATGAATACTACCGCAGCTGGAAGCAGCAGCAGCAAAGAAGAGACAAAAAGACTAAGGCTCAAAAGAAAGACCTCTATCGCCAAACTTTTGTAAACAGCCGATGTTGACCACCCTTATGTGAACAACCAGCTGCCCATGTGATATTACTGCAAACACGTTATGAATTGAATGATATTCTGTAACCACTTACGATCTTTCATGTGATGTTAATCTCATCCGATCTTACGTTATGAATGATACTTTGCAGCCACCTATAACCTTTATCACTAACTTCAAAACATTCACATCAAACAACCTGCATCGAAACACGACTTCCTACCTTTAAAATTAATTAACATCTTATGTAGTTCATTTCTTTTTCTTTTTTTAATATCTTAAAAAAAACGCATGGAATATCATCAAGTATCTGAATTAGCCATCTTCCACATCTGCATTTGTGTCCTCGTCTCATTCAGTCTCATCATTGCTTACACCTTCACGGGGACGGTGCTGATGTAGGATATGAATCGGTCATCATCAATTCACCATGTACTCAAAGGAATTCTACGTGTTTTTCCTTATATGATTCCGTCATGAACAAGATTCAGGAATTATCACATCGAGGAAAGATGGTGTAATTAAACAAATGATCAAACCGCTATTTATCGACACGAATACCATAAACGAAACAAATAGCACAAGAACAAGGAGCAATATATATGAGCCGACGTGAAAATAATCGACCTCAAATGACATCTTTCTACTAACTATAGTAGGACATCATAGTAAATGCTATAACTTGACCTTTAAATTTAAATAGTACTATCGACAGTAATATTGTCGTTGTACAATAAATAATATTTGTTGTCTACTTCATAGCCATTCATTCACATACTGTTACCTGAATTGAATGCAAAAATGTTGAAATGAGGACCTAATCTGCTAACCCTTTGTCACTTTGAGGGACTTATTGTGTTTGTTTATAAAGTACAGGGGTCTCTTATGCATTTGTTGGAAAGCTGCTATGGACTTGGACCAAACCCACACAAGTGAAGTCCATTATATCAACGGCTCTTTGAGCCTTTTAGGTTAAGATAAGAGGGGAGCGTATTATTCTTTGTTTTGCATCGCCTCATTATGTAAACTGCGTGTGTTTTACACACAGCGCTCTCTCTCTCTCTCTCTTTCTTCACTTGATCTCAAAACCCTAGTTTGATCTCATCGTTTTTTCTTATTTGTTTTGATTGTAAAACTATTATCAATTAGATAATAGAGCTACAAGTGATTAGCACTGGTAGCTTTGTTTTTATTTCACTTTGTCCTTTTAAATCTTTGATAAATAAAGTTATTTGGTGTTTGAGGTCTATCTGATCATGTTATTCTACATGGTATCAGAGTCAGGTTGTTAAAAATCGATGAAATTTTTTTTAGGGTTTTGTTTAAAATTGGGGTTTTTTGGTTTCTTATACTTTTTTGGGAAGATCTGCTATTGAAATAGCTAGATCTGTTAATATTACTGCTTGAATCAAAGTTTTGAACCGTTAATTTTTTTGAGTAAAAATTAGGGTTTCTGAGATCTGCTCTCTTATTCATTATTGTTGGTGATTGGTTCGATTGGGGGTTGTACCTCGTGCTTAAAGTGATTTTCCCTAATTTTTCTCTAAAAGAAAAATTAGGGTTTCATTTTTTGATTGGTGGTTTTTCGATTGGTGGTGATTCATTCCTTTGCCGTGTTGATTCGGTGGTTTGTTCGTGGTTTTGGTCACTTTCCCTAATTTTCCTCGAAGAAATTTTAGGGTTTGTGACTAGGAGGTTCTGTCATCTCTTAGACTAAGTGAATCTAAGAGTGACAGTTCGAGTGAGCTTTGGTTGAAAGCACTGTAACACCCCTGCATTTCTCTCCTTTTATTTGCTATCTGCTATTTGTTTTTTATTATTATTGCTTGTCTTTTGGGGGTTTGGTAGTCCTTTTATTTATACCCTTTATTTTGGATCCTCTCTTGCTGCTTGCCCTTGACCTGCCACCCTTGAGTGGTTTAGATTCCTGGGAACTTTGTTTGCAGTATTGTGAGTTCATTTTTTACCTCTTTGACCCTTCACCATGTCTGAACATGGTGATGATGATGCTATAAGTGTAACTGACCCAGTTACACTTATTAGTAAGCGACCTGAGTGATCCATTGCACTTGCACCCTAATGACTCAGATGTTTTAACTGTTGTCAGTGTGAAACTTAAGGGAACTAAAAATTATCAAGTTTGGGCTAATGCTATGTTACTTGCTTTGGAAGGTAAAAATAAAACTGGTTTCATTGATGGTACTTGTAAAAGGTCTGTAACTGATGAGGTTTTAACAAGGCAATGGGACAGGGTCAATGCTGTTGTGTTGGGTTGGATTCTTAACTCTATATCTGAGGAACTTTTCCTTGGACAATTTTTTTCAAAAAAGGCCAAACATGTTTGAAAAGAATTAAAGGAAACATATCATAAGGTTGATGGTTCTGTCATGTTTAACTTGCACCATAAGATTAATACCTTGAAACAAAATGGTTGTAATCTGTCTGTTTATTATCATAAGTTAAATGCTCTTTGGAAACAATATGATGCTATGATTGAATTACCTGCTTGTGTTTGTTCTGCTTCTAGTGAGTTTAAAAAACATAATCAGTTATTGAAACTTATGCAGTTTTTAATGGGTTTGGATGATTCTTATATGAGTATTAGGAGTTCTATATTGTCTAGGGAAAGTCTTCCTGATGTTAAGGGAGCTTATGCCATCATCTCTGCTGAGGAATCTCACAGAATGGCTTCTAGTAGTAGTTCTGGGCACTCCCAAAAGGGCTCAGACCTCTGCTTTTTTTGTCTAATGGGCCCACAGAAACAATGTTCAAAGAAATCAGAACCTTAATGCTAATATATTGAGACCCATAACC
Organism: Glebionis coronaria; assembly: GCA_025667525.1. Lineage (NCBI taxonomy): Eukaryota > Viridiplantae > Streptophyta > Magnoliopsida > Asterales > Asteraceae > Glebionis > Glebionis coronaria. Next base: position 103,608,882 of record CM046879.1, read on the forward strand.
AACAACTTTAATCAGAATGGTAATCAAGGAAACTTTAGACCTAACAATGGTAATGCTGGTTTTGGAAATGTTAGGCCTAATAATCAAAATGGTGTTAGACCTAACTTTGCTTCTAACTCTGATGTTGTTTGTGAAAACTGTGGGTACAATGGTCATACCATTGATAGGTGTTTTAAGATCATTGGGTACCCCAGTGAAATTGTTCATGGAAAGAAAAGGGGTAGTCAAAACTTTAAAGGAAAGAATGTGTCTAATAATTCTGTTGGTTCCACCACTAGTCCAACTGGATTCTCTGATGAACAAATGGCTACTCTTCTCTCTCTTTTTAAAGATAACAGTGGAACTGGAAAGAATGTACAAGCCAATATGGCAGGTACTGTTTTTCACTCTAGCAAGGTTTTTAATGAAAACTTTGATAAGTTTTATTGTTCTAACACCAGTTCTAAACTTGGAATGACTTACAACGGGAAGGTTATTGACTCTGGGGCTAACCAACACATGACTAATAGTGATAGGGAACTTGATAATGTGTTTGATATCTCTCATCTTAAAATCAAGGTTGCTCACCCAAATGGAACTGAGGCTATTATAACTAAAAATGGTAACCTTAAACTTCCTAATGGTCTGATTCTTGTTGATGTGTTGGTTATCCTTGAGTATTGTGTTACTTTGATATCTGTGCATAAGCTTGCTAAAGATAATAGAATATTTGTTGTGTTTGATGAAACCAAGTGCTTCTTTGTTAATCAGGATTTGAATCTGAAAAAGGTGATGGGGATTGGTAAACAATGTGGAGGTTTATACTATTTAGACATTGAAGGTATTAATTGTAAAAATCAAAACAATCTTGTTACCTGCTCTCTGTCTCATTATGATTGGCACTGTAGACTTGGACACCCTGTTGATCCTGCCCTTAATGTTCTTAAACAATCTTTAAAAATTGATAAAGATGAGAAAACCTTCTTTTGTGAAGTTTGTCAAAGAGCTAAACAAACCAGAAATCCTTTTCCCTTAAGTGATCATAAAACTAAAAAACTTGGCGATATTGTTCATCTTGACTTGTGGGGTCCTTATAGGGTTACTAGTCACTCTGGCCATAGATACTTCTTGACTGTTGTGGATGATTATACTAGGGCAGTTTGGTTGTTTCTTGTAAAAACCAAAGATGAAGTTGTTTCTAACATTCAAAACTTTTATAATCTGATTAAAAATCAATTTAAAGGTAATGTTAAAACTTTCAGAAGTGATAATGGAACTGAATTTGTTAATCAAAACTTCAAAGTCTTTTGTGAAAATAATGGCATCATACACCAAACTTCCTGTGCTTACACACGAAAACAAAATGGAATTGCTGAAGGGAAACATAGACATCTTTTGAATGTTGCTAGATGCCTTATGTTTCAGGGGGGTATTCCTCTTAAATTTTGGACTGAATGTGTGCTAACTGCTACTTATCTTATTAACAGATTGCCCTCTTCTCTGCTAAATGGAAAAACCCCTTTTGAAATGATTTACAATACTTGTCCTAGGCTCTCTCACATTAGAATGTTTTGATGTCTGTGTTTTGCTACTATTCTTAATAGTTCAGATAAGTTTTCCAGCAGATCTGAAAAGTGTGTTATGATGGGTTATTCTAGTTCTCAGAAAGGATATAGGATTTACAGTCTTGATAGGCATCAGTTTTTTGTTTCTAGAGATGTTAAGTTTTTTGAAACCATATTTCCTTTTAAAGACTCTGTTTTTTATTACAATAAAAATAATTTTAATAAAGAAAATGTTTTTCAAGACTTAAATCTGTTGAATTTTTTTGACCCTGATGACCCTGAACTTCCCAATGATGAAGAGAGAGCAGCTAAACATAATGGTGACAATCTGTCACCAAGTGCTAGTATCCCACCTCCAAGTCTAGGTGACACTGGACACATTGAATAGGGAAGAGGCTGCCACACTTGATGAGAATGCTAACTCTGAGGGAAATTTAGATATTAATCCCATTCCTTCCCCTCATGTTCAAAACATGGAAGGAAATCATGGGGATGCCTCTATAAACAATGTTCAGGGTGGTTAAGGTTTGAGGAGGTCCTCAAGACCTTTTATTTTTCCCAGAAACTATAATGATTTTGTTGTCCAATCTAAAGTCAAGTATGGACTTGAAAAATTTGTTGGATATTCCAAACTTGATAAAGAAAATTTTTGCTTTGTCACTCAACTTAACAAAATGAGTGAACCAAAAAGTTTTTTTGAAGCATCTCAGAATCATCATTGGGTTGATGCTATGAACACTGAACTTGCTGCCTTGCTTGAAAATGACACTTGGGACATTGTTGAACTCCCTAAAGGTAGGAAAGCCTTAGGGTGTAAATGGATTTGGAAATTAAAGTTTAAGTCTAGTGGTGAGGTTGAGAGGTATAAGGCTAGGGTTGTTGCCCAAGGTTTTGGCCAAAAAGAGGGAATTGATTATGATGAAACCTTTGCCCCTGTTGTTAAAATGGTCACTATTAGGTGTTTGATTAACCTTGCTATCATGCAATCTTGGCCTGTTTTCCAACTTGATGTCAATAATGCCTTTGTTTATGGGTGATCTTGATGAAACTGTGTACATGAAACCACCCCAAGGATATCTTCCTGGGGGTGATAACTTGGTTTGTAGGCTCAAAAAATCTTTGTATGGGCTTAAACAAGCTCCTAGACAGTGGAATGCTAAACTTACATCTGTTCTTAGTGAAAATGGATTTATTCAAAGCAAGTCTGATTATTCTTTATACGCTAAATCTCGGGGTAATTTATTTCTTGTGTTACTTGTGTATGTTGATGATATAATCATAACTGGGATTAATATTGTTGAAATTGAAAAGTTTAAGAGTTTTCTAAGAACCAAGTTTATGATTAAACACTTGGGTAAACTCAAGTATTTTTTGGGAATTGAAGTTGTTGACACTAAGAATGGTGTTTTTTTAAACCAAAAAAAGTATGTGTTGGACTTGTTATCTGAGTATGGTATGCTTGCTTGTAAACCTGCTAAAACTCCTTTACCATCTAAACTTGTCATCACTAATCAACCTACTAATGAGGAACCTCTTCTTGATAACATTGTTGATTATCAAAAGCTTATGGGAAGGCTCATTTATCTGACTAACACCAGGCCTGACATCTCGTATGATGTGCATTGTTTGAGTCAGTTCATGCATTGTCCTTTGAACTCTCATCTCAAAATTGCGTTTAAGGTGTTAAGATACCTCAAAAGCTCTCCAGGTTTGGGTATTCATTTCACAAGAAACTCAGGTACGATTCTTGATGCTTATTCTGATGCCGACTGGGGAAAATGTGTTGTCACTAGAAGGTAAGTGACTGGGTATTGTGTGTTTATTAATGGAAACTTGGTTTCCTGGAAAAGCAAAAAGCAAAACACTCTCTCTAAATCTTCTACTGAGGCAGAGTATAGAGCTCTTTCCTTAGTAACCAGTGAAGTGATATGGGTTCTCAAAGTCTTAAAAGACTTGCAGGTTGAGAACCTACTTCCAGTCACTCTTCACTGTGACAGTAACTTAGCTATTAAAATAGGTGCCAACCCAGTTTTTCATGAAAGAACTAAACATCTTGAAATAGACCTTCACTTTGTGAGGGAAAATTTTTTGAGTGGTGTGATTAAAACTGCTAAAGTAGAATCTGCAAATCAAATTGCAGATATCTTGACCAAAGGGTTGGACATAGAATTACACCAAAAGTTTGTCAGAGAACTTGGAATGATAAACCTGTATAGGTTATCAGATTAAGGGGATGTTGAAATGAGGACCTAATCTGCTAACCCTTTGTCACTTTGAGGGACTTATTGTGTTTGTTTATAAAGTGAAGGGGTCTCTTGTGCATTTGTTGGAAAGCTGCTATGGACTTGGACCAAGCCCACACAAGTGAAGCCCATTATATCAACGACTCTTTGAGCCTTTTAGGTTAAGATAAGAGGGGAGCGTATTATTCTTTGTTTTGCATCGCCTCATTATGTAAACTGTGTGTGTTTTACACACAGCTCTCTCTCTCTCTCTCTCTCTCTCTCTCTCTCTCTCTCTTCACTTGATCTCAAAACCCTAGTTTGATCTCATCGTTTTTTCTTATTTGTTTTGATTGCAAAACTATTATCAATTAGATAATAGAGCTACAAGTGATTAGCACTGGTAGCTTTGTTTTTATTTCACTTTGTCCTTTTAAATCTTTGATAAATAAAGTTATTTGGTGTTTGAGGTCTATCTGATCATGTTTTTCTACAGAAAACCAAAAAAATACTATAGAAGCATAGCATTGACCATAGCAAAGACTTAGACAATAAGGCAAGTATTGGCTCAGACCCTTCATCATTCTATGCACCCTTTCATCCAAAGTTTTACCCTCTTTTTGCTATCACAATAATTAAACCAACAATGGCTGAACTCGTTCTTTCTGCTTTGCTTCCCGTTGTTTTTGAGAAGCTAACATCTGTTCTCGATAATAAGATTGCTCGCGCCAAAGGAATTCACTCCGAGCTCAAGAAATGGGAGAGGAAGTTATCCCTGATCCAAGCATTCCTTGAGGATGCTTCTCAGAAGGAAGTAACATCTAAAGCTGTCAAAAAGTGGCTGGATGATCTCCAGCATTTAGCTTATGACATTGAAGACATACTCGACGCTTTGGCAACGGATGTTGAGCGTCGTGAGTTTATCAATGACTCTCAACCCATCACCAACAAAGTAAGAAAGTTTATCCCATCTTGTTGCACTAGTTTCTCCTTGAGTACTAGTGTGGGCAGCAAGCTAGATGATATTTCCGCCAGGTTACAAGAACTTATAGATGTAAAAAACAGTCTTGGTTTAACTGTGATAGATGGCGGGTCAAAAATAAGAATAGAATTTACCAGACCTCTTCAGTAGATGCACCTAGTATTGTTGGACGTGAAAGTGATAAGAAAGAATTACTGCAGAAGCTATTGGGTGATGAACCATGTAGTCAAAACTTTAGCATCGTGCCCATTGTTGGTATGGGCGGGATTGGAAAAACGACTTTAGCTAGACTTTGTATAACGATCAGCAAGTGAAGGATCACTTTGAACTCCAGGCATGGGCTTGTGTCTCTGATGAGTTTGACAGCTTCAGAATAAGTAAAGTCATCTTTCAAGGTATAGGTGGGGAAACTAAGGAATTTGCAGATCTAAATTTGCTTCAAGCAGCTCTTAAAAATCTAATAACAGGGAAACATTTACTCCTTGTCTTGGATGATATATGGAGCGAAAAGCGAGAAGACTGGGAAACATTAGTGGCCCCATTCTTTGAAGTGGCGCATGGAAGCAAAATAATCATCACCACTCGAAAGACAGAATTGCTTAGAAAACTGGGCCACAAATGTCCATACGATCTACAAACGTTGACACCTAACGATACTTTTTCTTTATTTGCTCGACATACGGGGATAAATGACTTTGAATCATATCCAATGCTAAGACTGCATGGTGAAGGCATCGTAAAAAAATGTGATGGCTTGCCTTTGGCTTTAAAAGCAGTTGAAAGTTTACTAAGCACAAAAACAGATGAAGAAGATTGGAAGCGGTTGTTGAATAATGAGATATGGATGTTAAAAGAGGGAGGTGATATTGTTCCGGTGCTTAGGCTAAGCTACCATGATCTTTCTGCACCTTTGAAGCAATTGTTTGCATACTGTTGCTTGATCCCAAAGGACTATGTGTTTAAGAAAGATGACTTAATTCTGTGGTGGATGGCGGAAGGGTTTTTGCACAATTCAGCTACAAATGAAACAATGGAATGCTTGGGTAATATATATTTCCAAGACTTGTTGTCAAGGTCATTTTTTCAACATGATCCTGATGACGAATCATTGTTTGTGATGCACGACCTCATGAATGATTTAGCCACATTTGTTGCTGGAGATTTTTTTTCAAGGTTAGACATAGATATGGAAAAGAATGTTATGAAGGACGCTTTCAGAAAGTACCGCCATATGTCATTTGTTTGTAAGGAATATATGACTTACAACAAGTTCAAGGCATTTGAAAGAGCTAATAGTTTGAGAACGTCTTTAGCTATGCTTGGCGTGTTAAATAGCTGGCAGACATTCTTCTTATCAAGTAAGATTCTGGTTGACATACTTCCCCAGTTACCATTGTTAAGGGTTCTAAGTTTGAGTAGATTTAATATACATAAGGTACCAGAGTGTGTCGGCAATATGAAGCACTTGCGGTATCTTAATTTATCTCGAACTAGAGTCACACATCTGCCAGAAAGCGTCTGTGATCTTTATAATTTCAGACATTGATTGTTTCTGGCTGTGGTAGGTTGACTAAGTTGCCCGACAATTTCATAAGGCTTAAAAATTTGCGGCATTTTGACATTCGGGGTACGCTGCTTTGGAATATGACACCGTTGCGGATTGCTGAGATTAAAGGCCTCCAAATTCTTTCCGACATAGTAGTAGTTGTTGAAAACAAGCACCTTCTCATATCTTGGCTTTGGAACTTAAAAGAATCTCCAAAGGGAGATGTATATTAGAGAGTTGCAAAAAGTGCAATGTGCCAGGGATATAGGTGTGAACTTATCACAAAAGAGTGTTACTAAGTTACACATGGAATGGAGTGATGTGTTTGATGATTCTCGAAACCAAAAACTTGAAAAGGAAATCCTAGACGCACTCAATCCTCATAGTGATAACTTGAAAGATCTTGTAATTGTGTCATATGTGGGTATGTTGTTTCCAAAGTGGATCGGAGATCCTTCATTTCTCTGTTTGACTTCTTTAAGTATCATAAAGTGTGCAAATTGTAAGAATCTACCATCACTTGGGGAACTGCCATCACTTAAGAAGCTGCATATTCATGAGCTAAATAAGGTAAAAGTCATGGGGCCAGAGTTTCTTGGGAGAGGTATCGCATTTCCTAAGATTGAAAGTCTGAGCATTAAAGATATGAGTGGGTGGGAGGTTTGGTCAACCAAGAGTGGCATTGTAGGTGCACTAATATATCCATGCCTTCAAGAACTGCGTATAAAATATTGTCCCAATTTGGTTGAAGTCTCGATTGAAGCACTACCTTCGCTTAGGGTTTTAGATCTCTGGGTTGTGGTGATGGTGTATTGACAAGTCTAATTGATCATGCAGCTTCATCAGTTACCAAGTTGTGGGTGGGCAGTATGTCACGACTTAGTGATGAGGTGTGGAGAGGTGTAATGGTCTATCTGTTGGAAAATATTGTTGGCAAAATAAATTTTGACTAACTTTGGACACAATTATGTATATGTATGTATCATATATATTAGTGATATTTTATAGGTTCGCGTTCTCCTTGAAGAGAGCTTCACAATGAGCCTTTATGTGTCCAAAATGAAGGTGATGTGAATGAGATATCGTGTCTCAAAGTTAGGCATTTGGTACCATGCTTAAAAAGGAAAAATAGTTTATTTTTTGTCCCACATCGGTGGGATAAGTGGAAGGGAGTCTATTGTGTATAAATAGAGGCCTAATTCCATAGCTTTTTCACACATCAAATTAATAAGTATTATTATTGATTTCCAACATATGGAGTACGCATCTGTAAAGGTGAAATTCCGGGCAGTTTTGTTAAGTCTGACAGTACAACTTACTGTTTCAGCTGTTGTACCCTGGGAAACAGACGGCGAATCTGTTTTAAGGGAAGCGTGTCAAACACGTGTCTTAGCTCTTTAATGCTAAGCGTGTCTAACACGTATCTCGACTTGCTGGTGATTTAGTAAGTCTTTTCTTTATTTATTGTTTTATTTAATTATCGTTTATAATTATGTATGTGTTTGTTTTTCTGTTATTTATATTCTATAATTTAATTTATGTTAATTTAATTAATTTTATTTATTTGATTTATAAATAAAAGTGTTATAGTTTCCCTACAGTCTTAAAACAGATTATGTGTAATAGAATTAAACATTTTTTTTGCTAAAATCATATTAATTTAATTAACAAATTTTTATACAAACTGTATTCTCTCGAAACCAAGATTGTGTTTCTTTGAGAAATCAGTTTTCACGTAAAACAGAATTTTAATTAACAGATCTGGTGTTACAGATCTATAAACGATTTTTAAAAAACAGTTTATCGTATTAGTTTGTGCTGAAATCATGATGAATCTATTTTCAAACTGATAGTTTAGTTTTTTATTACATATGTTATAGTTTTAACCTAGATTTAATGAAGCCACGTTTGAGTTTCTTTGAATCAGATTTGGTACAAGTTTGAATAAACCATGTCGAGTTTATTAAATACCAAATTGTTTTAATAGTTCTTAACTGTATTCCGTTAGAATATTGACAACTTTACTTGTGGTAACACAATTGTGACCCTAGTGAATCTTGTGAATGTAATTGGTGTGCCAGTTACAGCATGATTGGAATCATGGTGAATTTAGATTCATTGAAACCAAGTTGAGTTTCTTTGACACAAATCTTATAAAAGATAAGTTGTTATTTTATGAGATTATTAGAACGTATTCATTGATCTCATAAAGTGCAAGATCTTATTTTATTAGATTTTTGAAACGTGTTCAATGAAATCAAGAAGAACTTCTTTGAAACAAGATGTTGACAATGGTATGAGTTATCATTAAATATCATATTACATACACTATTTTTATTAAATTAGTGGAAGAGTTTGTTTGACTTGTGTAATTCATTGTAAATTGGGCCGAGTTTAGTTATAAACCAGATATAATTCTTGAAACCTTGTTGAGTTTATAGATATATCTATAGAAACCTTGTCGAGTTTAAAGGTAAATCTATAGAAACCTTGTGGAGTTTCTTTAGTAGAATGGATCTACTGAAACCTTGTTAAGTTTCATTATAGAAATAGATCATGTGAAGTTAAGATCTTCTGAATGAAGATTGATAACATAATATTACATATGTGTTTTTTGGTAAAAAAAATTATGTTATAGCTGATATTTTCTTTAATTGTTTAGTCGAAAGACTTCCTTTAAAGTGGGTTTTGTAAAATGGATCTTACAAAATGTTTGCGTTTTAAACAAAAGTCGATGTAATTCGCTTTTGGTTAAGAAACACTATGTGATTTAACACGTTGTTAATAGTACCAAAATTAGTGTCAACTAAATCATGGGACCTCTTAATAACATTCGGAATGTCACGAGTGACATCAAAAGGGAGACCGATACTTACTTGTACGGTAGATTCTTTGAAGCATTCAGAAACTTGTTGTGCCATAACTATGTGTTATATGGTCTGAATGACATTAAAACTGAGGCCATGATGGAATCCAACCAAACGGTGCATTCGCACTTCAGTATCATGTCATGTATATTGTGATAAGAGTTTGATTAACTCTTATAATGCAGTTGAGAATGGAGAGAACGAGTTTGAGCAACTCTCCAACTACGAATATCAAGGAAAAAGAAAATGTGATTCACATTTGGAAAAGACACTAAGTTAACCAACGTTGTGTGTGCCGGAGATTCGTAGGAGTCTTATGTCCGGATGGCTGCTTAATGAAATTTGGCTTTCATATGTGTTTGAATAAAATAAAAATCGATTTAATGAATAACATAAATTTAGTGCATACAGGTTATGCCTTTAAAATAGTTAAGTTAATTATATTTTAAAATGGTCATTTTTAAATGTATGTTATGACTTACTTTGACATGTTTTAAATTTTTACTCAACATGTTGTCCAATTAAACCAAATTGGACACGGATTACAAAATTAAAACTTAGGTTAAAGCCAAATTTATAAGTCTTTTCTCTTGGTTGAGCAGAAATAACCAAAAAAACCTTGATATGATTCACATGGTTTTATGTGATTTGGAATTGATACCTACTAAGGTATAGAGTATCGTGTACTTCACCATATTGGGTGAATGTGGTACAAAATATTGCTATTTACACTTACTTGAGAGTAAGGATATAGACAAGCTTGATCTATATACATAAGTTGAGAACCAACTTATTATCAATAATAAGGTGATTCCAAGTTATTGGAGGTGAATATGTGTCTCCATTTCAAAAAATTTATGCTAAACTTAGAATAAGACACAAATTCATTGCTCTTAATATAGAAAATAATAGTGCCTTAGAAGAAATGGTTAATGCCATGTTCTTAAGTCCAGGTTTAAGCCATGGCATGTAGGGGAAAGCGATTATATTGATTACTTATCTTTTAGATAAGATCCCTTGGAAATAAAATAAGATACTTCTTACGAACTATGGGTGAGAAGAAAACTATCTTATAAGTACTTACAAATATGGGGGATATCTAGCTAAGATATCCTTATGAAATTCATGTTCGAAATATTGGACCTAAACCTATGGATTGTATGTTCACATGATTTGTTATGAATAGCAGTGCTTATCGTTTCATTGTACATGAATCGAAAATAGACATAGTAATGGAATTAAGGAATGATTCATTCTTTGGAAATATATTCCTTGTTTACGAAGGAAATTGAAAGATCATCTAGAATAGATGACGAGGTTGTCCAAGGTCAGAGACAACAAGATGATATTGATCTCTTAGTAGAGAGACAAGATTGACCCAAGAAGAGGTTAAACCTATAAGAAACAAAATGTCATGAACCGAGAGATTGGTTAGATTTGGTTTTTGTTTCTTTTATGGTAAAAAAATGGAAAAATGAGTCTACTTCTTACTGAGAAGCAGTAACTTTCTTTGAAAGGGTATCAATAGAAAGAAGCCATTAAAAGTGAAATAGATTCTATTTTACAAAAGTAAAATTAGAAGCTCGTGGATGTACCTTAAGTTGTAAACCACTAGGCTATAAATGGATCTTCAAAAAGCAGATAAAAGTCAATGTCACCATTGACATGTGCAAAGAAAGATTGGTAAACAAAGAATTTAAAAAAGAGAAGGTCTATCTTCCTTTGATGCTTATTCGCATGTTACACGAATAACCTCAATTATGATGGTACTTTATTGCCACATTAAGAAACTTTGGAAGTTTCTTATGTGGATGTGAAAACAATATTTCTAAACAGGGATTTAGAAGAAGAAACTATACATGAACCAGCCTGAGGGTTTCATAGTTCCTATGCTAGAGAGAAAAGTTTTTAGGCTAATTAAGTCATTATATGGTTTAAGGCAAGCTACAAACAATGACATCAAACTTTTTTACCATATCATGTGAGAATGTGGATTCAAAATTGATGTATGTATGTGTGATCAATAGTAAATATGTACTCTTGTGTTTATACATGAATATACTTATCACTAGAAGTGATAACAAGATGAATAAATCCACTAATGATCTGTTGGAGTCAATATTTGACATGAATTTCATTAGTTGTTGGGTTTGTTGAACCCATATGGATTTGTTTTGAAGTCAAACATTAAGAAAAACAATATTATTGAGAGGTTCAATGTGGGGGATTCCGGCCTAGCTAGAGTCCAATGACATCTTTTTAAATCTATTTAAAATAGAGGTAAAATTGTTTCCCATTTTGAATACTCAAAAAAATATTGGGTATCCTATGTGTCTAATGACGTGTGTATGATCTGATTTAGAACTTATAATCAGGCAAGCAGATATATTAGTAATTCAAGTGGGGATAATTTGAATAAGTATTACTTGAGTACTATGATACTAATAATATTGCATTATGGAAGATATCCTACTACTATCAAGTGATAGAGTAATGCCAATATGGATCCTTACATATAATAATATCCACTAGAGGGGATGTATTTATCCTAAGTGGAAAGCTATGTCTTAGAAATCTTGAAAGTATTTCAAAGAGACAATTATAGCTAAATCTATGATGAAATCTGAATTTATTATTTGAGATAAATTTATAGAATATGCAGGATAGTTTACATTAATTCGTAAAGGACATACCAAGATGGCGTATACTGGTAATGGCCATGTTTATAAAGTGTGATAGTCAATAGAATTTGACAGAGCTCATATCACAAATGTAAAATGGTAAGTCGAGACATATCCGTCATAGGTTGTGATTGTTGCGACAACTACTCTTAACTAGAGTTATCATGATTGACTACGTAACGTCAAAGGATAACATCGCGGATCCGCTTACGAAAGGCTTAAGCAGAGAGTTAGTTAGTGAGTCGTCTAAAGGAATGGGACTAAAGCCCTTGAAGGAATGAGTTTCTATGAAGGACTTGACTGGAGATCCCAAGATCTGGGTTCAATAGGACAACCTAATCATAGAAATGTGGGGGAAGTCACGTCAATGTGGGGGAGTTACTTAATATAGTAACTTTCCTAGTCTATTCCTAGAACAATGTGACTTATTGAGAGGTTAAACATATGGCTTAAATGATTCAGGATAAAATCATAAAGCATGATTGTTAGGACCATTAGAATAGTTATTTGTAATAGGAAGACTAGGAGGTATGTAGTTCCTCCTGGTCATAGTAGTAGTAGGAGCAAGCCGTGCTCCTGGTCTTATAGAAAGTCAAACTTTATTATTTAAATATTATTCTGTTAGGATATGCATGAGATATGTTAGGAAAGGATATGCATATCAGTTTTACACGTTTTGGTTAATGATAGATTAGGGTTTCCTTGTAGTATAAAAGGAACCTTAGGCAGAAGGGTTCAAGACACCTTCATCAAATATAATTCTAGTTCATATTAATATTAGAAATCCTTAGTAAAGGATCAAGTCGTTATAGTTATTCTGTTCTTCTTGTTCATAGTTTTTGTATTCCGCACTTATACTGTGTGATTTATATAGAGTCTCTCTGTGAATAGACTTGTGATTACAAAAGTCGTTCATCATTCCTAACAGGCTGCAAGATCCACATCTACTGGACCCAACAAGTGGTATCAGAGCCTGGGAGAGTCTCTGTACAAGAAGAATCAATTTTTCTTATTACTAACATTTTTGTTTACTTATGTCCGCCTCAAGTTCTACTCAAACAGGAGAAGATAGTACTCCTACAATACAGCAACCTCAGCAGATCATTGCTATGGTTTCCAACACAAATGGTAAGTTTCCTCTTCTGAAAAAGGACGAGTATGATAGCTGGGCAATGAAGATGGAATGTTGGATCACCAACACTGATCAAGATCTTTGGAAGATTATTCTGAATGGAAACAGCAAGAAGTTGACTATAAGAGACAAGAATGGAAATATTATTCTTCTTGACCCTAAAACTCATGAAGAAATCACAGCTGTTCAGAAAGAGATCAAAGCAAAAACTATTTTGCTTCAGTCTCTTCCTGATGATCACATGGGTTACTTTTATCATCTGGACGATGCTCGAGAAATATGGAATGGAATAAAACCAAGGTTTGGTGGGAATGAGGAGTCAAAGAAAATGCGAAGATCCATGTTGAGAGATGAATTCACAGACTTCAAGATCTCAGAAACTGAAGGTATCCATCAAGGGTATGACAGGTTCCAAAAGATACTGAGCCAGTTGAATCAACTTCGGTCGAAACCTGACAATGGTGATATCAATGCAAGATTTCTTAGAGCCTTACCCTACTCATGGAATCAGGTGGTAATATCTCTCAAAGCAAAAGGTGGGCTTGACTATCTTAATTTTGATGATTTGTTTCATAAGCTTAAAACCTTTGAGCCTCATGTGAGGGGATACTCAAGTGATTCTTTTCCTACTCCTGCTAACTTTGCCTTTTTGAGTTCTATAGGATCTAGTCCCATGTCCTATGCTAGTAGCCCAAGCAATACTGTGTCTTCTCAGCATACTTTTCAGCATACTTCTACTCCTGAACCAAAAGCCAAGTCTGGTAGCATGGTAGAAGTTGTTCTTCACTCTTTTGTTGCTGACGTTGATGCTCAAAAGCAACTTGCTTTTGATGACTTCAAACAGGTTGATAAACTTGACCTGGATGAAATGGATCTCAAATGGCAGATGGTCATGCTCACTCTTAGGGTTCACAAGTTTGAGAAGAAATCCGATCGAAAATTTAACTACAATCCAAGAGAGCCAGCAAGGTTTGACAGAAGCAAGGTTAGATGCTATAACTGCCAGCAGCAAGGTCACATTGCAAGGGAATGCTCTAACAAGCATGACCAGGAGAAGAGCAGGTATTCAGCTTTCAAGATTCAGGAGGTGAAGGATGACAAGAAGGCATTGGTGACTGTTGACTCTATGGTCAACTGGAATGATCATCAAAATGCTGCCCTGGAAACAGCTGAACCTTCTACTGACGTGTTTGCAATGATTGTTGGGAATCTGTCTGATGCTGAGGAAGCAGAAGAGTTTGCTCTTATGGGCATCTCACCTCAGGTACAACATTGTCCTCTTGGCTGTCATGATAAATATTCAGAATTGTTGTCTTAATATAATGACTTAAATGATCAGGATGATAAGTATTTTTTAGAGGTTCAAGCATATAAGACTTCTTTAAAAACATTGGAACAACAAAAGAGGTGGCTTCAAGATACTCAACGAGAGTATGAGGATAAAATTAGAATTCTGAACATTGATTTAGAAAACACAACAAATATGCTTAAATACACTGAAAAGGTAAAAGATGACAGTATCAAAGATAAACAAGACATGGAGGAAAAATTAGATGCTACACTTTTAAGATTTGAAAAATGGCAAAAGGCACCTAAGAATCTTTCAAAATTAATTGATTGTAGTATGTCTGGTAGGACTAAAAGAGGGTTAGGATTTGATAAATACATTGATTGAGAAGATGTGTTTGATTTATCTTTTTCAAGTGTCTTTGATCCTGACAAGGAGGAAGAGGGAACACCTAGCTACAATAGGTTTAAACCAGTAGCAGCAATGCATGTTGTCCCTCCACCTCTTACAGGAACTTTCATGCCCATTACTAGGCATAATGACTTGGATGAATCACAGATGCATGAGTCCCCAAAAAGTTCTACTAATACTAATGACTTTGTCTCGTGTACTTTCAGTGACAAAGCCAGTGACTCTGCATCATGTGGTTCAAGTGAAGAGTCGAGACCTGCAAGCTCCAAGTCAAATGACCATGCTGCTACTAGTGCTAGGAAGAGTGAAGAGAGAGTTGCTTCTACTTCAACTGTGTCTAGTTCTGGTTTATTGAGTCCTAGGAATAATGTTTCTCCTAGAATTGTGTGTAATAAAGTTAGTAGTATGAAACAATGTCATTCTAATAAAAGGTCGCTTAAAACATGTTTTGTTTATGCGAGTGTATTTCATTTGATTAAAGATTGTGATTTTTATGACAAACATTCTTCTGTTTATCAAGCCTTTCCTGCTCCTGGTCCACCAGGAGTTGTTCCATATTCTTCTAGAAGACTAAACCCATGTGCCCAATCTTTTTCTTCTTCTAGAAGGACCTCTCCATTAGCTTCTGATCATTGGAGAAACACTGGATTACTGCCAAATAGACCAACCAGCAACTATTTTCAGACTTTTAATCCGAATTATGCATTTAATTTAGACCACATGTATTTTGGGTTGGGAAATTTGGGTACTGCTGTTAAGCCCTCAGCAGGTTGTTCTTGGTCAAACAATAACACCCGTATGATGAATAGGCAACCTAAGAACAACGGTGGATCTCATCAATCTTCTTGGCTATCTACTAAAGATCCACAAGGCAGGCTCAAACCTGAAAAGGTTTGGGTCCCCTTAAGACACTAACTTTTGCATATATCTTTTCTTGTTGTTGTAGGTTACTCCATACCAAGATCCTACTCTAGGAATTGTTGATAGTGGATACTCTAGGAGCATGAAAGGAAATAAAAGCCTTCTATCTAACTTTATACCATTTCAAGGCGGAAAGGTCTATTTTGGAGGTGGTGAGGGAAGGATCACTGGCAAAGGAACGATTCAGACGCCTAACTTTGAGCAGGTCTACTATGTGTAAGCACTTCAACACTTCAACTTGATATCTGTCTCTCAGATTTGTGACAAGAAGCAGTTTGTCCTCTTTACGGATACTGATGCACTAGTGTTATCCAAAGACTTTAAACTCCCGGATGACTCACTGGTTCTGCTCAGAATCCCTAGAAGACACAACCTCTATAGTATCAAGCTGAATGAAGTCAATCCTACTGGTCAACTACTATGTTTGGTTGCTAAAGCCTCAGAAGATGAAGCCACTAAATGGCACAGAAGGATGGGACATGTGAACTTCAAGACCATTCACAAATTAGCAAATCTAAATTTGGTCTCTGGTTTACCTCCCAAAACTTTCAGAAATGATATCAATTTCCTTGCATGCAGCAAAGGCAAACAACATAAAGCATCCTTCAAGACCATTACTGCTCTCAGCCTTATCACTGAACCATTGCAGCTACTACACATGGATTTATTTGGTCCTACCTCTATTAAGAGCATTGACCACAAATAATTCTGCCTTGTGGTAACTGATGGGTATAGCAGGTTCACGTGGGTTTTCTTCATGGCTGCCAAGAGTGAGACCTACTCAATTCTCAAGGACTTTATTACACTTATTGAGAATCAGTTGTCCAAGAAGGTTAAAGGTATCCGATGTGATAATGGAACAGAATTCAAAAATGCAGACCTCATAGCACTTTGTAATTCTAAAGGTATCAAAAGAGATTATAGTGCAGCAAGAACTCCTCAACAGAATGGCGTGGCAGAAAGAAAGAACAGGACTCTAATAGAAGCTGCAAGAACAATGCTTGCCGATTCCAAGCTTCCAACCATGTTCTGGACAGAAGCTGTCAATACTACAAGTTATGTTTTGAATAGACTTTCTATTACTAATCCTCACAAGAAGACTCCCTATGATCTACCCACAGCTAAAGTACCAAACATTGCTCATTTGAAGCCATTTGGGTGTCCTGTCACCATTCTGAATACTAGTGACTATTTGGGGAAATTTGATGGCAAGGAGGATGAAGGATACATTGTGGGATATTCAGCTCACTCTCGGGCCTATCGTGTCTACAATCTCCAAGCCAAGCAAGTAATTGAAACTATAAATCTCAAGTATTTTGAGGAGAAGTCAAACATACAAGGCAAGGGTCCTGAATGGTATTTTGATCTTGATTATCTTAGTGATTCATTGGGATATTTTCGTTTCAAAACTAACCATGATGCAGGTCCACAAGTGTTTGCAACTTCTAGTGCAGGTGCTCATTCTAGTCTTTCAGACTCAGATGAAGAGGATGATATTTTTGTTGTTCCATCCTATTCCACCACAGTCTCTCCTACTACTCCTAGTGATGCTACTCCATCAGACATTTTGGACTCACGAGGAGCTCTTGACATATTGCTCAAGCAACAACTAGATGCTACTACAGCAGCTGCTCAAGGTGGCTTTAAGTTTCCTTTGAATACTTCTGCTGACAAAGCTACTCCTAGTACTCCAACTGTTACTCCTAGTGTTAGTTTAACACCTATTGGTAGTCCGGCTTGTGATTCCACTTCCTCTACTAGATTCTCTAGTCCTTCTGACCTGGGAAACTATCAAACGAAGTCTTCTACCAAGCTGGATGATATTCATAAGCAACCAATAGAAGGCATTTTCGACTCTGCTTCATATGATGATGACTTTGTTGGGGATATTAATAACTTGGCACCAGAAGTGGAAGTAGCTTCCAATCCAGTTTTGCAGTCACGCAAAGACCATCCTACTACTCAAATCATTGGAGATCTTGGTTCTACTGTCAAGACTCACAAAATGCATAAGAAAGCAACGTCTGATTATCATGCTCTGGTGAGCTATATTGAGGACCAAAAGCGTAATAATCATACGGACTTTCAACATTGTTTGTTTGCTTGTTTTCTTTCACAGGTGGAACCTAGATCAGTCTCTCATGCTCTTGAGGTTCAAAGTTGGGTGGAGGCTTTGTAGGAGGAGATGCAGCAGTTCTTGTTTCAGAATGTTTGGATCCTAGTTGACTTGCCAGATGGAAAGACAGCAATTGGTACCAAATGGATTCTCAAAAACAAGAAAGATGCGAGGGGTATTGTGGTGAGAAATAAGGCAAGGTTGGTTGCACAAGGTCATACACAACTTGAAGGCATTGACTACACTGAAGTTTTTGCTCCTGTTGCTAGGATTGAGGCCATTCGTCTGTTTTTGGCTTTTGCTTCTTATGTGGGCTTTATGGTTTTTCAAATGGATGTCAAGAGTGCATTTCTCTATGGAAAGATTGATGAGGAAGTTTATGTCACTCAACCTAAGGGTTTTGTAGATCCACTTCATCCCAAGAAAGTTTACAAGGTGGTCAAAGCTCTCTATGGACTTCATCAGGCTCCTAGAGCTTGGCATGAGCGTCTTTCCACTTTCTTGTTGAAACATGGTTATAGAAGAGGCACAATTGACAAAACACTATTTCTTAAGAGGAATACCAAGGACATTATCCTTGTTCAGGTTTATGTGGACGATATTATATTTGGTTCTACCAAGAAGGAATGGTGTGATGAGTTTGAACAACTGATGAAGGGCGAATTTCAGATGAGTGCTATGGGAGAGCTTACATTTTTCCTTGGTCTTCAATTCAAGCAACAGTCGGATGGAATCTTCATAAGTCAAGATAAATATGTTCATGAGATCCTTCAGAAGTTTGATATGGATCCTCTTAGGCCAGCAACAACACCTTATGAAGTAGCTAAAGCCAAACTCAAGAATGAGCCAGATCCTCCGATAAATGTTCACATGTACAGGTCAATGATTGGCTCACTCATGTATTTGATTGCATCACGTTCGGATATCATGTTTGCAGTACGTGCTTGTTCTAGACATCAGGTGGCTCTAACGGTTTCTAACTTGAATGCAGTCAAGAAGATTTTCAAGTACATCAAGGCTCAACCCAAGTTAGGCTTATGGTATCCTAGAGAATCACCTTTTGTTCTTGAATCATATAGTGATAGTGACTATGCAGGTGCTAATAATGACAGAAAATCTACTACTGGTTGTTAGTTTTTGGGTCGAAGACTTATCTCATGGCAATGTAAGAAACAAACGATAGTGGATACTTCTTCAACAGAAGCTGAATACGTAGCTGCTGCTAGTTGTTGTGGACAAGTTTTGTGGATACAAAATCAGATGCTTGATTATGGGTTCAACTTTATGAACACCAAAATTTTCATTGATAATCAAAGCACTATCTGCATTGTGAAGAATCCTGTTTTTCATCAACGTACAAAACATATTGAATTAGGCACCACTTTATCAGGGATGCCAATGAGAAGAAGTTGATACAAGTTCTTAAGGTCCATACGGATGATAATGTTGCTGACATATTGACTAAAGCCTTTGATGGTCCTCGGTTCAACCACTTGGTGGTTCACATTGGAATGGTCAATCCTTGAGACCTAGGATTGAGGGGAGGCTAAGCCTAAGGGGAGGTTTAGTGTACATCTTTACTTGCACAGATTAACATATTGGTAGTTTTTCACAACAGATTGTATGGGTATTTGTGGTGTGTGCTACTTTTAGTGGAGGATTTTTGTCAATTCCGGTGGTAGTCTTCAACTTCTAGTGGATAAAAATCCTTTCTTGTCATTGATGCTTGGCTTCTAGTCTTGGTTTGGGTCACTGTTCACTTCGTTGACTTCTGTTGACCACATTGTGCTTCTAGTGTTGACCCTTATGCGTTTTGACTTTTAGTCAACGCAAGTTACTTCTGGTGTATATCATATTATTTAACTTTGGTAACTGGGATTTGCAAATAAAGTTATAAGGGGCAAGTGGTTACTTTTTCATTAACTTCCTAATTTGAAAGGGCAACCCACATCATTAGGGGTCAATGAACAGTTACAAGACCATTATTTATGGTCAATTACCCCCCTTGACTCATTCATCACAACCATAACACACACACGCTCCTACTCTCTCAATATCTAATCAATCACTTTCCATCACTTCCAATAATCATCAATGGCTGCTCTGTTCTACAAACCCGGTCACAATAAGGTGGCGTATCTGGGAGATGGTCCTAAACGTGACGAGTTCACAGACATCCTCGAGTTTGTTGAGGCTTCTAACCTCAGGTATGCTTTTACTATTTGCCCGATTGTCTATGATAGTGTCATTCGCCAGTTTTGCGTCACTGCCTATCTTGTGGATGTTTTAGGTCGCCCACTTGAACTCCATGCTACCATTGATAGACGTTCATATGTGTTTTCTGAAGCTTCTATTAGGAGTTCACTTCATCTTCAAGATGAAGGTGGTGTTGTTTCCATCCCCAATTCTGAGGTTTTGGAGGGGATGGCTGATATTGGTTATAACCATGGGGGGGAAGTTTAACTTCCAAAAGAATAGGTTTACCCCCTAGCAGAAGCTTCTAGTGCACGTTTTGATTCACTGCTTAAGCCCAAAGTCTGAGATTTGGGATGCCTTTCCCATTCCTTTGGCTACTGGTTTGATCTGCATAGCACAGGGTCGAGTGTTTAATTTTTCTCGCTACTTATTTGATGGGATGGTTTGCAATCTAAGTAGTACTGGATCTAGGAAGAAATTTTTAATGTATCCTAGGTTTTTGCAGCAGATACTTATGTGTATACCTCGTGATAGGGAGGAGTATGAGACCCCCAAGCTTAGTTCTAAAGTTTACTCCAATATGGCTCTTGGGTTTAAGGGGTGGTATAAGTAGCATTGGTGGTGGTGGTAGGACCCGAAGATGAAACAGGATGAGCAACCAAAGGTGTGGGTGGGGAACCAACAGTAGAAGTATCAACAACAGATGGTATACCAGTAGAAACAGGAGGAACACCAGATGAAGAACCAGGAGCAACAACAGGTTGAGAAGTGGGAACCACGCGTGGAGGAAGACGATAGATGAAGCGCTCAGGAACCGGTGTGTTTTGACGCTTTATCATCCTTTGGTATAGATCCTTAAGCTCGTCAAAAGACAATCCCCGAACCCGATCCCATGTCCAACCAACAGTAAAGTGAGCACCCGACTGATATTTGACATACCTCTGCATTAACTTCATCTCCTCGGTTCTTGTCAAAGGTCTGTTCTGACGCTTTTCACGCAGTTGAGCAGCAAGAGACAATTGTTGCTTGTGCATTAATGTCATTGCCTGGGGGATACAATTCTGCTCATTCACATCAGCACCCAAGAGATCAGTAAACTGCGAATAATCAGATGTAAGAATAGTGAGCACCCGCATCCAATCATTATCATCCCAATGCATAGCATCATGCTGCAACTGTTCACGCCTTTGCTTATGAAGAGCTTCTTCCTCAGCCCTAGCAGCTTGATCAATCTCCGCTTGCATTCGCTGTGCAGCCTCCTCCCCTAACATGTCATCCTTAAGTTGTCTGTGAGTACGCTTTCTAGGGGGTGAAGGTGCATTAGTCATAGGGGCCTTCCCCTTAGGATCATGTGACGGCCCAGCAGTTGGACCAGCAGTAGCACCAGCAGAAGAACCAGCAATATCCTCCTTCGGTCTAGGACTAGCAGCAGTAGGTGGGATGCTTGATGGACTAGGAGGAATAGGCAAATCAGCATACGGCTTATCTGCAAATGCAGCCTTCGCCAGCAAAGTCAAACCATCCTCCACAAGATCCTCAACATCCTCATCAGAATCAGAATGAACAACATGCTTCTTCCTCCTCCTCTGCTGTGTCTCCAAAGCCTTAATCCGGTCCGCCATTAGAAGAACAAATTCCCTGGTAAGCTTGTGATGCTGATTCAAATCTGCCTCCAAAGAAATAATCCTTTCATGGTACCTGTGCATGAGATCAAGCAAAGAAGTTAGTGTAGTAGGTTCCTCTACTTCCCCACCAAGAGGACTTGGATAAGGGAAAGCTTCATTGGAACCAAAAGCAATAAAGGGGTCATCATTATGAGCACGAGAACTAGAGGGCTTCTCAGCAGTATGAGGTGCTGGACTAGAAGGGGGAGTATCCAAAAATAGGGACTTATGTGGCATAGAAGAGGGGGCAGCCTTGGAAGTGGATGGCATTTCAACCACCATTTCCTCAGCAGGCTCTTCCACCACCACATGAGGCGCACCACCAGCAGGATGCTCCTCCTCTATAGGATCTTCTTCTAATGGAAGTTTCTCCTCGGCTTCATCAGCCGGAGGAATAACATTAGGAGGACCTTGGGCAAGGCCCAGCATGACATCAGTAAGGGGCCTCCAAACCCCCTTAAACCTAAGAGCCATATTGGAGTAAACTTTAGAACTAAGCTTGGGGGTCTCATACTCCTCCCTATCACGAGGTATACACAAAAGTATCTGCTGCAAAAACCTAGGATACATTAAAAATTTCTTCCTAGATCCAGTACTACTCAGATTGCAAACCATCCCATCAAATAAGTAGCGAGAAAAATTAAACACTCGACCATGTGCTATGCAGATCAAACCAGTAGCAAAAGGAATGGGAAAGGCATCCCAACTCCCAGAATTTGGGCTTAAGCAGTGAATAAAAAAGTGCACTAGAAGCTTCCACTAGGGGGTAAACCTATTCTTTTGGAAGTTAAACTTCCCCCCATGGTTATAACCAATATCAGCCATCCCCTCCAAAACCTCAGAATTGGGGATGGAAACAACACCACCTTCATCTTGAAGATGAAGTGAACTCCTAATAGAAACTTCAGAAACCACATATGAACGTCCATCAATGGTAGCATGGAGTTCAAGTGGGCGACCCAAAACATCCACAAGATGGGCAGTGGCCCAAAACTGGCGAATGACACTATCATAGATAATCGGGCAAACAGTAAAAGCATACCTGAGGTTAGAAGCCTCAATAAACTCGAGGATGTCTGTGAACTCGTCACGTTTAGGACCATCTCCCAGATACGCCACCTTATTGTGATCGGGTTTGTAGAACAGATCAGCCATTGATGATTATTGGAAGTGATGGAAAGTGATTGATTAGAGGTTGAGAGAGTAGGAGTGTGTGTGTGTGTTATGGTTGTGATGAATGAGTCAAGGGGGGCAATTGACCATAAATAATGGTCTTGTAACTGTTCATTGACCCCTAATAATGTGGGTTGACCTTTCAAATTAGGCAGTTAATGCAAAAGTAACCACTTGCCCCTTATAACTTTATTTGCAAATCCCAGTTACCAAAGTTAAATAATATGATATACACCAGAAGTAACTTGCGTTGACTAAAAGTCAAAACGCATAAGGGTCAACACTAGAAGCACAATGTGGTCAACTGAAGTCAACGAAGTGAACAGTGACCCAAACCAAGACTAGAAGCCAACCATCAATGACAAGAAAGGATTTTTATCCACCAGAAGTTGAAGACTACCATCAGAATTGACGAAAATCCTCCACTAGAAGTAGCACACACCGCAAATACCCATACAATCTGTTGTGAAAAACTACCAATATGTTAATCTGTGCAAGTAAAGATGTACACTAAACCTCCCCTTAGGCTTAGCCTCCCCTCAATCCTAGGTCTCAAGGATTGACCATTCCAATGTGAACTACCAAGTGGTTGAACCGAGGACCATCAAAGGCTTTAGTCAATAGGTCAGCAACATTATCATTCGTATGGACCTTAAGAACCTCTATCAACTTCTTCTCATTGGCATCCCTGATAAAGTGGTGCCTAATTTCAATATGTTTTGTACGTTGATGAAAAACAAGATTCTTCACAATGCAAATAGTGCTTTGATTATCAATGAAAATTTTGGTGTTCATAAAGTTGAACCCATAATCAAGCATCTGATTTTGTATCCACAAAACTTGTCCACAACAACTAGCAGCAGCTACGTATTCAGCTTCTGTTGAAGAAGTAGCCACTATCGTCTGTTTCTTACATTGCCATGAGATAAGTCTTCGACCCAAAAACTGACAACCACCAGTAGTAGATTTTCTGTCATTATTAGCACCTGCATAGTCACTATCACTATATGCTTCAAGAACAAAAGGTGATTCTCTAGGATACCACAAGCCTAACTTGGGTTGAGCCTTGATGTACTTGAAAATCTTCTTGACTGCATTCAAGTTAGAAACCGTTGGAGCCACCTGATGTCTAGAACAAGCACTTACTACAAACATGATATCCGGACGTGATGTAGTCAAATACATGAGTGAGCCAATCATTGACCTGTACATGTGCACATTTACCGGAGGATCTGGCTCATTCTTGAGTTTGACTTTAGCTACTTCATAAGGTGTTGCTGCTGGCCTAAGAGGATCCATATCAAACTTTTGAAGGATCTCATGAACATATTTATCTTGACTTATGAAGATTCCATTCGACTGTTGCTTGACTTGAAGACCAAGGAAAAATGTAAGCTCTCCCATAGCACTCATCTGAAATTCGCCCTTCATCAGTTGTTCAAACTCATCACACCATTCCTTCTTGGTAGAACCAAAGATAATATCGTCCACATAAACCTGAACAAGGATAATGTCCTTAGTATTCCTCTTAATAAATAGTGTTTTGTCAATTGTGCCTCTTCTATAACCATGTTTCAACAAGAAAGTGGAAAGACGCTTATACCAAGCTCTAGGAGCCTGATGAAGTCCATAGAGAGATTTGACCACCTTGTAAACTTTCTTGGGATGAAGTGGATCTACAAAACCCTTAGGTTGAGTGACATAAACTTCCTCATCAATCTTGCCATAGAGAAATGCACTCTTGACATTCGTCTAAAAAACCGTAAAGCCCACATAAGAAGCAAAAGCCAAAAACAGACGAATGGCCTCAATCCTAGCAACAGGAGTAAAAACTTCAGTGTAGTCAATGCCTTAAAGTTGTGTATGACCTTGTGCAACCAACCTTGCCTTATTTCTCACCACAATACCCCTCGCATCTTTCTTGTTTTTGAGAATCCATTTGGTACCAATTGCTGTCTTTCCATCTGGCAAGTCAACTAGGATCCAAACATTCTGAAACAAGAACTGCTGCATCTCCTCCTGCATAGCCTCCACCCAAATTTGATCCTCAAGAGCATGAGAGACTGATCTAGGTTCCACCTGTAAAAGAAAACAAGCAAACAAACAATGTTGAAAGTCTGTATGATTATTATGCTTTTGGTCCTCGGTATAGCTCACAGGAGCATGATGATCAGACATTGCTTTCTTATGCATTCTGCGAGTCTTGACAGTAGAACCAGGATCTCTAATGATTTGAGTAGTAGGATGGTCTTGGTGTGACTTCAAAACTGGATTGGAAGTTACTTCCACTTCTGGTGCCAAGTTATTAATATCCCCAACAAAGTCATCATCATATGAAGCAGAGTTGCCATCTATTGGTTGTTTATGAATATCATCCAGCTTGGTAGAAGACTTCGTTTGATAGTTTCCCAGGTCAGAAGGACTAGAGAATCTAGTAGAGGAAGTGGAATCACTAGCCGGACTACCAATAGGTGTTAAACTAGCACTAGGAGTAACAGTTGGAGTACTAGGAGTAGCTTTGTCAGCAGA
The DNA here is from genome assembly GCA_025667525.1 of Glebionis coronaria. Lineage (NCBI taxonomy): Eukaryota > Viridiplantae > Streptophyta > Magnoliopsida > Asterales > Asteraceae > Glebionis > Glebionis coronaria. Next base: position 103,634,154 of record CM046879.1, read on the forward strand.
AGTATTCAAAGGAAACTCAAAGCCACCTTGAGCAGCTACTGTAGTAGCATCTAGTTGTTGCTTGAGCAATGTGTCAAGAGCTCCTTGTGAGTCCAACATGTCTGATGGAGTAGCATCACTAGGAGTAGTAGGAGAGACTGTGGTGGAATAGGATGGAACAACAAAAATATCATCTTCTTCATCTGAGTCTGAAAGACTAGAATGAGCACCTGCACTATAAGTTACAAACACTTGTGGACCTGCATCATGGTTAGTTTTGAAACGAAAATATCCCAATGAATCACTAAGATAATCAAGATCAAAATACCATTCAGGACCCTTGCCTTGTATGTTTGACTTCTCCTCAAAATACGTGAGAGTTATAGTTTCAATTACACGCTTGGCTTGGAGATTGTAGACACGATAGGCCCGAGAGTGAGCTGAATATCCCATAATGTATCCTTCATCCGCCTTGCCATCAAATTTCCCCAAATAGTCACTAGTATTCAGAATGGTGACAGGACACCCAAATGGCTTCAAATGAGCAATGTGTTGGAAATATGTTTTTACGTATTTAGAAAGGATCGGTCACTCCAATGATATTGGGCTCATGATCCAATATAGTCCATATAGCCCACATGTAGGGTGGGCTATATAAACCCCCTCCTAGCATGTTAGGAGGGGTTGTTCATTCACTTTCACACACTTAATCTAATCTTTCATTATTTTCTCTCTAGTTTCTCTCTCTACATCTTCATCTATCTCTCTCTCTAATAATCATCTCCATAGTTAGATAATCCAAGGATTACGATAAACTAACAATTGGTATCAGAGCAAAGCAGCTCTGAACCCGCACTTCATGAAATGGGACCTAGTAACATTAGTTCTGGTCTTGTCCCAAATAACCCTACTTCATCATCATTTACACCACCTACTAGGAATGAATGGGATACGTTGTTTCAACCGTTCTTTGATGAATTCTTTACTCCTCCAACCATTGTTGCTCCAGAACCTGAGGTAATAGCTCCGGTAACCGAAGTTGTCGCTCCAGCAACCGTTGCACAATCAGATATATCTGCACCTAATGGTCAAGATATACCTTCAACAAGTAATTCTCAACCAACACATGTTTCAAATACCCATGTCATGCCTATTGATGATGAAGAGGATGATGATGATCACGATTTGGAATTCGCTCAAATGCGTGAACTTCCATTATTTGGTGTACCAATTCCCGACTCTAATCAAGCCGGGTCGTCCACCTCAGAAGAAGCTCCAACTACGGTTTACTCCAATCCACGGATTCGTGAACATGACAGCAAGTGGACAAAGGATCATCCTATAGATTCTATTATTGGTGACCCTAATCGTCCGGTATCCACACGAAGTCAGTTACAAGAAAGTGCATTGTTTTGTCACTTTGATGCTTTTCTCACTGAAGTTGAACCTAAGACATGGCAACAAGCTTTTACTCAATCCTGTTGGATAGAAGCTATGCAAGAAGAACTTAACGAATTCATACGTCTTGATGTTTGGGAACTTGTCCCATGCCCGGATCAAGTGCAGTTACTCACTTTGAAATGGGTTTACAAGGTGAAAATCGATGAGTTAGGCGGAATATTGAAGAACAAAGCTCGACTAGTAGCTCGTGGATACAAGCAATTATTGGGCATCGACTTTATGGAATCCTTTGCACCTGTTGCCCGTTTGGAAGCTATTCGACTATTCCTCGCTTATGCAGCCCATATGAATATGATCGTCTATCAGATGGATGTGAAGACGGCATTTCTTAATGGTGAACTCAAGGAAGAGGTCTATGTTCAACAACCGGATGGTTTTGTGAATCCTAATTATCCTAATCATGTGTACAAGCTTAAGAAGGTTCTCTATGGGTTGAAGCAAGCTCCTCGCGCATGGTATGATCTTTTGTCACAATTCCTCATTACACAAGGCTTCGCAAAAGGCAAGGTGGATCCTACGCTGTTCATTCAGAAATGAGGTAAAGATATGATTATGGTACAAATATATGTTGATGATATTATATTTGCAGCCTCGACCCAAACCTTATCCGACGAGTTTGGGACACTCATGTCTTCCAAGTTTAAGATGTCAATGATGGGCAAGGTATCATTCTTCTTAGGTCTTCAGATATCTCAGAATCCCAGAGGCATCTTTATCAATCAATCCAAGTATGCCCTTGAATCGCTTAAGAAGTATAAGATGGAATCTTGCGACCCCGTGGATACTCCAATGGTGGAACGAACTAAGCTTGATGCAGATCCACATGGAGTTGCCGTTGATCCGACACTTTATCGTGGAATGATCGGTACTCTTCTGTATATCACAGCCAGTCGACCTGATCTTCAGTTTGCTATATGTATGTGTGCTAGGTATCAAACTAGGCCTACTGAGTTACACTTAGCTATTGTTAAAAGGATCTTTCGATATCTTAAAGGAACCATTAATCGGGGACTTTGGTATTCGAAGGACTCTTCTATTGCACTAATGGCATATGCATATGCGGATCACGCGGGTTGTCAAGATACAAGGCGTAGCACGAGTGGAACTTTGCAACTACTAGGAGATCGACTAATCAGTTGGGCATCGAAAAGGCAGAAGAGCGCTGCAATTTCAAGTACGGAAGCAGAATACATAGCTATGTCCGGTTGCTGTGCTCAAATTCTTTGGATGAGATCGCAATTAACCGACTATGGTCTAGGTTTCAACAAGATTCCGATGTACTGTGACAACAAGAGTGCAATTGCCTTATGCTGCAACAATGTTCAATTCTCCCGGTCGAAGCATATTGACATTCGCTACCACTTCATCAAGGAGCAAGTGGAAAATGGAGTAATAGAGCTTTACTTTGTCCGATCTGAGTATCAATTGGCGGATATTTTCACGAAGGCTTTAGATCGCGCTCGAATTGAATTTTTGGCCGACAAGCTAGGAATGAGAACCTTCTCGCCTGAGACTCTAAAGGAACTAGCAGATGAAGCGAAAGAATAGTCTTGGTAAAACTATTCTCCGTATCCTTGGTGATCATCTGTATATATTGTTTATATTTTTATCCACAAGAGCAAAATACAAAAATATAAAACCATATAAAAACCATAAAAATTGAAAAATCTAGAAAAATCCAAAAATATTTTTACTTTATTTTTTAAAGGCATGTCTTTTGGTACGATAATATTTACGGCCTTAGAAATGTTGATTAATATCGACACGGCGCCATAAATAGAGTTCGTACAAAAGTTGTAAATATTTCATAAAACATGCCTAAATGGCTTGTAGTTATTTCAGACTGCAACCCGTTTTTCACATTAAAGTCAAGTATTTCTTATGAAAGCTTTGGCTCAACAACAGGAATTAATTTTCTCGGGCAAGGTTTACTTTAAACCTTGTAAGGGATCAAGTTTACATTATAACTTGGTCTCACACAAATTAATGTACGCCTCAGTGCATTTATTTGTTAAAACAAGAGAAGTCTTGTTTTCATGAAGCTATCATCTCTACAACCATAGCAATCTACAATTGGTATCTACATACTCGACGATGTGACAACTCAACTGACGACTACAGCTCTTTCGATAGAACACGGGTCAACAATTGAGGGGGAGCAACTGTCAAGAATTCAGAATCTTCGATGCCGAACGTGCCAAGTTCACAAGTTGGTGTCAAGACAACAATACCAATCGTACATGTGGTGTCAAGAGATGACTTCAGACGTGACGAGGCGACCAACATATGCTGACAAGAACCATTTGATCTTATCATATGATGTTCTCATCTATCAGGTCCAACCTTGTTAATTATTTTCTAATATGGTGAATATGTGATCATGTTACAAATAGGTATCATATCTCATACGTTTGATATCATGAAGATAAAACGGACTTGCATTTTTCTTCCCAAAACCTTTGTTAAAACTACATTAAATCAATTGATATTAAAAACATCGATTGGGTTAATATTTTTAATATGGGGGAGAAAATGTGATTTAGTATGGGATATTATCACAAATGGTTTGACTTAATGTGCTGGCTCATCCCGACATGTGCGAAATGTTTTCGAATATCGGGGCATATGTTAAGGGGGAGCAAAACGGATTTGCATATCAAAATGGATTTTCATGGTGACATATACTTACCCGAAACCCATTTATTTTACGACGATGAAGATTGTGGTGACATAAGGATGGTAGGATAGGTTAAGTCCTATGATTCTTCCAGAACCGGAGGAATCTTCCCAAGGACATTCCATAGCTAGAAATAGTAGTCCTTAGGAAAGTTGGAGAAAGATTGTGAACGTAGCTGAATGCGGACCAAGTACTTAAGTTAGCACTGGAACAATCACAACAAGGTGCTAGTTATGACGTATTGGTAAGCATTGAAGGGGTTGAAGAATGAAAAAGAATTGTAAAGATAAAGGGTGTAAAGAAAGAAGCCCTCCTTACAACTTTAGGCAGAAACCGGGTCAACACATATGCTATTGAGATCATTTTAATGATTCTCGATATTGAAGACAGACATCATGGACCCAGTGATGCAATGCACAACCCATCCCAGCTAACTCAGATATCTCTCAAAAGGTATTTGTTTTAATCACACGGAGACAACACATTATCTATTGATTTATTCACTCCGAATAAATTGGTATTAAAATGGTGGCACTCCTCTCCAGCCTCCGATCACGAAAATCTAAAATGCACGATCGAGTCTAGAGCCATTTGAGATCATCAAATATCTCATTAGGACACACTTTCATATTTCCTTGCTTCTTCACACACTGTGAAAAGTAAGAAAGATTTCAAGAGTCCTACGCAAAATCTTCATGATCTTGCCTGAACATCCGAGTAATACGAAAGTATTTACAATGAAGATGGAAATCCTTCTTTAGCGAATATCAAAAAGCTCATGGTAGGTGACTTGTGCGATTCTTTATGAATCAAACTTGTGATAACTGGAAAGCAACAGTGGTTTAATTCTTAACTGAATTTAAACACGTTCCAGGCCTCTACGCAATATCTTAGTGATCTTGCCAGAACACTCAGAGTGATACCTTAGTGTTCACAGTGATGAGTGGAAATCCTTCTAGTGTTAACCTCAAACAGCACTTGGTAGGTAACTTGCAAGATTCTATACGAATCAAGCTCGTGACAACTGGAAAGCAACGATGGTGCGGTTCTTAATTGAATTTCACTTGTTCCAGGAACATGAATTGACGGCTTCAAATCATGCGGATAATTTTATCCAAATGATTCACTCTTTACGTTCGCAGTCAGCTTTGGACGGTCGAGTAAAGAGAACGGGTTTACCCGCGAAATCCTGTCAGGAAGTTACTTAATTGAAACTATCCGTCACGGGTACGATATCTAATATCGTCCAACGGTCTTCACCGACCGGAGGTAAAATGCTACCGAATTAGAATGAAATGTTCAAAGCCATTTTGTTCGTGTCTACTTATGTTGCGGCATTTGAAGACGGTGGCGTTGCGGGATCCAAGAAGAAGTCGTCCCCGCATACTTATACTTTATGCACTTAATATCTCATCTAATTCAAGAAAGCCTAAAAGTTAAGTCTTCCGCTGTTTCAAACTCTGAAACTTTCAAGAATTACGAAGGTATAAGTATGTGGGACGTGAGGTCACGAAGAGGCGAAGATCACAAGTGATGGATGCACGAGATCAAGGCAAGAGATTGATGATCAAAGATTGATATCAAAGATCACATCAGCATGTTCACCAGAAAAGAAAAAGAAAAAGAAAGACGAAGACTACGAGCTCAAGACAAGCATAGTATGCTAGTTTTATTTTATTATTGTAACTTGGGTAACGCCCTTGTTTGGAGTGACCTCCCTTAGGGGGAGATTGTTGGAAATATGTTTTTACGTATTTAGAAAGGATTGGTCACTCCAATGATATTGGGCTCGTGATCCAATATAGTCCATATAGCCCACATGTAGGGTGGGCTATATAAACCCCCTCCTAGCATGTTAGGAGGGGTTGTTCATTCACTTTCACACACTTAATCTAATCTTTCATTATTTTCTCTCTAGTTTCTCTCTCTACATCTTCATCTATCTCTCTCTCTAATAATCATCTCCATAGTTAGATAATCCAAGGATTACGATAAACTAACACAATGTATGGTACTTTAGCTATGAGTAGCTCATAGGGAGTCTTCTTGTGAGGATTAGTAATAGAAACTCTATTCAAAACATAACTTGCAGTATTGACAGCTTCTGTCCAGAACATGGTTGGAAGCTTGGAATCGGCAAGCATTGTTCTCGCAGCTTCTATTAGAGTCCTGTTCTTTCTTTCTGCCACGCCATTTTGTTGAGGAGTTCTTGCTGCACTATAATCTCTTTTGATACCTTTAGAATTACAAAGTGCTATGATGTCTGCATTTTTGAATTCTGTTCCATTATCACATCGGATACCTTTAACCTTCTTGGACAACTGATTCTCAATAAGTGTAATAAAGTCCTTGAGAATTGAGTAGGTCTCACTCTTGACAGCCATGAAGAAAACCCACGTGAACCTGCTATACCCATCAGTTACCACAAGGCAGAATTGTTTGTGGTCAATGCTCCTAATAGAGGTAGGACCAAATAAATCCATGTGTAGTAGCTGCAATGGTTCAGTGATAAGGCTGAGAGCAGTAATGGTCTTGAAGGATGCTTTATGTTGTTTGCCTTTGCTGCATGCAAGGCAACTGATATCATTTCTGAAAGTTTTGGGAGGTAAACTAGAGACCAAATTCAGATTTGCTAATTTATGAATGGTCTTGAAGTTCACATGTCCCATCCTTCTGTGCCATTTAGTGGCTTCATCTTTTGAGGCTTTAGCAACCAAACATGCTAGTTGACCAGTAAGATTGACTTCATTCAGCTTGATACTATAGAGGTTGTGTCTTCTAGGGATTCTGAGCAGAACCTGTGAGTCATCCGGGAGTTTAAAGTCTTTGGATAACACTAGTGCATCAGCATCCGTAAAGAGGACAAACTGCTTCTTGTCACAAATCTGAGAGACAGATATCAAGTTGAAGTGTTGAAGTGCTTCCACATAGTAGACCTGCTCAAAGTTAAGATTAGGCGTCTGAATCGTTCCTTTGCCAGTGATCCTTCCCTCACTACCTCCAAAATAGACCTTTCCTCCTTGAAATGGTACAAAGTTAGATAGAAGGCTTTTATTTCCTGTCATGCTCCTAGAGCATCCACTATCAACAATTCCTAGAGTAGGATCTTGGTATGGAGTAACCTACAACAACAAGAAAAGATATATGCAAAAGTTAGTATCTTAAGGGGACCCAACCCTTTTCAGGTTTGAGCCTGCCTTGTGGATCTTTAGTAGATAGCCAAGAAGATTGATGAGATCCACCGTTGTTCTTAGGTTGCCTATTCATCATACGAGTGTTATTGTTTGACCAAGAACAACCTGCTGAGGGCTTAACAGCAGTACCCAAATTTCCCAACCCAAAATACATGTAGTCTAAATTAAATGCATAATTCGGATTAAAAGTCTGAAAATAGTTGTTGGTTGGTCTATTTGGTAGTAATCTAGTGTTTCTCCAATGATCAGAAGCTAATGGAGAGGTCCTTCTAGAAGAAGAAAAAGATTGGGCACATGGGTTTAGTCTTCTAGAAGAATATGGAACAACTCCTTGTGGACCAGGAGCAAGAAAGGCTTGATAAACAGAAGAATGTTTGTCATAAAAATCACAATCTTTAATCAAATGAAATACACTCCCACAAACAAAACATGTTTTAAGCGACCTTTTATTATAATGACATTGTTTCATACTACTAACTTTATTACACACAATTCTAGGAGAAACATTATTCCTAGGACTCAATAAACCAGAACTAGACACAGTTGAACTAGAAGCAACTCTCTCTTCACTCTTCCTAGCACTAGTAGCAGCATGGTCATCTGACTTGGAGCTTGCAGGTCTCGACTCTTCACTTGAACCACATGATGCAGAGTCACTGGCTTTGTCACTGAAAGTACACGAGACAAAGTCATTAGTATTAGTAGAACTTTTTGGGGACTCGTGCATCTATGATTCATCCAAGTCATTATGCCTAGTAATGGGCATGAAAGTTCATGTAAGAGGTGGAGGGACAGCATGCATTGCTGCTGCTGGTTTAAACCTATTGTAGCTAGGTGTTCCCTCTTCCTCCTTGTCAGGATCAAAGACACTTAAAAAAGATAAATCAAACACATCTTCTGAATCAATGTATTTATCAATCCTAACCCTCTTTTAGTCCTACTAGACATACTACTATCAATTACTTTTGAAAGATTCTTAGGTGCCTTTTTCCATTTTTCAAATCTTAAAAGTGTAGCATCTAATTGCTGAGGTGATACAAGATGATTCAAGATGAAATCATAAAACATATGTTTTTAATGATTCAAGATGAAATCACCTATGTGAGAGAGAAGTAGGGGTCGCTTCGAAGGAAATTGTGGGGGCGCAATTTCTAAGAGCTCTTGCAGAACCAGGCTAGTGTTCATGACCATAACGAACACGACTATGAGGACTTGACAATGTCAGGGAGAGTCTTGTGTGAGTGTGTATTGTCATCTACGTAAATAGAAGCTAAGTTCAAAGACATCGCATCTACTTAGATCTAGGAGACTAAGTGCATCTCACAAGGGAAGGTTCAAAGGGTCACACCTACCTATCCTATGCAAGATTTAACTGTTGGAATTTTATTGAAACTTTTGTGTATTACAACTGATCTCTATTCATGTGGGGGATTGTTGGAAAATATTGTTGGCAAAATAAATTTTGACCAACTTTGGACATAATTATGTATATGTATGTATCATATATATTAGTGATATTTTATAGGTTCGCGTTCTCCTTGAAGAGAGCTTCGTAATGAGCCTTTATGTGTCCAAAATGAAGGTGATGTGAATGAGATATCGTGTCTCAAAGTTAGGCATTTGGTACCATGCTTAAAGAGGAAAAATAGTTTATTTTTTGTCCCACATCGGTGGGATGAGTAAAGTAGAAGGGAGTCCATTGTGTATAAATAGAGGCCTAATTCCATAGCTTTTTCACACATCAAATTAATAAGTATTATTATTGATTTCCAACATATGGAGTACGCATCTGTAAAGGTGAAATTCCGGGCAGTTTTGTTAAGTCTGACAGTACAACTTACTGTTTTGGCTGTTGTACCCTGGGAAACAGACGTCGAATCTGTTTTAAGAGAAGCGTGTCAAACACGTGCCTCAGCTCTTTAATGCTAAGCGTGTCTAACACGTATCTCGACTTGTTGGTGATTTAGTAAGTCTTTTCTTATTTTATTGTTTTATTTAATTATCGTTTATAATTATGTCTGTGTTTGCTTTTCTGTTATTTATATTCTGTAATTTAGTTTATGTTAATTTAATTAATTTTATGTATTTGATTTATAAATAAAAGTGTTATAGTTTCCCTACACTATCTTGGGGCCGTTGAAGAGTTATTTATCAAAAATTGTAATGAAATAAGATATTTGTGGGAATCAGAAGCAGAGGCAAGTAAAGTTCTTGTGAATTTAAGAATGTTGCAAGTATAGGAATGTTCAAAATTGGCGAGTTTAGGAGAGAAAGAGGATGGATGCAACCAACTAACATCTCTTAGGATATTTCGATTACGAGAATGTGAGAATATTGAGCGTTGTAGATTGCCAAACAACATTGAAGAATTGAGTATCTCTTTTTGTCCTTTAATTGCAGCTATCTCCTTCTTCCCAACATGAGAAGGGCACAATCTCAAGTCCCTCAACACAAGCATGCCACTAATGCTTGAGGTTGTACATATAACTAGTTGGGAAAATCTGAAATCTATCAATGAATTGACTTGTTTCATTCACCTCACTGAATTAACAATAGAGGATTGTTGGAGAATAGAGTCATTTCCGGCTGCGGACTTGCCAAATCTCACCTCGTTAGAACGTATGACAATCACAAATTGTGAAAATATGGAAGTTGATTCGTTTGGGGTTTGGCCTCCTAACTTGAGTTACTTAAAAATAGGGGGTTTGAAGAAGCCCATATCAAAGTTTGGCCCACAAAACTTCCCACCTTCGCTTGTTGAGGTAATTCTATATGGTGGATCGGAAGAAGAAGATGATGTAACTAGTGGCACTCAATTGTCTCGTATGCTTCCTTCATCTCTTACTAAACTTGAGTTGTGGGATTTTGAGAAATTGGAAACAGTTTCAAATGGACTCCAACACCTCGCCTCCCTCCAACATCTCAAAATCATTAGGTGCCCCAAGATGAAAGATCTACCAGAAGAGTTGTTGCCTTCACTTTTGAGTTTGGTAATCAGTGAAGGATGCACAGAGGAACTGAAAGAAAAGACAAGTAGAAGAGTCTCCTATTGGCCCCGCATCTCCTATATCCCACATGTCGACATAGTCTAAAGGTATGCCCCCTCTCCCTATTTACCTTTGAAGCAGAAAGAGCTAATACAAGTTGTGTATTTATCTTATTATTTTGTTTTCTGATATACTATGTTTTTATATATTTATTTTCAAAACAGGTTTTCGAATTTCTGGATGGTGGACTTCCAGCTGGCCTTTAATTTCCTATAACCTGTTCTTACGGAGCACAATAGACAAAAGATGCCATCACCAATGCTTATATCAATAATTTCAGAGAAAGTGTATTTCTTGTGCTAGTTTATGCTGGTTTCTTTCGTGCAATTGTTCTTGGTTTAAGCCGCGTGTTTAATTGTTGTTCTACTTGAAATTATGTACCTTTTTTTTATTAGTCACTGGTTTCATATAAGTTTACGGATATATATTGTGTAAGTTCTTTGTATAAATTCATAATTACGATCCCTACTACATATATGTCTCCAAGCTCAACCTATGGCTTTTGCTACTAAGAGACTCATTTGACATGCTTTTCTTTTTCATTTCGTATTTAAACCCAATTAACCCATCAGAAGTTATAACGTAACATAGTTTGACCCATTTTAATATACACGAGTCAGTATAACCTCAACAATGAACAAACATACAAAATAACTTGACTTTAATAATACATAAGTGTAATAGATTAGTACCTTCTTGGAGCAGGAATTGTTAGTTATGAATACAACAAACTATTCAGTTTTTAAAAACTGTTATAACAATCACAGAGAATTAGGCCAAACCTTCTCAAACTAGAAAAAACCTATGTGTTTAAATCATATAACCGATTCTGGAGTTTGAATATCAGTAGAGGATGCACAGATGAACTGAAAGAAAAGACAAGCAGAAGAGGCACCTATTATATCCCAGATGTCCACTTAGACATAGACTGAAGGTATTTGAAGGGGTATTTTGCATTGGATTTTGAAACTAGTTATCAGGTCACTCATAATCAAATTATATTAGAGGTAGATTGTTCATATTTGCATTGAATTGTATAATTAGGCTATAAATCACAAGCCAGTGAAAGTAACATGTTCATAGGTTAAGCATATTAATTTTAGTAATAAAGATATAGCTCAACTTTGATCAATTAATTTATTGGTTTCTAATCTACATTGTTTTTTTATGATACATTGTGTAAGCCTTTTGTTTTATTGTTTTAACTATAAATCCATTACTTTAATCACCACCACAGATTTGTCAATAAGCTCAAACACAGGGCTTCCGCTAACAAGTAAATTATGAAATGTAACTATGAAGACCTATTTAGATGGATTTACCTGACCGATTTGACTTGGATTTATCACTGCCTTCGTCCAACGAGAAGATAAGTCTGTACAATAGTCTACATACGTTTGTCTATTATGGATGCATAAAAGAAATGCGATGAAGAAATTTTCTTCCAAATACCTTACTGGTTTGAAGTTGGATCCACTCCATGGAGTATTGTTTTTCTTTTTTCTTTTTGAGAAATCATCGGTATCGACTTCTAGTAGCTTCAAGCTGGAGTTATTTTGATGTATCATCTTATAATGCGAGTATGTTTTAGGAGAAAGCCAGCTTACATCTATATATTATTATAATAAAGGAGGCTTTAAAAGGACACGGAGTGGGGACGCCGTGGCCACCCGTTGCCCGGCGTTGGTCTGCGTGACCACACCGTAGTCGACGGCGTGAAACACGCCGTTGCCCCACCCACGGCCCGTGGAACCCTCCGTTTATTTTCAAATATAACCCTCCTTTATTTTACACATTATATCCTATATATTTTAACCCAACCAAACACCCCCTAAACGGATACATTTTTTTGGGGGGGGGGGGGAATAAAATTTGAATTTTTTTGAAAAAAGTTAGCCAACGGCTAGTTTTTAAAGCATATATTTTTTTTATTTTTTTTCTTTCAAAAAAGCCTTAACGGCTACTTTTTTTTTAAAATTCAAATTTAATGCCTATAACGGCTAGTTTTTAAAAAACCATATATATACATATCAATATACCTCTTTAATTTACACACTTCTAATCTTTAATCTTTTTCACATCACATACAAAATCATGTTCGAAAACCCCAACAAAGCTTCTTTTGTTGGCCTTCTCAACACATTTACCGGAGGTCCGTCTTTACAAGAAATGCTTTCGGATGATCCGACATGGTTAGAAATCCAACGACAAGCCTACGAAAATTTCCAACAACAAAGATACACTCAAGTTCAATCCGAAGAGGATATTGAATTCCAAAAGCTTCAACAAAACCCACCTTCCTTCGATGAACCACAATCCTCACAACCCACACCCGAATAAAAAAACCCGTAAACGTGCGGCCAAAATAAGAATGTTGATTAACTTGGGGTGGATTTTGATAAAAACCCGGATGTGTCGAAGACTAGGTCACGTTGGGTCGCATCGGAGGAGGCATTGCTTGCCGCGTGTTATGTTGAGATTTCGGAGGACCCGAATGTCGGGAAATCTCAAAAAGGCGAAACGTTTTGGTATAGGGTTATGGCGACTTTTAATAACCAAAATTTTCAAAACCGTACCAAGGATATGATTTCGAGTAAATGGAAGGATTTGAACCACGCGTGTGAAAAGTTTAATGGTTGTTACCGACGTAGCAAGGTGGCAATCAAAAGTGGGGGAAGTGATTTGGATGTGATGGCGAGGGCTCGGACAACTTATCGGGCGGAAAATAAAAACAACACTTTCTACCTCGAAGAAGCTTGGAACATTTTGAAAGCCCATGCGAAATGGGATCCTCCCGAACCCACTGATTTAACCGGCGACGTTCCGTCTCTTGCAAATGAGGCTCTTTTTGCACCGGATGCAAGACCCCGCCCCCGGCAACGAACGAACCGAAAAGAAGGAAAAATCCGAGTCAACGAGCACTGGAGTGAGTAGTGGGTTGAACCCATTCGGAAAATGCTCTAACCGCCGAGTTTCGACTCAAAAGGCAAGTCGCCCAAGAAGCATATCAAGTCTCGATAAACAAAGACAACGAGTGGCTTGTGATGGAGCAACTAAAATTTCTCACGACATCGACTCGGGGTTGTGACGAAAGGGAAACTCGTTTGATCAATAAGAAAAAGGAAGAAATCAAAAACAAACTTGATCGAAGTGAAGATGAAAATGAAGATTAGTTTTTTTTTCATTTTCGTATTGTTTTTTTTAGTCGAATGTTTTTTATCCGAATGTTTTTTTTAGAATGTAATGTTTTTAATTTGAATGAATAAAGTAAATTAGGATTTGAATAAATTAATTGTTGAGGATAGTTTATGAAAAAAAGTGGGAAAATGGGTAAATTGGTGTGAAAATGGTGTGATGATAAGATGGTTGTTTTTGGTGTGGATGTGGTGTGCATGTAGAAGTGAAAAAACTAACGTGACGGGGTGTTTTTTGGTGTGGTGGTGTGATCACTCCATGCCCTCTAAAAAGACATGAAATACCCTTCTCAAAAAATTCTCTGAAATTTAAGAGTGTCTAAGTTAGTCTACATTGTAATTAGGCTATTTTAGTAACACTCTTAATTATTTGAAAAATTCATTAAACTTACAAAGGAAGGAACATAAATATCGGGTTAGCATATGACAAACCTGTTTATCAGGCTTTACATAATAGGATACATAAATTTCGGGTTATTTTCGGGTTATAATTATTAAAAATGTCAAGGCTTACAAAAGAAGCCACAAATATTTCGGGCCAGTATATATACTACTCTTATTTCATCTCCTACACTCAGTTTAAGGATTTAACTTTCAAAATGCATCTCTCTACTGCTATGAATAATACTGACAAATGATGTCAATTCATCTCATACGATTGAATATAAGTTATTTTGTTTTGTCAATTCATCTCACACGATTGAATATAAGGTAATCATACCCGATCTTATAACCCTAAATTTATTCCGCTGCATCTAACCTTAATGGACCTAAGACCCACAAACCGGGCCGGGCCATATTTATCCACTAATAAATCTTACAGATCCTTCATATTGAGGGTCTTTATCGTATGAATGTTTGTCGCGTTCTAATGTCTCAGTTATGGGTTTTAGTGCCTGCATAAGCCGTTGTGGTTTCGACATTGTGATTACTAATATGATTACGGGGTGAATCGGTGATTGGAGTAGAGAGTTTCTAGATAAAAGATGATGGAGTATATGCTAAAAGTAACTATTAAGATAAAACAAAATGAAGTGTTTAGGTAATAAAAATTGCTGATGGAGAAAAATAATTATTCATGTTTGATGACTGATCTTGATTAGCGAATATGTAGATAAAGATATTTTAGCATTTTTATAAAGATATACAATGTCATTACGAGATGTCTGATGTAATGGAAGTGAACTTTTTTTATTGGTGAATGTTGTGCTATGTGAATAACATTTTGGTTGGTCCTTTTTGGATTCTTAATAACTTTTGCTCTCATTGCAAAATCGTTTTAAGGCTTCTTGGTCACTAGCATGATCCTGATAATTGAGCTTTATATAAGCTACATAAAAGTTTGGTCTCCTTAACTTACTGCCTCCATTGCAAGAACATCACCAATGCAGTCTATTTTTTCTCTAGTTAAAATAAAATGGACGCACATAGACAAGCTTTCGTCCATGCTCATTTGGTTCATTTTACGTCGTTAAGAATATGCGTCCTAATGCCAACTTCGAAACTTATGTTTGTAAGTTCCAAATTTGGTCTCCAAATAGATAATTTCAAATCCTACAATGCACGATGAGGTTATCTTTGATATTTGGTCTAGCGTTATGTTAATAGGGTACAAAGCTTTTAGATTTAATTCTTAGTTTACACATTATGTGTTTTTTACAGAAACTCTTTAGTAAGTATTGAAGTAGGTATAAATTTTGGGGTTATGTTTATGAGCTCACTTTCTTTGTGGCTTATTTTGAGACATTTATAGTGTATATAAGCTTATTATGAAGCGTTAGTCAAAAGCCAGATAAGTAAGACAAAAATTAACTGCATTTTTCCTTTTCGTGTCTCCTCTCCAGGTTGTCGGAATCCAGAAGAGCGCGACTAAAAAACCAAACAATCTTCCAAGTTCAATCCGGAGTAAAACGCATATAGAGATATAGCCAGAAACGATGTTGCGCCAGAGAGTTTAGTTATTGAACATGCACCCGCCACCTTTGTCCCTTCTGAATGTGAGTGTTTTCTGCTTTTCAGCAACTATTTCTTTAAATCCTTATGAATTAGCGTTTTTTAAACATGTTTCGTCTTTTAACCGGTAATAGCGTAGAAGCGTGGATGTACTCAACCTGCTCCAAGGCGTGGTAAAAGAGGGCCAACTCACAGTGGATCAGGGGCACAACCATCCCACAAGTGTACTGCTTATGTATGTCAAGATCGTTTATGCTAATCGTTTATGTTGCCAACACCCACTGAGAATGAAAGTATTAGTTTGATTGGTATTTTCTTGCTTAAAGTTTGAAATGACTTCTACTTGGTAAAATGGTTAGATTCAACTCTAGACTTGGCGCTACTTCTAATATATGTATATGTCTATGATTTCAGTTTTTTTCACGCGTACATTGGTTGCTACTGAAGACACTCGACCAGTGAGCTATAGCACCTCCAAGGAACTGTAAATGAAACTGATTATATGGTTAATGCTATCTTTGCCCAAATTGCACGTTTGGATGTAAGAATAAGTAGTGTTGAAGCTTAGATGAAAAGTGTAGAAACTAGAAGGGGGGTTGAATAGTTTCTTATATTTACTTGTTAAAATATGGTTTCCAAAAATCCTTATTCAAAAACTTAGGCTTGAGGAAATATGTGAAATCTTCTTATGCACAATATGAACAATGATAGTATAGCTAAACTAATACTAAAAAAAATATATCCACAAAGAATAAAGAATGATAGTGTAGCTAATCTAATACTAACAAAAATATATCCACAAAGAATAAAGAATGATAGTGTAGCTAATCTAATACTAACACATATATATGCATAAAGAATAAAGAATGTAAAGAGTTAAGGGTAAAGAAAGATCAAACCGAACACCAAGGATTTATAGTGGTTCGGCAACGAAGCTCACTCCTCGTTCCTACTCCACTCCTCGAGTACTCCTTACTCGAGAGTTCACTACACAACAAGCTCCTTATGGTGGAGAAAACCGTACACGTCGCTTAACCAATTTCCGACTCTAAGCTAAAAGTCGAGCCCTAATCGTAGCTAGGACCAATCTACACAACTATACTTAGTACATACACAACTTCCAAATAGACACAACTACATGGATCTTCACAACTATGACATAACTACATGGATCTTCACAACTATGACACAACTACAAGTGTATAAAATTAGATCTTCAATGGATCTTTGGTGGTGGACTCAACACTTCACTAGGATAGTGTTCTTCTCTTTGCACTTGGAGAGGAAGGGATGGAAGAACAAGATTCACTTCTTAAACAAGTAATAATCAAACAAATGATCAAAGATTTGAGTGATTAAAGAAGGGGTTTGAATCTGGAAATAAATGTGCAAAAGAGGTGAGGTGAAAAGCTGAGAATGGTCCACTATTTAAAGGATAAAGGAGCCAACGGCTATATCTGCCCGCGGTACCTTACCACAGCCCGCGGTACCTTATCGATAAGGTACCACCTAGGTGCTAAGGTACCGCTGGACTAGACTCCGCTCCTTTTTGTCCTTTAGTGGTGGAGGTCTTATCTGGGTATAAAAAATATCATGAAAGGATATTCTTAACCAAATAAGAATATGCCATTTTCAAATTTCAAATAATTAATTTAATAAAACATTTTCTTAAAATTAAAGTTTAATAAAAACTTGTCACATTTAATAAAAAGTGAGTTTTAAGAAAAGATTAAATCACTTGATCACTTGATTAAGGTTAGTACTTGTTTATCCATACCTTAAGTGAAAATGGGTAAAATGAAAAATACTTGAACTCAAGAATTCGTTTTTCGTTGTTTTCGTAAATTGTTGTTTTTACATATTGTCATAATCAAAACTAAGCGAGACCGAAAAATGCAAGTAACGTTTTTAGTCATTATTGCATTAACAATCTCCCCCTTTTGATTCCGACAATACATAAACTCAATCACACAAAAACAAGATTTTCGAAGACGAGTTTATTCATTTCTCCCCCTTTGTCGAAGCAAAAAGGTTGCGTAATCCGGTGTTGAAGAAACGGACTTTGCAAAGACTCCCCCTTGGTGCTTACTCCCCCTAGCTTGGGGCACCGAGGAATCGAGATATGGTGACAAGCTACATAGAAGGGTTAGTTGAACAAAAGAAACAACCAACAATATATAGCAATAGGTCACATAAAAAAAATTAAAAGAGAAGAAAACACAAAGACAAAGATCCAAGATAGGTTACTAAAAGTACATCATACAAAGAAGTATGGAAAAAGAAACAAGCCAAAAGCATAAATGTAATCCTAGTTATTCTAGAATTCTAAGATTTGCTTGAATTTGGTGTCTTGTGGATAAGCAATCAAAGCTTATATGAAAGACAAGGTAATAGCGGAGGGTGGTGGTGGTGGCTTGTTGGAGATCTCATAATCAAAGTGAAGAGGAGGCTTGATTAAGAGACTCTTGATGTAGCTCAACTCCTCATAGATGTGTGCCATAGCAAGATGTTGATATTGACAACAATGACAATATGTTCCATGGTGCATGACATTATCATGAGAAGGAGGAAGAACACTAAAGGGTGGTGGTGGAAGAAAAGAAGTTCCACAATCAACATTCTTGGTAGGAGAAATGTGATTAAGAGTGTTCTTGGGAGGGTTTGGATTGAAAGCAATTAGAGAAAATGGAGGAGATTCAAGGCTTTCATTGGGAGAATAAGACATTTTGGATGTGAAGTAATGAAAAATGCTTATGGTTTAAATAGGGAAGGCTTAGGGTATTTTTGGGGTGGTCAAAGGGTTTGAAACAAAGATTCTCAAAAATGTTGGAGCAAACCTGGAGTTTCAGACAAAAACCCGAAAAAGGAAGGCCACTGTAGGCGGTTCCTTATCTAGGGTGGCGGTACCTTATCAATAAGGTACCGTGGTTCACATAAGGAACCGCCTGCATAAGCAGGGTTTGGTGTTTGGAGGAAGATTTTTCAGCAAATCTTATTTTTCTAGTCTAACTTATCATAGGGATATGCTTAAAAGCAAAGATAGACAAAGAAAA
This sequence comes from Glebionis coronaria, assembly GCA_025667525.1. Taxonomy (NCBI): domain Eukaryota; kingdom Viridiplantae; phylum Streptophyta; class Magnoliopsida; order Asterales; family Asteraceae; genus Glebionis; species Glebionis coronaria. The sequence continues at coordinate 103,652,712 of CM046879.1, forward strand.
CATATGCAAACTTACCAAATAGAGATATGACCAAAATACATGGATTAAAGAATCAATGTAGGAGGTGCGTAAGACAAGACCTTAAGTCATGACACAATGATCCTCCATGATTCAATCTTGTTCTTGCTATGTTTGAGAGAATCATACATATGAATTATGTAAGCTCTAGATTGATAGCGCGAATCTATGAAAAATCGTTTTTAGATTGAATTAACAATGTCAAACGAATTTCTCAACCATTTTCGAACGAGACTTTGAGAGTTTTGAAAAAGAGAGGAGAAGATTTTTCAAAAGGAGTTTAAAAGACTCAAGGACTCAAAGTGGTAATAGAAAACACACAAGAAGAAAAGAATTTAAGGAAGATGTTCCATTAATCCTAGACCTAGACGCAAGTAATTAAAAGGTTCCCTCTTAAGTGGCTTAGTGAAGATATCGGCTAAGTTGTCCTCGGAGGGCACCTTTTCAATAGTAATGTTCCCCTTTTGAACATTATCCCTAAGGAAATGGTGTCTAATTTCTATGTGTTTGGTTCGCGAATGTTGCACGGGATTCTTGCTTAGGTCTATAGCGCCTTTATTATCGCACATGATGGGAACATCATCAAGAGAAATCCCGTAATCAACAAGCGCTTGCTTCATCCATAGATCTTGTTGGCATGCTTTTCCGGCACTCACATACTCGGCTTCCGTGGTGGATATCGCAAGAGCGGTTTGTTTCTTGGAGAACCAAGAAGTTAAACAACAACCCATGAAGGTACAAACTCCACTAGTGCTTTTCCGGTCCACATAGTCTCCCGCATGATCCGAGTCCGCGTAGACAATGGTTTCTACGCCGGTCCCTTTAGGATACCATAATCCTAAATGTATAGTGCCTTTAATGTATCGGAAGATACGCTTAACCGCTTCAAGGTGAGAGGTTTTGGGAGCCTCTTGGAAGCGAGCACAAAGGCAAACACTAAACATGATATCCGGTCGACTTGCCGTTAGGTACAACAAACTACCAATCATACCTCTATATTTGGTGTTGTCTACCGACTCACAATCATCATCTACGGTGAGTTTAGTATCCGAGGCCATAGGGGTCTTCATTGGTCTAGATTCTTCTAATCCAAATTCCTATAGCATTTCTTTAGCGTACTTAGATTGACTAAAGAAAATACCATCGTCCATTTGTTTAATTTGGAGTCCTAGAAAGAAGTTGAGTTCTCCCATCATACTCATTTCAAACTCATCATGCATGATTTTAGCAAAGTCATCACACAATTCTTGACAAGTTGAGCCAAATATAATGTCATCAACATATATTTGTACGATTATGAGGTGAGAACCTTTCTTCTTTGTAAAGAGTGTATTGTCTACCATTCCCATGGTATACTCATGTTTAACAAGAAATGCTTTAAGTCTATCATACCAAGCTTTGGGTGCTTGTTTGAGTCCATAAAGTGCTTTCTTAAGCTTGTAAACATGGTCCGGTTTCTCAAAATCAATGAAGCCGGGAGGTTGAGCCACATATACCTCCTCATTGATCAAACCGTTAAGAAATGCACTCTTTACATCCATTTGTTGAAGCTTAATATCTAAGGCACAAGCATAGGCTAAAAGGATTCTAATAGATTCTAATCTAGCTACCGGTGCATATGTCTCGTCATAATCAATCCCTTCTTGTTGATTATAGCCTTGAGCTACAAGTCTAGCCTTGTTACGAGACACAACACCATTCTCATCTAGCTTATTCCTAAATACCCATTTGGTTCCTATAATGGTAGAACTTCTAGGTGGAGGAACAAGTTCCCAAACATCATTGGCAACGAATTGATTCAATTCTTCTTGCATCGCAATGACCCAACTCTCATCCGTCAAAGCTTCTTTAACATTCTTTGGTTCAATCAAGGAGACATAACAAAAGAAGTTGCTTTGGTTTTGGACTTGAGATCTTAGGGTCCTTTTATTTAAGTCACCAATGACATTATTGAGAGTATGATCCCTAGACTCCTTAATGTTTACTTCCTTTTCAACACTAAGGTCTTCAACTCCTATTTTTCTAACCTCTTTGGATTTAACTACTTCTAATTCATCCAAGTCATCATCAACCAATGGTGGTGTCTTGGGTGAAGGAGGGGTTTCATCAAAGGTTACGTTGAGTGATTCTTCAATAACCCCCGAGGTTCTATTTAGGACTATGTAGGCTTTACTAGTTTGGGAATAACTTAAAAGGATACCTTCGTAAGACTTAGGGTCAAACTTGGTAAGGTAGTCTTTGGTGTTTAGGATAAAGCACTTGCTTCCAAACACCCTAAAGTATTCTAATGAGGGTTTCTTACCTTTAAGAATCTCATAAGGGGTCTTTCCTAGAAAAGGTCGAATAAGAATTCGGTTGAGAATATAAGTCGATGTGTCCACGGCATTGCACCAAAACTTTTGAGGCAAAGATTGCTCGTTTAACATCGTCCTACTCATCTCTTGGAGAGTCCTATTCTTCCTTTCGACTACCCCATTTGATTGTGGAGTGCGAGGAGCCGAGAAGTTATGAGTAATACCATGAGCTTCACAAAAGGCACCAAATTGCACTTCATTATCAAATTCCCTACCATGATCCGTCCTAATAGAAACAATTGAACATCCTAGTTGATTTTGAATTCTTCGACTAAAGATTTTGAAGTGATCGAAAGCTTCATTCTTAGATGCCAAAAATCTAGTCCAAGTGAATCTAGAATAGTCATCAACTATAACTAGGGTATAAAGGTTACCTCCATAACTCCGTATGGCGGAAGGTCCAAAGAGATCCATATGTAGGAGCTCTAAGCACCGAGAGGTCGAAACCAAATTCTTGGCTTTGTGACTTGAGTGAACTTGCTTTCCAACTTTGCAAGCATCACAAAAGTGACTATCAAACTTAATCTTGGGGAGGTGTCTTACCAACTCCTTAGAGACTAAAGATTGTATTAAACGCATATTAGCGTGACCTAATCTCCTATGCCAAAGAGTAGAACTATCATCTATAGTCGCAAGACATATGTTGTCTTTTGACTTCTTATTAACCTTCATGACATAAAGCCCATGCTTTCTAACACCTTTTCCAATGACTTTTCCATCTTTTACGATTTCACTGTCATGTTCCGAAAAGATGACCTTACACTTATTATCACAAATTTGACCTATACTTAAAAGGTTAAAACCTAAGTTATCTACGTGCTCAACATTTTCAATGGTCATGGAGTCAAGAGAAACCGTACCTTTGCCAATGATATTACCATGTAGACTACTAGCGAATGTGACGTTACCTCCATCATATGCTTTGTAATGCGAGAACAAACTTCGATTACCCGTCATGTGTTTAGAACATCCACTATCCTTAATCCACTCATAAGGGCTCCAAATCAATTCCCAAGCATATCTAGGTAACAACACATAAGATCAAACATTTGGTCCCCAATATCTCATGGGTCTAAAATTGTTAGTTCCAAACATCCCTTGCATTTGGTTGGGATGCATGAATGAGGAGGGGATTCCCCATGGAGAACAAAATGGAGGAGGGTAGTAAGTCATGTAACCATTTTGTTGTTCATTACTTCTCCTAGGTGTGTTTGATCTAGGTTTAGAGTTATTATTATTTCTTCTAGGTGTTGGAGTTTTACTTCTAGGTCGTGAGTTATTTTGATTATCTCTTGTAGGCGTTGTCGTTCTACTTCTAGGCTTAGACTCATTCGGTACTCTAGGTGGAATAGAGGATAGTCTAGATAAACTTCTATTTCCCATGAGAGGTTTACTTAACGGCTTATAGAACTTACCAATAGCATTGTCGTCAAGTATGGGTAAATGTACCTTATTAACAGTAAGATGCTTTAGTTTTTCATTTAACTTAGATTTATCAGAAAGTTCAGAATTTTCACAAAATTCAACTTCTGGCCGCGGTACCTTATCTATGGCCGCGGTTCCATAGTGATAAGGAACCGCGCCATACAATGTGGAACCGCATCCAGAGGGTGTTTTCTGTGAAAACCTTACTTGTTTTGGTTCACTAGTTGAGGCTTCATTTGAGTTAAAACCTAGACCAAGTCTTTCCTTAGAATGAACTTGTTTGTTTAACATATCATCAAGAGCACTAGTACCTTTCATGAACTTTTCCAATTTAATGGAGGTGCTCTTGAGATCTTCATTCTCTAATCTAAGTTTCTCACAACTTAAGCAACCTAAATCAACCTCTTTGTTTTTCTCAAGTTTAGCCAATTTCTCCCTAAGTTCATTGATCTCATTTTCAAGCTTAGTTTTGGTTGATTTTAAGGTTTTATTCTTTTCTATGAATTTAAGACTAAGTTTGTGTAAGCTATCATATTTGCCTTCAAATTCAATATCATCTAAAGTGGAACTATCATTGCTATAATATTCGGTTTCGGAATGTACCTCTTTAGAAGTGTGAGCCATAAGACATTTCTCCTCTTTGTGGTTGTCATCATCATCTTCACCGCTATCGCTCCAAGCGCCACTAACGAATGCCGTGTGGTTCTTATCACGAGCGGGCTTTGGACAATCACCAATGAAGTGATTTGGATCACCACATCTAAAGCAATTCCTATCACCTTTTTTGTTCTTGACAAACCGATTCTTTGACAATGGTTTCTTGTCATAGTTGGGTTGCCTAACGTGTTGACCTCGTCTCTTGAATAACTTCTTGAAATCTCTCACCGCCAATGCATACTCCTCGTCATCGCTTTCCGAGGAACTATCATGGTCACTTTGTGCCTTCTTGGCTTTAAGTGCAAGAGATTTCCTTTCACTCTTGGTTTTCACTAATTCCGAGTCCTTCAAAATTATCATCTCATGAACCTTCAAGTTTCCTATGAGTTCATCGAGTGATAAATTTGAGAGATCTTTCGACTCTTCAATCGCCGTGACTTTTGCTCTCCACTTTGGATGTAAGGGCCTTAGAAACTTCCTAACATTGTTCTTGCTAGAAAAACCTTCATCAAGTGCTTTTTGACTAGTAATAATGGTGTTAAACCTAGCAAATGCACTATCAATAGTTTCATCTTCTAAGATGACAAATTGTTCATATTGTTGGACAAGAAGATCGATTTTACTTTCTTTGACTTGGCTATTACCTTGGTGAGTTACTAAAAGAGTGTTCCAAATATCTTTGGCGGTTTCACACATAAAAATTCTTTCATACTCCTTCTTAGGCAAAGCATTATAAATCACCATTTTAGCCTCATTATTTTTTGAAAGTTTCTTTTTAGTATCATCATTAGCTTTGTCAAAAGTGACCAATTCTTTTGTTTTAGAAACTTCATTAAATTGAAAGGGTAAAAAAATCACCATTGGTAATAACATGTCAAAGATCTAAATCTTTTGATTTCACATAAGTTTCAAATCTATTTTTCAAATAAATAAAACTATCGGTTTCAAAAAGTGGTGGTCTTTGCATAGATTGCCCTTCTAGGTACTTGTTGGAATCCATAGATCGATTCAAGTTTTAAAATACAATATACTTTAAAAATTCTTGAGCAACCCGCTCTGATACCAATTGTAGAAACTAGAAGGGGGGGTTGAATAGTTTCTTATATTTACTTGTTAAAATATGGTTTCCAAAAATCCTTTTTCAAAAACTTAGGCTTGAGGAAATATGTGAAATCTTCTTATGCACAATATGAACAATGATAGTGTAGCTAAACTAATACTAACAAAAATATATCCACAAAGAATAAAGAATGATAGTGTAGCTAATCTAATACTAACAAAAATATATCCACAAAGAATAAAGAATTATAGTGTAGCTAATCTAATACTAACACATATATATGCATAAAGAATGTAAAGAGTTAAGGGTAAAGAAAGATCAAACCGAACACCAAGGATTTATAGTGGTTCGGCAACGAAGCTCACTCCTCGTTCCTACTCCACTTCTCGAGTACTCCTTACTCGAGAGTTCACTACACAACAAGCTCCTTATGGTGGAGAAAACCGTACACGTCGCTTAACCAATTTCCGACTCTAAGCTAAAAGTCGAGCCCTAATCGTAGCTAGGACCAATCTACACTACTATACTTAGTACATACACAACTTCCAAATAGACACAACTACTTGGATCTTCACAACTATGACACAACTACAAGTGTATAAAATTAGATCTTCAATGGATCTTTGGTGGTGGACTCAACACTTCACTAGGATAGTGTTCTTCTCTTTGCACTTGGAGAGGAAGGGATGGAAGAACAAGATTCACTTCTTAAACAAGTAATAATCAAACAAATGATCAAAGATTTGAGTGATTAGAGAAGGGGTTTGAATCTGGAAATAAATGTGCAAAAGAGGTGAGGTGAAAAGCTGAGAATGGTCCACTATTTAAAGGATAAAGGAGCCAACGGCTATATCTGCCCGCGGTACCTTATCACAGCCCGCGGTACCTTATCGATAAGGTACCGCCTAGGTGCTAAGGTACCGCCGGACTAGACTCCGCTCCTTTTTGTCCTTTAGTGGTGGAGGTCTTATCTGGGTATAAAAAATATCCTGAAAGGATATTCTTAACCAAATAAGAATATGCCATTTTCAAATTTCAAATAATTAATTTAATAAAACATTTTCTTAAAATTAAAGTTTAATAAAAACTTGTCACATTTAATAAAAAGTGAGTTTTAAGAAAAGATTAAATCACTTGATCACTTGATTAAGGTTAGTACTTGTTTATCCATACCTTAAGTGAAAATGGGTAAAATGAAAAATACTTGAACTCAAGAATTCGTTTTTCGTTGTTTTCGTAAATGCTTGTTTTTACATATTGTCGTAATCAAAACTAAGCGAGACCGAAAAATGCAAGTAACGTTTTTAGTCATTATTGCATTAACAAAAAGGATCGAGGTTAGCATTCTATACCTGCAAATGTGAGTGTATGTCTATGGCTTTTTCTGTCTCATATATGTTTGGTGTGCCATGTTCAAACAAATTTTAGAGGGCACCTGCTGACATATATGTGGTTGAGGTTTTTTACGCTTTTTATCTGTAGTAAATGTCGTTTCTGTAGTATATGTTAACCATCTGATCTCAATATTTAAGACATCAATAGTTACTTAAGGAGGAAAAAATGTGTTAACCAAGGAAAATTCATTTTGTTGATGAGGTCATAAAGAAAATATATTCAATCTTTCAATGTAAATCAAATATGCATTGCCTAATTGGCTAATTGTATATGTATATTTTGAATTGAGCAAACTAAAAATCAACCTTATTGCAGGAAGGAGGCGGGCATCCACCACATGGCTCATTTGACATAGTTATTGACAACAACTTTGGTTCTTGGAATAGGTGATTGCTAAGATGAACATAAAAGTTTATGTTGTGAAAGGTTTATGATGGGTGTTATGTACTTTATCTCATTTGTTGCACAAAAATGACCACATCTTACGACAGACATCAGAAGGTATGTGTTAGTATATTCAGTGCACATGTTTTCAAAACTTTTGGGTCAATACAAGTCGAAAATATTGTAATTGGTACAGAGATGAGAGATTCATAGTGAAGCAGAAAATCCAAGACTGTTACAAAGATTCATTCTAAAGCATAAAAGAACATGGGGCTTCGTCGTGGGTCAACCGCAAGTATAAGAAACAGCCGTGCTTTGGCTGCTGGAGCACAAGGGAGTTTAAGCCCCAGGGGGTTGAACTGGCCTGGTACAGGTGGCATGATGTCTGGAATGCTAGGGAACCGCATGATGCCTGGCGCACCAGTTATTGAAAACGATGACTGGGAACATCCGCGGTTCCGGTTGATGCCTAGGAGTTTACAGCCACCTTTATTTGGGAAAACACCATCACCAAGTCAGAATTATCTTCCACAGAGTGGTGGTGGGTTTGTAAGTGGAAAGGGAGTGCTTTAAATGTGAAATATTGTGTTTCAATTATTTGTATCGTTATTTGCTATTAACATTTGCTATTTATACGTCTAACATGTAATTTATTTGTATTATACCACAAATCGATCTCTTATATAAACATTGTCAACGATATCTTAAGTATCTATGAATTTCACGGGTCAATAACCTATAATCGTTATATGTATCGGTAGGTTGGCAAATAATATTTTCTTTTCGATCATGGGACTACCAGTATTTTATTTATATAATATCACAAATCGATCTTTTATAAAGCACTGTCCATACCGATTTAAATCATTCGTATGCGTGAGATTACAACCAACTTTTTATTTATATTTTATATCGAGTATAATAAAAGTTAATCGATTTTCATTAGTTTACCAAAAAAATTTACACGCAAAACTCGGCTCTTTTAAAAGCACAATGATGTGTTTCTTAAGGCCCCGTGATTTCACGAGTGGATGGTTACATTATAACGAACAAAATGGCCTTCTAAAATGTAAAGAAATATAGATACGTGAAATAACTTGTTCCGAATGTAGTCGTTAGAATTTCATATCTCTCGTTATTCGAATTTCAAAATTGAATCGGAACCGTATCGATTCTTGATATCCAAATTCCGTCCAGTACGAGACTATAAAATAAGGTGGAAAAAAAAACCGAGACTACTAATTCGGTACGAACCAGTACCAAATCGGAAAATTCCCGAAAAAACCGAGAAAACCCCGATTTTCCGGTACCGGTACCAATACCCGTACCGGTACTAATACCGAATCCCGTTCAATACGGTACTGGTACCACTAACTTATGCTCGAGAAAAAATCGATACCACTACCTCGATAGGGACGGAGCCAGTAGGGGGGCTGGAGGGTGCTCGGCCACCCCAACTGTCTGACGTCTAGCTTACTTTTAATGGCGAAAAGTAGTTTTTACAGTTTTTTTCCCGGAAACCATGAAACTTGCAATGAAGAAGAAGAATAAAAGGGATGGGTTTATGGGGAAGTGGTCAAGTGGGTATATTAATATATTACATTGGTAGGTGACAATAAATTGTACTTTTTATAGTAAATTGTATTTTAATTTTTAATTTATATCCTTTTAGATTTATTTATTTTTATTTGTCAAATAAGATCATACACTATGTCTAAAAAAACAGAACTACTATGTATATGTTACTGCCGAAAAAAATCGAGCCCCTTAACATAAATTTCTGGCTCCGTCTCTGCTCGATACATGATCAGGATCGGTATGAAACCGATAACCTGTTCATTCTTAAGAATTTTCATGTAAAAGTAAGTACTCCTGTTTTAGGATTGACAATCGGTTGAAAACCAATAGAAGCGACAAAAACCGAAACGAAATAAAAACTGACTTAAACATGAACCAAATATCAAACCAAAAACCGAATATAAGTGAATGAAGCAACTGCAACCGAACCGGTCAAAACAGAACCGAATAGTCAAAATTATAGAATAAAAATTTCAAAAATCAGCACTGAATAATAATTAAAAATGATAAGCTTATAAGCGATTATATAAGCTAAAACAAACACCCCTAAACACATTAAGCAGTCAAAATAAGAAAAAGGAAAAAAAAGTCAAACTTGCAACAACCATTCATTTGGTAATTTCCATTTGTCCTCAAATAGTCCATTCATGGAACATCTTTGAAAACGACATCTCTTAAACTCTCAGTCACTGTTCCTATTATTGTACTTATCTATCTATACATTCAATACAATAGATACTACAAATATACAGAGTGTGAGAGAGTACACGTAACCAAATATAGTCCGTGTATAACAAACAACAACAACACAGCATAGTTGATACAATCTATATAACTACATTAGTCTTACATTTCCACCTAAATTATTCTACAATTATTATTATTTTTTGTTAATTAATGGATAGTGATGATGAGTCACATGTTGAATTTAGCTTACAAGGGATTCAAGATGTTCAGGATTTTCATTTGGTCAGCTTTTTGTTAATTCTGATTACATATGTATAAACTTTTTATGTGATTTTGATTTATTTTGGGTTTTTTTTGCTGGTTCTAATTTGCTTGAATTATGATTAAGGGGGTGTTTGTTTCGGCTTATTTGGTTTTGGGCTCATGTTTCATAGGCCAACTTTTTGTGGCTTATTATTTTCAAACTTCTCGTCTGTTATAAATTTATTACTATCAACTTATATAAAAAGCCGAAAAGTTTCAAAATGAGCTATAAAAAGTGAGCTTATGAAACATAAGCCTTAACTCAAATAAGACATAAGCCGGTATAAGCTGAAACAAACACCCAATGTTTTGGTCAGCTTTTTTAATTATGATTATATATGTTTTTTTTTTTAATTAATGTGATTTTAGTTTACAGATGAATTGTATACTTTATCTTAGGAATTTTGATGCTGCTGATTTGTTTCAAGTATGATTAAATGTATGGGAAATATTATAATAGGTGTTTGTTTCGGCTTGTGGGATCATTGGTTTTGGGCTTATGTTTCATGAGCTCACTTTTTGTGGCTTATTTTGAAGCTTTCCGGCTTATTTAAGTTTAGTATGCCATAATGAACTTATATAAGCCAAAAAGTTTGAAAATAAGACACAAAAAGTGAGCTTACGAAACATAACCCCAGAACCAAATAGACCATAAGCCGAAACAAACACCCCCTCTTATACTTTGTTGAGTTTAGCTTACAAGGGATCGAAGATGTTCAGGATTTTCATTTCGTCAGCTTTTTTAATTCTGATTATATTTTCTTTTTTGTGTTAAACTTTTTTATGTGATTTTAATTTATTTTGGAGAAGCTGGTATGCTAGCTTTCTGAGGTTATGGACTTAAATAAGCCATAAGATGAAAAAAAAAGTGAGTTCTTTTAGTTGTTCCATAACTCAAGAAGCTAATCCAAACACCCTTTTAATGGGTGTTTGTTTAAGCTTATATGTGGCTTATGAGCTTATTTGTTTTTCTGCTTAGATTTCATAAGCCCTAATTTGTCGGTTTATTTTGAAACTTCTGGGCTTATATAAGTTTATTATGATATGATAATTTTATATAAGCCCGTAAGTCTCGAAATAAGCCAGAAATTTGAGGCTTATGAATCATTCCGAAAAATAAATATGCTCATAAGACCACGTATAAACTTAAACAAACACCCACTTAGTTATCAAGGATTTGGTGGCAGCGATAGTTTTATATGATGTTATTTCAAAAGTACTAGTGACGAGTATACTTTTTGTCCGTGCTAGTTATACAAATGTTGATGTTTGATTGTGGTAGTGTTTTTTTGCCATGATTTACGGGATGTATTATATGGCTGAGTTCAGTCGCACATTTTGTATGTGTTCTAGGCAATATGTATGGAAGTTCGAGATTTTGGTTTCTTCTTATTTGGATTTTGTGGTTTTAATATTGGAATGTTAACAGGAAGATCAAGGAGATACATTAGATGCAGGGCGGTCGAGTCATCTTTATGATCTAATGAAAAAGGGCAACAAAGCATTCAGAGATGAACGCTACGAAGAGGTACATTATCATTTGCGTGCTTTATTTTACATGGAAATAATCTTAGTTTGTTACTAGATGTAAAGGTAACTTTATTTGTTTATTCTTTCATATTTGAAAGGTTTCTTTCTAACACATATTGTTTAATAATTAGGCGGTTAATTATTACTTAAGAGCTCATAATATTAAACCAGATGATCCCGTCGTCCTTAGCAACCGTTGTGTTGCTTACCTAAGGTAAAATCTTATCAGTAGTTACTCTACGATTTCCATCTGTAGATATATTTCCTAAGATGGATAAATCATGTATAGCCTTGGTGTAGTGCATGCATGTGTATGTGTGTATTGAGTCTAATGATGTGAACCAGGATCGGCCAATTCCTGAGACAAAGGCCAGCTTCTGCGTCTGAACGTAGACCGCTGAGTGGGCTTGATCCTACAACCCATGCTAGCGTAAGTGATCTATATTGTCAAGCTCAGCTCTATTGTTGATTTGTATACATTTAGTTACCATTTTTTTGAATCCTTGAACTTTTATTATTCAGCTTGCATTAAAGGATGCGGAGCAGTTTATGAACTTACAAAATAATTCCGCAATGGCATATATCTTGAAGGCAAATGCCCTTATATTGGTGAGACCACTTCCTGTTTTTACGTGTCATGTTTCTTTAATACATTCTAGTCATGTCACTCATATTGATAATATCATTTGGCAGTTAGAAAAGTTTGAGCTAGCCCGTGATGTCATTCGTACAGGTCTTCAGATTGATGCTTCAAGGTAAGTCATTACAATATCTTTTCACCTCGAGTTCCATATATTGTTTCTTCTGAATATACTTTAATTCTCTATCATATCATATTCATTACTTCCAAATTGGATGTATGACTAGATGTGTTGCATTTCTCTTTTTCGCTTGCGTGTGCAGTAAAATACATAAGAATATGCTTTTTTTGTTTCTGGTGTCATGTAGCGATGCTTTAATGAAGTTAGAAAAGTTTACATCAAATATGTTCGGGAAGAGAAGCCATGGTCAGACACCACGTACTGATGACTTTGACTGCACTGTTTGCTTAAAATTACTCTATGAACCAATCACAACTCCATGTGGCCATACTTTTTGTCGTTCATGCCTCTTCCAGTCAATGGATCGGGGTGAGTTGACCATTTGTTTTTCTCTCTCAGTAATTTCCTTTTCACATCAGATTTGTACTTATTTTATTTTTGGATCCTTCAATGTCTGCTAGGAAACAGATGCCCATTGTGCAGAACAGTTCTGTTTATCAGCCCTAGAACTTGTGCAGTCAGGTGGGCAAGTTCTACTTAATTTCAGATAAATGATATAGTAACTCTAGATCTTATACTGCGCACTTTGTACCATAAATACTTTTAGTTTGGAGATAACGGATGTTAATATGAATTCAATATTATAAGATACATTAAGATCCGCACATTTTGTGTGTCGCATGCACTACAAATTATAGTGGACTCTTGTATTGTTAGTTAGGGATTTTATTCCACTTCTTAATCTAAATAGTGATGTTTTGGCATTGTCCCGGATTAAAAACACCAGGAACTAAAAAGAGAAAAAAATACACACCAGGAACTGAATTATTTACCGGGTTGAGTATCATAATGGTTTTCGTTTACTGGTAATAAACTGTATTTATTTGCTAACACGTGATAGTCACTTGAGTTGGATTTAAGTAACATACATTCTGTTTTTTTCTTTTTTTTTCTCAGCGTGACACTGAAAAATATAATAGAGAGGAACTTTCCGGAGGAATATGCGGAAAGGAAGTCGGAGAATGACAGTTTGGCCAACATGGGTCCTGATTTGTTACCTCTTTTTGTTATGGATGTTGTCCTACCTTGCCAAAAGTTCCACCTTAATATTTTCGAAGCTCGTTACAGACTCATGGTACGGTTTTTTTTTCTTTTTTTAATCATAGGTTGATGTGGGTTGTGTTTTTATCTCAAATGGGACGAATCTACATTTTAGGTTGCAATACTCGTTCATTTATCATAAATAACTCATTAGTTATAAAGTACTAAAAATGCTAAGGGTTCAATCCAACCATTACACACCCGTTATTCTATCTGCATAACCCGCCCATTTTGCCACATCTAGTTAATTAACAGATTGTTCTTATAGTTTTACCTTGTGTTTCAATAACAGGTGAGGAGAATCATGGAAGGAAACAGGCGAATGGGAATGGTAGATATCTTTATGCTCATTATTGTTTTTACATATTTAGGTGGATTGGTAGAGAGCCACCTTTAACTCATTTTCTTTGTTTTGAAAATGTAGGTTATTCCCGACTCTACCACAGGATCTGTAGCTGAATATGCATGCGAGGTGGAAATTACAGAGTATGTTTAAGTATTTCTCATGTTACAAGCTATATCCGACACATAGAAATTTGTCTTAAGCTAATATGTCATAACTAATAATCTGTTCCAAATAATGCAGTTGTGAACCACTTCCAGATGGACGTTTCTTCCTGGAGGTATGATCGACATTGTAATTAGAAATATTTTATTATTTATAATAAACATATAGAATGGACACAGGGGCGGACATACATGCATGGTTCGGGGGGGCGGCGCCCCCCATGGCTAGCCCGATTAAATGAGATTTTAGTGTAAATTTTTTCAGATTTTGAGTGTTTTTCGAACATGCCCCCCACTCATAAACCAAATTGCCCCCCACCTGCTTATTAAAACCTAATATTTAACTCTCTTAACACTTTATAAATCCCTCATTTTTATGTAAAAATACCCGATTTATCATTTTAATACTAGTTTTTTTCCTTATTTTGATGTTATTGTCCAAAAAAAATTCTTTTGCCCCCCACCTTCGATATTTCTGCGTCCGCCACTGAATGGATATATATTTGATCAGTGCGTTTTTCTCATTTTAAAAAGGTTGAAAGTCGACGAAGATGCCGCATTCTGCGAAACTGGGATCAAGACGGGTTAGCATTAGCATCTTGAAAAAATTTTCATGTCTGATTGCATTCTCTTGGTTAGAAATTGTTTTAAGTTGGCCACGTGATCGTTTGATTTATAAAGGTACCGTGTTGCTGAGATCGAATGGATACAGGATTCGTCCCCAGCAGAAGGAACAAAAGAGAGATCTGAAGTAATTTTACTTTTGACCTCAACTTTGTAATTTAACCTGCTATTTCATAAATTGTTCTAAACACAAGAATATCAGTAATCTAGGTTTAAGATGAAGAGTGTGATGGCAAACATTTTAATATCAGTAATTCTTGATGCGTGCAGTTGAAGGATATGACAGAGACAGTGGCAGAATATGCTCGGTCATGGATTAAGGCAGCTCAAGAAGCATCACGAGGAGGTAAAATTGTATAAATCTTATGATTTTGATCTCACTTTCTATTATGTTTCTCTGTTATGGTCATAAAATTATTTTGATTATTTTGGTGATGCTTAAATCCATATACGTCTTGTAACCCAATACGATATATAAGGGGGAGTTATAGCTTTATGTTTCTGATGTGAGTTTCTAGCTGACAGTTTGATAAAGTATAATGATACTTTCTGGATTAATTGTTTGCTACCAGCTACATTAAAAGTAATTTTCAGGGGTAAATAAAAAGGCTGCTCATTTACCCTTTTAGTTCACTTAATTTGATAAACTTTATCACCTTTTCACATATTTGTATATGGAAATATCCTTTTTTAGTCGTTCTTTATATTTGTCAAACAATCAAGCATCTGATTCTCCAAAACACAATATACCACAACCCCTTTTATTATAGCTGATTATCTTATTTTATTTATTCAATGTCAGTATCACATATCGCTTTCAAACATTACATCCAGATGCCCACCCTAAGTTCATATCCTACTGGAATTGGACCAGGAGATTTAGTTAAACTTGCTTTAAAAAGAAATACCTTTAACTAGGAAATTTTATGCAGATCAAATGAGACTTACAGAACTACATAAAGCAGAAGGTTTGATGCCTTCAACGAGGGATCTTGAAAGCTTCAGTTTTTGGGTATGCTTAATTATGTTGCATTTAGCTTCATAATAACCAAGTTGTTTTATTTGGAGACAATCATTGATACAAACTTTCAAATGCAGCTTGCTACTTTAACAAATCGGAGACCACGAGAAAGGTTGGATCTCCTTCGCATGAGAGATACAACAGCGGTACTGTACCTCAATCTTTAGTCTTACATTATACAACATGTAGCACCAGTACTCATCATATTACCTTAGTTATTAAGGATTTGAGAGTCGCTAATTTCAACAATTTTATGAAAATGTGTCAGTTTGGTTTTTTACTTTTTTTTTATAATGGGTTGAAACAAAAGTGAAGTGTAATTATATACGGAGTAGTTGCAAGTTGATTAGTATTATCTAATGAGTAGCTTGTTTAAGTATAGTTGATTAATAAATTTAAATAATTTTAAAAATGGAAAAAAAATTCTAGATTGTTTAAACCCAGTTAGACCCGCATAAGAATTACACATTATGACCCTTCCCTTTTCCAATCAAATTTATAATTAGTCGCTCACATTTTATCCAAAACCGCGAGTTACAACAATATGCTCTGTAATAGGATAACTTTCCAATGTGGGACTAGTGGATGTAAATCACCTTAGCCTCTAATGATTATTTATGCTTGGTGGTTGGTGACAACTGGACATAAAAAACAATGACTGTCAAGTAAACTTTTTTTATCTATTTCACTTCCAGTCTGCCACCATGCTTAGAGGTTTATGATATGTTTAAAGTAAAATCCTTTTTCATATTGCAACAAAGGATTGACATGCTTCTAGCAGTTTATAACCTGACAATGAATATCCTGTTATTTGACCGAGTGCTTTACGCGTATTGCTGATTTTTTGCTCTACGTTGGCTATAAAACACATGGAAGTTGAACTAGATTGGGTTTAATCTTATTTTAAGTGCCCACAGTGTGAATTTAAATGGTTACTCAACATCGGTCAAATTACATGTCATGTATCCGTCCTTATGGTTTTGTTTTCAAAGTCCAGCAATTTCATCTAACAAAGTGTTGTTTCTTGCAGAGGTTAAGGAGGGCGTATCATTACATGAAAGCAGAGGAATAAGGTTGTGAATTGCCAGGAATGTAAAGATTTAACATACTCATATTCATTCTTTTGTTGGCCATTCGACGTTCTCATATGGACAATGGATAATACACCCACGGCCAATAAAAATAAAAATAAAAACAATATTTTCAAAATCTTTCATGTTAAATAAGTCTGAATACATTATAATATACAATTATACAGTAAACTTTTTCTAAGCCTTGTATAATCCTACTTTTTTTCTTTTTCAAGGTACATGTAATGATTTTAGCCGTTTTCGGTTGTGTATATTCTGGAGTTAGGTTAGAAACAAGAACACTTAAAGAATGTGATTTTTGTATCTAAGTTGCTACCTTTATATACATGTCCTTGTGGCAGTAACACCCTGTTAAGTGACAGAATTTCCGATTTGCGATTTTATACTCAACTTTATGAACATCCTAAGGGCCGACCGCACTTGGCTGTCCATAGTCCGGTGCTATTTCAATTCTTTATGAGCAAAGTTTAGTGTTTGTTGGGTTCACTTATATTAAGAAAGCATTTATCGGCACAAATTCTTTAGGTCTAAGAAATATCTAAAACAGTGCTCATGCTGGTCTTTAGACAAGATAAATTCTGATCTTTAGATCATGGTATGTCAAACATGACCTCAGGAGACAACCTGATTCGCAGAACATCTAGAAACGCGCACTAAACCCAAATGCATATTCTGCAATCATAGAAAATTGGTGATTCATATCACTCATTGCATATCTTTCTACGGTTTATGAATACACTTGCACACTTGAGGTTTGTCAACATTGCATTCACTTGGCTGAACATTAACATTGTCAACTTCCAGTCTTTATTTCTGCAGTAGTTACATGTCACTTTATGGCGCGGTCCCTGGTGAATTATCAATATGGGTATATGTTGTCTCAACCCACATGTTTCTCGTTGAAAATATAGGATCATTATTCATTTGCCTCCGCTTCTCTAGTTCTCCAATGATTGTACTTCTATAACCTTTAGGTTGCAAGCACGATTTTCTCTATAAGAACTACCAAGTACAAATCCATGAATTCCAAAAAGTAGAATGTACAAGATTAACGCGAAAGCCAAAAGATTCATCACATTGCAATTATCGTAAACACCAAACTATACTCTATTTGCGATTCAGAAGAGAGAATAAATCCAAGGAAATGAAGCACTAACCCAAAAGATCAAACAAAATTTATGCCAAGAAGCTACTAAACTGAAAGAAGTTTCCAATTAGTCTCCCATGGTTACATCTGTAAGTTCTCTCCAAGAATACAAACTTAAAACTACAGCCTAAACGCCAACCTTCCGTTGAATGAATTAAGTGGATTGATCGCGTTCTTGGGTGAGGATGAAGGATACCAGAATTTTGTTCACTAGTGAAGAATATATGCCCCCAACATGCCCACCAATCCGGTTATAACCTCAGCCTACTTTGCACACCGTTAAAGATGGTTCTGAATGATATCCACTAATTATCAAGAATATGGCTCAGGTGGGTCGTGGGTGGGGACCTTCACACCTTCCACAGAGATGGAGCCTCAAATTTTAAAGACTAGAGGCTAAGTATCAATGAACTAAGTATGTGTACACAAGAAAATACATGTTCAGAACATAAAGACCCAAAAGATCAGAAACAAGGATTTGTTGAGATCATTTATGAGAACAAAAGCAGGGTGCAGTTAGAAAGAAGAAAAAGTATTTACAAGCAGCAGAGTATATGTACTTAGAAGATGCCAGTCTCTAGCTGTAGTATCAAAGCAGCACAAAAATCCAAAAATAGCAATTGTGGACCGTTGATCTTCTGGACATCGACCAAATAGCTGTCCTCCGGAGTCTTGTAAAGCTGTAAAATCAAGATGAAATGATAAGTATTTAATTACATGTATAATAGTAAAAGTGGCAATATGGACGGCTCGTGTAATTGGTCATAGTAGTGTTCATTCCTAGTGTCCATGGCATAGAGTAGACCTGAAAACACTTTTTGCCTGTTTTCTAATTTTTTTATAAAGAAGTAAAGCGCCGATAACGATCACATAAACAACATTATTGTAATATAACTTTTTTAATAAGATTAGAGAATCTAGGCGTTATAAAAAAGACTTTGAGCGAATTTTGACCTGTTTAACCTGTTTCAGATAAAGTGATAAACCACATACCCATGTTTCAGATACAGTGATAAGTGATAAACCACCTTCAGAATAGATATCTATCAAGAAAAATGAAGTCTTTTTACCTGAATTTCAAACTTCACAATACTTTGTGATTGAACATTGTTAGGTGTAATAGCAGAATCCATGTAATGGTTTTCGTACGAATGGTCAGAAGCGATAGGTTGAGAACAATAAACCCATCGACACTTGATGTTATAAAGCCCTATCTTTTTCCAGCAGACGTTCAGGTCTCTTAGAACTTCAAGAACTCGAGTCATTATATCACGAGGATTTGCGGGAATCTTCAAAAATCAACAGGGAAATATTTCAGATTATATTAATAGACTTATACATAAAGAAAGTTTGGGTCGGGTCCTGAGAGAAGAGATAAATTTTGACTTTCAAGTCAAAAGAACTAGTCTTTTAACATCTACATGGAATATGAATAATCGTACGATTGGCCTAAATTATATAAATGCATATTGTTACTCCTGAATTCATGATGTTTCACTTATATATTGGAAAAAGGGGTGTAATTTGACTCACAGGGTCAAATGAAGTAAAAAAAACACACAGAAACTTGGTTTAAATATAAAGTTTGACCATGAAAGTCAAAGTGCACTTCTTTTCTAAAATATTGCAACAGCAGCAAGATTGCGACATGAAAACATGAGACTGATCATTCAATTATCTCATAGATAAAGTAAGTACAATTTTTTTAACACACCTGCAGCCCGACATTCCATTTTCTTTCACTAGGCAAGTTGGTCTTAAAAGAGGTATCACGAGTAAATTTGTTTGGAACGTTGTCCAGATGCATGTTAGCAAGATCGCCCTCCTGCACCAAATAATAATTCAGTATTTGAATCCACAATGAAAAATTATCTAAACTCTTTGTATATTTCAAAAGTACTACAGATATGGAAATATTTTAGCATTTCACTCAAACTAACACACCAGGGGCTCTGATAGTTCAGCTCCAAGATACCCACCAGCTACACGGGACTGGTTATCAAACAGCAAATAATATGCAACCGTGGCCTGATAGGATTAAAGAGTTAGAATGTATAACCAGAAAAGATTTAACTTTATGCCAAACTATGAGATAAGAGATAAAATACATCATCTTGTATTCGGCTGTGAAGTGATTGAGTCAGATGGTTTCTATCGAAGCCCATATTGATCACTTTCTTCATGATCTCCTCATCAAGCTGACAAGTAAAACAAGTATTAGGTTAGAACTGAATTCAATACAATCACGTGTGGGTATGCTGCATCAAAATCCTATCTTTTAATATGTTTACATAATCTTAGTAACTCATATATCTAACTGATCCACTTAAACTCGAACCTTTGATATAATCATATAAAAAATATTGGATGTACCCTTTTCAGGTGCTCTTTGGCATCTGGGGCAGGGATAGCTAAATAACGAGGAAGCTGAGCTTTGAACCAATGGTGCTGACGGAGGTCAGCAATTGTTATTCGCTTTAGTGGATCAACTACAAGCATTTTGGGGATTAAATCTCTGGCTCCTGGTGACAAATGACTCGGAAGAGTATAGATTCCAGACTGAAACATAAAAACAAAATTATCAATTAACTATGACGCAAACGACACTCTATAATCTCAAAATTTTATCTTATATGTCATATGAATAACTGTCCAATAAGTTCCAAGTGGCGGGTCAAATGTTAAATATAAAAGGGAAGACTACCTTAATTTTTTTAAATAAATTGGGAATGTTCTCGTCATCAAAAGGAAGAGTGCCACATAAAAGAGCATACAAGATGACCCCACAACTCCAGACGTCTACCTCAGGCCCTGCATAAAGTTTACCAGAAACCACCTGCAAATCAAGTATGAATTAGGATTTTTATTAAAAAATATAAAGGAAATAAAAATGGAATGAGATACCTCTGGAGCAGCATAATTTGGGCTTCCACAACTTGTTTTAAGAAAATGCCCGTCTCTCATTATATTACTCAGCCCAAAATCGGCGACCTTAACATTTCCCCTTGAATCCAATAGAATATTCTCCGGCTTAAGGTCCCGATGAACTACCATATTCCGGTGGCAGTATTCTACTCCAGATATGATCTGTTTCGGACAAAAAAATTAAAATGATTTTAAGAATGAGCTAAGTATTGTATGTGATATATTTTAGCCTAATACATTCACATTTGTTCATTTTTACCATATATTCGCTTCATCCCTAAAAAGTCAATTTTTTATTTTTTGTCCATGAAGATCTTTATTGACACCATAACATTAGGAAATACTTAATACTCCAAGATTACACTTTCTATTATTATTAGAGGCGGTAAAGAAGCTGCTTCCTTTATCCGTATATAATAAAAGCCAAAATTCTATTATAAGTTGGTCCTTAGATTTGCTAATAATAGATTCAAAAGTGACATTTCTCAATAAAAAGCCCAAACCTTTATCTAACATTTCATATTCCCTAAATATATTCTGGTTTTTTTTTCTTTTTTCGAGTAGAAAGGATCCCGAACGTACCTGCTGGAATATTTTGCGAGCTTCATTTTCATGCAGTCTCCCTTTCTCTACGATATAATCAAATAGCTCTCCGGATTTCACATACTCCATGACAACATATATATCTAGGGGTGTCTCTATCACCTCATAAAGTCTTATAATATGAGGATGAACAAATAACCTACAAATTTTGATTTCACGTCTCACTGCATAGATAACACATACGAATAAAAAGATCAGATAAAGCATCGAAAAACACAAAAATCATAATGACAAGCAATGTATTATGATCATACCTTTCTCCTCCATCTCTGGGTTCTTGAGTTTTCGACGATTGAGAATCTTGACAGCCACTTTGTAGCCAGTCGAGATATGTTCAGCAATTTTGACCTTACCAAAAGAGCCATGACCAAGCGTTTTCCCTAACTTGTAGTTATGTAATAATGTATCCATGCTACCAACTCCTCTATTTGTTCTATCCATATTTCTGACATATAAGTACGACAAGATATAAAACATCACAATAAGTTTCACCATATTTTAAGAACAGAATCTCATAAAAATGTTAAATCTATCTCAATAATCACTTCTTTCATGCTTCTCCAAATTTGACGTCTTTGACCATAAATAGTAAAAAAAGTAACCATAACTATGATTGCTTTTATCCAAAAACTGAAAGTTTAATTACTGAGTCAAACAGCAAGAGTTTGAACATGCACCAAAAAAATGCCAAAATTCAAGATTTCAACTCATTGGCAAACCTACACCTTTTACAAAGCCCATGATGGATCAATGCTTTTATTATTTAATAACTTATGTATATTAAGAATCCCAATCTCACACACTCCCTTCTGCTCATAAAAGGTCCCAGAGATGCTACATTGTGTGTAAAGCTAATAAAATGCATAGCGCGCCTATAGAGCCAACCTCAAGACATCAAACAAACTTAGACCGGTTACAACATTATGAAAACACTCCATCTCATGAAGAAATCATATTACCAGTTCATCTATTAGAAACTAAAATAAACTATAGTGTCTTATTTGTGGATTTTGAAAACGAGTCGAAAAGAATGCATAGTTCCGTAATAAGGATCCGAAACAAACTGCAGAATTTATGTAAAGAGTCACAACATGTGATTCGGTAACATCGTTCGTCAAACAGAAACGGACCAATCATGATCGCACATAGTATTCGTCACGTATACATAGTTGACCCTAATCAATATCCCCTCTAAAGCTGTCATAACTACGCGCCAAACATTAATTCTACTAAAAAAGTTCCTAAATGCCAAAATACCGCGTTTTTCACACAACATCAACACACGTCTAGCATTTACATACAAACCATCAGAAACATAAGATCATTCAAATCCAACAACCAAATCAATACAAAATCTTTAAAAAAAAATCCCAATCTGTTCATACTCGTCGACCAAAGTTGACCATACACATTCGCCATCGAAACATCTTCAAGATTCAACTAAACCAACTAAACATAACAAATTTCACCATAAAACTTAACCCATTACATAAAGTCACAAACTTTATCTTAAACCAATATCTTCTATAAAAAAAATCCAAGAACCAATAACACTAGGATCCATATTGGCATTATCCTTAATCACCAACATTAAACACTAACTAAACCAATAAAATGATCCAAGAAACTAAATCAAACATTACACTAACTAGCTCATATAGTTTAAATAAAATCATTAATAAAAAAACTTAAGTTTAAATTAAAAAAATACCTTATTAAGAATTAACAGAAGATCATGTTTGAAAAAACAGGTTCTGGGTATGATTTTTGAGGATTGAAAATGGATTTTTATTTTCAACTCTGAGTCAGCATTAGCAATTGGATATGCATTAGCCGTGATCATGATCTTTTGTAATCTAACCCTTATAGTTTACTTATGTAGGCTTTTTGTAACCTTCATCTTTTGGTTTTTATAAGTTTTGGTTTTGCAGCGACAAGTATCCTGTAACTATTGTATATTATGCACTAATTATAACTTTTTATTTGAATTTTCTATAACAAATAATATTATGTAGCATAAAAATCGTGTATTATGACGACCTATAGAGACGATAGTTAGGATTACGAGGAAAAAAAATTGCAAGATGTATTCGCTACTTGCTCAACACAAAATTTTGAGTAACAGTTCAACTCACTAAATTTTGTTGACAAAATTTATCTTCCAAATCTTATCCTCCATTATTCATCCAAAGAAGTAAACATTCAACCATATAGCCTCATATCTATCTAATTTAGCTAGTCTTATTTATTTAATTTAGCGTTTTTTCAATTGGCTTAAAACAAATTTGGAGAAATATTTTTAAAGAAGTCTCGTATTCGGATCTCAAGTGCCTTTAAGAGTAAAATAAAATAAAAGTAGGAGAAAAACCGATCTCATATACAACCTTGGTAAGAAAGATTGACGTAATGGTGCGTAATAGGTTAAGCACAGTGGAGAGAAAGGATGTCAAAAAGACAAAGACGACATTCATACTTGGTCTACAAACAAGAAGATTGATATAAGTTTTATGTTGTTTTGATTTTATGCTCAGAACAAACAAAATGTTGTAAAAGAGTGTTTTTCTTTAAATATAATTTAATATTTGATTAAAAAATAAAAATAGGAGTGAGATTTATCTCCTAAGGCGAAAAGTTCTAGGCATACTTCCCAATTGTATGTTATTGCGAGCTCGAATCACTAACTACTAACTAGCCGCTAAAAAAATTGTCGCCTCTTATCTTAGTTTCAAAAGCATAGAAACTACACAATCATGTCCTTCTACAACTTCAAGATCTTTATTAGGTGTATTTTCTTTGTCTTTCTTTATTATTCTTTGTTGATACAAAAGTTGGATGACCCTTGCTTAATCCGAATTAGGCTTAATTCGGATAGGTTGGACTCCGGCTCTTGCACCAAGTGAATGTCTTGCTGAGATCCTGCACACTAAAACAACACGCGTTAAGCTTACCGTGGGAACGTATCCCACGATTAGACTCCGGCGTGAGAGTAAGTAATCGATTTAGGGTTATGAATCGGTTGTAGGTTGAGAGTATGAAGAATGTGATACCTTTGTGGAACCCTTGGGGTTCCTTATATAGGCGGTGAAACCCTAATGGGCTGTCACCGATACTTTGGCCCCAAGCAAAGGATAAGTGCCATAATTAGTTTAATTGTGATCTTCTATTTATGGTCAGTGTATATCCTCTACTTTAGGGTAAATCCCAATCCTAATAAGGTTGTGATTCTGTCTAACCCTGCACCGGCCGTGGGTTGCACGCATCTATGCGGCCACTGTTCATTCAAAGCCCATAAGCTTAAATGGCATTAATCCAACCCATCAGTGACGAGCCGGATGCGGGTAGTACCCGTGGGCCGGGTCCATGACCCGGTTGGGGACTATACGTCATCATGTCCCCCCAGTCTAGTTGTTACAGCCGTAGTCATAACTTCTAGACTAACTAATATCCCTAATATCTCCTTTGCAAATAAAGCCGCACCACAAAAAACGGTCGACCGGGACAATATTAATGAAGAATGATAGTCATGGTTCGCAGGTTTGACTGCAAAAGTGCACCACATGGGCCCACCCTCGAGCTACTCAAAACTGCTTAAGAGGTGACCCGTGGGTCCCCCTGACGTTTCAGCTGTGTCAGAAACCCCATCTGTTAGATGGGCGTAGTGGATTACACGTGGCAATCATCCAGGCTACCTCGTAAATCGAGGCAACCCTATAAAAGGCTTGTGCGTGTGACTTTGTACACACACAGTTAACACCTTCTTCCACCATTGTTGCACTTGCTTCCACTCCTTCATTCCTTCTTCTTATTTCCACGGAAATCCACCGTACTAGGTTAGATCACCGTGCCCTTCTCCTCATTTTTATAAATCATGGTGAAGGACAACCCCACCATCATAACTACACTCAATGTAATGTCACCGGAGAAATATATGGAATTTCTTTCAGATTATTATATTCCCGAAAGCGTACATCCCACCTATCCAGGTGATGGTGAAGCCATTACGGATGCTCCGGAGGGTAAATATGTGTATATACACGCCTATTTAACGCGGCCAATTACCGCATCCCTCTCTCTAGGTTCCTTGTAGACGTTTTAACCTACTTTGATTTTCATATATCCCAACTACATTGCATATGGGCGTGTAAAATAAACCAATTTGAGATCTCTTGCCACGCATGTAGTATAACCCCAACCGTAAGCTTGTTTAGGGTATTCTACGCCCCCAAAATGGTAAATGGGTGGTTGTCGTTCAAAAAACGATCCACAAACGCCCCAATGTGTTACAGGAAGGCCTTAGATTCACTTAAGGGCTGGTACGACCATTATTTCTTTGTAGATTCCAAAGTTTTTCCCACGCCTTTTGTTCTAAAAACCAGGGTGCCTTAGGAGACATGGAGTATCCCTTCCTTTCCGAACTTGAAGCTCTGAAGGACGCCACCAACGAAGACATCATGGCGAAGCTTCGCCCAGACGCAGGGTCAGAGAGCGGAGCGGATCCCCAAGCCCTTCTTATACCGGACCCCAGTCAGCTTACCCTTCCAATTTATGATGCGAAATCAAAGGTCATGAAGGGCGAGAAGGCGTTAGGTGAGGCGCTGGAAGCGAACCTAGCCCGGGCTCGTAACGGTAAGGAGGCCCGTGGTGAGGCACTCCGTACATTGATAGCCGAAGGGAAGAAAGAATTGGGTGAGTTCCTGCCTCCGTTGTAATATATGTAGTTGTCATTCTTGAACACTTGTACTACTTTTGTTATATTCGTCTGTGGATGTCCACGGCTTTAATTTGTAATTCAGTGTTTGAATACTTATAATATTTATGAAGATATATGTATGTGATGATCACGGCGACTTTTGTTTGTATATTGAAAACTTGTATTTATTCTTAGATATCATGTATCTGTTTGCATGACGTATCACAGCTGGTTAAGAATAAAACTAAGTCTATAATTTCCTAGACGTGCACTGTGTGTCTTTATCATGTCCGGCACTATATAAGTACGACATGTGGAAACTTACTATAACGTCTTGCAAGTAAGGTGTCTAGTAAGGATATGTGATCCACGTCACGGGGGTTGCATCTCTCTTATGCGACAAGTTGAATTATTAGGTTCACTTAGTCCTCTTACTCCTCCTGTGAGTGGATAGTACATGTACGGATGAATGAATGCATATGAATAAGAAATAACACATAAGAGTATAAAAAATAATTCTAACGACACATAAGACAATAATTTGCACAAGAACAAGCCGTGGACCTAGCTAGGCACCATGGCATTTTATTATAACGGTTACGATTTTTTGACAGAATTAAAATCCTAAGACAAATAGAACCTAGAAAACATGAAAGCAAAAAATACATGGATCTTTATTGAAGTTGTCTACAGCTAAGTGTCCATCGGAGGCCGTAGCCATTCAGAGATAGCATTTTTTAAGGTTGCAAATACTCCATGTACGATCTAAGTCACGGCCATCCATATCACGCAACTTTTACGCGCCTAGCCCCAAAGCTTTCGTGACCTCATACGACCCTTCCCACTTTGGACCAAGTTTTCCCGTGTTCTCCGCGCGACTTGCCTCATTAGCACGATAGACAAAATCCCTCGGTCGAAAGGAAACACCCTTGACTTTGGAGTCGTAATAAGCTTTCATCCATGCCTTAGACTTAGCTTCATTGATAGCTGTTATCTCTTTTTTTTCCTCGAGTAGGTCAAGATTGACCCGGGGTTCCTCATTGTTTGTGATGATGTTAACTTCTGCCGTGCGGATTGGGGGCATCGCAATATCTGTTGGGATGACAGCCTCGGTTCCATAGGCCAACACGAATGGAGTTTCTCCATTAGCCGTTTTGATCATTGTTCTATGTGCCCATAGGACATGTGGTAGTTCGTCCACCCATTTGGCGCTCCTCTCATCTAAGCGCGCCTTTATTCCTTCACCTAGGCTTCTATTTGCCCGTTCCACTAGACCATTAGTATGTGGGTGTTTAACTGATGTGAAGCTTCGTTTGATGTTCAGCGTTGCACACCAATCCTTGAACGGATTATCCGCAAACTGCTTTCCGTTATCCGAGATAATTTCACCTGGTAAACCAAAACGGCATACAATATTTTCCCACACAAACTTTTTTACCTGTTTGCCCGTGATTGTTGTGACCGCCTTAGCTTCTATCCAGCGAGTGAAGTAGTCCATAGCCACGATCAAGAACTTAACGCCTCTGGCTGCAACAGGAAAAGGACCTGCTATGTCAATCCCCCATTTGTAAAATGGCCACGGGGATGTGATGGGTGTCAGCTCTTGTTGTGGATGTCGCGGTACTGGCCTGTGCACTTGGCAATCGTTTCATTTAAGAATCATATCTCGTGCGTCTCGATGCATAGTTGGCCAATAGTATCATGTGCGTAGAGCTCGTGCTACTACTGATCTGGGGCCGGCGTGCATGCCGCACGACCCTTCATGAATTTCACTAATCACATAACTAGCTTGGCGTGGTACGACACATCGCAACCACGGTTGTAGGAAGGATCGCTTGTATAAGACACCATCTCGGAGTTCGAAGTGTTGTGACTTCCTTTTTTGAGATGGCGCGCCTCTGTTTCGTCCTCGGGAAGGGTTTCGTCCTCAGGAAGGGTTTCGTCCGTCAGATAGTTTATGATCGGGGTCATCCATGTAGGCCCCTCCTCATCAACTATTGTTGCGACCTCCTCTCCTGCAATGGATTTATCCTTAAGTATTTCCACCAACACTTGTTTGGATAGATGGGCAAAACTCGTAGACGCGATTTTGCTAAGAGCATCCGCCTTCTTGTTCTCGCCTCTTGGTACCTGCTTGATAGAGAACTTGCCAAAACTGGCGATAAGTGACTTGACTTTCTCCAGATATTGGATCATGTTTTCCTCCTTGGCTTCGTACCCTCCTAGGATGTGATTCGCGACAAGCCGTGAATCCACGTAGGCTTCAAGGTTGCGTACTCCCATCCTAGCGGCGATTTTCAAACCCGCAATCAATGCTTCATATTCTGCCTCATTATTCGTAGATGTGAACTCAAAACGCAATGCGTAAGTGAATTCCATGCCTTTCGGATTTGTGAGTATGAGGCCCGCTCCCGATCCGTCCGTGCAAGAAGATCCATCCATGAACAAAACCCATGGTTCCGATGGGATCTCTTCCTTTTGTATCATTGGCCCGTCCTCCTCGGGCTTCTCAATTATGAAATCTTCCAAAATTTGGCTTTTTATGGTTGTACTTGGTCTATAGGAGATGTTGTATTCCCCCAACAGGACGCTCCACTTCTGGAGTCTTCCTGCCACGCCTGGTTTGGAGATAACCTGTTTTATTGGTTGGTCCGTGACCACCACTATTAGGTGTGCCTGGAAGTACCGGCGTAACCTTTTTGCGGCGTAAACCAACGATAAGACCAATTTCTCCACTGGTGAGTAATTCAGCTCTGGCCCTTACAGTGCTCTGCTTATGAAGTAGACCGGAGTCTGGACTGAATCCCGATCGGTCATGAGAACTGCGCTTATTGCTCCATATGTAGCGGATAAGTACATGATTAGTTCCTCCTTTGGTCGCGGGGCGACTAGCATGGGCAGAGCCGCGAGATGTTGCTTTAGCTGCCCAACCGCTTCCTCCGCCTCTCTTTTCTAGCAAAAGTCTCCTTTCTTCAAGCACTTATTGAGTGTTTTAAATTAAGGAAGTGACTTCTCTGCGGACTTTGATAAGAACCTATTAAGACTGTCCAGCTTTCCATTAAGTGATTGCACCTCTTTTAGTGTTCGAGGGGATGGTAGCTGTATCACAGCGTCCGTCTTCTCCGGACAAGGCTTGATGCCGTTTGGATTAATCATATACCCAAGGAAAATTCCTTCGGTTGCTCCAAACGTGCATTTTTGGGATTTAGTTTCATGTTGATTTTTCTCAATGTGTCGAATGTCTCTTGGACATCACGGAGGAGTTCGTCCTTCGTATGGATTTTGATAACCAAGTCGTCCTCGTAGACTTCAAGGTTACGGCCTATCTGTGAGTCGAAGGCTTTGTCCACAAGTCGTTGATATGTCGCACCTACGTTCTTGAGTCCAAACGGCATTTTTGTGTAACAATACACGCCCTGACTGGTATGGAACGTCGTTTTCTCCTCGTCTTCCTCCGCCATCTGGATCTGATGGTATCCTTTATATGCGTCCAAGAAACATTTAAAAGAGTATCCGCATAAGGATTCCACCTTCCAATCGATTTCTGGTAGCGGATAGCAATCTTGTGGGCAAGCTTTGTTCAAGTCTGTGAAGTCCACACACACGCGCCAGCTTCCGTCATGCTTCTTGACCATGACCGGATTAGAGAGCCACTCATGGTAATAGACCTCGCGCATAATTCCTGCGTCTACCAATTTCCGTACCTCGTCCAATATTACCTGGCTGCGTTCTGGTGCTTGACCGCGCTGCTTTTGTTTAACAGGGGGATATCCAGGGCGGATTTGAAGCTTATGTTCTGCTATCGAACGCGGTACGCCCGTCATATGCTTCGGTTCCCATGCGAATATATCAAGGTTTGCTTTTAGGAGAGATAACATGGCCTTCTTCCCTTTTTATGAGAGGGTGCCCCCGATGGCCACCTCTTGTTCCGGATAGTCAGGGTGGATTACCACTTTCCAATTGGGTGGTGGTGATCCTTCCTCTATGCGAGCTGGCTGGGTTGGTGTTGTCACGGCGTGACACTTCGATGCTGGC
This sequence comes from Glebionis coronaria, assembly GCA_025667525.1. Classification (NCBI taxonomy): domain Eukaryota; kingdom Viridiplantae; phylum Streptophyta; class Magnoliopsida; order Asterales; family Asteraceae; genus Glebionis; species Glebionis coronaria. The sequence continues at coordinate 103,682,608 of CM046879.1, forward strand.
ACGATTGAATTGTAAATAGTGACAATTCCCCCTTCCACCGGGAATTTAATCATGTCGTGTGCCGTGGACGGGACTGCCCGTATAGCTAGGATCCCTAGTCTTCCAATAATACCATTGTACGGAGAATGTGAACGTATCACCATAAAGTTCATCCACGCCGTAGTTGAATGCTCTTTATCTCCAATGGTTACCAGCAAGCGTAATTGTCCTATCGGCCAGATAGTGTCTCCGCTGAAGCCAATGAGCGGCGACGTGGCCGACATCAGTTGGCTTTTGATTTCTGGTCGTAATTGTACGAAGCAGTGTTCGTAAAGTACTTCTGCCGATGATCCTCCATCTACATAAATACGACGAATGTTATGGGTTCTAATGCTTACCTCAATCGTAAGAGGTGCATCAGCTACGTTGCTCGTCGTGATAGGAGGGAATGAGATTTCCTTGCCGCGTGAAATTTTTTTACTAACTTTCTGCTTCGTCCGGCGCTGCCATGATTGAATCATGTATATGGTCGTAGGCTTATCCTTTTGGGAGTCTTTTTTATCATACTTTTTGTTATCCTTCACATCCTTCCAATCCTTGACCAGGTGTTTGAGCTTGCCTGATTTAATCAGCGACTCTATATGCTTCTTGAGCTGAATACACTCCTCTGTGTCGTGACCTTTGTCATTATGGAACTCGCAGAAGCGAGTGCCTTGATGACAATCAACTGGAGTTGTCATTGGGGGAGGTCTTGGAAAATTTGCTCCTTCTGTTAACAAGATACCCCGATAAGTCATCTTTAGAGGGGTGAACTTGTCATCCGATCGTCCTCCTTTTGCATGGTTTTTGTAATCCAAGCTCCTCCAATTGTCAGGGTTACCTTGGCCACCTCATTGCCTTCTTGGTTGATCGTTTCATCGATAGCCGTGGTTTCCTTTTGTGGGGTAAGCCGCAGCAACCGCGTACTCCCCCTCCACAAAATTCTGAACCCTTTCCGTGAGTTCATCAAAGTTCTCCGGACGTTTATTGTTGAGGCGCCTGATTAGCTCCTTGTCCGTTATGACGTGCATGTAATCGGAAATTTTAAGGAGCTCTGGGCACGCTTTTGTGCGCGTACACTCGTCATTAAAACGCTCCGTGAAGTCTTCTGTAGATTCTCCTGGCCTTTGTTTGACTGTTGCCAATGAGACCGGATCTCTATTATACTTTTTTCGCTGAGTATAGTTGTTTTAGAACGCTGTGCGTAATTCATCGAAGTTGTTGATGCTTCGATGGGGGAGCTTCTCAAACCAGTCGCGCCCGCATTGCCAACCAAAGTTGAATTGAACATCTGGCACCATATTGGCATCGACCATCGTTCAATTTTAGCCTGTGTGTCAAACACCTTTAGATGATCCTCCGGATCACCAGATCCGTCATAGGTTTTGACGCTCGCCGGTATGCGATGCTTCTTTTACTCGGAGTAATTCCGTATACGAAGAGTGAAGGCATCCTCCCTCTCGCTACACCATGGGAGGGAGAGATCTTCCTCCTCTTCATCACGATAGTAGGTATCGCCGTAGCATCCTTCGTCGTCCGATGGTTCAGGGGTGGAATACATAGGTCGGCGACGTCTGGGGTGATGATCATCCAAATCAGACCCTGAAGGGTCGTGATAGAGGGTTTTCCCCCGCCTTTTGATTTATGATAACCACTTTTGTGAGATGGAGCTTCCTTCCCACCAGAGTTTATCCTACGCCACACACTTGTACGGCGATTTTCCATAGGAGTTTCCAACACCGGGCGTCCAGTGGAGCCATCAGATTTATCCCCATCTCCCTGGGCTTCTTGCATTTCTTGTATGATGCGATCCCCTATGCGCTCGAACCCATTCCGTGGTCGAGGTGTTTCCTCGAAGGGAGGCTGTTCCTGAGCCCGCGTCTTCCTTCCCCTCTTTCGAACTTGAGGGGGAGTACCGTGTGCGGCGCTGCCGAAGTTAAGTCTGGACTAGAGGTTCCTTCCCAGATTTAACCTTGCCGAGATGCCTGACATGATTCTGTCGAAATTTTGCGTGAGTACGCGTTCGAGGTCCTCATCATCGAGTGAACCAACTTCTAATTCTGCCTCGACCACTGGTGGCTTTTGTGGCTCCTTGGTAGGGGCCTTTGGCGCAGCTCCCGGGTCAGGATTGTACAGAGTGAGGGTTGGTGGTGGGGTATTTTCGGACGTGCATGCCCCACCGAGAGACTGAAAAGAGTTTCGATTATTCAGTCCTCCTCCTTGGCCACCAGAGGGCGGGGTTGAGGTGACTATCCCATCACCCGCGGACTTTCGATTCCCAGGATTCGTGTTCCTTGGGTTTCCCTGAAAGTGTCCCTTCGTCATTGGGAGAGATCGAGTTTAGTTTAGTGTAGGGTCCCACGGATGGCGCCAACTTGTTGATACAAAAGTTGGATAACCCTTACTTAATCCGAATTAGGCTTAATTCGGATAGGTTGGGCTCCGGCTCTTGCACCAAGTGAATGTCTTGCTGAGATCCTGCACACTAAAACAACATGCGTTAAGCTTACCGTGGAAATGTATCCCACGATTAGACTCCGACGTGAGAGTAAGTAATCGATTTAGGGTTATGAATCGGTTGTAGGTTGAGAGTATGAAGAATGTGATACCTTTGTGGAACCCTTGGGGGTTCCTTATATAGGCGGTGAAACCCTAATGGGCTGTCACCGATACTTCGGCCCCAAGCAAAGGATAAGTGCCATAATTAGTTTAATTGTTATCTTCTAATTATGGTTAGTGTATATCCTCTACTTTAGGGTAAATCCCAATCCTAATAGGGTTGTGATTCTTTCTAACCCTACACCGGCCGTACCGGGCCGTGGGTCATACGCATCTATGCGGCCACTGTTCATTCGAAGCCCATAAGCTTAGATGACATTAATCCAACCCATCAGTGACTGGCCGGATGCGGGTAGCACCCGTGGGCCGAGTCCATGACCCGGTTGGGGACTATACGTAATCATTTTTTATTTTTGGTTGATTGTTCGAGTCATTTTAGTTCAACATTGGATTGGTTGTAAACATATTAATCTTTTAAAAGATTTTGTGGATAAGTTTATAAAGCTGAGATCGGTGTGTTCTATTTATTTTTTGAAATGGTTTCGAGTCTTGATAGAATTAGAAAGAGAATTTTTGAAGTGTTGTAAATGAGAGTGGGATAGTTAGTTTGTTGTTAGACAAAAACTGTTTACTTCCAAGCCTGAACAAATTCGTGTTCCGACAGAAGACGAATTAGACATAAAACCCTAGTTTTCTCTCCCCTTGGGGGTGATTTCTGGCCACCCTTCCCTTATATTTTTCGGCCATATCTAATCACTATAACTGCCTCTCTACCATTAAAGATTAAGTATAAGTCTGATTGTTCAGTCTAGTGTTGATTTATGTGATCTTATTTTGGATCTCATTAAAAAACCTAAGTTTGACTTTAGTATTTGTGTTTGATTTCTATGTGGTATGCAATCAGTTATTAGGGATTAGTAGTTTAAGGTAAAGGTGGGGATCTTTGTGGATCGCCTCTCCATAGCCGTGCGAACCTAAACCTAATTTTTTAGGGTCTTGATGTTTCATGAATCTATGATGGTTTGTGATGGCTTGGTGTTGTGTTAGGGTTTCCTGAATGTTGGCTGCAGATCGTGATTGGATGAAATCCTAGTTTCGGGTTTTTTTTCTTCTGCGTATTTATGACGGTGATCTGGGTAAATCTTTCTTTCTAGGGTTTCATTTGTTGATGCTTATCATTATGGGGTCGCAGGTCATGACTGGGACTATTGGTTGTTGTTTCTGAATGGAGGATCTCTTCTGTTTGGGGTAACCTGGTGTTATGAGGTTGCAAGTTTTTAACGAAACCCTAATGTCATTAGGGTTATTTTCAGCTAATGGTATGTCGGTTTGTCTCGGCGCTAAGGGTTGGATGTTTTACTTTTGCTTATCGTCGAATCATTATCCGTAGTTTTAGGGATTCGTTTTATTGGTTAGGCTTCAATCATACTTCATGGCAGTGAATCAGAATCCTTATATTTAGGGTTTTGTTTTGATTGCGTTACTATATTTGGGTTGGCTGTGTGAATACAAATATGGTATTAAAATGATGTTTATATTTTAATCAATGTTAAGTTTTGTTAACGACAAAACATCAAATATATTTTAAGTTTGTGTTACAAACAATATTAAAGTTTTAAACCATGATTTTATGTTTCTAACTTTTGTAAAAAAATTTCTACACTTATAAGATTTTGTGTGTAAACTCAAAATGTGTAAAAACACACTTCTCTCTACATATCTCTAATATAACAAAGTCAACCCACGTCTAATATTGTTTGAGTGTGATCTTGGACAAGGTATTTATGAGGCAACCAAAGTCAGAACTCACGGACCCCTTCGTAAAGGGCCAGACCCTTTTAGTAAAAGGGTTCGCGGGGTCTGAGAGCTACCAAGCAATCTCCAAGCTTCAAACTCACCCTCTTCTATATAATCTCTCTAAACCTCTGATTATCTCTAACATTCTAACATCTATTCTTCTCTTACTTCTTGTCTCTTGTGATTTAGATCTTTGTCTTTTTGAAGATCATTTACAAGAATTCTATCTCCACGCTTTGATCCTTTAAAGTTTACATTGCGTGATTGTGTTAAGTGTTATCTATACAATCACCATTGTTGTACCCATTCATCTACTACTTGTCTAATAGTGTGGTTAGTATTTTAGTCCTTAAAATAGATAGTGTGAAGGGAGTTGTTGCACGCGTGTAAAAGAACACAACATCCTAGCTTAGGTGTCAATAAAGATTGTAAGCGACATGTTAATGCAATGATGCCTAAAAATGTTACTTTCATTGTTCGGTCTCACTTTGTTTTGATTACCACAATATATAAAAACAAGCATTTACGAAAACAACGAAAATTGAATTCTTAAGTTCAAGTATTTTTTTATTTCATCCATTATCACTTAAGGTATGAATAAACAAGTTCTCAACCTAACTAAATGATCAAGGATTTTGTTTTTCTTAAAACTCACTTTTATTTTTAAATGACAAAAGATTTTAATAAACTTTATTTTTAAGAAAAGGTTTTATTAAATTAGAAATTTGAAAATTTAATATGGCATAATTCCATATGTTATAGGAATATCCTTTGAGGATAAAAACTTCACCAGATAGGACTACATCACTAAAAGACAAAAAGGGAGCGGAGTCTATACCGCGGTTCCTTAAATAGGTATATGATTCTTTAGTAATATAGAACCGCAGGCCATTTATTGAACTGTGCACAGATAGAGTCGTTGGAACCTTGTCTTATAAATAGTAGACCATATCCAGATTTTCATTTCACCTCTTTTGCACACAAATTTCCAGATTCAGTTTACCTTCTTAAATCTCTCAAATCCTTGAATATTTGGTTGATTACTACTAGTTTAGAAGTGAATATTTCTCATCCCCTCTCATCTTCTCAAGTGCAAAGAGAAGAACACTTACATCCTTGAAGTGTTGTATCTACCTCAAGATCCATTGAAGATCAAACTTTATTTTCATTCTTGTGTCATTTGAAGATCCAATCTATTGTGTAAATTTGGAAGTTGTGTATGTATTGTGGTTAATACTTAGTCCTTAAAGTATATTGTATTGGGAATAAAATTAGCCAAGTCATCTAGCCGCTGATACATTGCATCCGCTGACATAGTGTTATCAAGTCGCTGACAGCATAGGCGCATACAAGAATTATCAATCCGTTGTCAAGACTTAGTAGTTGTTAAAGTCAACGTGTTTTGTTAAGTTAGGAAGATATGCATGAATATTGTATTTTGTTATGTTTATCTTATTATATCTTCCTAGAATAGTTGATACGATAACTTTGTGTACAAGGCTCCTTATGTGTATAAAAGGAGGCCTTTAGGGTTTATGTTAGATATACTTTCATCACTTTTGTTCATCGTTATTATTATCAATCGAAGTTGAAAGTTTGGTATACATACTTTGTTATTCTATTCTTTGTTCTAAGTGTTATCTTTGCATAACACTTAGATTGTTGATGCCACAAAGTTTCTCTACGTATTATACTTGAACTATTCTCGTTAATACAAAAGCTTAATCGATCTAAGTTGGGATCAACATATTGGTGTAGATTGGTCCTAGCTAAGATTATGGCTCAACTTTTAGCTTAGAATCAGAAATTGGTTAAGCGACGTGTACGGTTTCTCCATCTTAAGGAGCTTGTTGATTAGTGAACTCTCGAGTAAGGAGTACTCGAGGAGTGGAGTAGGAACGAGGAGTGAGCTTTGTTGTGGAACCACTATAAATCCTTGGTGTTTGGTTTGATATTTCCTTTCTTTATCTCTTTACATTCATTATTTTTTACTTGCATATACTTGTGATTATTAGTTTAGAATCACTATCTATTGTTCATATTGTACATAAGAAGATTTCATATAATCACTCAAGTCTAAGTTTTTGAAAAAGGATTTTTGAAAACCAATCATTAAACAAGTAAATTTAAGAAACTATTCAACCCCCCCTTCTAGTTTCTACAATTGGTATCAGAGCCAGGTTGCTCAAACATTTTTTAAATATATTGTATTTTAAAACTTGAATTGATCTATCGATTTCAACAAGTACATATAAGGGCAATCTATGCAAAGACCACCTCTTTTTGAAACCGATAGTTTTATTATTGGAAAAATAGATTTGAGACTTACGTATTTTAAACCGATAGATTTGAAACCGATAGTTTTAAATATATTGTATTTTAAAACTTGAATTGATCTATCGATTTCAACAAGTACATAGAAGGGCAATCTATGCAAAGACCACCTCTTTTTTTAAACCGATAGTTTTATTATTGGAAAAATAGATTTGAGACTTACGTGAAATCAAAAGATTTAGATCTTTGGCATGTTATTACCGTTGGTGACTTTTTACCTTATAAGTATAATGAAGCTTCTAAAAATAAAGAACTAGTTTCTTTTAAAAATTCAAATGATGACACTAAGAAGAAGCTTGCTAAAAATAATGAGGCTAAAATGGTTATTTACAATGTTTTGCCTAAGAAAGAGTATGAAATGATTTTTATGTATAGCCCGCTAAAGATATTTGAAACACTCTTTTAGTAACCCACCAAAGTAATAGCCAAGTCAAAGAAAGCAAAATCGATCTTCTTGTTCAACAATATGAACAATTTGTCATCTTAGAAGATGAAACTATTGATAGTGCATTTGATAGGTTTAATACTATTATTACTAGTCTAAAAGCACTTGATGAAGGTTTTTCTAGCAAGAACAATGTTAGGAAGGTTCTCTGGGCATTGCATCCAAAGTGGAGAGCTAAAGTCACGACGGTTGAAGAGTCGAAGGATCTCACTACATTGTCACTTAATGAGCTTATTGGTAACTTGAAAGTTCATGAAATGATAATCTTGAAGGACTCGGAGTTGGTGAAAAGAAAGAGTGAAAGAAAGTCTCTAGCACTAAAGGCCAAGAAAGTGCAAAGTGACCACGAAAGCTCTTCCTCAGAAAGTGATGACGAGGAATATGCCTTGGCAGTTAGAGACTTCAAGAAGTTTTTCAAAAGGCGAGGTCAATACGTGAGACAACCAAGCAAAGACAAGAAAGCTTTCTCCAAGAACCGATTTTTAAGAATGACAAAGGTGATAGGAAATGCTTTAGAGGCGATGATCTAAACCATTTCATCGGTGAATGTCCCAAACCATCTCCCGACAAGAATCACAAGTTGTTTATTGGTGGATCGTGGAGCGATAGTGGTGAAGAATGTGAGGACAATGCTAAGGATGAAAAGTGTCTTATGGCTCATTCTTCTAAAGAGGTACATTCCGAAACCTACTATAGCAATGATAGTTCTTTTTTAGATGATTTAGAATTAGAAGGTCAATATAATAACCTATGCAAACTAAGTCTTAAGTTCATTGAGAAGAATAAATTGCTAAAATCAACTAGAACTAAGCTTGAAAATGAGATTAGTGAGCTAAGAGAAAAATTGGCTAAGCTTGAGAAAAATAAAGAAGTTGATTTAGGTTGTCTAAGTTGTGAAAGTCTTAGACAAGAGAATGAAGATCTCAAGAGTACCTCCATTAAATTGGAAAAGTTCATGAAAGGTACTAGTGCTCTTGATAAAATGTTAAGTAGACAAATTCATTCTAGGGAAAGACTTGTGTTAGGTTTTAACACTAATGATGCATCTACTAGTGAACCAGAACAAGTCACGTTTTTAGAAAAAACGAATGCTGCCCGCGGTTCGCGAAAGTACGCGGCGGTTCCATATAGTTATGAAACCGCGGGGCGTGATAATAAACCGCGGACAGAGACGCTAGTAAGTGAAAATTCTCAACTTTCTGAAAAGTCTATTTTAGGTAAAGGGCCAAAACATCTTGTAATTAATAATGTTAAATTGCCTATACTCGATAAAAAAGAACTTGATAAATTCTACAAGCCTTTAAGCGGACCTTTAATGGGAATGAAAGATTTATCAAGACAATCATCTACTCCTCTAAGAGTACGAAATGATTCAAGGCTTAGAAGTAGAACTCTTACACCTAAAAATAATGAACATGCTAAGTCACGAACTAGAAGTAAAACTCCAACACCTAGAAACAATAATTATTCTAGATCAAGATCAAAGACTCCTAAGAAAAACAATGGACATCAAAATGCTCATATGAATTGGAATAATTTTCAACAACAATATTTTTCTCCGTGGGGTATGTGTCCTCCATTCATGCATCTCAACCAAATGCAATGGATGTTTGGAACTAACAACTTTGGACCCATGAGATATTTGGGATCAAATGTTTGATTTTGTGTGTTGTTACCCATATATGATTGGAAATTGATTTGGAGCCCGATGCATGAATTAAGGATAGTGGTTGTTCTAAACACATGATGGGTAATCGAAGTTTGTTCTCTACTTAGAAAGCATATAATGGAGGTAACGTCACATTCGTTAGTAAACTACGTGGTAACATCATTGGGAAAGGTACAGTTTCTCTTGACTCCATGACCATTGAAAATGTTGAGCACATAGATAACTTAGGTTTTAACTTACTAAGTATATGTCAAATTTGTGACAATAAGTGTAAGGTCATCTTTTCCGAAAATGATAGCGAAATCGTAAAAGATGGAAAGGTCATTGGAAAAGGTGTTAGAAAACATGGGCTTTATGTCATGAAGGTCAATAGGAAGTCTAAGGACAATTTATGTCTAGAGACTTTAGATGATAGTTCTACTCTTTGACACAGGAGATTAGGGCACGCTAATATGCGTTTGATTCAATCTTTAGTCTTTAAGGATATGGTAAGACATCTCCCCACGATGAAGTTTGATAGTCACTTTTGTGATGATTGCAAAGTTGGGAAGCAAGTTCACTCAAGTCACAAGGCCAAGAATTTGGTATCGACGTCTCGGTTCCTAGAGCTCCTACATATGGATCTATTTAGACCTTCCGCCATACAGAGTTATGGAGGTAACCTTTATACCCTACTTATAGTTGATGACTATTCGAGATTCACTTAGACTAGATTTTTGGCTAATAAGAATGAAGCTTTCGATCATTTCGAAGTCTTTAGTCGGAAGATCCAAAATCAATTTAGATGTCTAATTTTCTCTATTAGGACGGATCATGGTAGGGAATTTGATAATGAAGTGAAATTTGGTGCCTTTTGTGAAGCTCATGGTATCACCCATAACTTCTCGGCTCCTTGCGCTCCACAATCAAATAGGGTAGTTGAAAGGAAGAAAATGACTATCCAAGAAATGAGTAGGACCATGCTAAACGAGCAATCCTTGCCTCAAAATTTTTGGTACAATGCCATTGACACATCGACCTATATTCTCAACCGTATTCTTATTCGAGCTTTTCTAGGTAACACACCCTATGAGATTCTTAAAGGTAAGAAACCCTCATTAGAATACTTTAAGGTGTTTGGAAGCAAGTGCTTCATTCTCAACACCAAAGACTAACTTACTAATCTCGACCCAAAGTCGTATGAATATATCTTTTTAGGTTATTCCCAAACTAGTAAAGCCTACATAGTCCTCAATAGAACCTTCGAGTGTAATCGAAGAATCACTCAACGTGACATTTGATGAAAATACTTCTTTATCTAAGACACCACCTTTGGTAGATGATGACTTAGATAAAATAGACATAGTTAAATCCAAATAAGTTAGAAATATAGGAGTTGAAGACCTTAATGTTGAAAAAGGGAGTAAACATTAAGGAGTCTAAGGATCATGCTCTTAGTAACGCCATAGGCGAACTTAATCAAAGGACCCTTAGATCTCAAGTCCATATCAAAGTAACTTCTTTTGTTTCGTCTCCTTGATTGAACCAAAGAATGTTAAAGAAGCTTTGATGGATGAGAGTTGGGTCATCGCCATGCAAGAAGAATTGAACAAATTATTGCTAATGATGTTTGGGAACTTGCTCCTCCACCTAGAAGTACTACCATTATAGGAACCAAATAGGTCTATACGAATAAGTTAGATGAGAATGGTGTTGTGTCTCGTAACAAGGCTAGACTTGTAGCTCGAGGCTATAATCAACAAGAAGGTATTATTTATGATGAGACATATGCACCAGTAGCAAGGTTAGAGTCCTTTAGGATCCTTTTAGCTTATGCTTGTGCTCTAGACTTTAAGCTTCAACAAATGGATGTAAAGAGTGCATTTCTTAACGGTTTGATCAATGAGGAGGTATATGTCACTCAACCTCCCGGCTTCATTGATTTTGAGATCCTGGATCATGTTTACAAGCTTAAGAAATATCTTTATGGTCTTGAACAAGCACCTAAAGCTTGGTATGATAGACTTAAAGCGTTTCTTGTAAAACATGAGTATACCATGGGAATGGTAGACAATACGCTCTTTACAAAGAATAAAGGATCCCACCTTATCATTGTTCAAATATATGTTGATGACAAGTATGTGTGATGACTTTGTCAAAATCATGCATGATGAGTTTGAAATGAGCATGATGGGTGAACTTAACTTCTTTTTAGGAATTCAAATTAAACAGATGGACGATGGCATTTTCCTTAATCAATCCAAGTATGTTAAAGAAATGCTACAGAAATTTGGATTAGAGGACTCTAAACCTATGAAGACTCCCATGGCCTCGGATACTAAACTCACCGTAGATGATGATAGTGAGTCGGTAGACAACACCAAATATAGACGTATGATTGGTAGTTTGTTGTACCTAACGGGAAGTCGACCAGATATCATGTTTAGTGTTTGCCTTTGTGCTCGCTTCCAAGAGGCTCCCAAAACCTCTCATATAGAAGCGGTTAAGCGTATCTTCCGATACATTAAAGTCACTATGCATTTAGGATTATGGTATCCTAAAGGGACCGGCGTAGAAACCATAGTACGCGGACTCGGATCATGCGGGAGATTATGTGGACCGGAAAATCACTAGCGGTATTTGTACCTTCATGGGTTGTTGTTTAACTTATTAGTTCTCTAAGAAACAAACCGCTCTTGCAATATCCACCACGAAAGCTGAGTATATGAGTGCCGATAAAGCTTGCCAACAAGCTCTATGGATGAAGCAAGCGCTTGTTGATTACGGGATTACACTCAATAATGTTCCCATCATGTGTGATAATAAGGGTGCAATAGACTTTAGTAAGAATCCCATGCAACATTCGCGAACAAAGCACATAGAGATTCGCCACCATTTCTTTAGGGATAATGTTCAAAAGGGGAACATTTCGATTGAGAAGGTACCCTCGGTAGAAAACTTAGCTAAAATCTTCACTAAGCCACTTAAGGGGAAACCTTTTAATTACTTGTCTCTAGGTCTAGGTTTGCTGGAACATATACCTTGATTGTGCTTGTTTTATGATAGGTGTGTAAACACCCATCCTTTTTACCACTTAATTACAATAATATCTGAGCCAAAACGTGTATTTTATGTCATTTATGTCGGAATTATGCGTGGTTTGTGTTTTTGTTGTGATTTAGGACGAAAAGGTGAAAAGTGGAGAAAACACGGGCATTCATGGGCTTTTATCGAAGAAAAAGACGAAAGACGAAGTCGAGAAGTCAAGAGTGCAAAAAGAACGGAAGTCCAAGACCAATTCTGAAGATTTATCGAAGAAAAAGTCAAAAGACGGAAGTTTACTTAAAGCCGAAGAACTCAAGTCTTATTTATGAAGAAATGTCGAGACGAGTTTAAAGAAATCCCGAGACAAAGTCATTAAAGTCCAAGTTTAAAGAAGATTATGAAGATTAAGGACTTAAGCTTGCAATTAAGGAAAAGATGAAAGAGGGAGGAATCTTCCTAAGCACTCCTTAATCTCCCCTATAAATAGATTAGGATGTATTCATTTTCATTTTGTTGGATAGCTTGACAAACTATTTCTTCCATTTTAATTACCTTGCACATTTAATTACCTTGTCATTTACTTTATTGTCAAATTTAAATACGTGTCTTGCACCTTAAATTCCTTTAATTTCAAGTAAGTTCTCTTTTAATTCTTGTCAATCTTTACTTTTTCTTGTTAATCTCCTATCTACCTTTCTTGTTTGATCTTAATCTTTATGCTTTAATCTTATGTTTATATGCTTATTGTGTTGCTTATTTGATTAAAGGTTATGTTTTTATGCTTTTGATTGTTTTGGATCATTGATTTTTATAGATTATTTGTCTTTATCTTTAAATTTCTTAAGTTTTTATAAAAGTTATTTTTATTTAAAAGTTTGTTTTTGTTTATCTTTTTCATTTAGTGTTTTCAAAAGTCTTTAAATTTTAGCTTAATAGCTTTTTCTTATACGTGTTTGTTTAGGTTTTTAGTCTAGTGCTTATTTGAGTAGTGGCTTATTAGTTGTGCTTATTACGAAATTGTTTACTGTATTCCGATTAATACCCGTCGGAAAAGGGTTTTGCATTCCGACGGGGATTCCGATCTACCATCGGAAAAGGGTTTCCAGATTCAACAAGAATTCCGATTGGACATTCCGACAGGGGTGTTTTTGAGTGGTATTCCGATGGGAAGCTTTTATTCCGAAAAGGGATTCCGACAGGTTTTTTTTCTATTTTGTCTTGTTTAATTTTCTTTTAAGTTTACATTTTAATATTTTGTCATATTTTAATTTTCGTCACGCTTTATTTTCTCGCCATTTATTTTAAATTAGAGTTAGATTTACTTTAACGTCATTTACATTTAAGTCTTTGCACATTTTAATTACTACAACGACACAACTATTGTTTCACCAAAGAACGACTGAGCCGCATAGTTAACCAGGATCAATTCGATTAGAACACAACGAACTTTAATTTTTATACGGCCAAAAACCTTGTATCAAATGGCGCCGCTGCCGGCTCTTTTCGTAAAGATTAACGGTTTTCTGTGAGAGACGCGTTACTTTTTGGGATCCGTTCACTTGTGAGCGTTATTTTTCTTGCTTAAAAATTTCAAAAAACCCATAAAAATTAAAAATTGTTAAAAATCCATAAAACTTAAAAATTTCAAAACTCCAAAAAGATTTTATTTTTATTGTGTATATATATTGTCTTTGTGTTTGGTTTCTTTTTCTTTTACTTTCGCAGGTGTATGCGTACTAGATCTTCTAATTATCAAGAACCCGAGACTCAAGAAGATTTAGCTATGGCAGGTGTCAACAACAATAATCCACCGCACCTCAACAATAACAACAATGTTCTTCCACAACCCGATCTTCGGACAATGGAAGAGCTTTGTCAACCCACCATGTTTGGACGAGGAGGACCGATTGCGCCGATGCAAATCACGGCTCCGGAATTTTCGTTGAAGCACCACATGATTCAGCAAGTGCAAACTAATCCATTCGCCGGAATGCCTGATGATGATGCCAACAAACACCTCGACAAGTTCATTACTATCACCCAAAGCATGAAGTTGCCCGGTGCCACAATGGATGTTCTTCGCCTTCAACTCTTTCCACATACTTTATCACACCACGCCGAGAAATGGTTTGATCGTCTCCGAAGAATTCCATTCATACTTGGGATGACATGACTCAACACTTTTTGTCGCGCTACTTTCCACCATCCATGGTCACAAGCCTTCGCAATCAAATCAGCGGTTTCATGCAAGATCCCGATGAATCTCTCTTTGATGCTTGGGAAAGATATAATGTTTTGATTGATCGTTGTCCAAACCACAACATGCTTCCAGTCACATTGGTTGATACTTTCTACAACGGTTTGACTTTTCGTGATCGTGATACGATTAATGCAGCCGCCGGTGGCACATTTATGAAAAGAAGACCCGAGGAGTGTAGAGAGCTTATTGAGAACATGACTACTCATCACAAAAACTGGGATTCCTCCGCTTCTTCAAGGAACAACTCGAGAGTCAATGTTTCTTCTACCTCAGCACACCCCGACATGACCGAATTCACCCGCATGATGACTGAAATGAACAAAAATATCTTGCTTCTCACTACAAACCAACAACATCAAGTTAAAGCGGCAACACCTTCTTGTGAGACATGCAGCGGTCCTCACCCATACACCGAGTGTCCTTCTACTCAAGGAAATCCGGAAAATGTGTATGCAGCTTATGGTAATTATTCACCGGAAAATTACCAAGCTCGACCTCAAGGGGATCGAAATTTGCTGAGTTACCGGTCCAACAACTACCTTTCACCTGGTTTTTCTCCTCAAAACCAAAACCTCAACAACAACTACAATAGAAGCAACCAAATACCACCAAGAGCTTCTAATCCTTATCACCCACCCGCTCAACAAGCCCCACCCATTAACCCCGATGTTGAAGCTTTGATGAGAACCCAAGGTGAGCAAATCAAGAATCTATAGAGCCAAATTATCAATTTGAAAGGAGATATTACCAAGCAAGGAAATGACATAAGATCCGAGCTTCGAGATAATATTCAATCCTCCTTCAACAATCAAACGAATGACTTGAAGAATATGCTGGCTAGTTTCTTGCCCACAACTCAACCTTCTACTTCGAGTTCTCTACCTTCTAACACCGTCACCAATCCGCGAGCAAATGTGAGTGCTATTACTACCCGTAGTGGAGTAACCATAGTAGGACCACCTATCCCACCCCCATCATCTACACCTCCTCCACCACCATTTATCCCTACTCCTCCTACACCTAGTAGTAGTACACCATTACCGTCTCCGCCTCGTCGTGATGAAGTACCCACCAAGAATCCTCCACCAACCCCACCTTCAACATCTCAACCTTCACCAACCCCACCTTCCACCTATAAACCCAACATCCCATATCCTTCTCGCTTGGACAAGCCTAACTTGTTCACTAAGGATGACACTCAAGTGTCGAATTATTTGAAGATGATCTCTCAAATGAATTTCAACATTAGCCTTGTTGAAGCACTAGTCCACATGCCGAAATTTGTCAAATCATTCAAGGAATTGCTTAACAAGAAGGAGAAGCTGATTGAGCTCGCCAACACACGCTTAAATGAAAACTGTTCTACAGTTATTCTTAAAGAACTTTCGGAAAAACTTGGAGATCCCGGTCGTTTTGTGTTGCCTTGCATTTTCAACAAAACGAAGAATTTACTGCCCTAGCTGATCTCAGGGCCAGTATAAATTCAATGCCATTAAGTGTTTGGAAAACACTATCATTGCCCGACCTTACTCCGACAAAGATGACTCTTGAGCTTGCCAATCGCACTCTTGCTTACCCTATTGGTATTGCCGAAGATGTGTTCATTAAAGTTGGCACCTTTACTTTTTCGGTCGACTTTGTTGTTGTTGATTATGAAATGGACCCTCATATTCCTTTAATACTTGGTCGGCCATTCTTGAGAACCGGACGAGCTTTAGTTGATGTTGCCGAAGGTGAATTAATTTTAAGGGTCGGGAATGAACAACAAGTGTTCAAAATGGGGAAGCTTACAAGCAAATCCTATGGAAGAGAATCCATGAATATGATTAATGTGCTCGATGATTTTGTCATCTACAACAATCCTCTATTCGAGTCTTGCATTGATAATCCACTTTTTGAAGATGATGTGGATGATTCTCTCTCCAATTTGGAACCTTCACCCATTTATGATTCTCCACCGATCTTTGATGCTTATGATGATGATTCTAGCTCAGATTCGGATGATTATGATGATTTTACCTCCGAGTATCCCGACATGCCCATTTATGATGATTTTGATGAGGCCGATACTCTTTCGAGTGATTCTTCACATGATGAAGCTCCTCTACCATCCATGCTTAATCCTACTTTGGATGATTACTCTTTTGAGGAAGACTTCTCTACATTTCTTAATACTTACTTCCCTCATGAGAGTGATGCTCCTCCTTTAGACTTTGATGATTATCGTCTTGATCCTACTTTGGATTTGAAGAAAATTCTTTCAAAGAAGAAGCAACCGGTCGACACCAACATCCGCTGCACGTATGATTTGACACCTCTTTGTCCACCTTCTGAGGACGAGGTTGTGCATCTTCTTTGCGGATGTTCTTCAAATTTTGCTGAGCCTGAGTGCTATTTTTCCCTAAAGGAAAAGGTGTTCGACCCCGGTATCGATATTCTTCAGCCATCTCAGTATCCACCTGATGAAATAAAAGGAAAAATCTTTGGAACTATTGAGGACATGCTTGCACCTCACCATACTTTCTTCCACCGTGCTCCATATTTGCTTAAGGGAACCTTGCCTACTCTTCTTTGGCTTGCCTTGTTCGCATTAAGCTTGTGCTATTTGATGGACGAAAACTATGTCTTTGATCCTGGTGGATATGTTTCATGTTTCTTCCTATGCTAATCAAGGTCGAGTCAGGCTCACGACTCGGTTAACAAAAATCAAGCGCTTCTTGGGAGGCAACCCATGTATCTATCTTTTAGCTTTCTTTATCATAAGTGTAGGGGAGACCCGTTGGTGTTTGCTATTTCCTCTCTTCTACAAATCAGGGATTCGAGCGCTCAATGATCCACTCTTGATAATTCTTGACGACCCATGATTCCGTGTTCCCTTCTTCCCGGTTCTATCCTAAACTCTTTTCGATTCACTATTTTATATTTCTCAATATTAAATAGGAATCTCGTTAGTTGTCTTTTCCTTAGCGAGATTTAGACAACGTGCACAATGTCATAAGTGTAGGGGAGTTTACTCCCACATGCTTAAACATTGAGGACAATGTTTATCTTAAGTGTAGGGGGGACTTCTATCGAAGTTAAGTGGCCTTTTCCTTGTATTTGTCCTCATTTTAACCGGAAAATCAAATTTTCGACATTTTTCAAAATTTTTGATCTATTTTGGCCTATGAGTTTTTCCCTTTGTATAGTTATTTTCTTTCCTTATTAGAATAAATGTTTAATAAAGTGGTTTTAATTTTTAAACGTTGTGAATCTTTTGACTCAACCCGAGTTTACTTATCTAAGTTACTCTAGCTAGTATCCTTAACGTGTTTAAGTCAAGTTTTGCTAGGCTTTTATATAGGGAGCTATAAAACGCGAAAGTCTTAACTCTTACGGGTTAAGAACAAGAACTTTTCGCAAGTTCCTATAATTGATCCTAGAGAGTCGTTTATCAAGGGAACTTTAAAATGCGATTTCTAAACTTGAAAGAGTCTAAGAGTTTGCAAGATCCTATAGGCGACTCGAAAGCCCAAAACTTTGATTTAATAGTCTAAGCATCCACGAGTCTCATTCCATGAGATTTTAAACTGTGGAGAACGAGAGATGATAAAGTCAATTATAAGTTTGGTATTCTTTCGTGAATTTATGTGAGTTAATTATAAGCCTATTCTCCCATCGCTTGCTAATAAATTTATCTGCAATAAATAAGGTTGTACGATTTGAAAAGTTACTTAGCTTCTAGCCAAGATCGTTTAAAAGTTGCTCGGTATGGATTAAAGTTCATAGCCAAGGCATAACTTATTGAAGCGGGATGCGAAGACTGGCGAGTCCAAAAAGGTCCTAACAAGGCATGAGGGCTATATTTTGTTGCTAAAGATCCAAAGTAATGTGAAGAATCATTTATCAAAAATCAATATGAAGGATCGAGACACACGACGAAAAGCAAATACTCCCCAAAAGTCATGGAGAAGTCCATCCGAAAAGGCCCTAACAAGGTATGAGGATAAATAAATCCAAGTATAAAAGGAGGCGGATCGTTGTATATCAAAGTCCAAAATAATGATTGGAGAAAAATGAAGAAGTCGTGGTCCAAATATGAAGAATCTCTCAAAATTTCAAGTAAAGAAATTCCTATTATGAAGAGAAGGCCATTAGTTCATGAACGTCTCTCAAGATTTGAAGTATGAAGTCGCTGCCAAATATCGGTCCGAGAAAGGTCTCAAATCGCGAAGCGAGTTATGCCAAGATATGAACTTTATGAGATCCCGAGAAGCAGTTTTAAAAGATTTTGTCCTTTAGCTAACTATTGATTAAATCGTTCACTTTATTTTCGGCCTAAATAACTATCGAATAAGTAAAAAATGCATCCTCGTGATCATTCAAGACAACAATAAAATATAAGAGATACACCTAGGAATAACGGAGTCTAAGTGAATAATTGGCCCACATGAGTTCGTGTTAGTTTGCTAACTTTTAATAACAATGATCTCGTTTTTAAGCTTGGTTTGGAGAAAGTGAAAACTTGAGGATGATGATCATTCACAACATTTCCAAGACCCAAGGTATGTTTTTGATTTCTTTACTTTGAATGTTTATAGTTTTCTGTCTCTTTAATAAAGGCCAAGGTGGATTGATTTTGATGAAAAATGTAAACGTGCTTTGTAACTAATGCATTGCATGAGGACATTGCAATGGTCAAGTGTAGGGGATTTGATAGGTGTGTAAACACCCATCATTTTTACCACTTAATTACAATAATAACCGAGCCAAAACGTGTATTTTATGTCATTTATGTCGGAATTATGCGTGGTTTGTGTTTTTGTTGTGATTTAGGACGAAAAGGTGAAAAGTGGAGAAAACACGGGCATTCACGGGCTTTTATCGAAGAAAAAGACGAAAGACGAAGTCGAGAAGTCAAGAGTGCAAAAAGAACGGAAGTCCAAGACCAATTCTGAAGATTTATCGAAGAAAAAGTCAAAAGACGGAAGTTTACTTAAATCCGAAGAACTCAAGTCTTATTTATGAAGAAATGTCGAGACGAGTTTAAAGAAATCCCGAGACAAAGTCATTAAAGTCCAAGTTTAAAGAAGATTAAGAAGATTAAGGACTTAAGCTTGCAATTAAGGAAAAGATGAAAGAGGGAGGAAGCTTCCTAAGCACTTCTTAATCTCCCCTATAAATAGATTAGGATGTATTCATTTTCATTTTGTTGGATAGCTTGACAAACTATTTCTTCCATTTTAATTACCTTGCACATTTAATTACCTTGTCATTTACTTTATTGTCAAATTTAAATACTTGTCTTGCACCTTAAATTCCTTTAATTTCAAGTAAGTTCTCTTTTAATTCTTGTCAATCTTTACTTTTTTCTTGTTAATCTCCTATCTACCTTTCTTGTTTGATCTTAATCTTTATGCTTTAATCTTATGTTTATATGCTTATTGTGTTGCTTATTTGATTAAAGGTTATGTTTTTATGCTTTTGATTGTTTTGGATCATTGATTTTTATAGCTTATTTGTGTTTATCTTTAAATTTCTTAAGTTTTTATAAAAGTTATTTTTATTTAAAAGTTTGTTTTCGTTTATCTTTTTCATTTAGTGTTTTCAAAAGTCTTTAAATTTTAGCTTAATAGCTTTTTCTTATACGTGTTTGTTTAGGTTTTTAGTCTAGTGCTTATTTGAGTAGTGGCTTATTAGTTGTGCTTATTTACGAAATTGTTTACTGTATTCCGATTAATACCCGTCGGAAAAGGGTTTCGCATTCCGACGGGGATTCCGATCTACTATCGGAAAAGGGTTTCCAGATTCAACAAGAATTCCGATTGGACATTCCGACAGGGGTGTTTTTGAGTGGTATTCCGATGGGACCTAGGTACCACATTCCGATGAGATCCCCTTAGGTTACATTCTGATAGTGGATTCCGATACACATTCCAATAGGGGTTTCTTTGACTTCATTCCGATTGGTGAGTTGTATTCCGATAAGATTCCGACGTCGTCATTCCGATTGGAAGGTAAGGGTGTATTCCGACGAGAATACATTCCGACCACATTCCGATTAGGGGTATTTGGTTGGTTATTCCGACGGTAAGCTTTTATTCCGATAAGGGATTCCGACAGGTTTGTTTTCTATTTTGTCTTGTTTAATTTTTTTTAAGTTTACATTTTAATATTTTGTCATATTTTAATTTTCGTCACGCTTTAATTTCTCGCCATTTATTTTAAATTAGAGTTAGATTTACTTTAACGTCATTTACATTTAAGTCTTTGCACATTTTAATTACTACAACGACACAACTATTGTTTCACCAAAGAACGACTGAGTCGCATAGTTAACCAGGATCAATTCGATTAGAACACAACGAACTTTAATTTTTATACGGGCAAAAACCTTGTATCATTTTATCGAGTCTTTTCTCTTGTGTCTTTATTTTCTTTGAGTCTTTGAGTCTCTTTTAAACTCTTTTTGAAAATTCCTCTCTATCTTTTTCAAATATCTGAAAGTTCTTTCGAAAATGGTCGAGAAATGTTTTTACTTTGTTAATTCAATCTAAAAATGTTTTTCATGGTTTCTTGCTATTTATATCGAGCATATATAATTCAAATGTATGGGTCACTCAATTATAGCGAGAACAACATTGAACTATGGAGGATCAATGTGTCATGACTATGTGTCTAGATAATCACACCTCCAATATCAATTTTACATTAAAATCTAAGTATTTTGGTCAAAGTTGTGTTTGTTGAATTCTTGTGTGTTTCTTAGTCTTTTATTACTCTTAAGCACGGCTTTATGATAAGTTAGACTAGAATATTAGGATTTGCTGAATTGGAAAATTTTCCTTGTCCTCCAAAACACACCCTCTGTGGGTGGTTCCTTAAATGTCCAGCGGCTCAATATATTTATTGAACCGCATGTATATTTGTTGAACCGCGGACAAATGCTTTCTTTTTTGGGTTTTCTGAAATTCCAAATTTGTTCCAACACTTTTTGGAATCTTTGTTTCAAACCTTTGACCTCTCCCAAAATATCTCGTGCTTTCTCTACTTAACCCTAAGCATTTTGCATCCATTTCTCAAATCAAAATGTCTTATTCACCAAATGAAAGACTTGATTCTACTCCATTTTCCCCAATTTCTTTTAATCCAAATTCACCCAAGAAGACATTCAATCAAATTTCTTCTCCTTCTAAGAAAATTGATTTTGGAAACTATTCTATTCCACCACTTCCCTTTTGTGTTCTTCTTCTATCACATGATAATGTCATGCATCATGGAACATATTGTCATTGTTGTCAATATTAACATCTTGCCATGTCTCATATCTATGATGAGTTGAATTACATCAAGAGTCTCCTAGTCAAGCCTCCCCTCCATTATGACTACGAGACCATTGCCAAGCCTCCACCAACACATTCCGCTACCACTTCGTCTTCTAATTAAGCATGTGGGTTATTTATTAATAAGACATCTAAGTTAAGCAAATCTTAGAATTCTAGTGTAACTAGGATTAGATTCATGCTTAAGTTTTAGGCTTGTGTTTCATACATCTTTGTATGACTTGTTTTTCCTTGTATCTTTTCATGTTCGGATTAACATGATTTCTTATGGATCTTGGATTTCTTTCTCTTCTCTTCTTATTTCTTTTTATTGTGTGACCTTTGCTATATTATATTGGGTATCTCTTTTCTTCTTCTAACCCTTCTATGTAGCTTGTCACCATAGCTCGATTCCTTGGTGTCCCAAGCAAGGGGGAGTAAGCATCAAATGGGAGCATTAGCAAAGTCCGTTTCTTCTCTTCTTCAAAGACTTTTGCTACCTTTTTGCTTCGACAAAGGGGGAGAAATGGAATAAACTCGTCTTCGAAAATCTTGTTACTTGATTGAGTTTATGTATTGTCGGAATCAAAAAGGGGGTGATTGTTAATGCGATGATGCCTAAAAATGTTACTTGCATTCTTCGGTCTCACTTTGTTTTGATTACGACAATATATAAAAACAAACATTTACGAAAACAACGAAAATCGAAATCTTGAGTTCAGGTATTTTTCATTTCATCCATTATCACTTAAGGTATAAATAAACAAGTTCTTAACCTAACTAAGTGATCAAGGATTTAGTTTTTATTAAAACCCACTTTTATTTTTAAGTGACAAAAGTGTTTAATAAACCTTATTTTTAAGAAAATGTTTTATTAAATTAGAAATTTGAAGATTTATATATGGCAATCCATATGGTCTAAGAATATCCTTTGAGGATAAAAAAAAACTTCACCATATGGGACTACACCACTAAAAGACAAAAAAGGGAGCAAAGTCTACACCATGGTTCTTTAAATAGGTATGCGGTTCTTTAGTAATATAGAACCGCAAGCCATTTATTGAACCGCGCACAGATAGAGCCGTTAGAACCTTGTCTTATATATAGTGGACCATTTCCAGATTTTCATTTCACCTCTTTTACACAAAGATTTATAAATTCAATACACCTTCTTAAATCACTCAAATCCTTGATTATTTGGTTGATTACTACTTGTTTAGAAGTGAATCTTTCTCCTTCCCTCTGATGCTATCAAGTGCAAAGAGAAGAACACTTACATCCTTGAAGTGTTGTGTCTAACTCAAGATCTATTAAAGATCAAAATTTATTTTCATTCTTGTGTCATTGTGAAGATCTAAATTATTGTGTAAATTTGGAAGTTGTGTATGTATTATGGTTAATACTTAGCCCTTAAAGTATATTGGTGTAGATTGGTCCTAGCTAAGATTAGGGCTCGACTTTTAGCTTAGAGTCGGAAATTGGTTAAGGGACGTGTACGGTTTCTCCACCTTAAGGAGCTTGTTGATTAGTGAACTCTTGAGTAAGGAGTACTCAAGGAGTGAGCTTCGTTGTCGAACCACTATAAATCCTTGTTGTTTGGTTTGATTTTTCCTTTCCTTATCTCTTTACATTCATTATTCTTTACTTGCATATACTTGTGATTATTAGTTTAGATCCACTATCTATTGTTCATATTGTGCATAAGAAGATTTCACATAATCATTTAAGTCTAAGTTTTTGAAAAAAGGAGTTTTGAAAACCGATCATTAATCAAGTAAATTTAAGAAACTATTCAACCCCCATTCTAGTTTCTACATGATGTGTAAGGGTTTCTCCACCGATATAAAGTAGATTGTTGACTATTGAAAGTCGAACTCTCGAGTGGATACTCGAGGAGTGGAATTAGGGCAAGATAAGTGAGATCTTGCTTGGCCGAACCACTATAAATCTTTGTGCATTGTGGTTTGATTTGTTCTTTCTCTATCTCTATTATATAATCAATAATACTTGATCTATATCCTCACTAATCACATAAAAAGTTTCAAAGAAACTAAAACTAGTAGGAAAACTATTCAACCCCCTTCTAGTTATCCACAATTGGCATCAAGAACAACATACTCAAGATTTTTTATAGTATATGGTATTTTAAAACTTGAATCGATCCATGGAATCTGAAAATTACAAGGAAGGACAATCTATGCAAAGACCACCACTCTTTGAAACTGATGGTTTTATATATTGGAAAAACCATATTGAAACTTATGTGAAATCTAAGGATATAGAGCTTTGGTACATAATCATTGAAGGTGATTATGCACCAACGGTCAAAAATGTCACCACTAACCAATTTGAATCGGTTCCGCGCAAGAAGCAAGCCGATGATCAAAACAAAATGCTGGCAAAAAATAATGAAGCCAAAATGATGATTTACAACGCTCTACCTAAAAGGAGTATGAAAGAATTTTTATGTGTCAAACCGCCAAAGAAATTAGGCACTCTTTAATTGTCACACATGAAGGAAACTCACAAGTCAAGTATAACAAAACTGATCTTCTTGTTCAACAATATGAACAATTTTCTATCCTTGAAGAAGTGTCAATTCATGTGGTATTTGCTCGGTTTAACACTATCATTACTTCACTCAAAGCACTTGACGAAACTTTCTCCACTAAGAACTTTTTCAGGAAATTTCTTAGAGCACTTCATCCAAAATGAAGAGCAAAAGTCACGGTCATTAAAGAATCTAAAGATCTCTCGAGCTTGTCATTGGATGAGCTCATCGGGAATCTCAAGGTCTACGAGATGGTAATAGAAAAGGACTCCGAGATCATCAAAGCAAATAAGGAGAAACAAAGATCAATCGCGTTAAAGGTCAGGATGAAATCTAGTGATGATGATCAAGACTCCGATAGCGATGATGAATAATATGCCATGGCCGTCCGTGACATAAAGATATTTTTTAAAAGGCGAGGAAGTCTCGTAAGGCAACTTGTTGATGACAAGAAGGCACCTCGAAAACCTTTTGACATCAAGAAAATCAAAGAGGAAATAAATTGGTTCCGATGTGGTGATCCTAATCACTTCATTGGTAATTGTCCAAAGCCTAAGCCAAAGACACAAATAGCATTCATAATTAGGGCTTGGAGTGCAAGTGATGACGAAAGAGATGACTCCAAAAAGGAAGAGTTAGCACTCATGACACATGAAACCAACGAGGTACATTCCGACTCATCTTATTACTCCTCCTCATTAGATGATGATACCTTGCAAATAGAATATAACAAACTTTGTGAATTAAGTCTAAATCATAAACAAAAACAAACTTTTCAAAACTAAAAAGGAAAGTTTAGGAAACGAGGTTTATGAACTAAAAGCAAAGCTACAAAGATTAGAACGAGGTAAATCATCTAATGATAAACGTGAGACATGTCAAGAACTTGCTCTCGAGGTTGAAAAAATTAAGACAAATCATGTAAAACCCGCATGCTTTTACCATGAATAGTACCCTTAGTATCGTACGTACATGATTAAAACTTTCCTTTTATAACATGAATACATTTCACGAACGTAAATTACAAGAACTACATACGTGTTATTACATGACAAGTATTAAGTATGTATTAATGCACGATAATTATTATCAATAATAATTATAATCACGAACATGAAGTCATGAACGTAATAATCACGAACGTATAATTAGGTATTTACGTAATTATTATTACGACTACGTACAAGTAAATATTATAACACGAACATTTAATAATAACGTCACGTAAATACAAGCACACGAACACATAATAATTTAGAACACGAAATAGCTACGGGTTTCCCTTGGTGGGCCCTGGTAGTCGCGACACATAAAGAAGGAGGGGACCAACCCATTTGTTTTATTAAGTAAACAAATAATGTAAACATTATTCATTCACAGTAAATTTTTAGAAAAATAAAAACCCTAAAACCCTCCTCCTTGCTCCTTAGGCCGGCGGCTACATCACCAAAACAAGGTGATTGGTTGATATTAATCTAACAAATCACAAGAACGTGTTCGTGTATTCAAGATCTATTGATTCCACGTGTTTGGTAATCTGAAAACCTTTCTTTTTATTTTCTTTTTATGTTTTATGCGTGTATTATCATAGGGTTTAAAAACACAAGAATAAAAACAAGTAAAACCATGGTGGGCAAATAATACAAGGGTGTTTTCGGGTTTGGTGTTCGGCCGCCACACAACCGAGAGCCATGAGGCTCTCGGCGTCGTTTGGTTTGCACCACCACTCGAGACTCATGTCTCGGTGGTGGGTCTCGATCAACAGCAGGGAAACAAGACCCCCGACGCGTCGGGGGTGTCTTGTGGTTCGGTTTGTCTCGGCAGCCACACAACCCACCACCGGCCAAAGCTGGTGGCTATATATGGTAAGCAGGGGAACCCACCGCAGGCAGCAGGGGGACCACTGGATGCGGCCAGTAGGAACTTTGGTGGCGTCAGCGGCTGGGCCGAGAAGGCAAGACCACCGGCTACAGCCGGTGGCAGTGGGACGAAGGCAGGGCAACCGACTTAGGACAGTTTGCCACTGTGTTTGGGGTTTTGGTTCGGGCCGGCTCAGGTTCACGGGTCCGGTTCACGACATGTTTTTAATAAAAATAATACATGGGTTCGGTTTATTATTTTTACAAGTTTATTTATTTACAAGTTAATTAAATTAGTTTAACATGTCATATAATTAATTTAATTAAAACATGGACTTAGGTTTATTATTATTAATTAATAATACATGATTTTAACCTAAGTATTTATTTATGTAACTTAGACTATAGTAATTAATTAATTATTAAAACATGGCATATAATTAATTAATTTCCATGATTTAGGTTATATTAATATAAATATTAATACATTTTTTAACCTAAGTACTATATACACTTTAAGTTAATTAAATCATGATTATATTTTTAATTAAATCCTATAACATATAGTTTATTTTAATTAACATGTTATAGTTAATAAACTATACTATTAATCACATGACTTAGTATATTTAATCAGTAAAACTTAAGCTTATCTTATTAGCTTAATAATCCAGCTTAGTTCTAATTATGGAAACTTTCTATTTCAGGAAACTTACTATTTTTGGAAACTTTCTATTTTTATAAACTTATCTATTTTAAGCAGTAATCTATTTTTGAAAACTTTCTATTTTTGGAAACTTTCTATTTTAGGAAACCTGTTATTTTTAGAAAGTTACTTATTATTACACAACAAGTATAATAATACAAGAATTACAAGTAATAATTAATCATAATATCTAGAATACATGATAAACACAGTATAACATTAAAATCAGTAAAACATGACATGAACATATAAAACAAGCTAAGCCACGATATAAAACCAGCTACGTACTCAGTAATCAGAATACTTATACACGTATACTATTTATGTAGCATTAGTGAGATCGAAGTAGGACTCTCTTCCGTTCGTCTTCTTCGTTCACTGGACATAAGGTACGGATTCTCCGTCCTTTCAGTATGGACATTCTTTCCTTATTAGGATTCCCTGTATGCGGCCAACTGTTTTCCCAGTATATGTTTTATATGTTTTGATTTGCTTATGTTTGATTTAATAGCCTAAGCCATATACATGCATGACCAGTTTCACATAGTTATGGAGGTACCATAACCATAACACTGGAGGCACCAGTGTTATGACTTCACCACGGCGGAGTGATAACTCGCAGCGTCCCTTTCAGCTTTTGGCTATATTATTATGTTATCATGTGGGGCGTATAGGTGCATCCTAGGTTACATGTTTTTAACAGATTATTCAGGTGAATGTGGTGTGTGCCTTACATCCTTCACAAGGAGCTGATCCCTCCTACCCAAACTTATATTAATTAGAGGCAACCCCTCAAATTGCATGATGAGGTCACCCCTCCAAGTATTCACGCACGTTGATATTTCATGACCTATATTGGCGTAATGGTTAACATGTTAAACAGTTTTCATAAGATAAACATAAGGCTTTTCAAACTATAAAACTAGTTTTACTAAGTTACACCAGGTTTTCCACGACTTAATCAATTCCGCTGCTATATGTTGTATATGCTTATGTTATTCATTCTATGCTTGTATATCCGTGCACTGAGCGTTATGCTCAGCAGTTTTTCTTTCATGTTCCCAAAACGGTAGGTACTCAGGGACGCTCGTAGACTCTAAGTGTACGTGCATATGGATTGGAAGCTTTTTAGCCTTCATTACTTATTGCTTATCATCATACATTTTGCTACTTGTTTCCATGGACATTGTTTAGTCCTTTTCCTTTACAATATTTATGTTTGTGTGTGATGAGCTTATACTTTGGGGTACCGATGTTTGTTTCCGGTATTTCCTTTATGGTCATGTAATGTTTAAGACATTTATCCTTGTATGCTTTGATGACACGCCATAATCACGCGTGACATTCCATTTACCAAAATGGGGTGTTAAAATTATGGTATCAGAGATAGGTTTCGACCTGTAGGCTCTCAAAACACGACCTGTGATTAGTGGGTAGTCACTATGGTCTTCCTAGAACTGATAGTCAGTTTTCATGCATTCATTGTTTTCATGCATTCATATATATGTCATTGTCGTAGGTTTATGACTAAGTAATGGTTGGTACAGGACTGGCCCTATTTAGTCGCATGTGCTTTTATCGAAACTTTTAACTTTGGGACCGACCCATTGGCGTCCCCTCCCCATGTCTTTTGTTTTGAGTGAACTGACCATAGGCATTCACTCTCGTGCATATAAAAGTTTTCATAAAACTGCATCATGCATTCATGTACTAGTTTTCTTGCATAAAATTTTTCTCATGATTTATTGGTATAAATTTTCTTCATGTATATATTGTTTCGATCAGTTTAATCATGTATTTTTATGTTATACTGTCAGATGGTTCTCACACGCGAGCAGGAACAACTCAATGCAGCAGTCCAAACTACGATGCAAGCTTTGCTTCCTCAGCTGAGGAACGAAATCAGGGCTGAGGTGCAGGCTGCCAACAATAAGCAACAACACCCAGTACCTCCTCCTCGTCCTCCAGCAACATTGGTCACATGGCTGGAGAGATTCAACAAGCAACGCCCTCGATCCTTCGGGAAAACTGATAGCCCCAGTGAAGCTGAAAGCTGGTTGGCTCATATTGAGAAGATATTCGATGCAATGGGCTGTGACCCCGTCTTCAAGTCGAGGTTGGCCTGTTACAAGTTCGAAGGTGATGTGCTAGGATGGTGGAAGGCACTCAAGCAGTCTGAGGGAGGTGATGATTGGGTGGCTGGTTTGACTTGGGCTCAGTTCAGGGAGTTAGTGATGGGACAGTTCTTCCCTAAGGCTGAGCAAGACAAGCTGAAGAGGGAGTACCACGGGATCAAGCAGAGAGCTGGGGAGAACAGTAACGATTTCATGCAGTGCTTTCTTTGTTTGGCTGGTTTTCTTGGCGCAACAGCAGGTACTGTAGAAGAGCAAGCATACCACTTCCGGTGGGCTCTTCGTACATCGGTCGCCAACAACTTGGTGTGTGCTACTTTGAACACTGTGGCACAAGTTGCCGATGCAACACGTAAGCTGGAGATGTTGCAAGAAAAAGAAGAGTTCGGGGAAGCAGAGAGACCCGAGAAGAGGTAAACATTCGTTATTCAGCGGTGACCATTCCGAATTCTTTCATTATTATCCAATATTTATCTCTCTTTAAACTGCATCTTTCAGGCAGAAGACTGGGGACCGGTCTCAGCTGGCTACCCAACAACAGCCTACTCAGCCCAAGGGAAACGGTCAGACTCACGACCGTTCTGCTACGGATAGGCGTGGCGGTAATGATAATTACCGTAACAACGCTGGAAACTCCAACAACAGCAGGTCCTTACACTTACTCATTTTCTTATGTTACATGCAATATTTCATGATTCTGACACATTAGCAATCTTCTACCAGGAATCACGGTAACGGGAGGGACCAGAACCAAAGAGGTTCGCAGCCTAACCGTCCAACTATCACTGGTATCACATCTTACGATTATTCCGCATTGTCCTTTTGTATCTATAAACCATGTCTCATGTATACTGTTCTTAATAGGCTCCCAGCCAACAAGGGCACCTGCTGGAGGGTATACTCATCCTCTTTGCACTACCTGCAACCGTAGGCACCCGGGGCCATGTCACCGCGACAACGACGCATGCTACAAGTGTGGCCTTACTGGTCATCGTATGAAGGACTGCCGAAAGGGCGAGATGGAGGGCACATCAGGACATGCTGATTCCAAGCCACCTCCTACTAGTGGACTCGTTTACACGACTTCTCGCGATCAGGCCAACAACTCTACAAGTACCATCACTAGAATCTTGTATATGTATGGTCAAGCTGCATGTGTTTTATTTGACACGGGTGCTACTCATTCGGTCATTTCTACTGCTTATGCTAAGAATGTTAGGATATCCCTTATGCCATTAGAGAATGTACTAAACATTTCCACGCCTTTAAGAGACTCTATACGCATAACCCATGTGTACAAGAGCCTTCCCCTAGAGTTTGATGACAAAATTCGTCCTGTTGATGCACTTCCGCTGGACATGACTGATTTTGACATGATATTGGGCATGGACTGGCTATCCAAACATCACGCCACCATAGACTGTCATACATACGGGTCATCTTCGGTGATGCAAATGCACCAGAGTACATTTACAACGGGTTCGTACCCGGAAGGTCTGTACAAATCATATCAACCCTGCAAGCACGTGCTTTACTTTCACATGGTTGCGAGGGCTATTTAGCTACTATTCATGACATGGATGCTGAATCTCCATCAATTCAGAATCAGCCAATAGTGTCAGAATTTCCAGACGTATTTCCAGAATAACTTCCGGGCATACCACCTGCACGTGAAGTAAAGTTTAACATCGAGCTCATTCCAGGAGCTGAGCCGATTTCCAAGGTTCCTTATCGCATGGCTCCCATAGAGCTGAAGGAGTTGAAAGACCAATTGCAAGAACTTCTGGAATGAGGTTTCATTCGACCGAGTGCATCTCCATGCGGTGAACCGGTCTTATTTGTGAAGAAGAAAGACGACAGTATGCGTCTTTGCATAGATTACCGCGAGCTCAACAAGATCACCATCAAGAATAGGTATCCTTTACCATGTATTGACGAATTGTTTGACCAACTCCAAGGGGCCAAACATTTCTCCAAAATTGATATGAGGTCGAGCTATCATCAGCTACGGGTTAAAGAGCAAGACATCGTCAAGACTGCTTTCCGTACACACTATGGGCACCATGAATTTGTAGTCATGCCATTTGGCCTTACCAATGCTCCAGCTGTGTTCATGGATTTGATGAACATAATCTTCCAAGAATTTCTGGACAAGTTCGTCATTGTCTTCATTGACAACATCCTGATATTCTCTAAGTCCAAGGAGGAACACGAAGACCATCTTCGTACAGTACTACAGATTCTTCGCCAGAAGTAGCTATATGCTAAATTCTCCAAGTGCGAGTTCTGGTTAGACAAGGTGGCGTTCTTAGGTCACATTGTATCAGCAGAAGGAATCACCATGGATCCAGCAAAGGTTGAGGCTATTACCAAGTGGCCAAGACCGACATTAGCGACTGAGGTTCATAGTTTCCTAGGCTTAGCTGGTTACTACCGTAGGTTTGTAGAGAACTTTTCCCATTTAGCACTACCATTGACCAAACTGATGCGGAAAGGGGAGAACTTCGTTTGGACTGAAGAAAGAGAGAAGAGCTTTGAAGACCTAAAGAAGAAGTTAGTATCTGCACTGATTCTTACTCTCCCATTTGGTTTAGGTGGATTTCAAATCTACAGTGATGCTTCAGGGAAGGGACTTGGCTGTGTTCTCATGCAACATGGGAAAGTGATCGCATACGCTTCACGACAGCTTAAGCCTTATGAGGAAAATTACCCTACGCATGACTTGGAACTTGCAGTACTCGTGTTTGCATTGAAGATATGGAGGCACTACTTGTATGGAGAATCATGTGACATTTTCACAGACCACAAGAGCTTGAAGTACATCTTCACTCAACGTGAATTAAACATGAGACAGAGGAGATGGTTAGAGCTGTTGAAGGATTATGACATTAATCTGCAGTATCATCCCGGCAAGGCGAATGTAGTGGCAGATGCACTTAGCAGAAAGTCCGGAATAATAAACGGCATTAAAATTGAGGAGGAAATTATAAGAGACTTAGAGCGACTAGACATTAAGATCATGGTACGTGGATAACACGGTTACTGGGCTAATCTTAGAGTGGAACCTGAGTTACTCTCTATGATCAAGGAAGCTCAGAAGGATGATGGTGAAATTTGGGTGATAATTCAGAACTTAGAGAAGCAGACAGAATTTCGTGTAGACGAAGACGGTATCTTATGGCAGGGCACGAGACTTTGTATTCCTGATGATCAAGAACTCTGGGAAGCATTGTTAGCTGAGGCTCATAGCTCCCCATTCTCCATTCATCCTGGTTCGACCAAGATGTACCACGGCATCAAGCAATACTTTTGGTGGAGTGGTATGAAAAAGGATGTTGCGACTTACGTCTCCAAATGTCTTACCTGCCAGTAGGTTAAGATCGAGCATCAACGATCTGGCAATCTTCTACAACCGTTAGATATTCCAGAGTGGAAGTAGGACAAGATCACCATGGATTTTGTTACTGGTCTTCCGCAGACAAAGAGGAGGCACGATGCGATTTGGGTTATCGTTGATTGACTTACTAAGTCAACTCATTTCTTACCGACCTGTAAGGAAGATTCGGTCAGTAAACTCGCCGATACTTACAAGAAGGAGATCATTTGACTTCATGGTACTCCATCCAGCATCGTCTCAGACAGAGATCCTCGTTTCACTTCGCGATTTTGGAAGAGCCTGCAGAAAGCTTGGGGTACAAAACTTAAGCTTAGCATGACTTTTCATCCTCATACAGACGGGCAATCGGAGCGAACGATTCAGACATTAGAAGACATGTTGAGGTCATGTGCGTTGGAATGAATAGGAGATTGGGACGATTACATCTGTTTGGTAGAGTTTGCATAGAACAACAGTTGGCATGCTAGCATTAAGTGTGCTTCATTCAAGATGTTGTATGGCAGAAAGTATCGTGCCCCAATCTGCTGTGATCAGGTTGGTGAGAAAACACTTGAAGGACCAGAAATGATTGAGTTGACCAACGAGAAGGTCGCTGTAGCTAAGCAGAAATTGCAAGAAGCACGATCACGTCAGAAGAGTTATGCCGACAAGCATCGTAGGGACTTACATTTTAACGTAGGAGATCACGTCTTTCTTAAGGTATCGCCGGCACGTGACGTTAAGCGTTTTGGAATCAAAGGGAAGCTCAGTCCTCGATTCATCTGACCGTTTGATGTCATTGAGCGAGTCGGTGAAGTATCTTATCGTTTAGCGTTACCTCCGCAGCTTTCCCACGTTCACGACGTTTTCCATGTGTCCTTACTCAAAGGGTACAAGTATCATCCCCTTCACATGGTTCAGTATCCACTGGAACAAATTCGTGAAGATATTACCTTTATAGAGGAACCCGAACGAGTTCTTGACAGGCAAGAATGAGTCATGAGGAAGAAGACGATTCGATTCGTCAAAATCCTTTGGAGGGATCATACCGAGCGGGAAGCCACTTTGGAGACCGAGGAGTCTATCCGAACTTCTTACCCTCATTTCAAGTTTTGAATACGGGTATGTTCCTCTTTTTTAGTTTACTTTATCTATAATTCGGCGACGAATTATTCTTTTTAGGGGGGAAGAGTTGTAAAACCCACATGCTTTTACCATAAATAGTACCCTTAGTATCGTACGTACATGATTAAAACTTTTCTTTTATAACATGAACACGTTTCACGAACGTAAATTACAAGAACTACGTACGTGTTATTACACGATAAGTATTAAGTATGTATTAATGCACGATAATTATTATCAATAATAATTATAATCACGAACATGAAGTCATGAACGTAATAATCACGAACGTATAATTAGGTATTTACGTAATTATTATTACGACTACGTACACGTATATATTATAACACGAACATTTAATAATAACGTCACGTAAATACAAGCACACGAACACATAATAATTTAGAACACGAAATAGCTACGGGTTTCCCTTGGTGGGCCCTGGTAGCCGCGACACACAAAGAAGGAGGGGCCCAGCCCATTTGTTTTATTAAGTAAACAAATAATATAAACATTATTCATTCACAGTAAATTTTTAGAAAAGTAAAAACCCTAAAACCCTCTTCCTTGCTCCTTAGGCTGGCGGCTACATCACCAAAACAAGGTGATTGGTTGATTTTAATCTAACAAATCACAAGAACGTGTTCGTGTATTCAAGATCTATTGATTCCACGTGTTTGGCAATCCGAAAACCTTTCTTTTTATTTTATTTTTATGTTTTATGCATGTATGATCATGGGGTTTAAAAACACAAGAATTAAAACAAGTAAAACCATGGTAGGCAAATAATACAAGGGTGTTTTCGGGTTTGGTGTTCGGCCGTCACACAACCGAGAGCCATGAGGCTCTCGGCGTCGTTTGGTTTGCACCACCACTCGAGACTCATGTCTCGGTGGTGGGTCTCGGTCAACAGCAGGGAAACAAGACACCCCGACATGCGTCGGGGGTGTCTTGTGGTTCGGTTTGTCTCGGCAGCCACATAGCCCACCACCAGCCAGGGGGAACCCACCGCAGGCAGCAGGGGGACCACTAGCTGCGGCCAGTGGGAACTTTGGTGACGTCAACGGCTGGGCCGAGAGGGCAAGACCACCGGCTACAGCCGGTGGCAGTAGGCCGAAGGTACGGGCAACCGGCTTAGGCTGGTTTGCCACTATTTTTGGGGTTTGGTTCGGGCCGGCTCATGGGTTCACGGGTCCGGTTCACGACATGCTTTTTAATAAAAATACATGGGTTCGGTTTATTATTTTTACAAGTTTATTTATTTACAAGTTAATTAAATTAATTTAACATGTCATATAATTAATTTAGTTAAAACATGGACTTAGGTTTATTATTATTAATTAATAATACATGATTTTAACCTAAGTATTTATTTATGTAATTTAGACTATAGTAATTAATTAATTATTAAAACATGGCATATAATTAATTAATTTTCATGACTTAGGTTATATTAATATAAATATTAATACATGTTTTAACCTAAGTACTATACACACTTTAAGTTAATTAAATCATGATTATATTTAATTAAATCGTATGACATATAGTTTATTTTAATTAACATGTTATAATTAATAAAATATACTATTAATCACATGACTTAGTATATTTAATCAGTAAAACTTAAGCTTATCTTATTAGCTTAATAATCCAGCTTATTTCTAATTATGGAAACTTTTTATTTCGGGAACTTACTATTTTTGGAAACTTTCTATTTTTAGAAACTTATCTATTTTAAGCAGTTAATCTATTTTTGGAAACTTTCTATTTTAGGAAACCTGCTTTTTTTAGAAAGTTACTTATTATTACACAACAAGTATAATAATACAAGAAATACAAGTAATACTTAATCAGAATATCCAGAATACATGATAAACACAACATAACATTAAAATCAGTAAAACATGACATGAACAAATAAAACAAGCTAAGTCACGATATAAAACCAGTTACGTACTCAGTAATCATAATACTTATACACGTATACTATTTATGTAGCATTAGTGAGATCGAAGTAGGACTCTCTTCCGTTCGTCTTCTTCGTTCACTGGACATAAGGTACGGATTCTCCGTCCTTTCAGTATGGACATTTTTCCTTATTAGGATTCCCCGTATGCGGCCAACTATTTTCCAAGTATATGTTTTATATGTTTTGATTTGCTTATGTTTAATTTAAATGCCTAAGCCATATACATGCATGACCAGTTTCACCTAGTTATGGAGGTACCATAACCATAACACTAGAGGCACCAGTGTTATGACTTCACCACGGCGGAGTGATAGCTCGTGGCGTCCCTTTCATCTTTTTTCCATATTATTATGTTATCATGTGGGGCGTATGGGTGCATCCTAGGTTACATGTTTTTAACAGATTATTCAGGTGAATGTGGTGTGTGGCTTGCATCCTTCACAAGGAGCTGATCCCTCCTACCCAAACTTATATTAATTAGAGGCAACCCCTCTAATTGCATGATGAGGTCACCCCTCTAAGTATTCATGCACGTTGATATTTCATGACCTATATTGGCTTAATGGTTAACATGTTAAACAGTTTTCATATGATAAACATAAGGCTTTTCAAACTATAAAACCAGTTTTACTAAGTTACACTAGGTTTTCCAGGACTTAATCAATTCCACTGCTATATGTTGTATATGCTTATGTTATTCATTCTATGCTTGTATATCCGTGCACTGAGCGTTATGCTCAACCGTTTTCCTTTCATGTTCCCAAAACGGCAGGTACTCAGGGATGCTCGTAGACTCTAAGCGTACGTGTATATGGATTGGAAGCTTTCTAGCCTTCATTACTTATTGCTTATCATCATACTTTTTGCTACTTGTTTCCATGGACATAGTTTAGTCCTTTTCCTTTACAATACTTATGTTTGTGTGTGATGAGCTTATACTTTGGGGTACCGATGTTTTTTCCGGTATTTCCTTTATGGTCATGTAATGTTAAAGACATTTATCCTTGTATACTTTGATGACACGCCATAATAATGCGTGATATTCCATTTACCAAAATAGGGTGTTACAAATCAAGAGGCGTTAATTAAACAAAACTCCAAGTTTATAAAGTTTAACAAAAACGCACATTGCATTGATGAGATGCTAAGTTTTCAAAGAGATAGTAAATATAAAACAGGACTGGGTTCGGAAACAAGATACACCTTCTAGCTCGGAAACAACACCATAAAACGACAAGATAAATGTCCCTGTAAAATCTGTCATAGAGCCTTACGTACCCCGCGGACCCTTTCTACACAAGGGTCCGCCACCCTAAAAAGGGCCCGTGGGTTTGACAGAGCATCAGAAACAAAATCGTGCCGTATTGTGGTTGTATCCAGCAAACCAAAACAAATAAATCCAGAAATACATAATGCAAATACTAGAAACCTGGAAAGAAACATTAAAGCTAGAAATGTCTAATCTCGACCAAGACCATCTTGTCCTAAACGTCTATTTCCAAGAAGTGACCAGGAGTAATAGGAAGGTATAGTAGAGTGCCATTCAACTATGACAATCAAAATCAATTCTCAATGGGATATTTGGTACCATGGGATGTATTTGGCAATACTCTAGTTGGAATTGCTATGAACCCAAACGGACCCATGGGACAATAGGGACCAAACGCTTGAGTTTTATAATGTGTAGATATGCTTGAATGCTGGACTTGAACCGGATGAATGGATCAAGGACATCGGTTTTTCAAGACACATGACGGGTAATAGGAATCTCTTCAGTACATACAACCTACGGACGGAGGTAATGTTATTTTTGATGGAAACGTTAAAAACAAAATCATTGGCAAATGTATGATTCCTAATGACCACATGACCATAGATAATGTTGCTCATGTCAAAAACTTAGGATTTAATCTACTTAACATAAGTCAAATTTGTAGTAACAAATGCAAATTTCTCTTTGAAGAAAATGGTAGTAAAATACTAAAAGATGGCATAACCATAGCAAAAGGAATTAGGAAAAATAACATATATGTGATGAAATTTGACTCATCCAAGGACGCCATTTGTTTGACCACAATAGATGACACCTCTACCCTATGGCATAGGCGTCTTGGTCATATCAACATGGGCCTTTTACAATCCTTGGTTAGCAAGGATCTTGTTAGAAATTTACCGAAAGTAAAATATTAACAACAATTTTGTGATGCGTGTAAAATGGGAAAACAAACACACTCAAGCCACAAGGTTAAAAATGTTGTGTCTACATCTAGGTGTCTAGAACTTTTGTATATGGATTTGTTTGGTCCATCCGCGGTGCAAAATTATGGAGGTAATATCTACACTTTGGTCATCGTTGATGATTACTACAGATTTACATGGACAAAATTCTTGAAAACAAAAAATGAGGCTTTTGATCATTTTGAGATTTTAAGCAAGAAAATTGAAAACCAACTAGATTGTCGTATTGTGTCAATTCGAACGGATCATGGTAGAAGTTTGAAAATGAGGCACAATTTGGAGCATTTTGTGACACCAAGGGTATCACACATAATTTCTTGGCTCCTAGAACACCTCAATCAAACGGTATAGTAGAATGTAAAAACCGAACACTTCAAGAATGAGTAGAACAATGCTAAATGAGTCAGCTATGCCACCAAAGTTTTGGTGTAATGCAGTAGATACTTCTACATACATTGTTAACCGTGTCTTAATTATACCATTTCTTGATAAAATACCTTATGAACTATTAAAAGGAAGAAAACCTACCATTGGGTATTTTAGAGTGTTTGGATGCAAATGTTTTATTCTTAACACTAAGGATTATCTCACCAAGTTCGACCCAAAGTTGTACGAAGGAATTTTCATTGGATATTCTCAAAATAACAAAGCTTACATAGTCTTAAATAAGAAAACCATGTCTGTCGAGGAATCATTGAACATAACCTTCGCCAAAAGTCCACCTCCCTCTAGAACATCACATTTGGTAGATGATGATCTAATTGAAAATCAAACTCATAATAAAGTTAATCTTGAATAAAATAAGGGAAATGAACCATTAAACCTTGAACCTTTAAACATCAAAGAACCAAAAGGTCAGCCTCTAAACAACGTCATTGGTAAACTAAATGAAAGAACCTTAAGGTCATAAGCTTAAAATGAAAGACACTTCTTTTGCTTTGTATCTCAAATTGAACCTAATAATGTAAATGAGGCTATCATAGACGAAAGTTACGTATTAGCTAAACAAAAAGAATTAAATCAATTTGTGATAAATGATGTTTCGTACTTAGTACCGAGGCTTAAAAATCAAATCGTAATTAGAATAATATGGGTCTTTCGAAATAAACTAGATGAAAACGTCGTTGTGTCCAGAAACAAAGATAGGTTTGTTGCTCAAGTGTATAATCAACAATAAGGTATAGATTATGATGAAATCTATCCCCCGGTTGCTCCGCTTAAGTCCATAAAAATTTTACTTGCTTATGTGTGTGCACATGACTTCAAACTCTTTCAATTGATGTCAAAAGTGCCTTTCTAAATGGTTTCATAAATGAGGAAGTGTATGTTGCACAACCTCCCGCTTTTGAAGACTTTGAAAAACCAAATCATGTTTACAAACTTAAAAAGACTCTCCATGGTCTCAAGCAAGCACTCAAGGCATGGCATGACCGACTTAAGTCTTTTCTAATTGAACATAAATACTCTATGGGTCAAGTGGATAACACGTTGTTCACTAAGAAAAAGGGGTCACATATAATAATTGTCCAAATCTATGTCAATGATATTATTTTTGGGTCTACATGTCAAGAACTTTGTGATGATTTCTCTAAAATTATGCATGATGAATTTGAAATGAGCATGATGGGTGAATTAAAATTCTTCTTGGGCTTACAAATTAAGCAAATGGAGGATGACATTTTATTTAATCAATCTAAATATATCAAAGAAATTCTCAAGAAATATGGATTAGAAGAATCAAAAGCAACACACACACCAATGTCAATGGAAACTAAACTAACCAAAGATGAAATTAACGATTATGTTGATAGTACTAAATATAGAGGTATGATTGGTAGTTTACTTTACCTCACGAAAAGTAGGCTGGATATCATGTTTAGTGTTTGTATGTGTGCTAGATTTCAAGACACTCCAAGTGTATCACATCTTGAAGTCGTCAAGAGAATCTTTACATCAAGGGAACCACTCATCTTGGGCTTTGGTATCCCAAGGGCACGGGAATGGAAACCATTGTCTATGCAGACTCGGACCATGCCGGTGACTATGTCGATAGAAAAAGTACAAGTCATATATGTACTTTTATAGGATGTTGTCTAACCTCATGGTTCTAAAAAAAGCAAACGACACTTGAAATTTCCACAACAGAGGCTGAGTACGTATCAACGGGAAAAGCATGTCAACTAACGTTGTGGATGAAGAAAGTCCTTGTTGATTATGATATCATACTGGACGATGTGACCATCCTTTGTGATAATAAAGGGGCCATTGATCTCAGCAAGAATATCGTTCAACACGTACGAACCAAACACATAGAAATTCCCCATCACTTCCTTATAGACAATGTTCAAAAAGGTAACATCTCTCTATCGAGAAAGTATCTTCCGAGGATAACATAGCCGATATCTTAACTAAACCACTTACGCGTGAACGTTTCAACCTATTAAGGCTAGGATTAGGACTAATAGAGATCTCGTCCTAAAACCAAACACTTGCTGAACTCTACATATACGAACCCCGGTTTTACAAGGGCGGATCCTTTTCCCATAAGGGTCCGCATAAGGGTCCATGATCTGCTGGAGTAGTTCTCTAAGTCAAAACAAATGGCCAAACACCCTAAATCACATATTCCCACTTTTATTTTTTTGCAAAAAACGACCATAACCTCAATTGCATCATTTCTCTAACCCCATTAGGCAAAAACCAACCTTCCAAGTCGTGTTCAATCATCTACGATATATACCTACTACTTAATTCACTTCTTAATTACTTCATTACTCTCAATCTGAGTCTAGAGTTCTATTCCAATTGCACAAAATTGAAATTGGGGTTTTTCTTATAGTTGATTCAATGTATGCATTAGTTGTTTATGATGTTAAAAGCACTTGGTAAATATGATTCTTTCAAAATAAATTGATACACATTACTAAGAATCCCCAATTGATCAAAGTTTTTCAAAAAGCTTTCTCACTACTTAGGTCATGCCGAAAAATTTGCATTATAAATACCAAATATCTAAAAACAATGCTTTAATAATAGAATTTGGACTCATGAACGCTAAAGGAATTGCATAATCAATATGCATTTTTGGTACGTTCATTTGAAGCGACATTAAACTTAAGGAGCGTTTGGGTTATCTCAAAATTAGGCATAAAATGCTTTTCTTTCAAAAAACATTTTGGGTCGAGATAATTGCACCTTCACATTGTTTGCATATAGGCACACACTAAGCATTTCTCTAGTTGTTTCTCAAATTCGTCTAACTTGAAAAACTATGCCTTAGGAATAAGCATGCCTTCCACTTGGACTTATGACTACAAGGACACCGCTAGTTACATTCCCACCTTCCATAAATCCAAACACCTAACTCCCACACAAAAAACCTGTGCAAGGAACCTGAGTAGCGTTTCTTTCACGAAGGTCGAGTTGTTGACCCATATTTCACCAACAACACCAACATTCATGAAACCTTTTCTAGGATCAACTTTGATTGCCTCTTAGACATAGATGAGCAAATTTTCCCCGAATTTGTACTTGCATTCTACATGTCCGTTTATGTAAGCTTTGATACCCTTCTCTTAAACTTTCAAGCAAATGTCCATGACTTCTCCTTCACCTTAGACTGTTTCGGCTAAATCCTTAGGATTCCTAATAATGGAACTTGTTTTTACTCTGACCTTCATTCTCTCATAGCCCTTGATAAGACAAACATCCCCGTAAGTAAGTACAATTATAAACTTGTTAGCAAGGATGTCGTTAGGAGAACTATCTATAACCCCAGAACCCAATCAACTAGGATCTACACTAAAGAGAAGGTGATAAACAAGGATCCATATGGGATGAAAGCCAAGGAGCTCAAATAGGAGTATGTGAAATGGGAAAGAATTTTGCGTTGCAACGCTATGTGCATGGTTGGGAATAAGGACCACATCCATGCATGTCTTAGTTATATGCTTTATACTTTGGACAATGACACACTCTTCAACCTAGAATACTGCATAGCTAATAGGATGTCTTATATCCGAAGCCTTGCTACAACCCTTCTCCCTTATGACATGTTATTAACCCGTCTCTTCAACCACATATATCTAATACTACAAAGTCCTAGTGGTAGATCAGACACCTACACTCTTGTAAACCGTGTCATGAATCCCATTAGCGAGTATAGGGTTCAAAGGCCTTTGGGACCACAAACTAGGGGTAAACAAGATCGTACTCATCCTCCCACTAGCTCATCCACTTCGACTAGTGAAAATGACGGTCTCCCGGACTCTAGGTTGCTACCACTAGAATACCTTAGTCGTCTACCCGAAATCCCTAATGCCTCACCTGAATTCAAGCAAACTAAAGGGATGTTAAAATGTCTCAGACGATTTCTAAGCAAGATGGACAAGAATAAGAAAGGCAAGTGAGATGGTAGTGTGAAATGGTACATGTGGATGATGGTTCATTTTCAAAACAATGGTTGTTTGTAAACATTTCACTTGATACTTTTGTTTGTATCTTTCTTATACTTGCATACTAACTTGTATGATCATGTTGCTAGGATTTGGTACCATCTAATTTGTGCTAGTTGCTAGGTTAATGGCATGTCTTGTCCTTGCACGCAAAACGGTACATTCTCTTGTTCCCTATAGTTCTACTTGCAGCATATACATGTGAAACATTAACCTCAAACATGCTTTCTTGTCAAAATTCAATTTCCGGTTCGAAAATCTCACTTTTCTTCATCCCTTGTTGTCTATCACAACAGGTATCAGACCCACACGGAGCCTTTCTCCAAAAAGGTCCGCCACCCATAAGGGTCCGAGGATCCTCCCTCCAAACGAATTTTTAAAATTTTTCAGTGTTCTTAGTCGGACCCTTGCGGACCCCTTTTCAAAAGGGTCCGTGTACCTACAGCTTTCATGAAGTTCTTCATCATTGTTATTATTAAATGCCCCATTTCCCTAAACAATTCCCTCTTCTATTAGTTTGACCTTCATCAGTCAAAGTCTGCACATTAACTCTTCTAATCATTTCTTTCTCTTCCAATTCAACTCCATCTTCATTAATTCATAAAGTTTCCTAAATCTTCTATTTAAACTCCCACACTATCATCACCTTTCTCATCACCTCTCATACTCTCTTATCCACACCACCAACTCCAGAAATTACTCAAAAACAACATGACTAAAACCTCAAAATCTTCAAACATCCTAACCTCTAGGAGAACCATCCGTCTTCGTGTAAGACAATGTTGCAGCGCTCCTCAAACTAACTCACCACAACCAACCAATACTTTCTCTAACAATGTCTCACCTCTAAACAAACAAATATCCCAAGCCTTTGGAACCATGTTAAGACACTCAAGGTCTCCTAAGATACCTCCTTCAACTAAGACTCCCATAGCCACAACTCCACCACTCGCACCTACTCATCCACCAACAATCATCTAGTTCATCGTAGTGATTAAAGTACACCTCTGATCGTTCACCTCTAATGTGACACATTCCCTCCCAGTTTGATCAACGGGATCAGTCGGCTAGAGAGCTGGGTAACCTCTCCAACACGAACCACCATACTACAACCTGTGGAGTTGTTTGCAACACCTCCCACTTCGCCAAATCCCTACTTAGAGAACATCGAGGAAGCACCACCATGTTCTCAAGAACCTTTTCTACCTCTTCAATCAACAAACCGCACCTTAGTCTACCTATCTCAAACACCCCTTTCTCAAGACCTTCAATCCATTGACGGTCTCTCTCTTCCATCAGACGACTCTCCATATATCCCATCCTTCAAGGGAATCAATGACTCCCATTGGAATGGACTATCACCAATGGCTAAATAATTTCCATACTCACACTCACTTTATTCCCCTACAAGTGTTCTTCCACCTGCTCAACAACGACAAGCACACCAAAATGAGCTCAATCACCTTTATGATTTCACCGATATGGTGAATGTGCACCTTCATTAGGCGAAATATCTCAACAACTTCACAAGTCCTTTCTCTCCAACTCCTCAAACCACACACCATGATATCCCAAACACCAACTCACCTCATGCATGTGCCATTGTCACTATATAAAAACCCTTGTCGCGGATTTTTATGATGAAATGTGGTTCATTTTGAATAACATCCTTCAAGGGATTAATGCCCTCCTACACCCACCATCTCAGTAGAACCTTGGTCGTGAAATTCAGGCCTTATCTCTTTAGCTTTTATGTCTGTCCCAGAGAATCACGGACCCCTTTTAATTTAGATCCATCTCACAAAAAGGGTATGTGACCTACTGTTCTTGTTTTCTTCTTCATTTTTCCACTTTCTAGTCTTGTATTTTAATTCTTGTTCAAATGTTTCACATGCTAAATGTTGTAATTTTACTTGTGCAAAATGAATGAACCCATATTTCTTTTCTTATTAATGCTTGTGTTCATGTGTGCTAATGCTTTCTCTAACAAATGTTATGTCAATGCTATGTATCTCTCGTCTTTCCTCTATGTCTAACTTTCTTTTACAAGTTTTAGGCATATTCTCCACATTTTCTCTTCATGATTACAGCATGACACAGGGGGGGGGGCATTCATGAAATGAATTTTTTCTATATGTTAATGAATTCTTTCCTTGTATGTCCTCAAAGAGCATGTGTTGGGTCTTGCATCTACTCTTTCTCCACTATCTATCTTCTAACTCTCTTTTGTAGGATTTTCATAATCCATGTTTGCCGGTTCTCTAAATTAGGGAGAGTATAAACCGAGGGGGAGACGATGGAAATAAAATTTTCTATCTAGATTTCTCTCTTCTATCTAAATCTATCTCTCAAATTATTTTTCCATCTAAACCTTCCTTTTTATTTCGACAAAAAAGGGGGGGGAAGAAAATATAAAATAATATTTCTAAAAACTTATGTGTTGTTCTTAATCACCAACTAAAAATTTGTTTATGTTTTGTCTTCAACAAAAGGGAAAGATTGTGAATACAAATATTGTATTAAAACGATGTTTATATATAAATCACTCTTAAGTTTTGTTAACGACAAAACATCAAATATATTTTTACGTTTGTGTTACAAACAACACTAAAGCTTTAGATCAATGATTTTATGTTTCTAACTTTTGTAAAAAGTTTTCTACACTTAT
The DNA here is from genome assembly GCA_025667525.1 of Glebionis coronaria. NCBI lineage: Eukaryota > Viridiplantae > Streptophyta > Magnoliopsida > Asterales > Asteraceae > Glebionis > Glebionis coronaria. The sequence continues at coordinate 103,727,096 of CM046879.1, forward strand.
AAGCGTTTGTGTGTAAACTCAAAATGTGTAAAAACACATTTCTCTCTCCATATCTCTGATATAACAAAGTCAACCCATGTCTAATATTGTTTGAGTGTGATCTTGGACAAGGTATTTATGAGGCAACCAAATTCAGACCTCACGGACCCCTTTGTAAAGGGGCAGACCCTTTTGGTAAAAGGATCCGCGGGGTCCAAGTATTGCTGATGAATTTGGCTATAAATACCAAGCAATCTCCAAGATTCAAAATCACCCCTATTCTATCTAATCTCTCTAAACCCGTGATTATCTCTAACATTCTAACATATATTCTTCTCTTACTTCTTGCCTCTTAAGATTTAGATCCTTTGTCTTCTTAAAGATCATTTACAAGAATTCTATCTCGAAGCTTTGACCCTTCAAAGTTTATATTGCGTGATTGTGTTAAGTGTTATCTATACAATCACAATTGTTATACCCATTCATCTACTACTTGTGTGATAGTGTGGTTAGTATTTTAGTCCTTAAAATACATAGTGTGAAGGGAGTTGTAGTAGTCGTGTAAAAGAACACGACATCCTAACTTAGGTGTCAGTAAAGATTGTAAGCCACGTGAAAGGGTTTCTCCACCGGTATAAAGGAGATTGTTGACTAGTGAAAGTTGAACTCTCGAGTGGATACTCGAGGAGTTGGAGTAGGGGCAAGATAAGTGAGATCTTGCTAGGCTGAACCACTATAAATCCTTGTGCATTGTGGTTTGATTTATTCTTTCTCTATCTCTATTATATAATCAATCATACTTGCATATCCTCACTAATCACATAAAAAGTTTCAAAGAAACTAAATCTAATCGAAAAAATATTCAACCGCCCTTTTAGTTTTCCATAGGTTGTTCATGTCTGGTGTCAGCATGTTGTCATGGGTTGCATGGTAACGGATACCTTCGGTCCTTATGACTTCTCAGGGTTTGGTTGTGTGTTGGTTAGGAGGCTGGTTGATGATGGTGATGTTGGATTAGGATTGTTCGTGGTAGTATGGGGTAGGGAGAGGGGAAATCTCGAAACTCTTGGGGTTGTGTAACATGTGGGTATCACGTGACCTACATTGTTATTACATTATTTTTTGAGTGATGTTGGTTTGGAGTAGCGGGTGTGGCATCTTATGCACATACGTTGTTGGGGGCATCTCAAGGGTGTTCTTATTTTTGGGAGTGGAAGTACATATAATGGAATAACATGCATGATTATGGGTTCTTTGGTACTTCGTCTTATGGAAGACTAGTAGCAGTTTTGCTTGTTTCATGAGTAGGATGGACTAATATGGGGATTTATAAGTCAGAAACATGTGTACTTTTAAGTTTTTAATCTATTTATTGATTTCACAACTTATTTGGTAGTCATAAGAGTGGGTTGTCACTCTTATGTAGGAATTTTAGTAGTTGCACATTGTTTGTTTGCATGATTGTAGCCAATGTAACGGGACGTCATGTTAGGACTTCACCTACATCCGATTGTACTTCAACATTTTTTGGCGTAATATATTTTATTGGGGTATGAATTCCCTTTTACCTAAAAAAAGAACAAGTTCGTGTTATATTCTGCAATCCGAGATTATATAAATTGTTATAAAAGTTGTATCACTTAATTTTGTTGTATTATTATTATTATTTTTATGTTTTAGTTAACGAATAGAGATTTTCATCTCTTAATTGTTTGTATTAAGGGTTGTATAGTATATTATAAAGGTTATATTATTTAATTTTTTGTAATTAATGAATAAAAAGTTCTAATCTTTTTATATGTAATATATATGTACTGAAAATGTCACCTACGAGTAATAAAGTTTTATGGGTGTTCCATCTAAGTTACTCAGATAGTCAGATTTTATTTTAATTACAAAATCATCCAAGTTCACTATTGTACTATTGATGTGTAATTATTTAGAAAGAAAACCATGTTTAAAATATTCAAATGTGCATTTTTTGTTTTATGTTATTAGTAATAAATATCCACCCTGATTAAGGTGCAAGCAATCGACAATGGGAACCATGCATTTTTGTAAGAGAAATTTCTTGTCTTGGTCATGTTCTCACTTACTTTGTCGTGAACTGGTCACTTTTCATCCTCAGTCCAAAAATGATCATGCTCTACCTCTCTATTGCTCTACCTAGTTCTATGATAGAGACACGTGTTTATTTTTTAATTAATAAAGGATATATGATTTAACAATTTGTCTTATTAATAATATGGTAAAAAAGTCCAAAATACCCTTATCTTTTATTTTTTATTTCTCTTTATTAACACTTATTTCCAGATTTCGGTGACATCATCACCACTCAGCTGCTCCACCACCCCTGCTTTACTTCTCCACCACCATCGCTCTACTACTCCACCACTGATTGCTCTACCACCACCATTCTAGTGATGCACCACACATTTAAAATAATACCAACCGTTTCAACATCTTCATATTTTTTTACTAAAAAACATATACTCATGTTTAACACCACCATTCTAGTCATGCATCAATTATACGTAGATACTAGAATATGTAGATATCAAACGGTCAATTATATATGATACAAGTTTACAACTTATCTGTATGTATAACACTCCAATATATACATTCAGTATAAACGAGTGAACCATTTAGGTGGTGTTTGTTTGATTAAAATGTTTTTGCTCTGAATCTAACGATTACATCTTAGTGGTAAGAGTTGGTCATAATATCTGAGTCTGAATGAAATAATGTTGTTTTTTTAACAATTGTCTAAATCGTTTTAATTGTCTAATTTTTAAATATATATTCACAAACACATGGTCTGAATTCCTTTTGCCAACAAACATGTTCACTTATCATTTTAATTAGTCGGTTCACAAAAAACTAGCTCGATTACTTATCTAACTAACTAGAAAGTTTCAACTTAATTCTCAATTTTGTTTGTAAACCAAAAAATAATGCCAATACTTATACAACCATTTAGCCCACAAAACAAATTCAAAAAGTGATTATACTAATTTCACCCTTTTAATTGTGTTGTATTTTTAGGCCCAATCGAGGAAAGCATAACTTATGAGAATGACCCAAAAATAAATAACCTAGTATAACCATAATCCAACTTTCACCTATCACACTTCCAGCCACCACACAACATATCATGTACAAAATTTTTTTCTAGTTATTTCTCCAAAACACTTCCAACCACCAGACAACATATCATGTACAAAACATGTCTCTAGTTATTTCTCCAAAACAAATATGCGAATCTATCTAATAGCCATTCAAGACCCATTAATCTTTTGGTCGTACTACTAGCCATTCAAAACCCACGATTGTTTTGGTCATCTCTCTTTTGAATAACAGAAGAACAACACACAAATCCTCATCTATATGGATTACCATTTATAAATACGAAATGGGTTTTCGCATTTGTTGTAATTCGAACCTAAGTAATTTTGAAGGGTGATGTAAAAGGGTGTTAAATGCCAGTGTGTGATCTCCAGATTTGGCCAAGTAAGAGGTTAAGCATCTCATCGCATCTGAATAACAATAAAAAAAACGAACAATCATAATGTCTGACCGTGTCTGAATGGTCAGACGTCAAAGACGGTCAAATGTTTTTTTTTGGAAAACAAAAACACACCTTAGTTAAATAGTAGGCTGTCACATGATCCAAATGATCATAATGTTGAGGAAGTTGCTGGCCTAAAATGATCAAGTTGTCACATGAGCAATATGACCACGGACGTAACGACAGTTATTGCTACATTGCCAACTTGCTATAATATCTTATGCCCATATTCACTATTATCAAACATCGCGATTGCTAACACCCCACAAGTGAAATGCGAGTCTACTACCTTGTTAAAATAAGAAGAAAAGTGGATGATATAAAAGATGACACCATAGAAAAAAAGTTATCCAGAATATGAGAGTGTCGTCGGAATCTGGAAATGAAGATGATGATATAAAGATAGGTGAGGTAGGTGGGAAAGTTAGGTGATACGATAAAGATGCAAATAATATATACAAGAGAAGGTTATCTTGGATTTTTGATGGGTAGTTCAGTTATTGGTGGGCCACGAAAATAATATCTAAAAAATATCACGTGTCGATCATCTAATATTGTAGAACAATAGAGCTGATAGAGCATGACTATTTTAAGAGCAAAGATGAAAAATTAGAACACGACAGATGATGTGGGAACATGACTAAAACCGAAATTTTTAATTTTCGAAAACCACGATTCATATATGTAGACTTGTCAAGCGGCTCAAACGCCGTACTTGCTATAAAACACTATTTCATTTTTTTGCATCCAATGTTTGTCATGCCAAAAGCACGAATCACCAGACAGTGTTACGCTACCGAACGACATGATTTGGTTACACGCAAGTCTTGCTCAAGGCGCATTAAAAGTGTTCAAGATAATGTTACCGCAAGACACAATGATGCTTTAAATTATATTGAGCCCTTGGTGATATACTTGGAAATTTATTTTTAGAATTGGTCTTGGGAAAATAAGGAGATTGTAGGATTGACTTTCACATGTTCGCCCGATAGTTTTTAAGTATTGATCGATTGGAAGCCGTATTTGGTATTTGAATTTGAGTTGATCGTTTTGTTTAAGTTTAGAAAAACGACTTTTTTGAAGACTAGAAGTAATCTATTATGGTGGAGTCGATCAATTTGTTTTGTTTTTCTGTTTGAAGATTTTATGATTTTGGATTTGGAATAGTCGGTTATGGACTTATGGTGGAGCATTGGTAATTGTGATCGAAATGTTTTTGGTTTTTCGTTAGGATATAGTTATTCAACTTATAAGTTTCGAACTTGAATTTAGTATTTGAAGATCGATTTGGTACTTGAAGACTTGGTTCAAGTCGTTTGAAGTTTGTTTGATCGTTTGAAATTTGTCAATTTGGAAATTTAGATCTTCTTTCATCGGACTTTTGAAGTTAGTTGCCCGAATTTGATTGTCTTTGGTGAAGATCGTTTGGGCTGATTTGTTTGCATGTTTGACCGAGTTTGAATTTGTCGGTTAACATTTGATTGTTCGTTTGAAGAAATCGACGTCTGATTTGGTTTAGTTTGCTTTGGATAGTTTTCAGGTTTGATCATTTGAATTAGCTTTGGATCATTTTCAGATTCGATCATTTTGATTAGTTTGGATCGTTTTCAGATTCGATCATTTGGATTAGTTTTGGATCGTTTTCAGGTTTGATCATTTGGATTAGCTTTGGATTGTTTTCAGATTCGATCATTTGGATTAGCTTTGGATCGGTTTCAAGTTCGATCATTTGGATTTGCTTTGGATCGTTTTCAGATTCGATCATTTGGATTAGTTTTGGATCATTTTTGGATTAGGTCGTTTGTTTGAATTTGGCTAGTATCTGATGCAGAAGATCAAGAAGAGTCTAGAAGCAATCTCATTTAATAAATATAAGTCTTTTGGATTGCTAAATTTAAGTCAGACAGTTTTTTTCATAAGTCATTTGAGAGGTCTTTGTGAGTCTATATATTTCCTAGTTCTTGGCAAACATAAGGTAGATTATTAGCTACTACTCTCAATCATTGTAATAAGCTTTTAAGCTTGAATTACCTAAATAAAGCTGCTGTCCAGTATTCTCCTTCAACTCCCCTATTGTTCCTCTTAACTCTATAGCTACTGCTGCACCAGTTGGTATCAGAGCGGTTGTGGTTTGTGTTTTTCTTAATCATGCCTCCTAAACATAGGCAATCGAAAGCAAATACCAATGTACACGGCGATCCAAGAGAAGAGGTAAATGAGCTAAGGAGGCAAGTAGAGATTCTGACCCAGCGTTTGGCCCAACTCGAACCTTCTCAAGATGAAGAAGAATTCGAGTCAGACGATGCCTTCCAAAACCCATTTCATAGGCATGCTCGTCAACGTGAACCACCTAGGCGTAATGATCGTAGGTGGGAGGCTAGCATCAAGGTCGAAATTCCAGAATTTTCTTGAACCTTGAAGGCCGAGGAGTTCGTTGATTGGTTAAACACCGTTGAGCGGGTGTTTGAATTTAAGGATGCTCCTAAAAACAGGAAGGTAAAATGGGTAGCTATCAAGTTGAAGGGTCGGGCATCTGCTTGGTGGGAACAACTTTAATTGATGCAAGAAAGAAGAGGAAAACAAAAAATAGTAAATTGGGACAAGATGAAAAAGAAGCTCCAAGAGATTTTTCTTCCTTTTAATTATACACAAACAATGTTCCAGCGTTTGCAAAATCTAAGGCAAGGAAGCAGGTCTGTGGAGGAGTATACCGAAGAATTCTATAAGATGGTAGCACGTAACGACTTATCAGATAGTGAACAACAACTTGTTTCGAGGTACTTGGGTGGGTTGTGACAAATTATTCAAGATGTGCTCTGCCTCTACACATTCTGGACAGTTTCTGAGGTATACCAAAGGGCTTTAGCCGTAGAGAAACAACAAACAAGATCTGAAAATCGTAGTGGGGATCACAAAGCAAATTTGCTGGCCCGAAGCAACCTGAAAATGGTGCTAAAAGTTCAGATGATGTTGGTATGTCCAAGAGACCAACTACAGAGCGTGGAAGTGGAGGAGTTGGAAACACTAGTGGTTCATCGACCAAAACCTTTAAATGATTTAAGTGTGGGGAACCTGGCCATAGATCTTCAGATTGTAGAAAAGAAAGGGGTAAGCAACTAATGATAGAAAATGAGAAGCTTGAAAGATATGATTATGAAGATGAGGTAGAGTATAATGCTGAACCACGTTATGATGAGGATGAAGAGTCCGAAGACAATTTTGTCTATGGTGATGTTGGACAGATGCTTGTTATTCGAAAGAGTCTTTTGCTGCCAAAAGAAGAAGAAAAGAATGAATGGCTTCGAAGTAACATCTTCCACACAACTTGTACCATCAAAGATAAGGTATGTAATCTCATAATTGATAGTGGAAGATGTGAAAATGTTGTTTCACGGGATGCTGTAGAAAAACTAAATTTAAAATTAGAAAAGCACCTAAAACCGTATAAGTTGAGTTGGTTTAAGAAAGGAAACGAAGTGAATGTGGATACTCGTTGTTTGGTTTCTTTTTCAATTGGGCAGAAATACTTTGATAATGTTTGGTGTGATGTAGTTTCGATGGATGCTTGCCACATCCTTCTTGGAAGGCCTTGGCAGTTTGATCGTTGTACAATCCATGATGGTAGATCAAATACATACAGCTTTAATAAAGACAATCTAAAAGTGACATTGGTTCCATCAAAAGAAGTTGGCCTCACTAAAGCAACTAAAAGGAGCAACGATAACCTTCTTTCAATCTCTAACTTCATGGAAAATGTTGATGAATCTGGAATAATGTTTGCATTAGTGGTCCGTGAGGGAGAAACTCCTTTCTCAGCCGACCATTTAGTAAAGTCGCTTCTTGAAAGGTATGCTGATGTGATGCCGACAGGACTTCCGTCGAGGCTGCCACCGATGAGGGATATTCAACATCAAATTGATCTCATTCCAGGTTCAAGCTTGCCTAATAAACCAGCCTACCGCATGAGCCCAAAGGAGCACGGAGAATTACAACGCCAAGTAGAAGAAGCCATAGGAAAGGGATTGATAAGAGTAAGCATGAGCCCTTGTGCTGTGCCCGCACTTTTAACTCCTAAGAAAGATGGGTCGTGGCGCATGTGTGTTGATAGTCGTGCAATAAATAAAATCACAGTAAAGTACCGTTATCAAATCCCTCGCCTAGATGACATGTTGGACCAGCTTGATGGTGCAAAGGTGTACTCAAAGATCGATCTGCGAAGTGGGTATCACCAGAATCGCATACGACCAGGTGATGAATGGAAAACAGCTTTTAAGACGCGAGAAGATTTGTATGAATGGCTAGTGATGCCATTTTGGCTATCTAATGCCCCGAGTACTTTTATGCGAGTCATGAATCATGTCCTAAAACCATTTCTTCAAAAGTGTGTTGTTGTATACTTCGATGACATCTTGATTTACTCACCCTCATTCGAAGAGCACAAACAACACTTGGAAAAGGTGCTCGAGACTTTAAGGCAAGAGAAACTTTATGTGAATTTAAAAAAATGCATCTTTGCAACTTTAGCGGTGCTATTTCTTGGGCTTGTTATTTCTGATGAAGGAATTAAAGTAGATGAATCCAAGGTTCGAGCTATTGTTGAATGACCTACACCTCGTTCCATCCATGACGTTCGAAGCTTTCATGGTCTAGCGTCCTTTTACCGACGATTCGTTCATAACTTTAGCAGTCTAGTATCTCCAATTACCGAATGCATGAAGGGTAAATTGAAGTTTTGCTGGACTCCAGAAGCTAATGAAAGTTTTCAGCTTATCAAGAGGAAAATATCACAGGCTCCGGTTCTCGCTTTACCAGATTTTGGGAAGGTCTTTGTAGTGGATTGTGACGCATCTATGGTCGGAATTGGTGCTGTCTTAAGTCAAGAAGGACACCCGGTTGCTTTCTTTAGTGAGAAACTAAGTGGGCCGAGGCTGAACTATACAACCTATGACGTTGAGTTTTATGCTATAGTTCGAGCTTTGCGGCATTGGCAACATTATCTAATGCACAATGAGTTTATACTGAATTCAGACCATGAAGCACTCAAGTACATCAGTAACCAGCACAAGTTGAGCCCGAGGCACGCAAAATGGGTTAGTTTTCTACAAAACTTCAATTTCACATTGAAACACAAGGCTGGAATTCAGAATAAGGTCGCTGATGCGTTGAGTCGAAGAGCTTCTTACTTATCTGTGATAAGAGCCGAGGTGCAAGGATTTGACACCTTCAAGGAGATGTATTCAGCGGATACCTATTTTGGGCCTGCTATGCAGGAAGTATTAAATGGACAACGTTATGATTATCAAGTTCATGATGGTGTTATTCAGGGGTATGCAATTGTGCATTACAGATTGTTCCTTAAGGGAAAAAGTTGTGGCAGAACTGCACTCCTTGGGTCATTTTGGTAGTGACAAAAGTATCGGGTTGGTGGAAAGGAAGTATTTTTGGCCGAAACTGAGACGTGACGTTACCAGACATGTAGAGAGGTGCCAAGTATGCCAACGCTCAAAAGGAGTCTCCACTAATGCAGGACTTTACACTCCTTTACCGGTCCCATCTTCTCCTTGGAATGATGTGAGCATGGATTTCGTTCTTGGACTTCCGTGTACTCAAAGGCGAAAAGATTCTATTATGGTGGTGGTAGATAGATTCTCAAAAATGGCTCATTTTATACCGTGTCGCAAGACCATGGATGCATCAAATGTTGCAGATCTTTACTTCAAAGAAGTTTTTCGTTTGCATGGTCTACCTCTCACTATAACTTCAGATCGTGACCCTAAGTTTATGGGGCACTTTTTGAGAACCTTATGGAAGAAAATGGGTACTCAGTTGTGTTTCAGCACCGCATATCATTCCGAGACAGATGGATAGACAGAAGTTGTAAACAGAAGTTTGGGAAACCTATTAAGGTGTTTGGTAGGAGACAAACCAAAGCAATGGGATTTAGTTCTCCCATTTGCTGAATTTGCATACAACAACTCAAAGAATCGAACAACACAACGAACTCCATTTGAAGTTGTTTACGGACTTAGTCCAAATAACATTATCGATTTGGCCCCAATTCCCAGCTCAAAGGACACTAGCGTGAAGGCTGATGAGTTTGCTCAACATATCAAGAACACCCATGAGCAAGTTAAAGCACATATTGAAATCAATAATGCCAAATATAAGGCTGCTGCTGATTTACATCGTCGAAAGGTTGTTTTTGAAGAAGTTGATTTTGTATGGGTTGTTTTGACCAAGGACCGAATACCCGCGGGAGTAAATGTCAAGTTGCATGATCGAAAATTTGGTCCGTGTAAGATTATAAGGAAAATCAATGACAATGCTTACCAGCTGGAATTACCAAGTCATCTCAATACGTCAGATGTGTTCAATGTCAAGCATCTGATCCCGTTTAAAGGCGATCGTCATGGCATTAACAACTCGAGGACGAGTTTTCTTCAATCGGGAACGACTGATGCAGCAGATCAAGAAGAGTCTAGAAGCAATCTCATTTAATAAATATAAGTCTTTTGGATTGCTAAATTTAAGTCAGACAGTTTTTTTTCATAAGTCATTTGAGAGGTCTTTGTGAGTCTATATATTTCCTAGTTCTTGGCAAGCATAAGGAAAATTATTAGCTACTACTCTCAATCATTGGAATAAGCTTTTAAGCTTGAATTACCTAAATAAAGCTGCTGTCTAGTATTCTCCTTCAACTCCCCTATTGTTCCTCTTAACTCTATAGCTACTGCTGCACCAGTATCTCTAGCGTTTGGAAATGGTAAATTTGACTTTGAAGATGAATGATTCGTTTTGGTTTGAAGTTTCGATCCAAGTTGAAGTATGGTCCTACTTAAGAGCTAAAGTCAAGGTGGAGATTGTTAGAGTTTGACTTTACCCTAAGGATATATTAGTAATTTTGGTCATAAGGGTAGTTTGATCATATTTCTAGTATCTTAAGGTTTAAGTTCTTCGGGCCTAAGATATATGTTGTCGGTTTGTTTTCTATATATATATTTTGTACTCACACTTTCGTAATCAACTAAACACCACAATGTAAAACTCCTCTGATTTTGATAATACAACAGGAGCTTCTTTTTGCTTCCACTGATATTATTTGTTCTGCTGCTATTGTTTGATGTTTGTTTGCGATGTGCCTTTGTTTATCAGCCCCTAATCCTAACAATATGTACTGCAATTAACCCAGAAAATCAACTGCCACATAAGCATAGCGCCAACAAACATTCATTGTCGTCGGCTTGGCGCGTAAACTAAGGGTTAGCATCGGTTCAGTACGGACCCAAACCGGCCCAATAACCAAATAAGGAAAAAATGCAAACCTAGAACCAAACCGATATTCGGTTTGGTTTTGGTTTAGTTAGTTCGAACCAAGTAAGGTTCGTTTGAACCGAACCGAGTAAACTGAAATAAGTATACAAAAATGCCACCATAAGCCTCATTTTGATGTAATGTGATTAAGTATTGACAACGTGTGCCTAAAATTTGCATCCTATTCCTCATCATTACAAAATTACATTTGATCTCCTATTTTTCTACTTCCTCTTCTATTCTAACTATATATACAAAGAAATTCCCGCCGTGTTTGGTTTGGTTCCTCATCAAAACCGGTTAGAAAGGAACCCGGTGAATCGTGGGTATTATACAGAATATCTATGGTTAAGTTAGTTGGGGTTAGTTAGCTGTACATAGTCAGGTTATACTCTGCCTTGGCTCTCAGGTCGCCAACTGAAATAAAAACTTTAGCCCACATGGTTCCGAATCATTCCCGATAACACAAACAGCATGACAGCCCATGGCTTCTGATTGTTCTTTTTGTCTTCGAACAATCTTTCAACGGTGAATCACCACCCTGTTTGGCAGGGTTTTTGCAAGCCTTTTTCTAAGGACTATTAGCCCTTTTTCGCTTTACATTACTTCTCAAGATGAGCATTGGTTTCGTTTCTGTTTGTGGTCTCGTAGGCAGCAGCAGGCTTGCAACCTGTAGAATCCATTAAAGGATTTCGATTAAGTGAGTTTTAAGTGTTGCTTCTTACTTCTTTTACTCTTTCCCTTTCTGTTCGGCTTTCTTTCTTTCGATTTCAGCATTTTTTTCGTTCTCTTTCTCCTTTTCAGCTTTCTTTCTTTCCATTTCAGCAAATTTTTGGTTCTCCTCATCGGATTTTCGGAAGAGTCTTACAAAGTTAAAAAGAGTCTGAGTAGCTGCACAAACCATAAACGGATGTAATTAACGCATAAGAATTTTGATTAGAGGTGGCAAAATAGGCAGAGGTCAAGTGGGTTGTTGTCAAATTGCTTTTGGGTCATAGCAAGTACTTTTTGGAGAGATTGAAAAAATGGCTTGCTGCCAAAACGTTTGGACTTTCATAAAATTAAGATGTCAAACATTATCAGAACCGTTATATTATTTAATAATGATAGAATCTTTTTTATAGAATGATTTTGGAGGTTTATAAATAGGAAGTTTCTATTAGGAAATACATTGTTTGGTGGTACTTTTGATGAGGATTACCCCACTACCTAGATGATAACAACTTCAACCACATTGATTTGGCAAGGTTTAGCAAGACCCTTCTAAGTAAACCTTGGTGACTTTTGACCCTTTTGACCCGTTATATGCTAAGCTAATTGTTTTCATCTACTGGTTGAGATTAAATAAACCCAAATTGACCTATTTATATCTAAAAGGGTTGGATTGCCACATATAATTTTGATGGTCTCTAAATAATTATGTAATTAACCTTGTTCAAAAGGGCAACGCGTGGGGTCTTCACCAAAATATAGAGCCAATGAGTCAGCGTTTCTACCCTGTAACATAAACAACTCGAAGGAATAATTAATAAGAAAAGTTAATGCAAGAATGGAAAAGGTGTTATCAAGAAATGAAACAGCATTTATTGGCAATTTTCAGGTAAAAGGAACATACTTTCCATCAATCTTTATTTTAGGGAGATAAATTCAAAATCACTAGTAAGAGCCCATGTAGTAAGTAAATAACAAGGTTTATGCGGGTTGAACATATGTCCCTAACATAGAAATTGATTGTAGATATGTTCCTGAATTTATAGTCAAATATAGAGAGTTTACCACAACGTTATAGAAATTTTGTACACTCGTTACTTCCGACTCAGCATAGGCAACGAAACCCTGCAATGCCTAACAATGCGAGAAAATTTGATCAGAAATTGTTAGTCTTAAACATGGAATGAGTGAAAAGTTTTTGATTAGGGTTGCATGAGCATCACACAACTTAAGTGTGATTAAAACAAAATTCTTATGCGTAATCTAATTTGATTATTCATTTAAGAGATTGATCATACCAAAATAATTCACATAGCTAATTATCATATGTATACATAATCTTGTTTGAACTATATTAATTTAGGTATAGTCTATTTAGAGGCCATCCATTTATTTTCTCTCTTTTTATTAATAAGTCACCCAAGTATGCATCTGTTTTCATTTATACCTATTCCGGTCAACGAAACTCTCCAACGCCTAACAATACCAGAAAAACTTGATAGAAATATTAGTCTTAAACTTGGAATCAGTGTTTGCAGAGTTTTCGATTAGGATTGCTTGAGCATCACACAACTTAAGTGATTCAAACAGATTATATCTACTTAATATTGATCAGTAATTGACAGATAATTATTCATTTTGGAAATCAATCATACCAAAATACTTCACATTGCTTATTATCATATGTATGGATAATCTAATTTGAACAATATTTTATAGTTTAAGGATAATGTATTTGGAGGCCATCCATTTATTCCTATCTTTTCATTAATATGCCACCCAATTATGTATGCATCTTTTTCGTTTATTCTTATTTCTTCCAAAAACATGTCATACGACAAACAGGTACATCTGAAGACGAGTTAGCTAGCATGCTATTAGTTAATTTGTTGTGTTTACAAAAATATATAGACGTTTTTTGTGTAACCAAATGCATACTTGGTGTCTATAATTCTACAAAGACGTTTCAATATATGGGTGACCTTTATAAAGAAAAGTTTAATACCACGCATAGTTTATATTAACCTCTTTTACCTACATTATGAAAACCTTCTGATACTTCGCCATCCTTTTTACATGCCTCTAGTTCCCCGCCGACCTTTTTTAATCCAACAGTAAGCGAATTCATTTCTTCTGCTAAAGTTTTCAATTGTATCTGCAAGTTAAGAAATCCATTATTTCTCTTAGACTCATAACAATTAAGTCTCTGCAAACACATAACAAACTTCCAACCTTTGTTGCAGCTTCTAGGCTAACAAGATCCTCATGAAAATCTAAAAGGTCTGGTGCCTTGGAGGCAAGAACCTATCGACATGTAACAAAATTAAGTTGTTAAGACACACACACAAACACACATGCTTATGTATAGGTATAGATAGAGAGTGGCTTTAGAAAAAGATTATTTTCATGAAATACCAACATACTTTTTCATTTGTCTTGTTTTTAGTCATTTTAGCTTTTTTAACATCTAAGTTATTAAAGATGGTTTCGTGTACCGTTTGCGTCATTTTGTAACCTGTAACCTTAGCATTTTTTTTACATAATTAACGTTACATATATAACAATAAACGAGCATTTTGATATAAACATCATTACTTATTGAAAGCTGGTTTGAAGGTTTTTATTAGCTAGATGTGACTCAAACAAGACAAAAAACCACATTTTTATTTCAATGATTCAGAAGTATCCAAAAAAAAAAAAAACAATGACTAATGCATGATAAATGAAAAAGTAAGTTGGTAATTTGCCAAAAAACCCCTTGACACATGTGATGATTTTCCTGGAACAAATGCAAAGATATTGCATGGAACTAGCAAAGCCAAATTTTAGTTTAACATATTTACTTTCAATTTTAACATTATAGAGTTGTTGGTAAAAAGAATACAATAAAAAGTTGCATTTGGTGTTAAGGGTTCTTATACCTTGCATAGATAATGCATTAAGGTCATTTTGCTAACTGAAGATCGTGTATCCGTCAGTTTTAAAAGACTATCCAACTTGAAACCAACGGCAGAACCTGCAAATTTTTGATATAATCAAGGTTTTAATCTAAGGGGATTGATTGAATCATATAAGAAACTACATGAAAAAACGTTCATATTAATTATCTTTTACTTGCCTCTAGCAGTTCCTTGATTTAGTGTATTCCCCAAATATAAAATTCTCTTCATAATACCCTTTAACTTATCAGACTTGCGAACCTAATAAACCATAAAAGAACTAGATTAGTTAAATAGAAAATAAAGATAAAAACAGCAAAGCATCGTAGAAGTGTCAAAGTGGGGTTGCATCGACTCAAACTCAATTTCCGTATGATTTGTTGAAAAACGTAAGCAACCATGGATAAGTGGTAAAAGGCTTGTGACTATATTACAAATAAATGTGGGATGTCTCAATTTCAATTCTTGCTCAGAGAAAACAAGCCTCGTGTGGCCACACCGACCTTCCCATAATGGAGAAGCCTTTAACTGAGTGGTAGTGGGATCAAACCCGTTGATTTGTTGGCTAAAAGATTGAAAACCATGGAGACCCAAAACACAAAATAAATACTCGTATTGATGATACATAAACATCCAGTGTTGTTTGGTGCCCATGAATATACTATTTCCATAAACGGTCCCTAATAGCACTATTTGTTCACCCATGGGGGTTTGAACAATGGTTTCTTCATAGACTTTGGGGGCACCTTACGAGTTGGCTACCTTGAAGATAGTTTGCTTCCTTAAGTATGTGCTTAATATCACTTTTGGCACCAAAAGGGTAAGGGGAGAGGGACCGAAAGTGCAGTTAGGGACCATATATGCAAATAGTGCTGGTGAATGACAGTTTTTGTGATTTTCACCAAGCCATATAGGCTGATTTGAGTATTTTACACGTAATATTTTTATTTATAAAACCATTGTGTGTCTGTTATTAGTTAACTTATAATAGTATTTCAACACAAATCTGATGTATAAGGGTGCCCACCTCGTCGCATGCGGCATTTACAATGTTTAGGCTCTTCTTAAACTCTGCAAGCTGAAAGATTAGCTTAATGAGATATAATAAGGATACAGAATTATCAGAACATGGATAGAGTTAACATGTATTCAAACTACAACCACAAACCTGAGCGTTAAATTGTAATTTGAACAAAAAACAATTTACTTTAGATTCCATACGCGGCACCTTCATTAGCTCCATGAAATACTGCACAATAGCAATTATTTTGATTTACATATGACAAAAGAATAGCGTATAGCAAGGGGACCATTTCTTTTCATAGCTCTTTATGTATAGATCATGAAATTGAAATTAAAACAAAAAGGCATTTATCGGGATACCTACCAGTTCGCACTTGCCAAGCATATCCTTGTCACCTTTATAATTCTGAATTGTCACAATGCACAAGATCAATACGTAAATTGGAGAATTGAGCAAGGCTGCAACTTTTTGTACCCAATAAAAGAATGTATATGTAATACAGAATTACTGCATCTAATAACTTATGGGTTCACCTGGAGTTGCTCTATCTCCTCTTTAGCAGGACAGAACTTGAGAATATTTTCTAACTGATCAGCATCTAGAAGTTCCTCATTCATTGCTAAAATTGCCTCCTGCATATGACACAAAAAGTTGCTATCATTCAACCTGTCATTTCTTCGCCATTTGCATGTTGAATTTCCAATACAAAGACAAGATGCTTGGGTTGCGTAATGGGCCTCCAGGACCAATTTTGTTCCAAATTTTGAAATTTAAATAATCTGATATTGGAATAAAATGTTCTAGGAGGCATATTACATTAAAGATAGACTTTGGGCTACTTTCAAACCATTTGACCCATTCCCAAATTTGCTAAATAAATTTATTTGACCATGAAATATAATAAAAAAATCTGGTCCATTCATGAGTGAATGGGTTGAAAAGTTCACCTATAATACAAAAAAGCATATTCGGGTTAATTTTACAAAAAAGCTTCTAATAAGAAAAGTGTAAAGTAAGAATGTACAAGTATTTCACTTACCACAATCTCAGAGAATTCCATTTTAACCTTTGTAAGCATGATTAACGTGTTATTGGCCCTCCTCATATCAATCTAGAAATATCAACAATCAATTATAATTACTTCAAAACTACCAAACGTTAACTTAGTGCTAAAGGGAAAATTAACATGAAGAGTAAAAAAACTAAATTGATAAGGTAATGATTTGCATTGCATTACCAATGTGACTTTTTCAGGTTTTGAACTAACAGCTTTCTTCGTATCAGCCTCTTTAGAAGCAACTTTCTTTGGGGCGTTTGAGAAATATGTCTCAAGTTCCGAGTGATCAAATTCTGGCGGCGAACTATACATAAAGTAGTTTGTTAGGAAAAAAAATAATATCAACTAAAAACAACTAAAAGCGTGAAGTGGATGCATAATTAAGATTGTATAGTACCTTTGGCCCTCTCCAATTTTCTGGATTTCTTCCCACAAGCTTCCTTTCACTGCCCTAGTTACCTTGAACCAAAATAATGGCTTTAGATTAGATTTTTTTACTGGAGGTCCACGCGCTCTACCAGCGCCAAGTCGACCAGGTGGGGGTGGTGGCCCACCTGGAGGTCCAGGTGCTCCCGGTGGTGGTGGAGGTCCAGGTGCTCCTGGTGGCGGTGGAGGTCCTGGTGCTCCTGGTGGCGGTGGAGGTCCAGGTGGTCTTGGTGCTCCTCCGGGTGGTGGTGGGGGTGTAGGTGCGCCAGGTGGTAGAGGTGGAGGTGGAGGTCCAGGTGGGCTTGGTGCTCCTCCGGGTGGTGGTGGCGGTGTAGGTGCACAAGGTGGTGGAGGTGGAGCAGGTGGAGCAGGTGGAGCAGGCGGAGCAGGCGGAGCAGGTGGAGCAGGCGGAGCAGGTGGAGCAGGCGGAGCAGGCGGAGCAGGCGGAGCAGGCGGAGCAGGTGGTGGGCGGGGGACTTCATGCATACGGGGCGGTGGTGGAGCTGGTTCAACATAGACCGAAGGTGGAAGAGGAGGAGGTGGTGGTGCAGGTGGTGGGGGAACGACTTGCATAGGAGGTGCTGAAATTTTAGATGGAGCAGGAGCTTCATACACTGGAGTGGGTGGAGGAGGTTGCGGTGAGGGTTTAACATTTTGCAAAGGAGGTGGAGATGCAACCTCATGTAATGTCGGTGGAGGTGGGGGTGAGGGAGGAGCATATGGTGGTTCAGCCACACGAGGTTGAGATGCAATTCGACATATAGGATCCAATGGTCGAGAAACTGCTACTTCAGTTACAGGTGGCGTTGGAGCTGTTGGTATAGGCGGAACTACCAAACTATCTGTAGGAGGTGGGCGTGGAGAAGGGGTTAGTGGTAAGGATGTTGCCGCATTATTATTTTGAGTTGGCGCTATTTGTGGTGGTTGTGAAGGGGCCTTCACTTGTTTAATATCCAAATTCTTGACAGATTTGGGCAACTTAAGTGTACCATCATAACGTATCTTCACTCGCTGTGCATCCAAAAATGGTGGACAGGAAGCTCGTTTCTCTGCCCCCCTTCTTCCACTTCCTTTTAGAACCTTCTCCCCTACTTTAAGATCCTTTAGCACAGGGGGTGCACTCAAATGTCTTGCATATGGAAAATGCGCATGCATTGAATCAGGATACGGTCCTCTAGTAGCATTCCAGCGTGATATAGTATTCGGTTCCGCTTGTCTTACACCTTCCGGGCTTTCTTCTTTTAGAGTTCCAGCACTTTTCCTACTTATATTAGTATGCGGCGTTTCCTTCTTCTTATGTTGATTCGCATCATTTTCTTTGTTACTTTTCATTTCCTCTATTAAACCACCCGATTTCATTTCCGGGCTATATACTTCATTAAAGTCAATCATAACTTCCTTTATAGACTTCACATCAACGTCTTTGACTATTGCAGACTTCAAATCGACGTTTTTTACTATTGTAGGCTTCAAATCAACACCTGTAACTATTACAGGCTTCGAATCAACATCTTCGACTGTTGGCATTACATCAACGTCTTTGACTGTTGGCTTTAAATCAACGGCTTTGATTGCTGGCTCTAAATCAATGCCTTTGACTATTGCCTTAAAATCAGCATCTTTGACTGTTGTCTTTAAATCAACGTCTTTGACAGTTGGCTTTAAACTAACATCTTTGCCTATTGTAGTCTTCATATCAACGTCTTCCACCAATTGGAGACTTGGGCCAGACTCAATTGACGGGCGGTCATGTGATGAATGTGATTCTACTTCAGATTCTGACATCACATCTTCAAATGCATGTGTGTGTTCAATCGCATCAATAAATATATCTTCTACTTCAAAAAATTCATCTTCAAAAAATTCATCTGGTGAACCACTTCCTGTTGTTTCACTTCCATCCGCTGATAGTCTGTCTGTAGTGATAATAGATGGTAGAGGATCAGCATCCACAAAAAGTACCTGATAAAAATATGAATATGCATAAAAAGTCTAATATAATAAAGGCATTTACATTTCAAAAGTCAAAGGTCAAAGGTCAACCTCTGCCTTGAAGTCCTTCGGCATTTGATCTCCAGCATCCCACTTAAGATCAACTTCATCACGACCCAACATTAGTACATAGCCTCGAATAAATGCTGTATGAAACACTACTCTGAATAACATCTCTTCTTTTACATCATCGTCATCCAAATGAATACATTCAAGAACCACATCCCCTTGAACGCGGTAATGTATATCTATTTTTGCCATCTGGCATTCGTCCTGCAATCAAATTTAAGTTTGTATATTACAAGCAAGATGTTTTTCATTATAAATTAGTTAAATGTGTCCAATTCAAATTTACTAAAAGGGTCTGTTCAGGTTGTTTTTATCTCGAACTTATCAGACGGGTCGAATTGGTATAACACAACAAAACTTTCGTAAACTGTATCTTTAATGCATAAAAAAATTTGTTTGCAAAATATAGTTGCTTGTTCTCGTTTAGCCCATTGTAGTCATAGTACTCCTTTTTGTGCATATGAGTCATTCAAATCATTTTGTCTTCGAAACAAAAGTTTAAAAGTAAAATATTTATATAAAAACAAGCCATATTTAGAGATGATATATTCAAAAAATAATAAGATTACCAATTAGAACATAACCAAAAAAGTAAGCGAAACTATCTTTTAATGACTCGGATGTACAAAGAAACGTCCAGTGACCAAAATGAGACAAATGAAAGAGTTCCTTGGTATTTGAGGTAAAAAAGGAAAAATTATATTGTTATTGAAGTATTATGATGTTTTCTAATCATAATCGACACACTACTTATTCAAAATTTACAGCTACAAGACAAAAAGTGTTTAGTGTCAACCTAACTCGACCCATACAAGTGACCCGTTTCAGCCAGTTACCTAAACATTTTGCCACCACTAGTTCTAATAGCATGGATTCGAATAAGTTTACCATTCGATAATAGCGAGCATGATTCTTGGCATTTGATGTTGAAAACAAAAGCTTACAGCTTTTGTTAGAAGCTGTTGAAAACAGATCATTACCATATATACGAATAATGGGTCGGCAACCCTTTCCACCAATCAACGGAAGGACTCTAAGTATAATACAATCCAAAGCCAAAGGTGCCTCTTCGGGAGGCCAATCTAACCCTAAATTCCTCTTGGTAATATACTGAAGATACCTCATTTGTGATGGTTGAGGATTTAATGGTGACAAAATATGAAGAAGCTCACGAGGAGCTTGTTTATACACCATTTCAAGAGTCTTTTGTTCACCCGTATATTGTTTTCTAAATAAAAGAAGGCCTGCAAGCATAAATGCAAGCATTGGCCACCCTCCTTTTTCGCAATGCATTAGAAGAACGTTCTTTTGTCCCGCAAATGTTAGCCATCCATCACTTGATTTTAAGAATTGACTGATTATCTCCAATGGTAAAATAGGACACCCGTCATAGTGCCAAGGGTACTCCATTATTGTCATATCGTATTCAGATAATACATCAGAAATTTTGGATTTTTGGTCACCACCTTCTTTAACATTAAAAACCATGAAAGGAGAATCCGGAAAATAGTCTTGGAGTTCAGCTACAATGTCACCCATGTAGCTTTTGTATTTGTCTTCTTCAGGTACTTCAGACGAGAAGCAGCAATCAAAGACTGTAAAAAAAAGAAAAGAAAAAATAAGATATGATAGAAGTTCCATAATCTATAGTGATCTTAATTCTATCCACCACTATCTCTTACAACCCGTGTATCCGATTCTAGGTATTCAAGGTCACATAATCACTACAAAAAAGAAGCACTAAATGAACCTATTATATACAACTTGGACGGTTACATTTTGGGAGTAACCATGATCTTTAATTAACTTATCAAAATCTTCATTGACATGACATGAAAAATAAGAAAGATGCTTGACCTTGCTAATTCATTAGTGTAGTTTCTATTATTCCAAACAATACCATTTTTTTCGACAAAAAATGGAGGTATATAGTCCTTGCATAGCAGTCTATACGTGGCAACATTACATTTTATCGGAAAGCCAAACTAGCATGCACTATGCTAGATATACACCTCACACTAATACGTGCTGGGACAACTAAACGCACATCCAGTTGGATGAGAAGGATTTGTATTCTCACGGATACCACTATATAGCCTCAAAATGTGCCACAAAAGTCATATATAGACATAATCATCTTATTCTAGAACTCTAGTTCTTGTTGTGGCCTATAGTCCAATACCCGTAAACACCTTCATAATAGAAAGTTGGTAGCTCAACTATAAAACTTCGGAGTTGTCAAATGCGTATCATCCTAAAAAACCTAAACAACTTAATCAGCAGCTAGATGTAGCATCCTAAACCTATCAACCAATATTCAACACTGAACTAAATAAATTAAAAGTAAAATGCGTACCGAAAACCCTTTCAGCGATCTCAAGGAGGCGATCCGGCGGCTTACGATAAAAGAAGCGCCTGAACAGCGCCATTAATTAATATTAATGACGCTGTTACCATCCCAACCGGATCCCAAATATCGTTGTTGGATCCCTATTTTGCAATTCCAGTATTAACATTAACCATTTCATCAAGAATCCGATATCGAATCACACACACGAACCAATAACATCAATATGATCACAGAATTAATTTTAGAAAACAGGCCGTGTTTGATTATGCGGTTAGATATTAAGGTTAATACTATAATTATGATTGTAATAATGAAGAATTTAGGAGATGAATGTGTTTAGTGACAGAAATTTTGTTAGGGTTTTCAAGGAAATTATGGTCAATAAAATTGCGATCAAAGCAATTGCATGCAAAGTATATTTTTTATAGCAACGTTGATAGGGTTTTAATTTCTGGGAAATTTGCAATTGAGAAATATAATTTGTCACTATTGTAAAGTTTTGATAAATTACAAACGAGGTTAGGATGATGAAGAAGAAGAAAGGGGGAAACGAAGAACACAGTGATCAGTTTTTTTTTCGATTAATGTATTTCGTTTTACGTTAGTTTATAAGAAAATTAAAAACTAACTGCTATTTTAATAATTTTATGATTCGTAAGTGGCAGCATGAGAGACGTCTCTAGCGTTCTTATCTTTTAGTCAACCAAAATGTTTAGCTGAAATTTTATTTATTTAAAAAATCAATTCTTCATATTTTTTAAATTTAAATATGTTTTAAAAATTTTAAAAATAACAAACAAAATTATTTCTAAATTTGGCCATAAAATAAAAAAAATAATTTAGGTTTATTTTGATACCAAACTTATCTATCCCCACCTTCGATCTTTTTATCATTCAATGATTGAGATTAAATCTAAATTTTACACTGCATGGGTAATTTGGTCTGTAAATACAAATATTGTATTAAAACGATATTTATGTTTTAATCACTCTTACCGTTTTGTTAATAACAAAACATCAAACATATTTTTATGTTTGTGTTTCAATCAACATGTAAGTCTTTTAATATATGAACTTATGTTCTAAACTTTTTATAAATTTTTTTATATACTTTAACTATTTTAGTGTAAAAATAAAGGAAGGTGATTTGCACACTCCATAAATTGATTGACACACTCAAAATATTGTGTGTTAACATTTTTACCCTTAATATGCGTGTTAAAATTTGCCCACTCCACTAATGTAAGGGTATAAATGTCAACACACAAACATTTTGAGTGTGCCAATCAATTTATGGAGTGCGCAAATTACCTCCCAAAAATAATGGACAAAATATATCTATCTCTCTCTCCATATCAGATATAAAGTCAGCCATGACTAAGTTCAATGCTTGAGTGTGATCTTGGACAAATATTTATGAGGCAACAAAAGTCAGACCCCACGGACCCGGGCGGACCCTTGGGAAAAGGGGCCGACGGGTTCCGTGACTTTCTGGTCTTTTGCCTATAAAAACCAAGTTAAGTCCAAGCTTCACATTCACCCATCTTCTAACATTTATCTCTAATTCTCTAAATATATCTAACCCTCTAATCTGTAATCTATTCTTACTTCTTGTCTCTTGTGGTTTAGATCTTTGTGAATTTGAATATCGATTAGAAGAATTCTATCCTCTAAGCTTTGCTCCTTCAAAGCATCATATTGCGTGAATGTGTTAAGTGTTACCTGAAGGTTTATGAAGTTCATAACAATTATAAAAACATAATAGAAGATGAGAGCATGTAATAGCGGAAACGATTTAAACAAGATCATAATAACACTTTTATAATTAATCGAATTAGGGTTACGCACCTTTTGCAAATCTATTCCAGCGAACAAGAACAATTCACCAATTAGGGTTTATGAGGATCAATGATTAACCTCTTACCGTTTTGTTAATCGATCTAAGATATAATCTATAGTGAGATTATATTACGTTCTTGTACACACGTATAAAAAGAGTTAACCAAAAATCTAGTTCATATAAAACGAGCTAAACGTGAAGTGGAAAAATCGAGCTAACAACCCTAGAGGGGCTAGCAGTCGATCGCAAGAAACCAAACGAAAAACCCTTTGGGTTTGTTCGTTTGATCGCAAAAGAGAGAGGAAGAGATTGTGTGGGATAAAAATTATGAGAGACCTCATGGATATTTATAAGGGTATTAAACTTAGCCTTCAAGTTATGCTATCTCAAATTAGGAAAGAAAATCTTTCCCTCTTTTGCCCCTCTTGTCCACCGATCGGAACACACCCCTCATAGGGTGTTTCCGGAATCTTCTTTTCTCTTCTTTATTATTCCACAATAATCGTTTAGTCCTTAACTCTAAAACTTAATGACCATTAAATGTTTAAAGCTCGATTTAATTAATAAATATATAAAATACATTTATTAATAAATTAACTATTTACGTATTGTGTGCAATCTCATAATCCCGAGTTCGATCCTAACACACGACTATTAAAATTTAAGTCCGTCAAACATACAACTCCCACTTGGACATATTTTAATAGTGTGATCACATCGGCTAGCGTCTAGTTACACGCCGATGCCTCTAGTACAACTCGAGTATGGTCTCTTGGATAAAACATTTTAATGATTCATCATTATTATTATCCTTTCATTTCTAATACAATGTTAATAAGGATGTGGATCTTAGCCATTCCTTAATTAACTATTCTGTTTCTCTTTTATCCGATTAAGCAAGATTACTAAAACTTCTAAACATAGTTTAGAACGAATTTGGGTGTGGCCACACAAACATCTTACTAATCCCACGAGGGGCCCAGCTGTATTAAACTCCAAAATGATTTTGGTGGAAACAAATCCCATATTGAATACAACCAAAACTTATGAATAACACCAACATCCGTGAAGTATTCTCTACGATAAATTTTGATTGCCTTTTGGACATAGATGAACAAATTTGTCTCGAATTTGTTCTTTGTAAAACCCGTATTTAAATATTCCTGAATATTAAATACGCAACCTCAGTTTAAATAAATTTTTACTACAACTAATTATTCAGAAATAATATTACGACTAATTTTCAGAAAAATAATTATCAGAGCAGAAAGATTATTACGTTTCAGGGAAATATAAACACGATAAAAATAAATACGCATGCGTAATAAATTACAAGTGTCGGAAACCAAACTAAAACATATATATTACAAGGGGGCGTTTGTTTTTAGTAGTAAACAAGAAGTAATGGGCTTTTAGGCCCAACCTTGCCAAGAAAAAAAATCGGGCATAAACCCTCCTCATTTGTCAAGTCAGAAACAAAAAAAAATTAGGGTTTCATGTTGGTGTAGAGTGGCCGCCGGGTTTAGAACAAAAAAAAAGGGAATTCGGATTCAATTCTTCATCATAAATTCGTGTGTAATCATCCATCTATCTTGATCATTGTAACGGTATCATCTCCTTCCCTTTTATTTCTGCTTTAAAATCACGAAATCAACATGTGTTTGACCTAAACAAATGAATAATCGAATTAAAAATCAGGGGTGTCGCGTTTTGGCTGTTTCATGAAAAAACCGAGACCATAAGGTCTCGGTGTGATGGTTATAACCAACCGTGACCAATCAGGGGTCGTGGTGGTGTTCTCTTTGGCCCAGCCGCGAGAAAAACAACCCCAAACAGGGGGATATATATAAAACGGGGTGTCGGTTTTGGTTGTGGTTCAAGAAACCGAGACCAAGAGGTCTCGGTGGTCCCTTCTCTGCCCAGCCGTGACCCACACAGGGGCGGCTTAGGGCTGTGTTTCAGCCATCGCAGCCAAACAAACCCCATCGGGTGTTAAATTATTTAAGGGGGTGTTTGGCTGTGTTAAAAACAGTGGGAACTTTACAAAACAGTGGGATTTGACATGAAATTAGTGGGAAAGACATAGTACATTAGTGGGTAAAGGTTTGGACAGCAAAATAGCAGTTTTAAATTGAAATTAGCAACAGATTAGTGACAGATATTTCTGTCGCAGAATTATTAGGACATATTTTTTATACAGTTTTTAAAAGGCAGCTTTTAGTGACACTTTTTAGTGACTCAGTTTTCTGTCACTAAATCATATTGACAGATTTTAATATAGTTGTGGAATTGTTTAGTGCGACCGAGAAGGAGGTATCTCGGTAGGCTCGGGGCGTAATTATTATAGTAAAAATAAAACGAAGATTTGTATATTATACCTTTTTATTACTCATTTTATAAGTGTTTTAAATTGTATTTTAAATAAGTTAAATTAAAACAGTTTTTAATATTTTAAAAGGGTGTAATTTTATTATATGAACTAAATTGTTTTAGAAACTTTCAAATTAGAAACCTTATGTTTTAACGAGTTAATTATTACAGTATTAAATAACGTCAGAACACGTCTGTATCTTAATTACTAGTAGGTCGTTAACATATTAGAAATAATTATTGTAAGTTCAGATTCATCAGTTAATATACGTACAGATTTTCAGAAATAAAATAAATAAATGAGAAGCCAATAAGATCAGTAAATTAAATAAAGATCAGATAACTTATTCGCGTCTATTATTATTGTAGCTTATGTGAAGCCCGAGTAGTTTCGTTCAGTCTTCCATTCAGTCAGTTACTGGACTAGAGGTACGGATTTTCCTCCTTTCAGTAAGGACTTCCTTTCCTATGCATGATTAGGATTCCTCGTCTGCAGCCAAATGTTTTTCCTCAGTATATGTTTAAGCTTATCAGTAATCATGTTAATAACTAAATAAATTGCCTGAGCATTATATACAAGCATGACCAGTTTATGTACTAGTTATGGAGGTACCGTAACCATGGCACTAGAGGCACCGGTGTCGTGACTCACATGCAGGAGAGTGATATCCTGCATCGTCCCTTTACGTTTTGGCCATTATTATTATCATGTCATGTGGGGCGTATGGGTGCATCCTAGGCTTATCAGTTTACAAGTTATCAGGGTGAATGTGGTGTGTGCTCTACATCCTTCACATTGGAGCTGATCCCTCCACCCCGCACAGTAGTTAGAGGTCACCCCTCTACAGTTATTTAGAGGTCACCCCTCTACAGCATGACGAGGTCACCCCTTCAGTTATTCATGCACCGTTGTTATAGCACATGACCTATATAAGCTCTGGCAATTAAAATACAGTAAATGCATGTTTTCAGATTTAATAGATAACAGTTCAGCTTTATTATTTATAAATCAAACTTTACAGATTATACACAGATTTCCGCTACAACTTTACTTATCAGTCTTACAGCTCCAGTAATTCATCATCTGTTTCATTTCAGTAATTCCTTATCATGATTTATATCCGTTCACTGAGCGTTATGCTTAGCTGTAGTTCCCTTTCATGTTCTAACGGCAGGTACACTAGGACGCTCTTAGGATTCTGAGAGCATGTGCATTTGGATGGAAGCTATCTAGACTTCTTACTTTATATACTTACATTATTATGCTTATTTGGACATTGTTTAGTCCTTTCCTTCAGTATTTTACTTTTCATGTTTTGGGCTTATGTTTGGATTGCCGATGTTTGATTCCGGTGTTTCCTTTATGGTCAGTTAATGTTTTAGGACATTTACCTTATGCTTTGATGACACGCCATAAATACACGTAACGGTCCACTTATCTAAGTGGGGTGTTATAATTATGGTATCAGAGCGCGCAAGGCTCGACCTGTAGGCTCTAAAACTTGACCTGTGACTAGTGGGTAGTCACCAGGAACTTCCCATAATTTTTGGCGTTGTTATCTTCCATGTTTCTCATGCATTTATCAGTCAGTTTCCTTCAGTTATTAGTCGGTTTTCTTAAAGTTTTTGACTATGTAAAAGGTTGGTACAGGACTGGCCATATTTAGTCGCATGTGCTTTTCTGCGAATTTTGTTTTGGTGAACCGACCCATAGGCGCTCACCCTTGCCCGTTCAGATTTTGTATTGGTAAACCGACCCATAGGCGTTTACCCTTACTCATGACAAATTCATGTTTTCAGTGAAATATTACTTGGTGAACCCGCCATAAACGTTCACTACTATTCAGATCAAATTTTCATGCTATTCAGTCGAATGATGTTTTGTGAACCGATCCACAGTTGTTCATCTTTGTCATATCAGGACATTTCATAAACTTTGACAAGTATGGCTTGGACTACAACCAACCATATTTAGTTCCAGATTATAAATTTTTATACATGACGGTTCTTAGAAATTTTTTGACAAGTATGGATCGAACCAGAATCGCCCATACTTAGTCACGTGTTTTCTCCTTTGAATTATGTGGATTGAACCATAGCCATCCACACCAGAAATGTTAAACCTCAGTTATTTATTCTTCTATGTTAATTGTATCAGTCAAGTTTATACTCTCACGTGAATGTCGTTTTCATGCTGACTAAGTTCATGTCTCCTTATGAGGATTATGTTTTCAGCAAGGTGACGATGTTTTCATGCTAAGATACAGAAGGGGTTACAGAAAAATCCTGTTTTCATAATAATCATGTTCGATCTTCATCAGTCATGTCTTCATGCTGACCATTGTTGAAATTCCATTTAATCATATTCTTGAAACTCTATAAATCAGCATTAAGTCTACGCAGGAATTACCAGGCTATCATGTTTTACTACCGTTTAAATCAAATAATGTATTTGATCATGTCAGACAATTGACACCAGTATCGATCATTCCATAAAATTTCCACCAATGTCACGTACAGTATTCCATATGTACCCCATGTACAGTGTCTCAGTTATACTCCATGTATTTCATGTGTACTCCACGTACAGTGTCTTAGATATGCTCCATGTGCAGTATTCATTTTGTACTTCATGTACAGTAGTCCAGGTGTACTCTAGGTACCCTACTCCATGGATATTGCTAATCGGTCATCAATCATCTCAGACATTTCCACTTGTCGATATTCTACCATTTGCTGAATACTGTTTGCGAGTTGGAGATTTTACCAGATACTGTTGCTGCTAACACTTTGAAGACCTCACAAATGATGATGCTGCTGATACTTTGGATATTTCTCAAGATGCTGATGCTATTTATACTATGAAGACTCTGCAGAACAAGGACAAAAAATATAAGTTTGAAATTTCTGACGAGAATAAATTTCAACCATCAGACACTACCATTCCATTCCATGCTTTTACCTTCTCAGCTAGATGTCACACTACACTCAGCTAACCGTTCATTCAGAAGAGTGGGAACCGGAGCTCAGCCGACCACTCAGCAGAATAGTTACATGAATCACGGTCATGATAATGACCGTCATAAATTGACAGACCAAGCTGTAGTGACAACCATCGTGCTTATAATT
Organism: Glebionis coronaria; assembly: GCA_025667525.1. Lineage (NCBI taxonomy): Eukaryota > Viridiplantae > Streptophyta > Magnoliopsida > Asterales > Asteraceae > Glebionis > Glebionis coronaria. The sequence goes on from CM046879.1 coordinate 103,755,864, forward strand.
ATTCAGTCAGTAACCATCGGAACTCTAGAACGGACGTGACCAAAAATATATAGGTTCGTAGTCTAATCGGTCTGCCAATCCTAGCAGTTACCAAAAATTCTTAGCCTTGTCCAGGTTCATCCATTAGAACACATGTCAAGATGAAAATCAAGACACAGGTCCCAAGTATCATTTCGGAAGACACAGATCAAGACACCAGTCATGGTAAACGTCATACGAATCTTTCCTTAAAATACGAGTCAGAACTCATAACTCCAGTATGTTTCTAAGTCGGGTCCTCACTAATTCAGGGTACCCTTCAGAAAGGGGTATACCAGTTCTATTATGCCACGCACGAATCAGATCAGTACAGATTTAGTCACCACCACTAGAGTATCATTCAGGTTAAACACGCAATATTTATTCTTTAAGGTTATTGACGAACACATTCAGTAAAAAGTCGCCATGTCTACTTCACGTGTTCCTATGTCAGCTTTATCTTAAATCAGGTAGTTACCTGCCTCTCCGCCAGAAAGGACTCAACAGTATCACCCATGTTTATTAGAGTTCTCCTTTCAGTTAACGACGAGATCCGTCTTACTAGATCCCAAATATACTCTTTATATTTCGGCCAGAAAATCAGTACAAATTTTTCTGCCTTAAGTGTGTGAATTCTCAGTCCATAGCTACGAAGACTTATAACTATCAGTTATAAAGTTATTTATGAAACTCTTTAAATTCATGATCAGCAAATTATCCCAAAGTTTTCCAAAGGTCATTGCAGAAAGTTTCCAGAAATTCATTCCTAACCACGAGACAGAGTTTAACATCGAGCTTGTCTCAACGACGGGAACTGTTTTCAGAACTCTTTATCGCAGGACTTCAGCTGAGTTAAAAGAGTTGCTGCATTTGCTGCAGGAGTTACCGGAACAAGGCTGTATTCGCCCTAACGCACCACTAGGAGGTGTACCGTTTCTGTCTATCAGAAAGAAGGCCGGTAACATGAGATCACGTATCGATCACCGAAAACTTTACAAAATCGCCATTCATAAAACGATACTCATTCCAGAATAAGAGGTTACCTGACCTGCTACGATATCTTAAATATGTACTAGAACAATTCGCAACCGTGACACCAGTAGTGCTGAGAGAAGAACTTGATGTTTCCAGACTGCTGTTGCACATATTGCAGTCTCTCTAAAAATTTTGATTTTATACTTCTGAGCTCCCTAATGCTCCAGCTATGTTATGAAATTTATGAATAAAATTTTTCCATGACTAGTCAACCAGATTTCTACCAAAATGTCCTATAATCAGGCAAAATTTTGATAGAAGCAGTATCACACAATTATGCAACCATGTTCATATCTAGATGCCTGACATACCGCAGGTTCAAGATAGAACGCCGTCATGTTAGTGAATTACTACAATCCTTAGAAATTTCTGAACAATAATGAGAAGAAATTTCATGAAATCATTATCAGTTACCACAGAGTCAGAAAAGAAAAGTATGATACTATGTAAGTCATCGTCATCCATGTAATCAACCTGCGCGTTTTCTTTCATTCGAAAGGATTACGCAGTAGCAGATCTGTAGGAAGTTCAACAATAAAGCGTACGAATTCAAGGCATTCCATCGACTATCATATCAGACAGAATTCATGTTCACGATCAAGTGTATGTTTACGCCCACTTTAAGTTCATGTTTATTTTCACTTTCACGTTTACGTCTCATTCGCAGTATGATGCTGTTTTAATTCATCTTTTATGCTATCTCGTGATTTAAGCTCACGTTTGTGTTCATAACATTGTTCACGTTCAAGTTCGTGTGCCATTTCACGATACACGTTTCTCAGTTTATTACCGAATACGGTTACAGGCAGCTTGAGAAACCAGACCCAAGTTTAGCACAACTTTTCCATAACCAGGCAGACATTTCACATCTCAGGCCGTATCGTTTGGCATTCATTCCTCAGTCAACATACGTTCATGATATGTTCTAGTATCACGTTCACAGTATGATTCACGCATCACATTCATGATATATTCCATGCTCAGCGTTCCTCATATAGTCATGAACCACGTTCACAATTGCTTACGTAGCACGTTCAAAATTGTTCACGTAGTTCGTCCCTATATATATTTTTAGCAGCTTGCTCAGATATATGAATGTTATCTTTCAGGATATTTATACGTACCGTTTCATGCATCCTACATGCTATAGCTTGTTCATTCTATCAGATTCAGAAGATCCATCTTAAGTATGGAACCATAAATTTTTCAGCATTCATCAGGACAGGGTCAATAGGACCAAGATTTTTTTTATTATGTTTAGATCTTTTGAAGGAATCGTTTCGAGCGGGAGGCCCCTCGGAACGGAGGAGTCCATCCGGACCTCTCATTCTTTTCCTCCAATGGATTCAGTTAAGTTCTTTCAGTCATGTTACGTTCCATGTTCTCTTCAGCCACGTCACGTTATATGATCACTTCAGTCATGCTATATTTATACTCTCTCAACAACATTATGTCTTAACTAAAAGACAAATTATTCTTTCAGCTCATAGGCCTTTTCAGTTTCCATGTCCTTTCAACATGTGCGTCCTTTCAGCTTATACGTCTTCAGCTTATGTATACTCTCAGCTTTTCCCAAGCTGCACCAGCTAAATTACCTTTAATTCGAGAACAAATTTCTCCTTTTTAGAGGGGAAGAATTGTAAAACCCAGTATAGTCGTGTTCTTAATTCGGGGACGAATTTATTCTTTTTAGAGGGGAAGAATTGTAAAACCCGTATTTAAATATTCCCGAATATTAAATACGCAGCCTCAGTTTAAATAAATTTTTACTACAACAAATATTCAAAAATAATATTACGACTAATTTTCAGAAAAATAATTATCTGAGTAGAAAGATTATTACGTTTCAGGGAAATATAAACACGATAAAAATAAATACGCATGCGTAATAAATTACAAGTGTTGGAAACCAAACTAAAACATATATATTACAAGGGGGCGTTTGTTTTTAGTAGTAAACAAGAAGTAATGGGCTTTTAAGCCCAACCTTGCCAAGAAAAAAAAGGGGCATAAACCCTCCTCATTTGTCAAGTCAGAAATAAAAAAAAATATTAGGGTTTCATGTTGGTGTAGAGTGGCCGCCGGGTTTAGAACAAAAAAAAAGGGAATTCGGATTCAATTCTTCATCATAAATTCGTGTGTAATCATCCATCTTTCTTGATCATTGTAACGGTATCATCTCCTTCCCTTTTATTTCTACTTTAAAATCACGAAATCAATATGTGTTTGACCTAAACAAATGAATAATCGAATTAAAAATCAGGGGTGTCACGTTTTGGCTGTTTCATGAGAAAACCGAGACCATAAGGTCTCGGTGTGATGGTTATAACCAACCGTGACCAATCAGGGGTCGTGGTGGTGTTCTCTTTGGCCCAGCCGCGAGCAAAACAACCCCAAACAGGGGGATATATATAAAACGGGGTGTCAGGTTTTGGTTGTGGTTCAAGAAACCGAGACCAAGAGGTCTCAGTGGTCCCTTCTCTGCCCAGCCGTGACCCACACAGGGGCGGCTTAGATCTGTGTTTCAGCCATCGTAGCCAAACAAACCCCATTGGGGGTTAAATTATTTAAAGGGGTGTTTGGTTGTGTTAAAAACAGTGGGAACTTTACAAAACAGTGGGATTTGACATGAAATCAGTGGGAAAGACATAGTACATCAGTGGGTAAAGGTTTGGACAGCAAAATAGCAGTTTTAAATTGAAACTAGCAACAGATTAGTGACAGATATTTCTGTCGCAGAATTATTAGGACAGATTTTTTATACAGTTTTTAAAAGGCAGGTTTTAGTGACACTTTTTAGTGACTCAGTTTTCTGTCACTAAATCATATTGACAGATTTTAATATAGTTGTGGAATTGTTTAGTGCGACCGAGAAGGAGGTATCTCGGTAGGCTCGAGGCGTAATTATTATAGTAAAAATAAAGCGAAGATTTTTATATTATACCTTTTTATTACTCGTTTTATAAGTGTTTTAAATTGTATTTTAAATAAGTTAAATTAAAACAGTTTTTAATATTTTAAAAGGGTATAGTTTTGTTATATGAACTAAATTGTTTTAGAAACTTTCAAATTAGAAACCTTATGTTTTAACGAGTTAATTATTACAGTATTAAATAACGTCAGAACACGTCTGTATCTTAATTATTAGTAGGTCGTTAACATATTAGAAAGAATTATTGTAAGTTTAGATTCATCAGTTAATATACGTACATATTTTCAGAAATAAAATAAATAAATGAGAAGCCAATAAGATCAGTAAATTAAATAAAGATCAGATAACTTATTCCCGTCTATTATTATTGTAGCTTATGTGAAGCCCGAGTAGTTTCGTTCAGTCTTCCATTCAGTCAGTTACTGGACTAGAGGTACGGATTTTCCGTCCTTTCAGTAAGGACTTCCTTCCCTATGCATGATTAGGATTCCCCGTCTGCAGCCAAATGTTTTTCCCCAGTATATGTTTAAGCTTATCAGTAATCATGTTAATAACTAAATAAATTGCCTGAGCATTATATACAAGCATGACCAGTTTATGTACTAGTTACGGAGGTACCGTAACCATGGCACTAGAGGCACCGATGTCGTGACTCACATGCAGGAGAGTGATATCATGCATCGTCCCTTCACGTTTTGGCCATTATTATTATCATGTCATGTGGGGCGTATGGATGCATCCTAGGCTTATCAGTTTACAAGTTATCAGGGTGAATGTGGTGTGTGCTCTACATCCTTCACATTGGAGCTGATCCCTCCACCCATCACAGTATTTAGAGGTCACCCCTCTACAGTTATTTAGAGGTCACCCCTCTACAGCATGACGAGGTCACCCCTCCAGTTATTCATGCACCGTTGTTACAGCACATGACCTATATAAGCTCTGGCAATTAAAATACAATACATGCATGTTTTCAGATTTAACAGATTACAGTTCAACTAATAACTCGTTTTTTTTTGTGCAACCAAAGTATCAAAGTTCGTTATAGTTCCGAATCTTTTCGAATTGAAAACCGGTCTTAAGTGCGACTCAATCGTCTTTTGGTGAATCAAGAAAATGGTTTGGTTTGTTTTAAACTAATTGCAAGTAATAAAAGTGTCGTTGAGTAAAATGGAAGTTAAAAGATTAATTTGAGTGACAAGTAAAAATAAATGCATAAAACTTAAAGGTGACAATGGAAAAAGTAATAACACACTAAATAAAACTAACACTTTGAAAATGTACAGAAAAATAACAAGTACTATAAGAAAGTTACATCGAAAGAAACCAAAAACAGCCAAAAGGGAGCCCGATCGGAATGTTTTCCGATCGGTTGATCGGAATGGTGGGAAGAAGTAACACAATCGGAAAAGAGGGACAAGGGGTCAATCGGAATACATGCGAAAACACCCAATCGGAATATAGGGACACAAGGGGTCGATCGGAATGATACTAGTAGGTGCCAATCGGAATATGTCAAAGGAGATGGATCGGAATGTGGACAATGGCTACAATCGGAATATGCAAATAATGGACCAATCGGAAAGGATAAACCCTAATCCGATTGGGTTGGTCGGAATACTGAAGAGCAATGCCGTCGGAATAAGGGACCGATCGGAATAAGGGAGTAACAACCTTTCCTAAAATCAAGGAAATCAGTTAGATGGTACACCGGTCGGAATAAGGCAACAATCGGAAAAGGGGTATAATACCCTTCCGAAAATAAGGGAATTCGAGCTAAAAGCTAGGAAATAAGCTATTAGATCAAGCTTATTCCCAAAACTAAATCGAATCAACTAAACCGAATCAAATAAGCACTATGATCAACTTATTCAACTCGAAATTAACCAACTTTTTAGATCAAACCATAAAAACATAAACTTTTTAATAAACTTTTTAATGATAAAAATAAGCTAATCATAAAAATAAGCCAATAAGCACAAAAGTCTTAAAGCTTAATCAAATGAAAACTTATAAAATGATCAAAAGATTAACTTTTTAGCATGAAATCAATTAGAACAACACGGATCACATGATAATCGCACCAAAATCAATCTTAAATCAAAGAAAAGTAGAATGAGATTAAGAAATAAAAGCTTAATATGGAACTTTGATTAATGAAATAAGCAATACAAAGAGTTAATCTTGAAAGATTAAAAGAAAAAAAAATGAACTAGTGAGAGAAAGTTTAAGACTTTCTCTCTCTAAAAACTAAAAAGTGAAAATTTAACTAAAGACTAACCACCCTCCTAATGACTATTAGGAGGATATTTATAGGGAAGGTGGAAGGAGTGCATGTGTTGCATCTTCTTTCTTGCTTTCTTCACGTTTTCTCGACTCGACTTTAATTCTCCGTCTTTGTCGTCTCGGGATTTGAACTTGTCGTTTAATTTTCTTCTTCTATTAGACTTGAGTTCTTCGACTTTGTTAAACTTCCGTCTTTTGACTTTTTCTTCGATAAATCTTCAGAATAGGCCTTGGACTTCCGTTCTTTTTGCACTCTTGATCTTTTGACTTCGTCTTTTCCCGTTTTCTTCAGTAAAAGCCCGTGAAAGCCCGTGTTTTATTCCTTTTTCATATTTTGGTCCTAAAACACAATAAAAACACAAACCACGCATAATTCCGACTTTTACGACATAAATCACACGTTTTGGTCTTGTTATTATTGGAAATAAGTGGAAAAAGGATAAGTGTTTTCACACTTATTAAATCCCCTACACTTGACCATTGCAATGCCCTCATGCAATGCATTAATTTTAAAGCACGGTTTACATTTTCCATCATAAATAACCCACTTTGGCCTTTATTAAATACTAAACATAAAAGATAGAAATAAATAAAGAAATTAAAAACTTACATTGGGTTTTGGCTGTCATGAACGTTTATCATCCTCAAGTTTCACGTTCCCCATACCAAGCTTAAAAACGAGATCATTGTTATTATAAGTTAGCAAACTATCACGAACTCATGTGGGCCAATTATTCACTTAGACTCCCTTATTCCTAGGTGTATCTCTTATATTTTATTTTTGTCTTGAATGATCACGAGGATGCATTGTTTGACTTATTTCGATAGTTATTTAGTCCGAAAATAAAGTGAACGATTTAATCAATAGTTAGCTAAAGGACCAAATCTTTTAAAACTGCTTCTCGGGACCTCATAAAGTTCATATCTTGGCATAACTCGCTTCGCGATTTGAGACCTTTCTCGGACCGATATTTGGCAGGGACTTCATACTTCGAATCTTGAGAGACGTTCTTGAAATAATGGTCTTCTCTTCATAATAGAAATTTCTTCACTTGAGGTTTTGAGAGATTCTTCATCTTTGGACCACGACTTCTTCATTTTTCTCCAATCTTTATTTTGGACTTTGATATACAACGATCCGCCTCCTTTTAGGACTTGGATCTATTTATCCTCATACCTTGTTAGGGTCTTTTCGGATAGACTTCTCCATGACTTTTGGGGAGTTTTTGATTTTCGTCGTGTGTCTCGATCCTTCATATTGATTTTCGATAAATGATTCTTCACATCACTTTTGGATCTTTAGCAACAAAATGTAGCCCTCATGCCTTGTTAGGGCCTTTTCGGACTCGCCAATCTTCGCATCCCGCTTTAATAAGTTATGCCTTGGCTATGAACTCTAATCCGTACCAAGCAACTTTTAAACGATTTGGGGCTAGAAGCTAAGTAACCTTTTAAATCGTACAACCTTATTTATTGCATATAAATTTATTAACAAGCGGAGGGAGAATAGGCTTATAATTAACTCACATAAATTCACGAAAGAATACCGAACTTATAATTGACTCTATCATCTCTTGTTCTCCACAGTTTAAAATCTCAAGGAATGAGACTCGTGGATGCTTAGCCTATTAAATCAAAGTTTTGGGTTTTCGAGTCGCCTATAGGATCTTGCAAATTCTTAGACTTTTTCAAGTTTAGAAATCGCATTTTAAAGTTCCCTTGATAAACGACTCTCTAGGATCAATTATAGGAACTTGCGAAAAGTTCTTGTTCTTAACCCGTGAGAGTTAAGACTTTCGCGTTTTATAGCTCCCTATATAAAAGCCTAGCAAAACTTGACTTAAACACGTTAAGGATACTAGCTAGAGTAAACTTAGGCAAGTAAACTCGGGTTGAGTCAAAATGTTCACAACTAAGAAAAATCTAAAACCACTTTATTAAAAATTTATTCTAGCAAAGGAAACATAACAAAGGCAAATACAACTATACAACTAGGCCAAAATAGATTAAAAATTTTGAAAAATGTCGAAAAATCAAATTTTCCGGTTAAAATGAGGGCAAATTCATGGAAAAGACCACTTACTTCGATAGAAGTCCCCCCTACACTTGAGATAAACATTGTCCTCAATGTTTAAGCATGTGGGAGTAAACTCCCCTACACTTAGGACATTGTGCACTTTGTTTAAAGCTTGCTAAGGAAAGGACAACTAAAGTGAATTCAATGTGAACATATAGAATATGAAATATTGAATCACAAGAGTTTAGGATAGAACCGGGAAGATGGAAAACACGGTATCACGGTTCGTCAAAAGTCATCAAGATGCTCTCTGAAGCTTTAATCCCTGCACAGCACAAGAAACAAGACAACAAACATATGCGGGGCTCCCCCTACACTTATGATGAAAGCAGTAACGGATAGAACACGGGTTGCCTCCCGAGAAGCGCTTGTTTTTGTTCACCGAGTCATGAGCCTGACTCGACCCAATTTTAGTTCATGGGGAACGTGGTGAGGGATGGAATCATCTCCTGAGAGATGTCCTCACCAAAGTACAGCTTCAAACGCTGGCCATTCACCTTGAAATTGGGCCCATTCGGCTGAGAAAGCTCAATGGTCCCATATGGAAAGACTTTGGCGACGGTGAATGGACCAGTCCAGCGGCTCTTCAACTTGCCAGAGAAGATCTTCAACCGAGAGTTAAAGAGTAAGACTTGATCTCCAACGTGGAACTCTCGGTTCTTGATTTTAGCATCGTGGATCATCTTCGTCTTCTCCTTGTAGATCAGCGAGTTCTCATAAGCTTCATTCCTCAGTTCATTTAGCTCGTTGAGTTGAACCTTGCGATGATCACCGGCTTTGATGATGTCGAAGTTCGCCCACTTCAAGGCCCAGTGCGCTTATGTTCCAGCTCGATGGGTAGGTGGCAGGCTTTCCCGTACACAAGACGATAGGGTGTACAACCGATCGGGGTCTTGTAAGCAGTACGGAAAGCCCACAGAGCATCATCTAACTTATCTGCCCACGCGGCGCGATGCTCTCCCACAGTACGCTCTAGAATTCTCTTCAAGCCACGATTGGAAATTTCGGCTTGCCCATTGGTTTGGGGATGATAGGCGGTGGAAAGACGGTGATTGACACCATACTTTGCCATGACTCTTGCAAATTGATCGTTGCAAAAATGAGTCCCGCGGTCACTGATGATAGCACGAGGAACGCCAAATCGAGCAAAAAGCTGCTTCAAAAAGTTCACAACCACCCTCGCATCATTCGTAGGAAGAGCCTTAGCTTCAACCCATTTAGAGACGTAGTCGACGGCGACGAGGATGTACTTGTTCCCTTTGGATGATGGAAATGGCCCCATAAAGTCGATGCCCCATACATCAAAGATTTCACATTCCTGTATGAAATTTTGAGGCATCGCATCCTTATGTGTGATCTTGCCTTGACGTTGGCAAGCATCACAATGCTTAACCATTTCGTGAGCGTCACGATAAATGGTGGGCCAGTAGAATCCAGAATCAAACACTTTCTTAGCGGTGTAGTTGGGACCAAAGTGACCACCGGTGGGTCCTTTGTGGCAAGCTTGGAGGATGTCAAAAGCTGCCGGTCCGTCAACACATCGACGAATAATCAGATCAGCACACTGTTTGAATAGATAAGGGTCATCCCAAAAGTAAGTCTTAACATCATTCAAGAACTTCTTCTTTTGTTGGGATGTTAACCCTTGGATGAGAATACCACCCGCTAAGTAGTTTGCAATGTCCGCAAACCACGGGGTGCCATCAAGATTGAGATTTATAGACATTAGAGTCTCCAGGGGGAAAGAGTCATTGATCTCTTTGTTCGAATGATCCCCCTGATATGGATCCTCAAGTCGACTCAGATGATCCGCGGCCAGGTTTTCGGCTCCCTTTTTGTCACGAATTTCAATGTTGAATTCTTGAAGGAGTAAAACCCAGCGGAGAAGTCTTGGCTTAGAATCGTTCTTAGTCATCAAGTACTTCAACGCGGAATGGTCCGTGTATACGATGGTGGTGGATAAAACAAGATAGGGGCGAAATTTCTCAAAAGCATAGACAACAGCTAAAAGCTCTTTTTCGGTTGTCGTATAATGCAATTGAGCCCCCGTCATTGTTTTGCTAGCGTAGTGGATTGGTTGGAAGTGTTTATTCACACGTTGACCCAAAACCGCACCAATAGCAAAGTCGCTAGCATCGCACATCAATTCAAAAGGTAGCTCCCAATTAGGGGTAACTAAGACCGGTGCCTTAGTTAGCTTATCCTTGAGAAGATTGAAGGCTTCGAGACACTCTTTAGAAAAGATAAAAGGAGTATCTTTTTCCAAGAGGTGGGTCATCGGACGAGCGATTTTAGAGAAATCCTGAATGAATCTACGATAGAAGCCCGCATGACCCAGAAAGCTTCTCACACCCTTCACGGTTGAAGGTGGAGGTAATTTGGCTATGACATCAACTTTAGCACGGTCAACTTCAAGACCGGCTTTAGAGATTTTGTGTCCTAGCACAATGCCTTCTTTTACCATAAAATGGCATTTTTCCCAATTCAGAACAAGGCGAGTGTCTTCGCACCGCTTAAGCATGCGTTCCAAATTGGCAAGGCAAGCAGAGAAGGAATCCCCAAAGACCGAGAAATCATCCATTAAGACTTCCATGGTTTGTTCAACCATATCATGGAAGATAGCCAACATGCACCTTTGGAAAGTCCCGGGGGCATTGCATAAGCCAAAAGGCATTCGTTTATAAGCAAAGGTGCCATAGGGACAAGTGAATGTTGTCTTCTCTTGATCTTGGGGATCGATGGGTATTTGAAAATAACCCGAGAAACCATCCAGAAAGCAGTAATATTCATTACCAGCTAGACGTTCAAGCATTTGGTCCATAAAAGGTAGAGGGAAATGATCCTTTCTCGTGGCATCATTGAGTTTGCGGTAGTCTATACAAACTCTCCACCCAGTAACGAGACGGGTAGGAATTAACTCGTTGTTTGCATTGGGCACAACGGTGATTCCGCCTTTCTTAGGCACACAATGGACTGGACTAACCCACGGTGAATCTGAAATAGGGTAAATCATACCCGCATCAAGAAGTTTGATAACCTCTTTTTTGATGACTTCATGGATTTTAGGATTCACCCTTCGTTGACTTTGAATTGTGGGCTTAAAGTCGTCCTCCATGAGAATTTTATGTGTGCAAAAGTGAGGATCAATTTCGCGGATGTCGGAGATTTTCCAAGCGATAGCGCGTTTATGCTTCTTCAACACAGCGACAAGTCGGGCTTTTTCGTCTTCTTTCAGATCCTTTGCGATGATGACCGGTAGCTTCTCGTCGTCTTCCAGAAAAACGTACTCAAGATGAGGTGGTAGGTCCTTAAGCTCAAGAGTAGGAGGATTCTCAATAGATGGTGAAACTAACGATGGATCATCATTAATCACCTCTTTAGGTGCAGGAGGAGACAACGGGTCCTCATTGAGAAGTCTCTCAATAGTACGAATATCTTCATCCCAATTGGTGGACAAATTATCATACTTAATATTGAGAGGACCCAAGCTAGCTTCGAAATCATCCAAGTCACTTTCTCCAAAAGGAGTCAATGCTGGAGCAATTGAGGCAACGGTCTCAACATTGGGTAGAGAAGGAGTACTTTTGCAAGCATCATGAAAATGTTCTTCACAAGCCTCATCGAGAACATCAATAGCATTAATACTCTCATACGAATAAGGTTGCTTAGAAATCTTACCCATGTTGAAGACAATTTTATCGTCACCAACTCTCATGATTATTTCGCCTGCGGCTACATCAATAAGAGTGCGACCGGTCCTCAGAAATGGACGTCCAACGATTAATGGAACACGGGGATCCATCTCGTAGTCAACGACGACAAAATCCGCCGGGAAGGTGAATTTGTCAACGCCAACAAAGACATCTTCGGCTATCCCCACTGGATAAGCAACCGTACGGTTGGCTAATTCCAAAGTCATTTTGGTGGGGACTAGCTCGGGGAGAGATAATTGCTTCCAAACACTTAAAGGCATTAAGTTTATACTGGCACCTAGATCGGCTAAGGCCATGCATTTCTCTACTCCCGGGAAGTTGCAAGGAATCAAGAAACGACCCGGATCACCAAGTTTGGTGGGCAATTTCCTTAAAAGCACTGCAGAGCAGTTGTCATTAAGTTGGGTCTGAGCAATGTCAAGAAGCTTTTCTTTATCACTTAAAAGATCTTTAAACATCTTAGCGTATTTGGGCATGTGAGCGAGAGCCTCGGCAAAGGAGATATTAAAATTCAATTGTTTAAACATTTTTAGAAAGTTTGAAACCTGAATATCATCCTTGCTCTTTTGCTTCTCTTTCCTCAACCTTGAAGGATAAGGTATATTGGATGGAGAAGAAGGCTTTAAGGGAATAGGATCACTCACAACCACGGGTGGTGGGGAAATGGGGATAGAAGGTGAAGGAGGTAGGGGAAGTTGCTCTTTGTCCTTGTTCACAATCACCGGTGGAGGTGTAGGAAGCTCGGGTTCCATATAACCTTTTCCACTTCGAGTGGTGATTGCTTTCATCTCCCCCCTTGGATTCGCAACGGTATTACTCGGAAGAGTACCCGAAGAAGAGGGTTGATTACTTTGGATGAGCGAACCAATCATATCACGAAGGTGAAGAGCTTGATTGTTAAAAGAGTTTTGCATGTTGGCATTAATATCATTGCTGTGTTTGGCCATGTCATTCCTTAGCTCGGCTCGAATATCGCTCCCTTGTTTCACCATGTCATTCTTCAAGTTGACAAATTGACTCTGAAGATTCGTCACCATCTCACGATTAGTCTTCATGAACGTCTCGACGTCTTGACTTACGGCCATCGGTTGATTGAGAGGTGGAGCTTGGTAAGCTTGAGAATTTCCTTGAGTTGGGTATGGGTTTCTTTGGGATTGATATTGATTTTGAGCACGAGGTTGGGATTGGTTGTTTCGGTTAAAGCTTTGTTGTTGGGTTTGATTTGCAGGAGGAAAACCAGGAGGAGCAAGATAATTGTTGGAACGATAACTTAACAAGCCACGGTCTCCTTGAGGTCGAGCTTGATAGCCTCCCGTGGGATAAGTGCCGTAAGCTGCGTTAACGTCTTCAGAATAATTGCTTTGTGTAGAAGGACACTCATTGTAGGAATGAGGACCACCACATGTGTCACAAGAAAGAGCAACGGCTTTAGCTTGTTGAGTTTGGTTAGAAGTCAAAATTTGGAGACTTTTGTTGATATCAAGAAGAGCACGTTCCAAAACAGACGAGTTGGTGGTGGAAGAAGTAGATGAAACATTGACTCTCTGATTAGATCTTGAGGATGCGGATGAATCCCAATTCTTGTGGTGAGTAGTCATGTTTTCAATCAACTCTCGACACTCCTCCGGTCTCCTTTTCATAAAAGTACCACCGGCGGCGGCATTGATCGTGTCACGATCACGAAAGGTGAGACCATTGTAGAAGGTGTCAATGAGAGTGACAGGGAGCATATTGTGATTAGGACAGCGGTCGATCAAATCATTGTAGCGTTCCCAAGCATCGAAAAGCGATTCATCATTCTCTTGCATAAATCCACTGATTTGGTTACGAAGGCTAGTGACCATGGATGGTGGGAAGTAGCGCGATAAAAAAGCGTTGAGTCATGTCGTTCCACGTATGAATAGAATTCTTAGGAAGACGGTCAAACCATTTTTCGGCATGGTGAGAAAGCGAGTGTGGAAAAAGTTGAAGGCGAAGGTCATCCATTGAAACACCGGGGCACTTCATGCTTTGGGTAATGGTAATGAATTTGTCGAGGTGTTTGTTAGCATCATCATCCGGAATTCCACGAAACGGGTTCGTTTGCACTTGCTGGATCATGTGATGCTTCAACGAAAACTCCTGAGCCGTGACGTGCATTGGCGTAATCGGGCCTCCGCGTCCGTTCATGGTGGGTTGGCACAATTCCTCCATGGTTCGTAAATCAGGTAGAAGGACATTGTTGTTATTGTTGTTATGGTTTTTATTCAAATTATTTTGAGGTGGGTGATTATTGTTGTTGTTAACACCAGCCATATCTAAATCTTCACGATTCGCGGGCTCAGAATAGTTTGTAGATCTAGTACGCATGCACCTGCAAAAGAAAAATATACACAAGAAATATCTATATAATCTTTTTTTGGTTTTTATAGGTTTTTTAATGTTTTTGTATTTTTGAAGAGTTTTATATTTTTTATGGATTTTTGGAAATTTTTATAGCAATGAAAATAACGTTCAAAGAACGGATCCCAAAATTCAATGCGTCTCTCACTAGAAACCGTTTATCTTAACGAAAAGAGCCGGCAGCGGCGCCATTTAATAACTCGTTTTTTTTTTGCAACCAAAGTATCAAAGTTCGTTATAGTTCCGAATCTTTTCGAATTGAAAACCGGTCTTAAGTGCGACTTAATCGTCTTTTGGTGAATCAAGAAAATGGTTTGGTTTGTTTTAAACTAATTGCAAGTAATAAAAGTGTCGTTGAGTAAAATGGAAGTTAAAAGATTAATTTGAGTGACAAGTAAAAATAAATGCATAAAACTTAAAGGTGACAATGGAAAAAGTAATAACACACTAAATAAAACTAACACTTTGAAAATGTACAGAAAAATAACAAGTACTATAAGAAAGTTACATCGAAAGAAACCAAAAACAGCCAAAAGGGAGCCCGATCGGAATGTTTTCCGATCGGTTGATCGGAATGGTGGGAAGAAGTAACACAATCGGAAAAGAGGGACAAGGGGTCAATCGGAATACATGCGAAAACACCCAATCGGAATATAGGGACACAAGGGGTCGATCGGAATGATACTAGTAGGTGCCAATCGAAATATGTCAAAGGAGATGGATCGGAATGTGGACAATGGCTACAATCGGAATATGCAAATAATGGACCAATCGGAAAGGATAAAACCTAATCCGATTGGGTTGGTCGGAATACTGAAGAGCAATGCCGTCGGAATAAGGGACCGATCGGAATAAGGGAGTAACAACCTTTCCTAAAATCAAGGAAATCAGTTAGATGGTACACCGGTCGGAATAAGGCAACAATCGGAAAAGGGGTATAATACCCTTCCGAAAATAAGGGAATTCGAGCTAAAAGCTAGGAAATAAGCTATTAGATCAAGCTTATTCCCAAAACTAAATCGAATCAACTAAACCGAATCAAATAAGCACTATGATCAACTTATTCAACTCGAAATTAACCAACTTTTTAGATCAAACCATAAAAACATAAACTTTTTAATAAACTTTTTAATGATAAAAATAAGCTAATTATAAAAATAAGCCAATAAGCACAAAAGTCTTAAAGCTTAATCTAATGAAAACTTATAAAATGATCAAAAGATTAACTTTTTAGCTTGAAATCAATTAGAACAACACGGATCACATGATAATCGCACCAAAATCAATCTTAAATCAAAGAAAAGTAGAACGAGATTAAGAAATAAAAGCTTAATATGGAACTTTGATTAATGAAATAAGCAATACAAAGAGTTAATCTTGAAAGATTAAAAGAAAAAAAAAATGAACTAGTGAGAGAAAGTTTAAGACTTTCTCTCTCTAAAAACTAAAAAGTGAAAAATTAACTAAAGACTAACCACCCTCCTAATGACTATTAGGAGGATATTTATAGGGAAGGTGGAAGGAGTGCATGTGTTGCATCTTCTTTCTTGCTTTCTTCACGTTTTCTCGACTCGACTTTAATTCTCCGTCTTTGTCGTCTCGGGATTTGAACTTGTCGTTTAATTTTCTTCTTCTATTAGACTTGAGTTCTTCGACTTCGTTAAACTTCCGTCTTTTGACTTTTTCTTCGATAAATCTTCAGAATAGGCCTTGGACTTCCGTTCTTTTTGCACTCTTGATCTTTTGACTTCGTCTTTTCCCGTTTTCTTCAGTAAAAGCCCGTGAAAGCCCGTGTTTTATTCCTTTTTCATATTTTGGTCCTAAAACACAATAAAAACACAAACCACGCATAATTCCGACTTTTATGACATAAATCACACGTTTTGGTCTTGTTATTATTGGAAATAAGTGGAAAAAGGATAAGTGTTTTCACACTTATTATCAACTTTATTATTTATAAATCAGACTTTACAGACTATACACAGATTTCCGCTGCAACTTTACTTATTAGTCTTACAGCTCCAGTAATTCATCATCTGTTTCATTTCAGTAATTCCTTATCAGGCTTTATATCCGTTCACTAAGCGTTTATGCTCAGCCGTAGTTCCCTTCCATGTTCTAACGGCAGGTACACCAGGACGCTCTTAGGATTCTGAGAGCATGTGCATTTGGATGGAAGCTATCCAGACTTCTTACTTTATGTACTTACATTATTCTGCTTATTTGGACATTGTTTAGTCATTTCCTTCAGTATTTTACTTTTCATGTTTTGGGCTTATGTTTGGATTGCCGATGTTTGATTCCGGTGTTTCCTTTATGGTCAGTTAATGTTTTAGGACATTTACCTTATGCTTTGATGACACACCATAAATACACGTAACGGTCCACTTATCCAAGTGGGATGTTACATTTTTGATTTCTACATGACCGTCAATGTAACCTTTGATAAAAACCGCATTATTTTCCTAAATTTTCAAGCAAATATTATTGACTACTCCTACTCATAGACCAATTTGCTCACATCCTTTGGATCCCCAACCAAGGTACTTGTTTTTATTCGGACCTTCACTCTCTCACCTCCCTTGAGAAAACCAACATACCTAGAGATACTCAAGATAGGTATAATTCTAAACTTGACGACAAGGACGTCGTTAGGACTACTCTTTTCAAACCTAGAACCGAAGATACTAGGATTTCAAACACAAACAAGGTCATTCACAAGGATCCTTATGGGATGGAAGCTAAAGATCTCAAAGACAAATATGTGAAGTGAGAACAAATCTTAAGCTGTAATGTCATGTGCTTGGTAGGAAACAAAGACCATATAAATGCATGTGAAAGCTATATGTTCTATAGTTTAGAAACCGACAAACCTTTCAATGTTTCATACTCCATAACAAATAGGATGTGTCATATCCAAAATCTTGTCTCAACGGTGCTTCCTTATAGAATGTTGCTCACTCGTCTTTTTTACCACATATCACCCATACCTCCAAAACCTAGTGGTCGAGAAGACACTTATCATCTTGTTGATCGTGTCATGACCCTGCTTAGAGATCTTAGAGTGACAAGAACTTTGGCTAACCATCCTAGGGGGAAAGTAAAAAGGCCACAACATCCCTCTAGCTCATCATCATCGGCTAGTGATGACGATGGTCTTCCGCATTCTAGGTTACCACCTTTAGAATACCTTAGCAAATTGCCCGAAATCCCGGATGCCTCACCCAAATTCCAGCAAACGAAGGGGATGTTCAAGTGCCTTGGAAGATTCCTTGCCAAGATAGACAAGAAGAAGGGCAAGTAAAGAACGATAGTTTGAATGGGTACAAATGGACGACGTTTCATTTTTTTAACAATGGTGTTTGTAAACATTTAACACTTGTGCTTTTACTTACATTTCATTTGCACACTAACATTTATTGCTTGTTAATGCTAGGATTTTATACCTTATCATGTGAAATTTGTGCTAATTGCTCATACATGGCGAGTTATGGTTTGGCTGGCAAAAAGGTACATATATGACGAGGAGCCAATGGCTGAGGTACACTTAAGTGCTATGTATGATGATCATCAATATATTGATTCTAAGATTCATGAGCTTGAAACTATGTTAGCTCAAAAGACAAAAGATTTTGAGGATGCCAAACTCGAGTTTTCGAAGAAAAATGACAAATTTGAAGCTTATTTTGAAAAACTTGAAAAAGAAAACGTTGTTCTTGAACAAAAACTGGATCCTAAGATTCAAGATTCTAATGCGGAAAAAGAACATTTTGTGAAACAAATAATTTTGTTAAAATCAAAGTTGGCTTCTCAAAATCCAAGTCCTCTGCCTGCTTCATTAAGTGAAATATCTGTGCAACCTATTGACACTGTAGATAGTAATGACGCGAATGCTGATAACGACATATTTGTTAATATGAACATTAAGTTAGAACAACGTGCCTCTCAATTACTTCTAAAAAATGAGCAATTGAAAGCTCAGATTCGGGAAAAGGTTTTTGCATTAACAGCGGTGAAAAATGAATTAAGAAAGCTAAAAGGAAATAGCGTGGATACTAAGTTAGCAAATCAATCAATCTTGGGTAAACCTCCTACTCAACCATTCAGAAATCGCTCAGTTGCTAGACAACCGAATGCGTTTAAATCTGAACGACCCAAAACTTCGAACTCGAGGTTTGCATCCCAAGTTGACATGCGTAGCAATTTTCCAAACACTGTCACTCCACAATCTAGATACTCTTAAGATATTCTGCCTATGCAAAACCGAATCACATGAATGATTCAAGCAACTCTAGCAATAGCCCCAAGAACATGCCTAGGCGAATTTCAAATGACACGAGTCATAAAAGCTATCTAGAGGATGCTAAGATAAAGACACAAGCAAGAGATATGACCCAATCGAAACCTAGGAGTGCTAATCACACATGTAGGAATTCTAGACCCTTCTATGATGTGCCTAAATCAGCCTATCCTAGGAACACTAGATCCTTCTCTGATGCTAAGAACTTTGTTTGCACGAAATGTAACAAATGCGTGTTTAATGCCATTCATGATGATTGTATCAAAAAAGTCCTGAACAAGGTGAACCAAACAGCTAGAGCATCTCAAAGATGCAACCCTATAGGAAATAGTTTTTCTCCAATTAAGTATTCCGCTGTGCATGAGAAAACTACGTTTCCTAGACCTTGTATTCAGTGGATACCAACGGGTAGAATCTTCAAAACAACTGGTCTTAAATGGGTTCCTACTGGAAAAATATTTCCCTCTAGCACGACAAAGGTTCACTATGAACTCCCACATGGTTCTCACAAAGATATCACTAACAAATATGCAAGCATACAAACTACTGACGAAAGTGCAGGTAATCAAGTAAAGGTTAAACAAGAACATAAAGGTTTTCCTTATTCATACCGTTCAACAAAAGACACTCTCAGAGTTTGGTTGCTGAAGAAACAAATATCAGAAAAATATGTTTCTCAGGGGTTTCACAAGTAAGCAACATAATGGCACTTGAACAAAACAGTTTAAGTCCTGATCCACAACGACATACGACTTCCGTTCACAACCGCACGGAACTCGGAACTCAAGACCACAACAATGAACCGTTAAGTTCAACGCTGGTTCCAGAAAATATTCCTAGAGCTGATATGACAGTCGACACGTGTAACACCCCACCATGGCGGAATATGGGGTGCGACGTATGGATATCATCACAACAAACGGTGTCTCTATAGAGAAAAGTAAAATGCAAATATAATGTCATAAATGGCGACACAAATGTCATGAAAATATCTCAACAATGCAGGAGTCTAGGTAAGTAGGTAATAGTCCTACCACTTACCCAAGACAAACAATAAACATAAACCAAACAAACATATAGGTGCCAACATGTATCACTTATCAAAAAACATAAAGGTAAACTAAGAAGGAACGGGGATCTCCTTCTATATGCAATCCTAAGGCATCCAAGTCTAGCCACTTCTATCCTCAAGCTTAACCACATTCTCACCTGAAAGAGACACTAAAACACGTCAATATAAAGTTGGTGAGAGTCATAGGTTTAGACTCCAACGCCAAAACAGTTATAAGCTGTGAATAACCACCATCAACAAAAGAACATATGGACAATGTGTTACAAATATGCATTAACAACTAACATTCAAGATTAATCATACCAAACCAAAGTCCAAGGCTCCTACCTTGCCAAACAACAAGGCCACTACCTTGTCAAACCACAAGGCCACTACCTTGTCAAACCACAAGGCCACTACCTTGTCGAACCACAAGAACTGAGACGGCACGTGTCCCCCGATCCAAATCATACACAATCAAGAATCACATAGCAGTTAATCACATAATGTACACACAAGTCCATCACAACCATAAAAACATTCACAACAACAATTTAAAAATAACTCAACACAGTGTCTCTTCCATCCCATCTGGAAGTCAAAATCAATTGTAAACATGGGACTATGAAACTCACCTGATTGCTTCTTCACAAGTCCTCGCACTTAGCAACGAGCTAACAAACCAAAAATACACAATCAATACCCGAACCAACCACCAAGATGGCTCATCAACCTATGATGGACATCTAGCCTATTCCCATATAATTACCTCATTGTTAAGTTCTAATCACCCCATTACCCTTCCTTAACAAGTCCCTAACTTGGTTAAGTTTAATAGCTATCCCGTTCATAATTTTACACAAAACAGTCCCAGTTTTAGGTCTCAAAACTTTAAGTCAAACGTCCACTTAAATATACCCATGGTTTCTGTAAAAGGAATATTCACACCCTTACATATGTTGGCTAACAGCTCCCACTTGCCCTAACCTTAAAGCTACTGTTAAGGCCCCGATATATATATATCTACTTTCGTCATTCCAGATTTCCTGATTTTAAACGTACTAAAAGTTTGTTACCATTAAGGGGTCTTACCCTAAACCACCACCTTAGCCAAAGTGCAGATATTAACTAAAAGATATAAACCATCTCTCACATTCGTGAGAAGATCCCAATGCAACCCTAAGTGCCCCAAACAACCCAAAACTTAAAAAGAAAACAGGCTGAATTCAAAACTGCTTTAACCTTCGACTGTTGTAACCTGCTTTTGACCCACTTCCCGACCTCCAATTTAGTTCTAGTTTCTTGATTTAGAAAGCCAACTCAATTACCTATCCAGGGCTAGTTTGATCGCATCTTGAATGTTCCTAGAACTATAGATATGATCAAAACAATTGACTCAAAATTCTGCCTAGTTTTTAAAAACGGGTTTAAACAAGTTGAACTAATTAATTACCCATAACCCCATCTAATACAAGCCCTAGATTATATGATCATCATATTATGATTATAACATCATTAATTTACTGATTTTGTATAAAACCTAACCCTAATCCATCATAAGAATGATTAATTAAACATAAAAACAATTTAATATGAAAAGGGTTTTGAAGATTTACCTTTAAATTAATGGAAGATGAGAAAACCCTAATTTTATGAAGAACCCTAATTTTTATCTTCTATAAGTCGACTATAAACTCCAGGGAATGAATATAATTCGTTTGGTATAAGTGTGGGGGTTTCTTATATAGCAAAACAATCCTTGTCCAAGTATAACACTTGTTTCCTTTTTTCCTCTTTTCCCTTTTTCTTTCTTTTTTTTAAACCGACCCTACCCCTCAAAATTCGTTTTTTTATTTGTTTTTATTATTAATATATGTATTAATAATATTACCTTAATTTACCTTAATTTATTTCAGCTCCTAAAGCTCCCAAAACCTCAAAACCGTAAATCTAGTCAAATTTACGCGTTTTACCGTAAAAGTCGTAAAATATACACTTTTATAAAAAATCTGAAATTTTGAAATAAACTTTATATTTAAGTCCTAAATGACTTAAAACCATCCCGAAAAATATTCATATGACTAATTACCTCTTCCGAGACCTCTAAATGCTAGACCGTAAATCCTAAAAAAAAATACACTATTACTATAATACTTATACGTATACGTAACCACCAAAATATCACCATTTCATTTCATAGTCACTAATTGTGATCTCATGAACATGAATTAACCGTTTCTTGATTTACTTATGAGTACTCTATACTCATAAACGATAATCACACCAACCTCGTTCACACAAAATAAACACGTAAGCACAAAAATCAAGTAGTCACACATAAAATAACCTAAAAGTAAGACCAAGTGACGAACCTCAAAACCACGGTTGTCACAACACGACAATTGAAGAGTTGGAAATGTTATATGGACCAATGTATGATGAATATTTCACGGGGGAGAAACAAGTTGTATCGAAGTCTTCCGCTGTCACTCATGATAAGAATGATGATACCGATCATCGTCAACAAATGGATACAACTTCGTCTACTTCAACACGGGTTGCTGCAGAATTACCTCCTCAGAATATCACATCAACAATCGATCATACAACATCCACAACTACTGTCATTGCTCCAGAGAACACAAATCAAGCAGACAATGCATTATCTGACGAAGACGAATTTATCAACCCATTCGGTACACCGGTACACGAAACTGGAGAGTCTTCTACTCGCCATGTTGATCCGTCAAATATGCATACGTTCTACCAACGACATCCTTCAACACATCATTGGACCCGAGATCATCCTTTGGTTCAAGTAATTGGAAACCCTTCACAGCTCATTCGTACAAGACGACAGCTAAACACCGATGGCGATGTTTGTATGTTCGCACTCGCCGTGAGTTCAGCTGAACCGAAAACATCAAAGAAGCCATGGCTGATCATGCTTGGATTGAATCGATGACGGATGAACTTCAACAATTTGAAAGACTTAAAGTCTGGGAACTTGTTGACAGACCATACGATGTAATACCATTAAATCTTCGATGGATCTGGAAAAAGAAGATGGATGAAGAGAACACGATCATCAAAAATAAATCTAGTCTAGTGGCTAAAGGGTATGGACAGAAAGAGGGTATTGATTTTGAAGAATCATTTGCACCAGTAGCTCGAATTGAAGCGGTCAGGATTTTTCTTGCTTATGCTGCACATAAAAGATTCATTGTCTATCAAATGGACGTAAAGACGACGTTTCTTAACGGTCCTTTGAAGGAAGAAGTCTATGTCACACAGCCGGAAGGATTCGTCAATCCTCATTATCCTGACAAGGTGTATCGTCTCCACAAAGCACTTTATAGACTCAAGCAAGCTCCAAGGGCGTGGTACGACGAGCTCGTGAAATTTCTGGTCTCCAAAGGTTTCTCAAAAGGTTCCATTGATCTAACTTTGTTCACTTATACATATGGGGACGACATTTTGCTTATGTAGATTTATGTTGATGACATTATTTTCGGGTCTACAAACCCAAAACTTTCAAAATGGTTTGAAAAAGTAATGCACAGCAGATTTGAAATGTCTATGATCGGCGAACTAAAATTCTTTCTAGGAATTCAAGTTCACCAATCCCTGATAGGTGTGTAAACACCCATCCCTTTTCCACTTAATTCTGGCTAAAACGAGACCAAACCACGTATTTAATGTCATTTGTTTGGAATTATGCGTGGTTTTTGTGTTTATTGTGTTTTCAGAGCCAACCAGATGAATATCGAAGAAAACATGGGATTGCACGGGTTTTATGGAAGAAAAAGACTCAAGACGAAGTCTATTGTCCAAGAGATGCAAAAGATTTGAAGTCACTGGGCCTATTTGACGATTTATCGAAGAAAAGGACCAAAGATGGAAGATTTACATAAGTCGAAGAAACTCAAGTCTATTAAACGAAGAAATTAAAAGACGAGTTGAATTTTATCGGCGACAAATCCCGAATCAGAATCGAAAACGTCAACTTTTCTGAAAAGACGAGAAGACAAGAAGAACGGGAGAAAGCCCACTCATCAACCAAAGGGGACACCTATATAAAGGGTTCCCCTCACACTTTTCATCCAGTTTTTTCATTTTCCCTTCTTTTTCTCCCTGTCTGTTCGTAGGTATCACCAACACCACTAGGGTGTTTGGTGATTTTGATCATTATTTTTCAAATCTTGTAGTTTAGTCTTTGTCTTTTGATTGTTAAAACCTTGTTCAATCAATACAATCTTTCCATTTCATCTTGTTCATCTTCATCTATTTGGTTAAAAGATAAAGTTCTTATTTGGTTGATTTAATCTTCAAAAGTTGTTGGGTTTTATGTTTTTATTGATGGGATTTGTAGTTTATGGTTAGTATATGATTTGTGATTAGATTTGTTTAAGTTTTGGTGAAAAACTTAGTGATTTTTGGGTTAAAATCGTATTCCCCTGTTCTCCGGTCTCCCTACTGTTTTTGAGTTTCCCAGGTTCCGGATGAACAAAAGTTCCGGATGAACAGAAAGTTCCGAATGAACAAAACTTCCGCATGAAGCATTTTAGTTAAAAAGTTCCGAATGAGTTTCAAAAGTTCCGAATGAATTTTCTTTTAAAAAGTTCCGAATGAGTTTCAAAAGTTCCGAATGAGTTTCAAAAGTTCCGAATGAATTTTCTTTTAAAAAGTTCCGAATGAGTTTTATTTCCAGAAGTTCCGGATAAAGTTCCGGATAAACTTCCGAACCAACTTCCGAATTAACTTCCGAATTAACTTCCGAATCAAAGTTCCGATTGAAGGTTCCGAGTAAAGTTCCGGATCAACTTCCGAATTAACTTCCGAATCAAAGTTCCGAGTGAAGGTTCCGAGTAAAGTTCCGGATCAACTTCCGAGTGAAGGTTCCGAGTAAAGTTCCGAGTGAAGGTTCTGAGTAAACTTCCGAACGAAGTTCCGGATAAAGGGTTCCGAACCAAGTTCCGAGTGAACTTCCGAATCAAGGTCAACTTCCGAATCAAATTTCTTTTGAGCATTTTTAAGGGTTACTTATTGTTTCTTCATTTCATATTTATATTTTAATTTTAATTTTAATTTTAATTCAAGTTTGATTAATTGTTATTAATTTAATTGCTTTTAAATTTAAGTTTACATTTTAATGCATTTAAAACTTTTAGTAGATTAGAAAATCACTCCCCTTTTTAGTAACCAAGAACAATCATTCCACTTAGAACCGAGATCAATTCGAGAGGATACCGAGAGTATCTAGAACCCCATATAAAACGCTTGTATCAAATGGCGCCGCTGCCGGCTCTTCTCGTTAAGATCAACAATTGTTTGTGAGAACTTGGATTTTGGGATCCGTTCCCCGTGAACGTTAATTTTTCATAAAAACTTTCAAAAACACAAAAAAATATAAAATTTTCAAAAAATCCTAAAAATTAAAAAACTTAAAAAACTTAAAAAACCAAAAATATTTTTGCTTTGTTTTTGCCTTGTTAGTTCTTTTGCAGGTGCATGCGTACACGCTCCACGTTTTATCCCGAGCCCGAGACTCTCGATAACTTAAACATGGCTGATGTACAAAACAACAACAATAACCCACCTCAAAACAATAATAACAACAACAACCCACCTTTCAACAACAACAATGAGCCTCTACCGGATAATCGCCCGATGATTGAACTTCTGCAAGCTCATGTAGATGGCAACACTGATCCAATTGTTATACCCGCGATTGCAGCCAACAATTTTGAGCTTAAATCCGGCTTTATCCAGATGGTCTCTGCTCAACCATTCTTGGGACGTACCATTGATGATCCACATGACCACATCAAGAGATTTTTGCAACTCACCAATACGGTCAAATTCAATGGTGTTCCACAAGAGGTAATCCGGTTACAACTTTTTCCCTTTTCCTTAGAGAGACAAGCCCGACATTGGCTTGCTAAGGAACCGCCACAGAGTATTCTTTCGTGGACGGATTTGGAGACCAAGTTTATCAACTACTTTTTCCCACCCTCTCGTACTACCGCTTTGCGGAATGAAATCATAAATTTTGAACAAAAGTACGATGAGTCGTTTAGTGAATCTTGGGACCGTTTCAAAGACCTTTTAAGAAAATGTCCACAACATGGCTTTACCAAAGTGCACCAAATTAACACTTTTTATAATGGTTTAAGCATGAATGACCAAGATTCACTAAACAGTGCCTCGGGGGGTAATCTTTTGGCTAAGACTTCCAATGTTGCTTAGGATATCATTGAGAATAAGTCTCGTGTGCAAACCAAGAGTGTTCGGACCAATGTTGCTAGTGCTAGTACTAGTGACAGCGATAAGCGACTTGACAAAATCACTACGCTTCTTGAATCGCTTGCTACCCAAACCGCCAGCAACACCAACAGCATCAACGCTAGAAACGCTAAAGACGCTCAAGTCAATGCTGTTAGCCAACCATGCGAGATATGCAGGGGTCCTCACTCTTACACCACTTGTACTGCCACCCAAGACTACCCTTCTGAGAATGTGAATGCAGCATACGGCACCTATCCTCCACCTGCTTATCAAGCTCGACCTCAAGGTGACCGCAACTTGCTTAGCTACCGCTCTAACAACTATCTCTCACCACCCGGTTTTCCTCCAAACAACCCAAACCAACAACAAAACCTCAATCGCCCTCCTCAACAACAACAACAACCTCGTACACCATACATACCACCTCATAAACAGCAACAACCACCTCAAAGAAATAACCAAGTTTACCAGCAACCTGCTTATCAACCACCCGCGTACAGTGCTACTCCCAACCAACCCACCGTTTTACACCAAGAAGTGGAAACCTACATGAGGACTAACGATGTGATCGTGGGAAATCTTCAGCGAGAAGTGCTCAATTTGAAAGCAGACCTGGTCAAACAAGGGAACGATCTGAGAGCTGATATGCGAAACACTTTGGATAGTCAAACAAATGACTTAAAGAACATGATGGTTAGTTTCTTCCAAAGTAATCAACCCTATTCTTCGGGTACTCTTCTGAGTAACACCGTTGTGAATCCAAGAGGGGAGATGAAAGCAATCACCACTCGAAGTGGCAAAGGTACAAAGGAACCCGAGTGTCCTATTCCTCCACCGGTGGTTGTGACTAAGGAGAACGAGTCACCTGCTCCTATTCCTCATCCTTCTACTTCCCCAATTTCTCCGCCTCCTTCACCTTCTACCCCCATTTCCCCACCACCCGTGGTTGTGAGTGATCCTATTCCCCTAAAGCCTTCTTCTTCATCCAATATACCTTATCCTTCAAGGTTGAGGAAAGAGAAGCAAAAGAGCAAGGATGATATTCAAGTTTCAAACTTTCTCAAAATGTTAAACAATTGAATTTTAACATCTCCTTTGCCGAGGCTCTCGCTCACATGCCCAAATACGCTAAGATGTTTAAAGATCTTCTAAGTGATAAGGAAAAGCTTCTTGACATTGCTCAGACCCAACTTAATGAGAACTGCTCCGTAGTGCTTTTAAGGAAATTGCCCACCAAACTTGGTGATACGGGTCGCTTTTTGATTCCTTGCAACTTCCCGGGAGTAGAGAATTGCATGGCCCTAGCCGATCTAGGTGCCAGTATCAACTTAATGCCCTTAAGCGTTTGGAAGCAATTATCTCTCCCTGAGCTAGTCCCCACCAAAATGACTTTGGAATTAGCTAACCGTACGATTGCTTATCCAGTGGGGATAGCCGAAGACGTCTTTGTAGGAGTCGACAAATTCACTTTTCCTGCTGATTTCATCGTTGTTGACTACGACATGGACCCTCGTGTGCCATTGATCGTTGGTCGTCCATTCCCGAGGACCGGTCGCACTCTAATCGATGTTGAAGCCGGTGAGCTTATCATGAGAGTGGGTGACGATAAAATCGTCTTCAACATGGGAAAGCTTTCTAAACAACCTTATTCATACACGAGTGTTAATTGTATTGACGTTCTTGATGAGGCTTGTGAAGAACACTTCAAAGATGCTTGTAAAAGTATTCCTACCTCTCTTCCCAATGTTGAGACCGTTTCCTCTATTGACTCATCACTATCTCTATTTAGAGAAAGTGATTTCCTTTGGAAAGATTTGGAAGCCACCATGGGAAATGTGAACTTAGACCATGACGATTCTACCACCAATTGGAATGAAGATCTCCGCCTCATTGAAAACCTTCTCAAAGAAGACAGTCTTTCTCCTCTATCTCCGACGGTTACTGCTATTGATCCTCCTTCTCCTAAAGAGGTGACTAATGATGATCCATCGTTAGTTTCACCATCTATTGAGGATCCTCCCACTCTCGAGCTTAAGGACCTACCTCCTCATCTTGAGTACGTTTTCCTTGACGACAACGAGAAGTTACCGGTCATCATCGCGAAGGACCTGAAAGAAGAAGAAAAAGCCCGCCTTGTCACCGTGTTGAAGAAGCATAAAAAAGCTATCGCTTGGAAAATCTCCGACATTCGCGGAATTGATCCTCACTTCTGCACACACAAAATTCTCATGGAGGACGACTTTAAGCCCACAATTCAAAGCCAACGAAGGGTGAATCCAAAAATCCATGAAGTCATCAAAACAGAGGTTATCAAACTTCTTGATGCGGGTATGATTTACCCTATTTCGGATTCACCATGGGTTAGTCCAATCCATTGTGTGCCTAAGAAAGGCGGCATCACCGTTGTGCCCAATGCAAACAACGAGTTTATTCCTACCCGTCTCGTCACTGGGTGGAGAGTTTGTATAGACTACCGCAAACTCAATGATGCCACGAGAAAGGATCATTTCCCTCTACCTTTTATGGACCAAATGATTGAACGTTTAGCGGGTAATGAATATTACTGCTTTCTTGATGGTTTCTCGGGTTATTTCCAAATACCCATCGATCCCCAAGATCAAGAGAAGACAACATTCACTTGTCCCTATGGCACATTTGCTTACAAAAGGATGCCTTTTGGCTTATGTAATGCCCCCGGGACTTTCCAAAGGTGCATGTTGGCTATCTTCCATGACATGATTGAACAAACCATGGAAGTCTTCATGGATGATTTCTCAGTCTTTGGGGATTCCTTCTCTTCTTGCCTTGCCAATTTGGAACGTATGCTTAAGCGGTGCGAAGATACTCGCCTTGTTCTGAATTGGGAAAAATGCCATTTTATGGTAAAAGAAGGCATTGTGCTAGGACACAAAATCTCTAAAGCCGGTCTTGAAGTCGACCGTGCTAAAGTAGATGTCATAGCCAAATTACCTCCACCTTCAACCGTGAAGGGTGTGAGAAGCTTTCTGGGTCATGCGGGCTTCTATCGTCGATTCATTCAGGATTTCTCTAAAATCGCTCGCCCGATGACCCACCTCTTGGAAAAAGATACCCCTTTTATGTTTTCTAAAGAGTGCCTTGAAGCCTTCAACTTGCTTAAGGATACGCTTACTAAGGCACCCGTCTTGGTTACCCCTAATTGGGAGCTGCCTTTCGAGTTGATGTGCGATGCTAGCGACTTTGCTATTAGTGCGGTTTTGGGCCAAAGAGTGAATAAACACTTCCAACCAATCCACTATGCTAGCAAGACAATGATGGGGGCACAATTGCATTATACGACAACCGAAAAAGAGCTTTTAGTTGTTGTCTATGCTTTTGAAAAATTCCGCCCCTATCTTGTCCTTTCCACCACAATCGTATACACGGACCATTCCGCGTTGAAGTACTTGATGACAAAGCATGATTCTAAGCCAAGACTTCTTCGCTGGGTTTTACTCCTTCAAGAATTCAACATTGAAATTCATGACAAGAAGGGAGCCGAAAACCTGGCCGCGGATCATCTGAGCAGACTTGAGGATCCATATCAAGGGGATCATCCGAACAAAGAGATCAATGATTCTTTCCCACTTGAGACCTTAATGTCTATAAATCTCAATCTTGATGGCACCCCATGGTTTTCCGATATTGCAAACTACTTAGCGGGTGGTGTTCTCATCCAAGGGTTAACATCCCAACAAAAAAAGAAGTTCTTGAACGATGTTAAGACTTACTTTTGGGATGACCCTTTTCTATTCAAACAATGCGCTGACTTGATTATTCGTCGATGTGTTGACGGACCGGCCGCTTTGGACATTCTCCAGGCTTGCCACAAAGGACCCACCGGTGGTCACTTTGGTCCCAACTACACTGCCAAAAAAGTGTTTGATTCGGGATTCTATTGGCCTACCATTTACCGTGATGCTCACGAGATGGTTAAACATTGTGATGCTTGCCAAAAACAAGGCAAGATCATACATAAAGATGAGATGCCTCAAAATTTCATACAAGAATGTGAAATCTTTGATGTATGGGGCATCGACTTTATGGGGCCATTCCCTTCTTCTAAAGGCAACAAATACATCCTTGTCGATGTGGACAATGTTTCCAAATGGGTTGAAGCCAAGGCTTTACCCACTAACGATGCGAGGGTGGTTTGTAATTTCTTGAAACAACTATTTGCTCGATTCGGTGTACCTCGTGCTATTATCAGTGACTGCGGGCAACGATCAATTTGCAAGAGTCATGGCGAAGTATGGTGTTAATCACCGTCTTTCCACCGCTTATCATCCTCAAACCAACGGTCAAGCCGAAATATCCAACCGTGGATTGAAGAGAATTTTGGAGCGTACAGTGGAAGAGCATCGCGCCGCGTGGGCCGATAAGTTAGATGATGCTCTGTGGGCTTTCCGTACTGCTTATAAGACCCTGATCGGCTGTACGCCTTATCGTCTTGTGTACGGGAAAGCTTGCCATCTCCCTATCGAGCTGGAACATAAGGCATACTGGGCCTTGAAGTGGGCTAACTTCGACATCAACAAAGCCGGTGATTTTCGCAAGATTCAACTTAACGAGCTACAAGAATTGAGGAATCAAGCTTACGAGAACTCATTGATCTACAAGGAGAAGACCAAGATTGTCCACGATGATAAAATCAAGAACCGAGAGTTCCACGTTGGTGATCAAGTCTTACTCTTTAACTCTCGGTTAAAGATCTTCTCAGGCAAGTTGAAGAGCCGCTGGTCTGGTCCATTCACCATTGCCAATGTCCTTCCCTATGGCACCATTGAGATTTCTCAGCCAAATGGGCCCAACTTTAAGGTGAATGGCCAGCGTTTGAAATTGTACTTTTGTGAGAACATCTCTCAAGAGATGATTCCATCCCTCACCACGTTCCCCATGAACTAATTTTGGGTCGAGTCAGGCTCGTGACTCGGTTATAAAAAACAAGCGCTCCTCGGGAGGCAGCCCGAGTATCTATCCTTTTCCGTTTAACCTCCTAAGTGTAGGGGGCCTCTATAGGTTGTTTGTATTTGTGTGGTGATATGATTACAGGGATGAATGCACTCTTGGAACCTTCAAAGAACCGTGCTCCCGTGTTATCCGAAATCCGGTTCTATCTCTCAACTATCGTGATTCAATTTTCTTCATACTCACATTTGAAATTGATCACTTTAGTCGTCTCTTCCTTAACTTGAGTTAACCAACGTGCACAATGTCATAAGTGTAGGGGAGACTTTTCCCACATGCTTAAACATTGAGGACAATGTTTATCTTAAGTGTAGGGGGGACTTCTATCGAAGTTTTAAGTGGACTTTTCCATGAAAATGCCTTCATTTAACCGGAAAATCATCTTTTTCAACATTTTTCAAATTTTTAATTAATTTTGGCCATTTAGTCGTAAATTTTAAATTTTTATCTTTGCTCTCATATGTATATATTCCGCAATAAAGTCAAAAATATTAATAAAGTGGTGTAGCTAGTTTAGAAATCTTTGACATATTAGGCCCGTTGCGATTATTTTGACTCAACCCGAATAGACTTATCCAAGTTTATTCTAGCTAGTATCCTTAACCATGTAGACCTTAATTGGTTTATTAGGCTAAGTATCCACGAGTCTCATTATTTGAGATTTTAAATTATAGAGGACGAGAAATGATAGAGTCAATTATAAGTCGGTATTCTTGCACAAGCTCACTTGGTGTAATTATTTGCCTATTCTCCCATCACTTGCTAATAAATTATCTGCAATAAGTAAGGTCGTACGATTTGAAAAATTACTTAGCTTCTAGCCCAAGATCGTTTAAAAGTTGCTCGGTAATGATAAGAGTTCATAGCCAAGGCATAACTTATGAAGCGGGGCGCGAAGATTGGCGAGTCCGAAAAGGCCCTAACAAGGCATGAGGATTCCATTTTATTGCTAAAGATCCGAAGTGATGTGAAAAGCATTATTCCCAAAATCAATATGAAGGATCAAGACTCATGACGAAAAGCAATCAACTCCCGTAAAGATCATGGAGAAGTCTATCCGAAAAGACCCCAACAAGGTATGAGGATAAATAGATCCAAGTCCGAAAAGGAGGCGGATCGTTGTATCTCAAAATCCCAATTAGAGATTGAAGAATAATCATGAAGTCGTGGTCAACAAAGTTGGAGAACCCCTCAAAAGTCTCCAAGTGAAGAAACTCTATTAACGATGAGAAGACCATTATCTCAAGCACGTCTCTCAAGATATGAAGTATGAAGTACATGCCAAATATCGGCCCGAGAAAGGTCTCAAATCGTGAACCGAGTTATGCCAAGATATGAACTTTTTGATATCCCGAGAAGCAGTTTTAAGAGATTTTGTCCTTTAGCTAACTATTGATCAAATCGTCCTACTTTGCTTTCAGCCTTAATAAACTATCGAAATAAGTCCAAAAATGCATCTTCATGATCATTCTAAGACAAAAATAAAATATAAGAGATACACCTAGGAATAAGGGAGTTTAAGCATATAATTAAGCCATGTGTGTAAGTGTTTGATTTACTAACTTATAATAACAATGATCTCGTTTTTAAGCTTAGTTTGGGGAACGTAAAACTTGAGGGTGATAAATCTTCGCAGCACCAAAGCCCTAATGTAAGTCATTGATCTCTTTGCAAGTTATTTCCATGTAGCTATTTTCAAGTGAAAATGGTTTTCTATCCTTTTATTTACTTTAAAGATTTTAGTTTCTCTTAGTACTTAAATTTTTGTTTAGTAGTATTTTAATAAGGCCAAGGTTGATTAATTATGAGAAAGGTGTAAAATTGCTTTATCACTAAGCATTGCATGAGGGCATGACAATGGTTAAGTGTAGGGGATTTGATAGGTGTGTAAACACCCATCCTTTTTCCACTTAATTCTGGCTAAAACGAGACCAAAATACGTATTTAATGTCATTTGTTTGGAATTATGCGTGGTTTTTGTGTTTATTGTGTTTTCAGAGCCAACCGGATGAATATCGAAGAAAACATGGGATTGCACGGGTTTTATGGAAGAAAAAGACTCAAGACGAAGTCTATTGTCCAAGAGATGCAAAAGATTTGAAGTCACTGGGCCTGACGATTTATCAAAGAAAAGGACCAAAGATGGAAGATTTACATAAGTCGAAGAAACTCAAGTCTATTAAACGAAGAAATTAAAAGACGAGTTGAATTTTATCGGCGACAAATCCCGAATCAAAATCGAAAACGTCAACTTTTCTGAAAAGACGAGAAGACAAGAAGAACGGGAGAAAGCCCACTCACCAACCAAAGGGGACACCTATATAAAGGGTTCCCCTCACACTTTTCATCCAGTTTTTTCATTTTCCCTTCTTTTTCTCCCTTTCTGTTCGTAGGTATCACCAACACCACTAGGGTGTTTGGTGATTTTGATCATTGTTTTTCAAATCTTGTAGTTTAATCTTTGTCTTTTGATTGTTAAAACCTTGTTCAATCAATACAATCTTTCCATTTCATCTTGTTCATCTTCATCTATTTGGTTAAAAGATAAAGTTCTTATTTGGTTGATTTAATCTTCAAAAGTTGTTGGGTTTTATGTTTTTATTGATGGGATTTGTAGTTTATGGTTAGTATATGATTTGTGATTAGATTTGTTTAAGTTTTGGTGAAAAACTTAGTGATTTTTGGGTTAAAATCGTATTCCCCTGTTCTTCGGTCTCCCTACTGTTTTTGAGTTTCCCAGGTTCCGGATGAACAAAAGTTCCGGATGAACAGAAAGTTCCGAATGAACAAAACTTCCGCATGAAGCATTTTAGTTAAAAAGTTCCGAATGAGTTTCAAAAGTTCCGAATGATTTTTCTTTTAAAAAGTTCCGAATGAGTTTCAAAAGTTCCGAATGAGTTTCAAAAGTTCCGAATGAATTTTCTTTTAAAAAGTTCCGAATGAGTTTTATTTCCAGAAGTTCCGGATAAAGTTCCGGATAAACTTCCGAACCAACTTCCGAATTAACTTCCGAATCAAAGTTCCGATTGAAGGTTCCGAGTAAAGTTCCGGATCAACTTCCGAATTAACTTCCGAATCAAAGTTCCGAGTGAAGGTTCCGAGTAAAGTTCCGGATCAACTTCCGAGTGAAGGTTCCGAGTAAAGTTCCGAGTGAAGGTTCCGAGTAAACTTCCGAACGAAGTTCCGGATCAAGGGTTCCGAACCAAGTTCCGAGTGAACTTCCGAATCAAGGTCAACTTCCGAATCAAATTTCTTTTGAGCATTTTTAAGGGTTACTTACTGTTTCTTCATTTCATATTTATATTTTAATTTTAATTTTAATTTTAATTCAAGTTTGATTAATTGTTATTAATTTAATTGCTTTTAAATTTAAGTTTACATTTTAATGCATTTAAAACTTTTAGTAGATTAGAAAATCACTCCCCTTTTTAGTAACCAAGAACAATCATTCCACTTAGAACCGAGATCAATTCGAGAGGATACCGAGAGAATCTAGAACCCCATATAAAACGCTTGTATCAATCCCCAAGTGGTATCTTCATTAACCAAGATAAGTATTGTCAAGAGATAATCACAAAGCATGGTATGAGATCATGTGACCCCGTTGGGACACCATTATCAACCACATCCCTAGATGCTGATTTGGAGGGATTACCCATAGATCAAACGAGATATCGTTCCATGATCAGGTCCTTCATGTACTTGATAGCAAGCAGACCTGATATTCATCATGCTACATGTTATTGTGCATGATATCAAGCACGACCCACTGAAAAGCACCTCAAGGAGGTTAAACGGATCTTTTGGTACCTTAAGCATATCATTCACATGGGACTCTGGTATCCGAGGGAAACCGGTTTCTTTCTAACGGCCTATTCAGATTCTGATCATGCAGGGTGTCTTCATACACGTAAAAGTACTTCTGGTGGTGCACAATTTCTAGGTCAAGATAAGCTTGTGGGATGGTCTTCAAAGAAGGAGGATTTCACATCTTTATCATCAGCCGAAGCGGAGTATGTATCTCTATCTGCGTGTTGTGCTCAAGTTCTTTGGATGAGAACACAACTCACGGATTATGGCTTCCACTTTGATAAAGTACCATGTGCTGTGACTCAAAGTCTGCCATAGCCATCTCCTGCAATCCGGTACAACATTCCCGCACGAAGCACATTGATGTCAGATATCACTTCATTAAGGAACAAGTTGAAAAGGGTATTGTTGAATTATACTTTGTTGGAACTGATTACCAATTAGCTGACTTGTTTACAAAAGCTCTTTCGAAAGAGAGGTTTGCGTATCTAGTTAGGCAAATCGGTATGAGATGTTTGACTCCAGCAGAACTGGAGTTTCTGGCAAAGAAGCCTGCTTGATTCATCTATCAACCATCTACTTGTAAATATTAATGAAAAAGCAAAATACAAAAATATAAAACATATAAAAACAAAACACAAAATTAAAAATCTTTCAAAATCCAAAAATATTCTTCTCGACATGTCTTTCAGTATCGATAATATGGACGTGCCTAGAAATGTCGCTCAATAACCACACGGGTGTGTACATAAAGCTCGAATGAAAGTTGTAAATATTTTTCAAAACATGTCATTTCTTCTTTTAATAAAGGAAATTGTCTATTTTGGACAATATTTCCAAACAACGGGTAGAGCAATCTATCAAGGGTTGAGCTTGTAACAAAACATTCCATGTTTTGAGCTCAACACAATGGCTTATAATCACTTTCATATTGCAACCCGGATTCATATTCACGGGGGAGTGTACGATTTAGTGCCCTCACCTTCAGCAAAAGAAGAGAAATCTTCTTACACTTGAGTGGATTCGTCAAGACATTCAAAGTCTATGAACTCAAGTTTATGCTTTAGAAAAACCTCTTCGACAAAAAGAAATAGGATTTTTCAAAAAGCGTTGAACACAATTTTTTCAAGAATTTTTCAATTATTATTCAAAATCTTTCAAAAATTGTGTGTTCAACAACTCCCATCCTCAAAAAGAGAAATGTGGATCACATCCTCACAATGACAATTCAATTGGATCAATTTTTGAGGGGGAGCTTTCAAAATTTCATGCTAAGTTTGACACATTGTTCTCCCGAAGATTTTCAAGACTATTTTTCAAAATATATTTTAATCAAATTTGGTATCTCTAATATCAAAAGATTTTATATATTAGAGATAGGGGGAGAAAATGTGATTAAAATGTGATCTATAAACTCAAGCACTTTAACTCTTACCCACATGTGCAAAATGTCTACTTAAATTCTTTCGCATTTTAATGCACATGTGAAGGGGGAGCTTTTCTAAAACGACAAAACTAGCAAGGTGTTAAATGTTTTTCAAACACTTTGTTAGAATTTAAAGTGGTTTTTCATGGTTATGATCAAATACCCACAACATCTTTAATTCACGACGTTATTGGTGTCAAAAGGGTGGTTAGGTTTAAGTCCTATGATCCAACCAGAACCGGAGGGATCTTCTCAGGGACAATCCAATAGATTATTAGAAGTCCTTAGGAAAGATGGAGTAGAATGGAACGTAGCTGAATGCCGACTAAGTACTGATGCTAGCACTGGAACAATCACAACAAGGTGCTAGTAATGATGTCTTGGTAAGCATTGAAGGGGTTGAAGAATGAAAAAGAAATGTAAGGATAAAGGGTGTAAAGAAATTAGCCCTCCATACAACTTAGGCAGAAACCGGGTCAACACATCATGAAGACAACTCATTGGACCTAGTGATGTGAAGCACAACCCTTTCCTAGTTACTCAGGCTTCTCTCAAAAGAAGTTTGTTTTATTGTCACGGAGATCAACACGATTTCTATTGACTTTCTCACTCCGAGATAGTTGATATTGAATAGGTGGCATCTGCTCCAGCCTCCGACCACTAAAAGTGCACAAATAGAGTCTAGAGCCAAGAGATCAATCAAATCTCGTTAGGACACACGGATGAAGATCAACAGAGTCCTACGCTATATCCTTGCGATATTGCTAGAACACTCAGAGTGATACTACTTAGTATTCACAATGATGAGTGGAAATCCATCCAGTGTTAACATTAAACAACACTGCGGTTTCTACGCAATATCTTTATGGTCTTGCCAGAACATTCAGAGTGATATTCATTAATATTCACAATGACGAATGGAAATCCTTCTAGCGTCAACATCAAACAGCGCTACGATAGGTGACTTGTGAGATTCTTATGAATCAAGCTTGTGTCAACTGGAAAGCAACAATAGGAATTTGAATTAACGATTTTAATCAAGCGGATATTTATCCAATTTATTCACTCTTTATGTTCGCAGTCTTGCTTTGAGATGGTCGAGTAAAGAGAACGGCTATTACAGCTGCGAAACCCTGTCAAGGAGATTCTTAATTGAATCTACCTGATCACAGGTACAATATTTAATATCGTATAACGGTCTTCACCAACCGGAGGTAAAACGCTACCGATTTAGGACGAATGTCAAAGCCATTCAGTCCGTGTCTATGTTTTGTCTCGAGAAGGTGGCGTCACGGTGTATTCAGCAAAGTCAAAGATTCAAAACCACATTCTCATGCCTAAAGACATATTCAACAATTAATAGTGTGAGCATGTGGATGAAGACACAAGATGGAAAATACAAGTCAAGGATGATTTGAAAATCTCAAGATTTAAAGACAAAGTCGAAAGACAACGACAAAGGCTCAAAGATCACAGCATGAAGGAAAAGGATTACTGTTACACGTTTAAGACTCATTTATGGCGAGATTAGTAATCTCTACAAACTTCCTAAATGACCAAGGTTTATGACTCTCATTGGGGGAGATTGTTAGCCTCAAAATATTGAGTCAAACAAGAATGATCGGTCATAGGTTTATTATGTATCGTATATTAGAACATTGTAATAGGTAGTAGATTAGTCGTGTATTACGGGCTTAACTTTAAGCTAAGGTTCATTCATAAGTAACCAAAGCCCAAAAGGAAAGCTCGGCCCATGATCATATAGCCCATTAAGCTACATGTAAGCAAAGGCTATATAAACCCTTCCTAGCATGTTAGGAAGTGTGTTCATTTCATTTTCTTCCAATCTAATATTTCACAAGTTTCTCCAACCATTTCTCTCTACTTTCTCTCACTAGTTTCTCTCTCTAAAATTCATCTAATGTCTACCTTTCTTTCTTCATAAATTCGTATTATATCATCATATATATTAGGGACAACAATATATTTCTCTCTTATTATCAAAATATCCCTCTCAAAATCTTTTTCTATCTATCCTTCCCTTTTTATTTCGAAAAAAAGGGGAGAAGAGAAATATAAGCTCATATTTCTAAAACTTATATGTTGATGCTAATACCTACTAAAAGTAAGTTTATGTTTTGTCTTCGACAAAAAGGGGAGATTATAAATACAAATATCGTATAAATATGTTTTAATCACTCTTAATGTTTTGTTAATGACAAAACATCAAACATATTTTGATGTTTGTGTATCAGTCGACATCTAAGTCTTTTAATATACGAACTTATGTTCTAAACTTTTTATATAAAGTTTTATACACTTTGACTCTTTTAGTGTAAAAAAATTAACAATATATATATATATATATATATATATATATATATATATATATATATATATATATATATATATATATATATATATATATATATATATATATATATGTCTCTCTCCATATCAAATATATAAAGTCAACCATCACCAAGTTTAATGCTTGAGTGTGATCTTCGACAAGTATTTATGAGGCAACAAAAGTTAGACCCCACAGACCAGGGCGGACCCTTGGGCAAAGGGACCGGCGAGTTCCTTGAATATCTTGTCTTTTACCAATAAATACCAAGCTAAGTCCAAGCTTCACATTCACCCCTCTTCTAACCTTTCTCTCTAATTCTCTGAATATATCTAACCCTCTAATCTCTAATCTATTCTTACTTCTTGTATCTTGTGGTTTAGATCTTTGTGAATTTGAAGATCGATTATGAGAATTTTATCCTCTAAGCTTTGATCATTCAAAGCTTCACATTTGTGAATGTGTTAAGTGTTACCTACACAATCACCATTGTTGTACCCATTCTTCTACCAACTTGTGTAATATTGTGGTTGGTGTTGTAAACCACAAAGTAAATAGTGTAAAGGGAATTGTTGTACCTGTGTAAAGAACACGTCATCCTAGCTTAGGTGTCGATAAATATTGTAAGCTAAAGTGTGAAAGTTTCTCCACCGGTGTAAAGGAGATTCGTTTGCTAGTGAATTAGAACTCTCGAGTGGATACTCAAGGAGTGGAAGTAGGGGAAAGATAAGTGAGATCTTGCTAGGCGGAATCACTATAAATCATTGTGCATTGTGACAACCCGTCAATTTCAGGTCGTTATTTTAATCTCGACTATTACGTATTACGTGTTTACTTTAATGAGAATTTAAAATTTATCGACTAACCGAGAAGGTTATGACTTGAAACTAGCGTAAGAATGTCGATTAGATGAAAACCGGCAAGGAATATGTTAGGTATCGATATTATATTCTCAAATAATCATAAAAATGATTTTTATTATATTTTATCTTTATTTCTCGTGTTTAATGTTTTAACGAATGATGAGAACTATTAGTGATCGCGATACCGACGGATGCCCCAAAAATTTACGTTTTATTATCGAATGTCTCGATATTTAATATTTTCGATGTTTTCGATTTAATTGCGTTTTAAGTCGTGTCGAAGCCTTGTTAGTATATTTTAAAGCGTTTTAACTTTCGAAAAGTATTTTTACGAAACCCGAGCCTCGTAATATTTTCAAAAGTTACAATTTACATTTTCTACTTTGTAAACTAAATATTTACATTTTTAACCCAAAAGAATGCATTTTTTGACAAAAACTACCCAAACCTTGGACTATATAAACAATTCCCACTAACTATTAACTAATTAAAAATTCATTTACAAAAAAAAAATTAAATCTCTCCCTCTCTCCCTTGTGTTTTCCGTCCACCCTCATCACCATAGCCACCATCAAAAATCAATTTCTACTTTGAATCAAGTAAATCTAAAAGAAGACCCATCTTGGAAATTCAACAAGCTTCAATTTGGTATAATTTTTTCTAACATGCATCCACTAAATTTTTCTTTTCAACTTTTGATGAAGAACATGTTGTTTGCTCCATTTTTATGG
This sequence comes from Glebionis coronaria, assembly GCA_025667525.1. Lineage (NCBI taxonomy): Eukaryota > Viridiplantae > Streptophyta > Magnoliopsida > Asterales > Asteraceae > Glebionis > Glebionis coronaria. Next base: position 103,796,112 of record CM046879.1, read on the forward strand.
TGAAACATGTTGTTAATATTATTATATTTGTAGTGGGATGTTGTTGCATGTTATTTATTTGAGTGAGTTAATTTTTGGATGATTATTCTAGAGTCTTATGAGTTAAATAGATGTGTTAGGATGATATTAGGAGTATAGAAATTGTTAGAATGGGTTGAAATATTGATTTGGTATGATTTTTAACTAGTCATTTTAGACCAGTAGGTAAAAGGATATTTTTGAAAGTCTTAGGTCTGATTATAAAATGGGATGATGTGGTATTGTTGTAGTAATCTTCAATATGCTCGTTTTGCCGCTTGAATGAGCTTCTAACTCATTACGGATCAAAAGTTATGGTGTTTTGATTTTGGTGTACCGGGAGACGAGTATCGACACAATCCGAAAATTGTTGTCGATATTTGGATCGAATCTCGGGGACTATAGAATGAGTTTTAAAAAATTTCAAGGACTGTTGTAAGTTGCTAAACCTTAGGTCATGAGTCTATTTTCAAACCCGAGTGTCGGTTTTGCAAACAGAATTGTTTAGATAAGTCAAAATGGTTTTACAAGTCAAAGGCGTAAAACTGTCTGGTTTTTGTAACACAAAGACGTGTCGGGCAGAAGGTCTTAGAAGTAATACTTTTGAATGAAACTTAAACTAAGTGTTATTCATATTATGTGTGAGTTTGTCACCAAGTTTCGTCGAAATCGGACAAGTCTAGATAGGTTAGATTGGTATGTACATTTGGAGTGTACATGCTGATTGGTATTTTGGATGCGTGGTTCAATACTTGTGTGGCGTGAGTTGAGTATTCACTATTGTACATGGTGACTTACCCAAGTGTTAAGTCATTATATAAATGACTTAGTTACTGGTCCGAGGGAAGTAAAATGATGGTTTGACTTGCGTTGACTTGGCGTCTTATGACGGGTCAATGTCGAGAGTGCAAGTGTTTAAAAGAATAGTGTTGAATAAAAGGGTATAGAAGTACACTTATATTGTTAATTTTTCAGGATTTTCATGGTTATATGAAATTGAGTTTCGTATTATTTAAGTATTATTTATACTTGAGTCGTTTATTAACGAACGTGCCTTATTTGGTAGGTTGCGGTCTTCGTGTTTAACGGGCATCACAAATCGTCGGCGATCGTCACATTACTACTATCGTACCAAGGTGAGTCTATATCCTCGCTTTGACATGTTTACTTGTTTTATAAAACCCGCGAGGTGGATAACATGCTTGTTTTATTAAAATAAAAGGGGTACAACGAGAAGTTGTGGAAACCCTTATTATTGGAAGAGCATTTATTATAAATGAAGGGTACAATGAGAAGTTGTGGTAAACCCTCTTTCTTTTAAAATTGAACACAAAGGACCTGATTGTATGCTTAGCTGAAAGTTGTTATATAAGCTTGTTTAGCCTTAAAAGACCCATGAATCGTGAATTGTTAATCGAAAGGAACGCTAATACTATGGATAGATCTATCGGGGTGACACCCAGTCCAGTCGCGACTAGCTATCGCGTGGTGTTGTGATGCACCAGTAATGAAACATCGGATGCAATTGTATAAGAGAAATATACGCACTTGGCTAGGTGTGTTGGGCTGAAATAATATATGTTAACGTTTAATGTCACGAGACTTATGAAATAACAACGATAATTATGTCTGATCCACATGATTGTCAACCACGGAAGGTTTATTCAGAATACTTGTGTTCGTTTATTTAATTTAAACTCTATAGATTCACTCAGTATTTTTGTTGACTTTATAGCATGTTTTATCTCAGGTCCATGAAGAAGGCACTCAAGGAAGGCGGTTTCATGCAGCTTGCTTAATTAAAATGTTTTTGCCCGCTTTTCTAAACTATGTCCATGCAAAGAAACTTTTATCGTTTGGTTGGTTGTGTAAACTTCAAAATTATTTGGGACCGTGTGTGAACTGTTTTATCTTTAAATAAATGAATGGATGTATGTTTTAACAAAACGACTCATTTGAGCCGTTTTCTATGATATTGAGATTGAACCATGATAGTAACACCCAATGACCCTTCCGCTGATATGACCCAAAATTGGGGGTGTTACAGATTGGCATCAGAGCTCAAGTTATAGAGAATGAAAAGATTTTCCAAAAATAAAATTTTGAAATCTTTTGACTATAACATCTGCAAGCGAAACCTCTGAGTTACCAATGGACGAGAATAAGAAAAGTATATATATGTTATAAATATTTAATTATTAATTATGCTTAAAGCATAATGAAATTACATTTATTTATAAATGTTAATTATTTGATTATTATAATACTAATACGTGATTTACAAACGACGCTGATTGTCACAATAGAAATCCCTGTCTTTTGACTCATTCCTCGTGAATCTTCATTCCTTGTCCAAATTCTTTTTTTTTAAATTCTATCATCCATTCTTGTTTCTTTTCATCTATCTATTCTTATTTTGTGTTATTCATGTTTTGTTATCACAAGCGTTGAATGAATACTCATTTTGATGTGAATTGTGTAACAGGATTATGCCGCCAAAACAATTGACTGAGACTCAGTTACGTGCTATAGTAGCTGATCAATTTCAGGTCTCTATGAATGCATTTATGGAAAATATGAATAATGGAGCCGGTGGATCTGGTGGAGCTAGTGGATCTGGTGGATCTGGTGGAGCTGGTGGATCCGGTGGAGTTGGTGGATCTGGTGGAGCTGGCGATACTGGAGCTGGCAATACTGGAGCTGGCACTACTGGAGCTGGTAATACTGGAGCTGGTAATACTGGAGCTGGCAATGCTGGTGCTGGAACTGGTGATGCTGATAGACCAGTGATTCCTGAAAACAAGAAGTGTAATTATACCTCGTTCATGAAATGCAAACCTCCAACTTTTAAGGGTACTGAAGGTGCTGTTGGGTTAATGCAATGGTTTGATAAATTGGAATCCGTGTTTCGATTTAGTGGAAGTGAGGAAGGAGACAAGGTGATGTTTGCCTCTGCTACTCTTCAAGGGCGAGCATTAAATTGGTGGAATGGAAGAATGGCATCAATGGGCATGGATGCTGCCTATGCTACACCTTGGGTTGAAGTGAGAAGGTGGATGACCGAGGAATTCTGTCCAAGGAGTGTTATTCAGAGGTTAGAACAGGAACTATATCAGCTGAGACTGAAGGGTACTGACATCGATGGATACACAAACAGATTCCATGAACTTGCTCTACTTTGTCCAAACAAAGTTAACCCATAATACTTGAAGGTGGAGCAGTATATTCGAGGCTTACCTACCAACATCCGTGGTGATGTGACCTCATCTAAACCTGCCAATATTGATGAAGCTGTTCGTATGGCCTACCAACTAATGGGACAAATCATCCAAGACAAGGCTGATGGTGTTTCTAAAGGTAACAAAAGAAGAGCTGAAAATGATAGTGATGATCGTGGTGATAACCGTCAATCTCACAATAGGAATCAAAACCGAAGGAGGGGTAATGCTAATGCGATGACTAAAACTGCATCTGCTGATAAGGGAACCAGATGTCAACGCTGCAAGAAGTCTCAAAATGGTGAATGTGCTAAGTGTGGGAAGTGCAACAAGTTAGGTCACAAGACTGAAGATTGTTGGGGACTAGGAAAGAAGGGAGTGACATGTTTTAACTGCCAAGGTAAAGGACACATGAGGAACCAATGCCCTCAACCTCCGAAGAATAAACGTGGTGGAGATAACCAGGGAAAAGCTTATCAGTTGGGTGAAGCCGATGCCAAGCAAAACCCGAAAGTTGTCACTGGTACGTTTTTACTGAATAACCGTTACGCTACAGCTTTATTTGATTCTGGTGCGGACAAGAGATTTGTGTCTACAAGTTTTAGTACCTTAATTGATATCAAATCGGTCAAATTAGACGCGAGTTATGAGGTAGAACTAGCTGATGGTAAATTAGTGAGTACCAATCGTGCGCTCCTAGGATGTTCTCTTAATCTCTTGAACCGTATTTCCAAAATAGACTTGATGATTGTCGAATTGGGAAGTTTTGATATTATTATCGGAATGGATTGGCTATCCAAGTATAACGCGTCTATCTTGTGTGGAGAAAAGAAGGTTAGAATTCCCTTGGATAACAAGACCATGGTTATCGAAGGTGATCAGCGTAATTCACGACTGAAAATCGTTTCGTGCATTAAGGCTCGTAAGTATATCGAAAGAGGTTGTGAGTTATTCCTAGCTAAAGAATTGGAGAAGGAATCGAAGGAGAAACGTGCGGAAGATGTTCCTGTCATTCGCGACTTTCTCGAAGTGTTTCCGGAAGATTTGCCTGGACTTCCGCCTCCAAGGCAAGTAGAATTCCAAATTGACCTAATTCCTGGTGTTGCACCCGTGGCTCGTGCGCCATATCGTTTAGCCCCATCCGAGCTGAAGGAGTTATCTGTGCAATTGCAAGAGCTATCTGATAAAGGTTTTATACGACTGAGTTCGTCACCTTGGGGAGCTCCTGTCTTATTCGTTAAGAAGAAAGATGGTTCGTTTCGTATGTGTATCGATTACCGAGAGCTGAATAAGCTAACGATCAAGCATCATTATCCGCTTCCAAGAATTGATGATTTATTTGATCAACTTCAAGGTTCTCGTGTTTTCTCCAAGATTGATCTTCATTCTGGTTACCATCAACTTCGCATACGTGAGGAAGATGTTCCTATTACGGCATTTAGAACTCATTATGGTCATTATGAGTTTCTGGTTATGCCTTTTGGTTTGACTAATGCACCTGCTGTATTCATGGATTTAATGAATCTCATTTGTAAGCCGTATCTTGATAAATTCGTGATCGTTTTCATAGATGATATTCTAATCTACTCTAAGAGCAGTGAAGAGCATGCCGAACACTTAAGGATTATCTTGAACTTGTTAAAGAACGAAAAGTTGTATCCTAAATTCTCAAAGTGTGATTTTTGGCTTAATTTTGTACAATTTCTCGGACATGTGATTGATAAAAGTGGGGTACATGTTGATCCTGCAAAGATCGAAGCCATCAAGAATTGGAGTGTTCCGACTACTCCAACTGAAGTACGACAATTTCTAGGTTTGGCTGGTTATTACCGAAGGTTTATTGAAGGATTCTCTTTGATATCGAAACCATTAACTAAGCTGACTCAGAATAATAAACCATATGTGTAAGGCGATGATGAAGAAGAAGCTTTTCAAACCCTGAAGATGAAACTCTGTAGTGCGCCGATTTTATCGTTACCTGAAGGAAGTGAAGACTTTGTTGTTTATTGCGATACATCTCTTCGGGGATATGGTGCTGTTCTCATGCAACGCGAAAAGGTGATCGCATATGCATCTAGACAATTAAGGAAGAATGAGGAGAACTACACAACCCATGACTTAGAATTGGTGCTGTGGTTTTTGCTCTGCGACTTTGGAGACATTATCTGTATGGCACGAAGTGTACAATTTTCACTGATCATAAAAGCCTACAATACATATTGGATCAAAAGGAGCTGAATATGAGGCAACGTCGATGGGTTGAACTCTTGAGTGATTACGACTGCGAAATTCGTTATCATCCAGGAAAGGCGAACGTGGTAGCTGACGCGTTAAGTCGAAAGGAAAGGGAGAAACCGATTCGAGTGCGTGCTTTGGTGGTGACAGTTCATAATGACTTACCTGAGCAGATTCGAAACGCACAAATCGAAGCGTGCAAGAAGGAAAATATTACAGCTGAAAGATTTAGAGGAGACGGTGAAACATTTGAGACGCGAGCCGATGGTATCAAATGTTTGAGAGGTCGAATCTGGTTACCATTATATGGTGGACTGAGAGACTTGATTATGTTAGAATCTCATAAATCCAAGTATTCTATTCGTCCTGGATCGGATAAAATGTACCAAGACTTGAAAAAGTTATACTGATGGCCGAGTATGAAAGCTGATATTGCAACATACGTCACGAAATGCTTAACATGTGCAAAAGTGAAAGCTGAATATCAGAAGCCGTCAGTATTACTTGTCCAACCTGAAATTCCAATCTGGAAATGGGAGCGAATTACGATGGACTTCATCACAAAACTCCCAAGAATACCGTCTGGGTTCGATGCAATTTGGGATATTGTCGACCGTTTAACTAAATTCGCTCATTTTATTCCAATCAACGGGAGGTTCGGTTTGGAGAAACTCGCCGATATTTATCTGAAGGAAATCGTGTGCAAGCATGGTGTTCCTATTTCAATAATTTCCGGTAGAGATAGTCGTTTTTCTTCTGGATTTTGGAGATAACTTCAAAAGTCATTAGGAACCAATTTGGATATGAGCACAACCTATCATCCATAAATTGATGGGCAAAGCGAAAGAACAATCCAAACTTTGGAGGATATGCTACGTGCTTGTGTGATAGACTTTGGAAGTAGCTGGGATAAGCACTTATATTTGGCCGAATTCTCGTACAATAACAGTTATCACGCGAGTATTAAAGCTGCACCTTTTGAAGTACTTTATGGGAGAAAATGTAGATCACCCGTTAGCTGGAGTGAGGTTGGAGATGCCCAACTCACTGGACCAGATTTGATTAGAGAGATGACGGATATGATTGTGCAAATCAAGAATAGGTTGTTGTCTGCTCGAAGCCGACAGAAGAGTTATGCGGATGTGAGAAGAAAACCATTGGAGTTTAACGTGGGAGATAAGGTTATGTTAAAGGTATCACCATAGAAAGGTGTTGTACGATTTGGAAAACGTGGAAAGTTAAGTCCTCGTTATATCGGACCATTCAAGGTTACGTCTAGAATAGGACCCGTGGCATACCAACTTGAACTACCACAAGAACTCTATGGGATTCATAACACTTTTCATGTGTCGAATCTGAAGAAGTGTTTATCCGATGAAGAACTCATTATACCGTTAGACGAGGTTAAGGTTGATAAAAAGTTGCACTTTATTGAAGAACCAATCGAGATCATGGATCGCGAGGTCAAGCAACTGAAGCAAAGCCGAATACCTATTGTCAAAGTTCGATGGAACTCTCGGAGAGGTCCGGAGTATACTTGGGAACGAGAAGACCAAATGTGGAAGAATTACCCTCATCTCTTTGATTTCAACAAGCGATCGGGCAAGAACGTAAGTTGATCTTCGAGGGCGAAGATCCTAATTTGGTGGGGATGATGTGACAACCCGTCAATTTCAGGTCTTTATTTTAATCTCGACTATTACGTATTACGTGTTTACTTTAATGAGAATTTAAAATTTATCGACTAACCGAGAAGGTTATGACTTGAAACTAGCGTAAGAATGTCGATTAGATGAAAACTGGCAAGGAATATGTTAGGTATCAATATTATATTCTCAAATAATCATAAAAATGATTTTTATTATATTTAACGTTTTAACGAATGATGAGAACTATTAGTGATCGCGATACCGACGGATGCCCCAAAAATTTACGTTTTATTATCGAATGTCTCGATATTTAATATTTTCGATGTTTTCGATTTAATTGCGTTTTAAGTCGTGTCGAAGCCTTGTTAGTATATTTTAAAGCGTTTTAACTTTCGAAAAGTATTTTTACGAAACCCGAGCCTCGTAATATTTTCAAAAGTTACAATTTACATTTTCTACTTTGTAAACTAAATATTTACATTTTTAACCCAAAAGAATGCATTTTTGACAAAAACTACCCAAACCTTGGACTATATAAACAATTCCCACTAACTATTAACTAATTAAAAATTCATTTACAAAAAAAATCAAATCTCTCCCTCTCTCCCTTGTGTTTGCCGTCCACCCCCATCACCATAGCCACCATCAAAAATCAATTTCTACTTTGAATCAAGTAAATCTTGGAAATTCAACAAGCTTCAATTTGGTATAAATTTTTCTAACATGCATCCACTAAATTTTTCTTTTCAACTTTTGATGAAGAACATGTTGTTTGATCCATTTTTATGGTGAAACATGTTGTTAATATTATTATATTTGTAGTGGGATGTTGTTGCATGTTATTTATTTTGACTGGGTTAATTTTTGGATGATCATTCTAGAGTGTTAGGAGTTAAATGGACGTGTTAGGATGATATTAGGATGATATTAGGAGTATAGAAATTGTTGGAATGGGTTGAAATATTGATTTGGTATGATTTTTAACTAGTCATTTTAGACCAGTAGGTAAAAGAGTATTTTTGAAAGTCTTAGGTCTGATTATAAAATGGGATGATGTGATATTGTTGTATTAATCTTCAAGACGCTCGCTTTGCCGCTTGAATGAGCTTCTAACTCATTACGGATCAAAAGTTATGGTGTTTTGATTTTCGTGTACCGGGAGACGAGTATCGACACAATCCGAAAATTGTTGTCGATATTTGGATCGAATCTCGGGGACTATAGAATGAGTTTTAAAAATGTTCAAGGACTGTTGTAAGTTGCTAAACCTCAGGTCATGAGTCTATTTTCAAACCCGAGTGTCGGTTTTGCAAACAGAATTGTTTAGATAAGTCAAAATGGTTTTACAAGTCAAAGGCGTAAAACTATCCGGTTTTTGTAACACAAAGACGTGTCGGGCAGAAGGTCTTAGAAGTAATATTTTTGAATGAAACTTAAACTGAGTCTTATTCATATTATGTGTGAGTTTGTCACCATGTTTCGTCGAAATCGGACAAGTCTAGATAGGTTAGATTGGTGTGTACATTTGGAGTGTACATGCTGATTGGTATTTTGGACGCGTAGTTCAATACTTGTGTGGCGTGAGTTGAGTATTCACTATTGGACATGGTGACTTACCTAAAGTGTTAAGTCATTATATAAATGACTTAGTTACTGGTCTGAGGGAAGTAAAATGATGGTTTGACTTGCGTTGACTTGACGTCTTATGACGGGTCAATGTCGAGAGTGCAAGTGTTTAAAAGAATAGTGTTGAATAAAAGGGTATAGAAGTACACTTATATTGTTAATTTTTCGAGATTTTCATGGTTATATGAAATTGAGTTTCGTATTATTTAAGTATTATTTATACTTGAGTCGTTTATTAACGAACGCGCCTTATTTGGTAGGTTGCGGTCTTCGTGTTTAACGTGCATCATAAATCGTCGGCGATCGTCACATTACTACTATCTTACCAAGGTGAGGCTATAGCCTCGCTTTGACATGTTTACTTGTTTTATAAAACCCGCGAGGGGAATAACATGCTTGTTTTATTAAAATAAAAGGGGTACAACGAGAAGTTGTAAAAACCTTTATTATTGGAAAAGCATTTATTATAAATGAAGGGTACAATGAGAAGTTGTGGTAAACCCTCTTTCTTTTAAAACTGAACACAAAGGACCCGATTGTATGCTTAGATGAAAGTTGTTATATAAGTTTGTTTAGCCTTAAAAGACCCATGAATCGTGAATTGTTAATCGAAAGGAACACTAATACTATGGATAGATCTATCGGGGTGACATCCAGTCCGGTCGCGACTAGCTATCGCGCGGTGTTGTGATGCACCAGTAATGAAACATCGAATGCAATTGTATAAGAGATTACGCACTTGGCTAGGTGTGTTGGATTGAAATAATATATGTTAACGTTCAATGTCACGAGACTTATGAAATAACAACGATAATTATGTCTGATCCACATGATTGTCAACCACCGGAGGTTTATTCAGAATACTTGTGTTCGTTTATTTAATTTAAACTCTATAGATTCACTCAGCATTTTTCTTGACTTTATGGCATGTTTTATCTCAGGTCCATGAAGAAGGCACTCAAGGAAGGCAGTTTCATGCAACTTGCTTAATTAAAATGTTTTGGCCCGCTTTTCTAAACTATGTCCATTCAAAGAAACTTTTATCGTTTGGTTGGTTGTGTAAACTTTAAAACTATTTGGGACCGTGTGTGAACTGTTTTATCTTTAAATAAATGAATGGATGTATGTTTTAACAAAACGACTCGTTTGAGCCGTTTTCTATGATATTGAGATTGAACCATGATAGTAACACCCAATGACCCTTCCGCTGATATGACCCGAAATTAGGGGTGTTACATCCATTGTGGTTTGTTTCATTCTTTCCTCATCTCTATTACTTTGTCAATCACGCTTTATCTATATCCATCATAATCACGAAAAAGTTTCAAAGTAATTAAAACTAATCGGTGAAAACTATTCAACCCCTTCTAGTTTTCTACATGGTCATTTTACACGTCCACTATATAAGCCTTTCTTATACTTCTATTCTCATAAAAAACACACACGCTCTCTCTACCTTTGATCTACCTTTTCTCTCTACAAATCCTCTAACATCACCAATCGATCATCACGAATCCATGCTGACGTGATCAAATTGAATCCAACACAAATTGTTGTCCCATATTATATGATGATAGATTAAGAAATTAAGATGAAGAGATATAAATTCAGAGAGAGAAAGTAGTGAGAGAAAGTAAAGAGAGATGATTAACTATGTGAAATTAGATTAAGAAAAATGATATCACCAACCCTTCCTAACATGCTAGGAAGGGCTTATATAGTCAGGCTTACATGTTGCCTTAATGGACTATATTGTTGATGGTCCGTGCTTGAATAAAATGCTTAGTACTTTGAAAGAGGCCTTTTAAGCTAGACATCAAGCCCGTAATGTCACAACTATTTAACTAACTATTACAACGTTTTAATAAATGTTACAATAAAAACCCATGACAGAACATTCTTGTTTGACTCAATATTTTGAGGCTAACAATCTCCCCCAATGTGAGGTCATTCCTCTTCGTCATTAGGAGATTTATGGAGATTACTAATCTCGTCATAAATGAGTCTAGAACGTGTAATAGTAGTCTTGTTCCTTCATGTTGTGATCTTTGAGCCTTTGTCGTTGCCTTTCGACTTTGTATTTTATCTTGAGATCTTCAAATCATTCTTGACTTGTCTTTGCCATCTTGCGATCTTGTGTCTTCATCTATATGCTCATACTTTGCACCATCTTGAAAGTTTGCTAACAATCTCCTTTGAAGAGAGGTCATTGCTCTACATTAATTGATAAGGAAGATTTTGATCATCAGAGCTGCGGAAGTCTTTAGCTTTCTTAATTGTTGAATGTATTTGGGCATGAGTATGTGGTTTAGAATCTTTGAATTTCCTGAGTACACCGTAAAGCCACCTTATTGAGACAAAACATAGACACAGACTGAATGGCTTTGACATTCATCCTAAATTGGTAGCGTTTTACATCCGGTCGGTGAAGACCGTTAGACGATATTAGATATCATACTTGTGATTAGGTAGATTCAATTAAGAATCTCATTGTCAGGGTTTTACGGCTTTACTAGCCGTTCTCTATACTCGACCGTCTCAAAGCAAGACTGCGAACATAAAGAGTGAATCATTTGGATAAATATCCGCTTGATTAAAGTCATCAATTCAAATTCCTGGAACAAGTTTGATTCTTAAAGAATCTTACAATTGTTGCTTTCCAGTTGACACAATCTTGATTCATAAAGAATCTCGCAAGTTACCTACCGTAGCGCTGTTTAATGTTAACGCTAGAAGGATTTCCATTCGTTACTGTGAATATTAATAAATATCACTCTGAATGTTCTCGCAAGACTATAAAGATATTGCGTAGAAACCTGAAACAAGTTTGAATCAATTTAGAATCAAACCACTGTTGCTTTACAGTTTACACATGTTCAATTTATAAAGAATCTTACACATGACCTACCGCTGTAACACCCCCAAATTTATACAATTCAATACAGCGGAAGTCTCGTTGGTGTTACGGGATAGCACATTACTCACATCATAGACAACGCATAAAAATCACGTCGTTTAATAATAAAGAATTTCTATTCATAAATATCAAATTTACATAGGTCCCAAGTCATATTATTTCATACAAATTTTACAAAGCATTTGAATGGAAATTATTATTTAAGTGCGGGCCATGAATTCTTGTTGTCTTCCCGAGAATTACCTTCAAGTACCTGAGACAAAACATGTTAAAAGAAAAGGTCAGCGATAACGCCGAGTGAATTCATAGAGTTTAATAAACCATCAGTATATCATCGGTATATAATTATTATCGAAAATCATTTTTGTACAAATCTTTGTAATAGGCCATAAAATAGGCCAAAAACATTTTATACAAATCCTTGTCAAAATCATAATATAGGCTTTCGCCTTCAAAACCATTATACGAACCAATGTCGTAAAAATATCATACAATACGTCTTATAACGTTGTATAAAGTTAAATAAAAACCGTTATATGAATATGGTTATGTAAAACCAAAACACGAACATAAAATCAATAATAAGACCCCGTATTGCTAGTCAGACAATTCATTATAATTCAGTGCGTAAAGCAGTATTTCGTTATTTGGATTATTATAAGCCACATGACATTGTTACCTTACTACAATAAACAACGGGTAGCTAACCCGAAACTCATTTGCCCATCTAAATTAGCGTGTCGTCACAATAATCACGCTTGTGTAAATCTTCTCATACATAAATTCGCTTACCAATCAATGTGGCACGAAGGGATCAACCGTCAAGGCACGAACTGGGGTGATCGTCCCCAAATAGTACTATTATATGCATAAGCTTATACCAAATCCCGGTAGTTCACAATTCATGCTAATGGGACTTTTAGTGACATAACCTAACTTTAATAATCCATTTCATTTCATCTATCGGGTCATTTAATCATTCATCGGGTCATACAATCATTCGGGTCCAAATCAATAAATAGACAATCGGGACAACTAGTGTCCTATTTTATAAAAACTAACATGTTATCTCCCTCGCGGGTTTATAAAACATTTCATAAAAACATTTAAAAGAGTGCGAGGCTATGAACTCACGTTGATGTGGGAAAGCGGGTTATCGGCAATTCGGATGTACGGTACGTGCTTCAATCACGGAAACCTAGACAAATAATACTCGTCTTAGACTCTTGTCCAATGACTTGACAAAAATAACAATTATGTATACATATGATGATTTTATATATATGATGATCAAGTGGGTTTATACATTCTCATTTACTCAATTTTTATGTTATGTATTGGTAACTTTTATACTAGTTTTACTTATTTACATGTTTTAGGTCCAATAAGCCTATTATAAGTCCATTACCTTATATTAGTCCATTTTAAACTTTTATTATCAGTATTATACTTTACATGTTAGGCCCAAATGGGTTAAGCCCAATAAGTAAGTTTATAAGTGTTTTACCAACTAGTCGGGTTTATAGTCCAATAATGCTAACTTAGCCCGTTAATGTCCGTATGTTATATAGTTCGGGTTTTATCGGTTTTTACTTGTATTAGGTACTTATATATCATTATATGACTTTTAGAAAGTTTACATTAGACGGGTCCGATCGTCTAAGTTTTAATTGACGAAAAACGTTAATTTTACGGTATTAGCCGAAAAGACGTAAAAATCATGTTTATAGTTTCTATAACTTATAAAACTTACCAAACTGCCATTTTTATATAATGTCCATTTATTTATCCTTATGCATGTTTATATAAATGAAATATATAAGTTAGTGGGTTCTAATTTCACATTTTATACTATATTATTTGAGTGCTTATATAATACTATTAAACTTTAATTTCACAAAATCAGTCCTAAAATTTAAGTTCACTAAAATGTCCATATCTAGAGTTCTATAATAAGATAGGACCTCAAATTTTTATCACAGAAACTACATGATATGTGCTTCATTTTATTCCTAGCTACTGATGAATCAACCTCTAAATATTTTAATAAATTCGTCCAAAACAGTGTAGGCAGATTTGCACTATAAACTTGTTTTGATCATATCTCACTCATTTTTATGATTCCATTGTGTGGCCAACTCTCACATGTGTATAAAACCTAATACTTACTGTATATTGATTCCACTTTACCATTTTATCAGTTTAACATTTGGTTACTTACTGTTTTTATACAGCCATCACATTAAGCAAGATTTAAACCATTTTACATGTGGTTTTCCATCTTTTTACCCATGTTTATCAACACCAAATCCCCACATAATATTTTTATCATCATTCATCATCATATACATATACATAAATAAAGAAATTACAAGATTACATAATCAAAATAACAAGAGGATGGGAAGAACAATCTTTATACCACCAAGGTTGTGTAGTTTATGATCAAGGCTTGGATTTTGATGGAAACACTGGTGATAGATCAACACCAATCTTCAAGACCACCAATATTTGTAAACTCCTTGTAGAAATCAGCCCTTGGACATCATCAAATCATCTTCTTGGAGGTTATAAGGATCACCAATCAACAAGGTTTCAAAGGAGCTTCATTATATGTGCATATAACACAAGGTTTATGGCTAGAATTAATCAAAAGGGGTGTTTGTTCTTTGATTTGGGACGAAATGTAGAGAGAGAGAGAGATGATAGATTTTAGTTGTTTTGCATGTGAAGTTTGTGAGGAAATGGTTTAGCAAGAGTGGTATTAAGGAATGTATACAAGTGTCCTTAGCTTCTAAGTGAAGCTTTGACACATATGAGGTGAGGTGTAGCATGCTTGGGCTGTCCCATATTAGTAGGGTGGGATAAACTTGTTTTGTCCCATCCCGCTAATTTACGGGTATTCCTTGATTCTAGTTTCCTCGATTTGCGTGCCCTCGTGTCGTTTTACGAAAAACGTTTTTATAAATTATGAATCAACGGCACAAAAAGAATCTAATAAAAATTGTCTCATCAAAAACAGAGTTCAAAAACGTAAATACGTAATCCTAAGGTTTCCGGTTTAGTCGTAAAGGACGTTAAATCATAAACGTAAGTCCTAATCTCTTCTCGTAAATTTGTGAGTTTATGAACCAACACAAATTTAAAATCTCAAAATAATATTTACGGATAAATTTATTTTTTGAAATGTCGGACTGTCACCAAAACGGTGTATGTAAACGTAAGCACGTAACGTAGAATCCTCCGGTTTAGACGTAGTCGATGCTACTTCAAGATGTAAACCCAAATTTCTTCCCAAAAATAAGTGAGTTCATAATATAACATTAAAATAATGTTTTTAAATAATACTTGAGAATAAAATATTAACCATAAATTGACGGATTGTCACAACATTTACCCCTAAACAGGATCTTTGTCCTAAAAGATCATTTTATCTTACTACTCGCTTCTTATAGAGTTAAAGCCATGTGGGTATTTCCTCCACATTCGGTCTTTTCTCACAAGTTTAATTCATTACAATACGCGAGTTTCATCAAACATAACTACGGGAATACGATCAGGCTTAATGTTTACTTATTTTCTCTATCCATGATGTTCACGGGTTTTTGATGAATGCAACTTTTCGCCGATCTAAACTTTATCAAGGAGAATTCAGATTTTCACTTGATAGATATTTATAAAGTTCGTTTTACGAAACATAATTCACGCAGCCCTTGAAGTCATAGGGTAGATCCAGCTTATATGCCTTTCAAACCAACTTTTACATCATCTCAATGGTCCCATGCAACGGGGACTTATTTCCCATGATCTTTCAGATCATCTATCCATTTTTCCAAGGTGAAATTTTTTGGCATAACTTCGCTACCCATCCTGCACTTCAAGATCTACATTTCATATTCATATAACCTCCTGCCCACTATTGGCAGTCAATAATCAAATCCTAATTTCAACAATCAATTCAGGTCTCGCGGGTCGGGTATTTTGTAAGGTTAGGCTTGTCATCATAGGCAACCTTAAACCTAAAAGACATGTCCAACTCACAATGGGTGTATGTCGGGTTTCTTCGTCCCAATTCCTGCTTACAGATGCTCTAATATTGATCCTCACAAGATTCGACCTCGATCCTAATACGATAATTATCAATGATAATCTCTCCAAAGGAAAACGATTATACGGTTCATTACCAAAGGTCAATCATTCAAGCATAAAACAACACTTATAGTATTTTGTATCGTTACTTTACCTCGTCTCTTCGTTTGGGGTGGTAAACAGTACTCTCATCAAGATTCGTTCTCAATGACTTCTGAGCAAATCTCTAGAAATTCAATGCGAAGCGGATGATTGATACGGCCCACTATGTTTACACAACTCCTTTAAATACAAAAGAGTCAATTTCTTCATCAAGAATCTATCATTAACCGGAATGATATTAGCAGATTTGGTCAGTCTGTCGACGATGACCCAAATCGAATCAAATTCAGATGATGACCTTTGCAATAGTTAGACGTTTACTAATGTATGAGGCGATGTCTGCCTTCATAATTTACATCAGTACAACTTCTTCAGATAAAGATACATTTAGTCAGAAATGTCATGAATAGAATACTTATACTTACGAGATTCCAACATGACTACATCTCAAAATCTCCATATTTAGGCAACCACAAGTGGCCTTTAAAACATTTAACGCCATTGGCTTCTCAATTCTAATGGTTCACATTAGCCGCGAACCCCTTTTTATTATCTATATCATCCTTCTTACAAGCATCAACTATTTTTAAATTGTTCGGAAATTTATTTTGCACAATCATTATTAAGGAACACATTCTAATTGGTTCTTTATATTTTCTATATAATGTGTCAATCTCTACATTCACTTTTCCTGGTGAAATAATTATCATGACCGTATTTATTCAAAAAAAAATTCTTCATATTTTCTAAGTTTTAGTCTCGTCTCACTATTATTTTTATCAGTTTTGCTCAATCCAACTTTAAAGCGTCCATAAATATTTCAAGTAATTAAATAATAAATATTCAATTTTCATGAAACGTAAACGTAAAAAGTTTTAAATTTTCTCAGTTCGACCAATTTTATAAAAATGTTCAAAATAAATTTGAATTTAATTAACAAGATTTTTGTTGATTTATCGGAAATAATTAATAAGATCCGTAAATGTTTGAAAACCTTCGTTTGTTCTTTGGTACAAATTTTCTTAGTTGAAAAGCAAAAATTGTCGTTTCAAATTTTAAGTCATGGTTTAACGGTTTCCTCAATCCCTTTTAGGTTGTCTTGAGGTATACACAAACATTTACCCCTAAACAGGAGTTTAGTTAAATGTTTTAGTTATAAGGAATGATTCCTTAAAAATCCTTTGTTAAAACATTTGTCAAAACATATTTGCACTTCCTTTTTGGTAAAACCCAAAGTCTTAAAAGGGCTCTTAATTTTTGAAGAGTCAATAAATATATATATATATATATATATATATATATATATATATATATATATATATATATATATATATATATATATATATATATATATATATATATATATATATATATATGTATATATATATATATATATATATATATATATATATATATATATATATATATATATATATATATATATATATATATATATATATATATATATATATATATATATATATATATATATATATATATATATATATATATATATATATATATATATATATATATATATATATATATATATATATATATATATATATATATATATATATATATATCTTACCATCATTAATCAAACGGTCATTTTATGTAAAGGATCAAGCATTAAATCACTTGTTAAATATTCAAGGTATAGGTTTTCATTGTGCGGCCAATTCAGGGCAATCTATAGATAATTATTAACTCATTCTTATTCTTATAAACAAACAAATGGTTCTTAATGATCACAAGCATGAATTTATCAAATTACAACCTACACACGTGATTCACCAAATTTATGGATGCTACATGTGTATTAGTCAATCCAAACAACATCACGTGAAACTCATAATGTTCATTACAAGTTCTGGATGTAGTAATTGGAATAGATAATCTTTTTCGCGGACGCGAAGTTGATAATAACCATGCCGTGAATCAAATTCCTGAATATACACTAGAACCTTGTAAATGATCGAACAAATCTATCATCTTGGGTAGTGGATATAGATTTTTAATCGTCAATTTACCTAGTTCACGGTAATCGATAAATATAAGAAATAATAACACCATAGCTCTTCATAATGACGAGCTTGGTAGAATAAAAGCTTTCTTCGACAACTCTCTCAGTTGTACGGTAATTCCTTTAATTCAGATGGTGCTGACGTACAGTGCACAAGCCACAGGTGCAGCATCGGAAATATAATCAATACAAATTTCAACTTACCTTAATGGCAAAAGTCTAGGTAATTTACCAATCAAATACTTTCTAAAGTTTCAGATAGCAGGAACATCTTTTAATAAATTCACTTTTGATAATCAACATCTTATCATTTAGGGGAATTATATTCGAGTTCCCATCAATTAAGACAATATCGTCATGTCATAATCAATCAATCCATTCTACTGGCACTATCAATTTTTCAGTTTTATTGCCGTCGATAAGATGTGAATTTCTCAAAAGACTAATAATAACTCATAATCCTTCACAAATTCAAGGATATATGGAGACACAACTACCATTAAAAGAGTAAGGTCAACGCATAATCTACGCGAGAGAATTTCAAATCAGATACAGACGAAAACATTAACGAATATGAGTATATCCCATGTTTTCATAAGTTGAGTACGTATTCGAAAGCTCCTCGGATCGTTACTCAGGTCATTCAAATGAAATAAATTCAAAAGAAATGATAGGAACGTCGATACATCCACTCGGGTATCAACACTCGATAATCAAATACTTTTCCTAAGAATCTCGCCACGGGAGAATTAGACAAGAAGGGAATATCAATTGTCAAATAAGACAAATTCCACAGATGAGTAAATTCGACTCAGAAGAATAAATGGTACGGGCACATATGTAGGTGTCCCTATCAATATGTCCCTATTTTTCACTTCTTTTAGATCTCATAAAATTTTATCTTTCACAATCTTCAAAGAAAATTTAGTGTTTATTAATAATTTCATGGCGACTACTAATCAGCCTTGCATGGTCCATTCCAAATTGTATGTAGGCGCGCAACTATATACAATTTCAAGATTAACGATGCAATACTCAGTTCGTCAAAATTTTATCATCATGTTTATAATAAAAACATTTTCATGCTTAATTCTTAAATAAGAATCAAAAATAAATTTACAAAGATTTTCTTTGTTATGAAAACAATTAAGTTTTCCAGGGTGTTTTATAAACAACTTCATTTTGATAACGATCACTTATAAATATCACTTTGAATAATCCTTATAGTGATGAAAATTCAATTTTTTTTTTCTCAAGAGATATTGTTTTATCTTATAAAAACAATGAGTGATCTGCAAAAGATTGATGAAAAGTTGTTCACCAAGAACTAACTACAATATGCTAGGAAATGAGCTTAGCCAATTAATCATGAGGTTCATAACCTCGATGGCACTCAGGAATACAAAGAGAATAATCCACAACGTAACTCAATTCGAGATGAGTACTTGTTCAATGGTTGCATCACTAATGCGAACATTAGGATGAAGTAATAAAGGATAGGTAACATCGATACATGTAGAATTTAGCAATCAAAGGTAGTCTTTTCATTAATCACAAACAAGTCAAATTGTACCGTAACACATTACGTGTCACTATGTCATACAATTCCAATAACTCATCCTACCAACTGATGTCTCAGTTAAGTTAGGGATTTTTAAAAGATACCACAATGAATACTAATCTACAAGAGTCATTAGGCGTTCCACATGTCCCGAAAGATCCATCGGTCCCAATTTAGAAGCAGATTTCTTCAATTTATTTATTGGACACTGGGCATCCTCATCTGTAACACCCCCAAATTTATACAACTCAATACAGCGGAAGACTCGTTGGTGTTACGGGATAGCACATTACTCACATCATAGACAACGCTTAAAAATCGCGTCGTTTAATAATAAAGCATTTCCATTCATAAATATCAAATTTACATAGGTCCCAAGTCATTGTATTTCATACAGGTTTTACAAAGCATTTGAATGGAAAATGATTATTTAAGTGCGGGCCATGAATTCTTGTTGTCTTCCCGAGAATTACCTTCAAGTACCTGAGATAAAACATGTTAAAAGAAAAGGTCAGCGATAACGCCGAGTGAATTCATAGAGTTTAATAAATACCATCAATATAACATCGGCATAAAATTATTATCGAAAATCATTTTGTACAAATCATTGTAATAGGCCATAAAATAGCCAAAGTTATTTTATACAAATCCTTATCAAAATTATAATATTGGCTTTCGCCTTCAAAATCATTATACGAACCATTGTCGTTAAAAACATCATAAAATACGTTTTATAACGTTGTATAGATTAAATAAAAACCGTTATATGAATATGGTTATATAAAACCAAAACACGAACATAATGTCAATGATAAGACCCTGTATTGCTAGTCAGGCAATATATCGTAATTCAATGCATAAAGTAGTATTTCTTTAATTGGATTATTATAAGTCGCATGACATTGTTACCTTACTACAACAAACAACGGGTAGCTAGCCCGAAACTCATTTGCCCATCTAAATTAGCGTGTCGTCACAATAATCCCTCTTGTGTAAATCTTCTCATACATAAATTCGCTTACCAATCAATGTGGCACGACGGGAATCAACCGTCAAGGCGCGAATTGGGCTGATCGTCCCCAAATAGTACTATTATATGCATAAGCGTCTACCAAATCCCGAC
Organism: Glebionis coronaria; assembly: GCA_025667525.1. Classification (NCBI taxonomy): domain Eukaryota; kingdom Viridiplantae; phylum Streptophyta; class Magnoliopsida; order Asterales; family Asteraceae; genus Glebionis; species Glebionis coronaria. The sequence continues at coordinate 103,816,676 of CM046879.1, forward strand.
AGTTCACAATTCATGCTAATGGGACTTTTAGTGACATAACCTAACTTTAATAATCCATTTCATTTCATCTATCGCGTCATAAAATCATTCATCGGGTCATACAATCATTCGGGTCCAAATCAATATACAAGCAATCGGGACAAATGGTGTCCTATTTTAGTAAAACTAACATGTTATCTCCCTCGCGGGTTTATAAAACATCTCATAAAAACATTTAAAAGAGTGCGAGGTTATGAACTCACGTTGATTTGGGAAGGCGGTTATCGGCGATTTGGATGTACGGTACGTGCTTCAATCACGGAAACCTAGACAAATAATACTCGTCTTAGACTCTTGTCCAATGACTTTATCAAAATAATAATTATGTATACATATGATGATTCTATATATATGATGATGATCAAGTGGGTTTATACATCTTTACTCATTCATTATAGTGTTTATGTGTTGGTAAGTTTCAAGACTAGTTACACTAGTTCAACTTGTTTACATTTTAAAGCCCAATGGGCCTATTACAATCCCAATACTATTCATTAGCCCAATTATACTTTTATTATCAGTATTATACTTTATATGTTAGGCCCAAATGGGTTAAGCCCAATAAATAAGTTTATAAGTGTTTTACCAAATTAGTCGAGTTTATTGTCCATTAAGGCTACTTTGGCCCGTTAATGTCTATATGTTGTAAAGCTCGGGTTTTATCGATTTTTACTTGTTATATATGTTTATATATCAATATGTGGGTTTATAAAAGTTCAAATTAGACGGGTCCAACCGTCTAAGTTTTATTTAACAAAAACGTTAATCTTTCGGTTTTAGCCGAAAAGACGTAAAACTTAGTATATAGTTTTTATAACTTATAAAACTTACCAAACTACCATTTTTATATAATGTCCATTTATTTATCCTTATGTATTTTTATATAAATGAAATATATAAGTTAGTGGGTTTTAGTTCACATTTTATACTATATTTAATTGAGTGCTTATATAATAATATTAAACTTTAATTTCACAAAATTAGTCCTAAAAATCTAGTTTACTAAAATGATCATATCTAGAGTTATACATGGAGATAGAACCCCAAATTTTTATCACAGAAACTAAATGATATGTGCTCCATTTTATTCCTCTATAGCTACTGATGAATCAACTTCTAAGTATTTTATAAAATTCGTCCAAAACAGTGTACTCAGATTTGCACTCTAAACTTGTTTTGATCATATCTCACTCATTTTTATGATTCCATTGTATGGACAACTCTCACATGTGTACAAGACTCATAGCTTACTGTATATTAATTTATCCAAGCCATTTTATCAGTTTATCATAAGAATCTATACTGTTTTATACAGCCTCCTAATTTAGCCATGATTTTAACATCCTTTTATATAGCTTTCAATCATTTTAATCAAATCTATCAACACCAAATCCCCACATAATATTTTGATCATCATTAATCATCATATACATATACATAAATGAAGAAAATACAAGATTACATATTCAAAATAACAAGATGATAGGAAGAATAATCCTTATACCACCAAAGTGATGAAATGATGAGTTTTTGATGAACAAGGTTTGGTTCCTTGTTACCAAACCTTCAATTTGGCAAATGAAGTCCTTGAGATCTTCATATGCATGGATATCTTCTTGAAAATCAGCCCTTGATCTCCATGTAAACTCCTTTCTAGTTGTTATAACCACCTCCAATATTCATCTTTTCAATAGGTTTTCATCATATGTAAATTATACATATGATTTATGGTTTATTTTTGATCAAATGGTGGTGTTTATGGGTGGATATGGGACGTTCAACATAGGGAGAGAAGAGAGAGTTGTGAAGATTTTGCTAGTTTCCATGTTAGAAATGAGAAAATGGTTTCAAGTAAGTGGTTTTGATGGTTTGGAAGGCTAGGAGGACAAGTGTCCTCTTAGCTTGTGTAAACTTGACACCAAATATGGTGTTATATCTTGTCTTTGCCACACATAGTGGGGGTGGGACAAGTGTCCCACTTGTCTCATCTCCACTAATTTACGGGTATTACTCGATTCTAGTTTCCTCGATTTGCGTGCCCCCGGGTCGTTTTACGAAAAACGTTTTTATAAATTATGAATCAACGGCACAAAACAAATCTAATAAAAATTGTTTCATCAAAAACGGAGTTCAAAAACGTAAATACGTAAACCTAGGGTTTCCGGTTTAGTCGTAAAGGACGTTAAATTATTCACGTAAACTCTAATGTCTTCTCGTAAATTTGTGAGTTTATGAACTAACTCAAATTTATAATCCCAAAATAATATTCACGGATAAATTTATTTCCTGAAGTTTCGGACTGTCACCAAAAGGGTGTATGTAAACGTAAGCACGTAACGTAGAATCCTCCGGTTTAGACGTAGTCGATGCTACTTCAAGACGTAAATCCAAATTTCTTCCAAAAAATAAGTGAGTTCATAATATAACATTAAAATAATGTTTTTAAATAATATTTGAGAATAAAATATCAATCATAAATTGACGGATTGTCACAACATTTACCCCTAAACAGGATCTTTGTCCTCAAAGATCATCTTACCTTACTACTCGCTTCTTATAGAGTTAAAGCCATGTGGGTATTTCCTTCACATTCGGTCTTTTCTCACAAGTGTAATTCATTACAATACGCGAGTTTCATCAAATATAACTACGGAATTAAGATCAGGCTTAATGTTGACTTACTTTCTCTATCCATGATGTTCACGGGTTTTTGATGAATGCAACTTTTCGCCGATCTAAACATTACTAAGAAAGAATCAAATTTTCACTTGATAGACATTTTATCAAGTTAGATATACGAAACATAATTTACGCAGTCCTTGAAGTCCTAGGGTAGATCCAGCTTATATGCCTTTCAAACCAATATTTTTACATCTCAATGGTCCCATACAAAGGGGACTTATATCCCATGATCTTTCAGATCATCAATTCATTTTTCCATGGATAAATTTTTTGGCATAACTTCGCTACCCATCTGGCACTTCAAGATCTACATTTCATATTCACATAACCTCCTTCCCACTACCGGCAGTCAATAATCAGATCCTAATTTCAACAATCATTTCAGGTCTCGCGGGTCGAGTATTTTGTAAGGTTAGGTTCGCCATCATAGGAAACCTTAAACCTAAAAGACATGTTTAACTCACAATGGGTGTATGTCGGGTGTCTTCATCCCAACTCCTGCTTACAGATGCTCTAATATTTAGATTCTCACAAGATTCGATCTTGATCCTAATACGATAATTATCAATGATAATCTCCCCAAAGGAAAACGATTATACGTCTATTACCAAAGGTCAATCATTCAAGCATAAAACAAAACTTCTAGTGTTTTGTAGCATTACTTTACCTCGTCCCTTCGTTTGGGGTGGTAAACAGTACTTTCTCATCAAGGTTCGTTCCCAATGATTTCTGAGCAAATCTCTAGAAATTCGATGCGAAGCGAGGATCTTGATAGAGATGATCGATATAGGCACATCATGTTTACACAACTCCTTTAAATACAAAAGAGTCAATCTCTTCATCGAGAATCTATAATTAACAGGAATGATATTAGCAGTTTTGGTCAGTCTGTCGACGATGACCCAAATTGAATTAAATTCAGATGATGACCTTTGCAATAGTTAGACGTTTACTAATGTATGAGGCGATGTCTGCCTTCATAATTTGCCATTAGTACAACTTCTTCAGATGAAAATACATCAAATCATAAATGTCATGAATAAAATACTTATACTTACAAGATTCCAACATAACTATATCTCGCAATCCTCCATATTTAGACAATCACAAGTGGCCTTTTAATCATTTAGCGCCATTGGCTTCTCAAATCTAATGGTTCACATTAGCCGCGAATCCCTTTTTATTATCTATATTATCCTTTTTACAATCATTGTTTATTTTTATATTGCTCGGCTATTTATTTTGCACATTCATTATTAAGGAACATGTCCTAATTGGTTCTTTATCCTTTTCTACATAATGTGTCAGTAATTATATTCACCTTCCTCGATGAAATAAATATCATGACCGTATTTATTCAGAAATTATTCCTTCATATTTTCTAAGTTTTAGTTTCGTCTTAGTTATTGTTTTTATCAGTTTTGCTCAGTCCGGCATCTAAAGCGTCGATAATTATTACAAGTAATTAAATAGTAAATATTTAATTTTATGAAATGTAAACGTAAAAGTTTTAAATTTTCTCAGTTAGTCTAATTATAGAAAAATGTTCAAAATAAATTTGAATTTAGTTAACACGTTTTTTGTTGATTTATTGAAAATAACTAATAAGATTCGTAAATGTTCGAAAAGTTCTTTGTTTACACTTTGGTCAAAATTTTCTTAGTTGAAAAGCAAAATTTGCCGCTTCAAATTTCAAGTCATGTTTTAAAAGGTTTCCTCAATCCCCCTTAGGTTGTCTTGAGGTATACACAAACATTTACCCCTAAACAGGAGTTTAGTTAAATGATTTGTGTATAAGGAAATAATCCCTTAAAAATCCTTTGTTAAAACATTTGTCAAAACATATTTCCATTTTCTATTAATCACACGGTCAAATAATATAAAGGATTAAGTCTTTCATCACATGTTAAGTATTCAAGGTACAAATTTTCATTACTCGGCCGACTCAGGGCATTCTACAGATAATTATTAACTCATTCTTATTCTTATAAATAAACAAATGGTCCTTAATGATCACAAGCATGGATTTATCAATTTACAACCTACACACGTGATTCGCCAAATTTATGGATGCTACATGTGTATTAGTCAATCCAAACGACATAACATGAAACTCATAATGTTTATTACAAGTTATGGATGTAGTGATTGGAATAGATAATCTTTTTCGCGGATGCGAAGTTGATGATAACCATGTCGTGAATCAAATCTTTAAAACATACGCTAGAACCTCGTAAATTATCGAACAAATCTATCATCCTGGTTAGTGGGTATAGATTTTTAATCGTCAATTTACCTAGTTCACGGTAATCAATAAATATAAGAAATAATAACACCATAGCTCTTCATGATGACGAGCTTGATATAATAAATCTTTCTCCGACAACTCTCTCAGTTGTACGGTAATTCCTTTAATTCAGATGGTGCTGACGTATAGTGCACATGCCACAGGTGCAACACCGGGAATATAATCAATACCAAATTCAACTTGCCTTAATGGCGAAAGTCTAGGTAATTCACCAGCAAATACCTCCTAAAGTTTCAGATAACGAAAACATCTTTTAATAAATTCATATTAGGTTTTTTCTAAATTATAATATCTATGACTAATTCACAACCATTCACGGTATAATTTCAAGTCTAAATGCAGGATATGGTCATCCATCAAGAATTATTGAGATTACTTTTGATAATCAACATCTTATCTTTTAGGGCATTTCTACTCGGGTTCCCATCAATTAAGACAATGTCGTCATGTAATAATCAATCAATCCATTCTACTGGCACTATCAACTTTTTCAGTTTTATTGCCGTCAATAAGATGTGAACTTCTCAAAAGACTAATAATAACACATAATTCTTCACAGATTCAAGGATATCTGGAGACATAACTAACCTTAAAAGAGTAAGGTCAACGCATAATCTACGCGAGAGAATTTCAAATCAGATACAGATGAAAACATTAACGAATATGAATATATCCCATGTTTTCATAATTTTAGTACGCATTCGAAAGCTCCTCGGATCGTTACCAAGGTCATTCAAATGAAATCAAATCAAAAGAAATGATAGGAATGTCGATACATCCAGTCGGGTATCAACACTCGGTAAATCAGATTCTTTTCCTAAGAATCTCACCACGGGAGAATTGGACAAGAAGGGAATATCAGTTGTCAAATAAGACAAATTCCATAGATGAGTAAATTCAATTTAGAAGAATAAATAGTACCGGCACATATGTAGGTGTCCCTATCAATATGTCCCTATTTTTCACTTCTTGTAGATCTCACAAAATTTCAATCCTTCACAATTTCAAGGAAAATGTAATGTTTATTAACAATTTTATGGTGACTACTAATCAACCTTGCATGGTCCATTCCAAATTGTATGTAGGTGCGCAACTATATACAATTTCAAGATTAACGATGCAATACTCAGTTCATCAAAATTTTATCATCATGTTTATAATAAAAACATATTTATGCTTAATTCTTAAATAAGAATCAAAAATAAATTTACAAAGATTTTCTTTGTTATGAAAACAATTAAGTTTTCCAAGGTGTTTTATAAACAACTTCATTTCGATAACGATTATTTATAGATCTTACTTTGAATAATCCTTATAGTGATGAAAATTCAATTTTCTCAAAGGATACTGTTTTATCTTATAAAAACAATGAGTGATCTGCAAAAGAGTGATGAAAAGTTGTTTACCAAGAACTAACCACAATATAATAGGAAATGAGCTTAGCCAATTAATCATGAGGTGCATGACCTCGATGACACTCAAAAAGAATAATCCACAACGTACTCAATTTGAGATGAGTACTTGTTCAATGGTTGCATCACTAATGCGAGCATTAGGAAGAAGCAAGAAAAGATAGATATCATCGATACATGTATAATTTAGCAATCAAAGGTAGTCTTTTCATTAATCACAAACAAGTCAAAATTGTATCGTAACACATTACGTGTCACTATGTCATACAATTCCCAGAACTCATCCTACCAACTGATGTCTCAGTTAAGTTAGGGATTTTTAAAAGATACCATAATGAATACTAATTTACAAGAGTCATTAGGTGTTCCACATGTCCCAGAAGATCCATTGGTCCCAATTCAGAAGAAGATTTCTTCAATTTATTCCCTTGACACTAGGCATCCTCATTATTGGACAATGGCCTAGGAACAACCCTTAACACGAATCAACAATCAATTAAAACCTTATAATTTAATCACATGACTTAACGACTTCCTCTTAACAATCTCATATTCCATACAAGTTAAATTTTTACTTCATTCAAGTTTTAATCAACTTATACTCAATGCGATATCGTACATCATTCTCCAATACTTTCAACCTTATTCTTAGACCTTAATAGGGCAATAAAAGCTCGATATGAACAACACTTAGTTTCCAAGCCTATATCTCTTTCAACAATAGTTATCAAATGAGTCACTAGTATGCAATGACTCGATCATTCAATTAGACTTCTCGGAAAGGTACTAGTGGCATGAGGCTTTTGGGTAATGGTTCCAATGATAGCCTCAAGTGCAACATTCACCCTTTCGATTTTCAAATTTAAGAATTGGATGACAACGAATCAGATGACATCTTTCTAGGTGGTAACATTTTGTCAAACTCCACTCTATAAGGAAAGATCGTCATGACATCGATATCAGTTTTAATCTCGCCAATTCTTCTTCAATATCACAGTCAACTAATATCTACATTTCTACGAATATCAACCATTTTGTTGGGATCATAAATATCCACAACTTGGTTTAGATCTGGAATAGCTAGATTTCCTACAGGAATAGCTTAAATTAATTTACTAGGAGAGTTAGGGTTTCTTGTGACAATATACATCGTATAAATACCTCGTATAAATATTAAAATAATCATCAAACAATCATGTAATCAAATTACATCATATATATATAATACAAGTTGTATATATATATATATATTAAAATAACACTTCTCAGTCTGGCCTTGTTGGTAACTCAGGAATTCTTCGGCACCATCATAGTCAAAAGATTTTTAGACATTTTGAGAAAAATGTTTATAGTTAAAAGATTTTGAATTGTTTTATTCAAAACCTTAGTTTTAAAAATCTTTCGTTCTCTATAAAGAGAGCTCTGGTACCAAACTGTAACACCCCCAAATTTATACATCTCAATACAGCGGAAGACTCGTTGGTGTTACGGGATAGCACATTACTCACATCATAGACAACGCTTAAAATCGCGTCGTTTAATAATAAAGCATTTCCATTCATAAATATCAAATTTACATAGGTCCCAAGTCATTGTATTTCATACAGGTTTTACAAAGCATTTGAATGGAAAATGATTATTTAAGTGCAGGCCATGAATTCTTGTTGTCTTCCCGAGAATTACCTTCAAGTACCTGAGATAAAACATGTTAAAAGAAAAGGTCAGCGATAACGCCGAGTGAATTCATAGACTTTAATAAATACCATCAATATAACATCGGTATAAAATTATTACCGAAAATCATTTTGTACAAATCATTGTAATAGGCCATAAAATAGCCAAAGTCATTTTATACAAATCCTTATCAAAATCATAATATAGGCTTTCGCCTTCAAAATCATTATACGAACCATTGTCGTTAAAAACATCATACAATACGTTTTATAACGTTGTATAGATTAAATAAAAACCGTTATATGAATATGGTTATATAAAACCAAAACACGAACATAATATCAATGATAAGACCCTGTATTGCTAGTCAGGCAATATATCGTAATTCAATGCATAAAGCAGTATTTCTTTAGTTGGATTATTATAAGTCGCATGACATTATTACCTTACTACAACAAACAACGGGTAGCTAGCCCGAAACTCATTTGCCCATCTAAATTAGCGTGTCGTCACAATAATCACTCTTGTGTAAATCTTCTCATACATAAATTCGCTTACCAATCAATGTGGCACGACGGGGATCAACCGTCAAGACGCGAACTTGGGTGATCGTCCCCAAATAGTACTATTATATGCATAAGCGTCTACCAAATCCCGGTAGTTCATAATTCATGCTAATGGGACTTTTAGTGACATAACCTAACTTTAATAATCCATTTCATTTCATCTATCGGGTCATAAAATCATTCATCGGGTCATACAATCATTCGGGTCCAAATCAATAAACAAGCAATCGGGACAAATGGTGTCCTATTTTAGTAAAACTAACATGTTATCTCCCTCGCGGGTTTATAAAACATCTCATAAAAACATTTAAAAGAGTGCGAGGCTATGAACTCACGTTGATGTGGGAAGGCGGTTATCGGCGATTTGGATGTACGGTACGTGCTTCAATCACGGAAACCTAGACAAATAATACTCGTCTTAGACTCTTGTCCAATGACTTTATCAAAATAATAATTATGTATACATATGATGATTATATATATATGATGATGATCAAGTGGATTTATACATCTTTACTCATTCATTATAGTGTTTATGTGTTGGTAAGTTTCAAGACTAGTTACACTAGTTCAACTTGTTTACATTTTAAAGCCCAATGGGCCTATTACAAGCCCAATACTATTCATTAACCCAATTATACTTTTATTATCAGTATTATACTTTATATGTTAGGCCCAAATGGGTTAAGCCCAATAAATAAGTTTATAAGTGTTTTACCAAATTAGTCGGGTTTATTGTCCATTAAGGCTACTTTGGCCCGTTAATGTCTATATGTTGTAAAGCTCGGGTTTTATCGATTTTTACTTGTTATATATGTTTATATGTCAATATGTGGGTTTATAAAAGTTTACATTAGACGGGTCCAACCGTCTAAGTTTTATTTAACAAAAATGTTAATCTTTCGGTTTTAGCCGAAAAGACGTAAAACTTAGTATATAGTTTTTATAACTTATAAAACTTACCAAACTACCATTTTTATATAATATCCATTTATTTATCATTATGAATTTTTATATAAATGAAATATATAAGTTAGTGGGTTTTAATTCACATATTATACTATATTTAATTGGGTGCTTATATAATAATATTAAACTTTAATTTCACAAAATCAGTCCTAAAAATCTAGTTTACTAAAATGATCATATCTAGAGTTCTACATGGAGATAGAACCCCAAATATTTATCACAGAAACTACATGATATGTGCTCCATTTTATTCCTATAGCTACTGATGAATCAACCTCTAAGTATTTTATAAAATTCGTCCAAAACAGTGTACTCAGATTTGCACTCTAAACTTGTTTTGATCATATCTCACACATTTTTATGATTCCATTGTATGGCCAACTCTCACATGTGTATAAGACTCATAGCTTACTGTATATTAATTTATCCAAGCCATTTTATCAGTTTATCATAAGATTCTTTACTGTTTTATATAGCCTCCTAATTTAGCCATGATTATAACATCCTTTTATGTAGCTTTCAATCATTTTAATCAAACCTATCAACACCAAATTCCTACATAATATTTTGATCATCATTAATCATCATATACATAAATGAAGAAAATACAAGATTACATATTCAAAATAACAAGATGATAGGAAGATTATACCACCAAAGTGATGAAATGATGAGTTTTTGATGAACAAGGTTTGGTTTCTTGTTACCAAACCTTCAATTTGGCAAATGAACTCCTAGAGATCTTCATATGAATGGATATATTCTTGAAAATCAGCCCTTGATCTCCATGTAAACTCCTTTCTAGTTGTTATAACCACCTCCAATCTTCATCTTTTCAATAGGTTTTCATCATATGTAAATTATACATATGATTTATGGTTTATTTTTGATCAAATGGTGGTGTTTATGGGTGGATATGGGACGTTCAACATAGGGATAGAAGAGAGAGTTGTGAAGATTTTGCTAGTTTGCATGTTAGAAATGAGAAAATGGTTTCAAGTAAGTGGTTTTGATGGTTTGGAAGGCTAGGAGGACAAGTGTCCTCTTAGCTTGTGTAAACTTGACACCAAATGTGGTGTTATATCTTGTCTTTGCCACACATAGTGGGGGTGGGACAAGTGTCCCACTTGTCTCATCTCCACTAATTTACGGGTATTACTCGATTCTAGTTTCCTCGATTTGCGTGCCCCCGGGTCGTTTTACAAAAAACATTTTTATAAATTATGAATCAACGGCACAAAACAAATCTAATAAAAATTGTCTCATCAAAAACGGAGTTCAAAAACGTAAATACGTAAACCTATGGTTTCCGGTTTAGTCGTAAAGGACGTTAAATTATTCACGTAAACTCTAATTTCTTCTCGTAAATTTGTGAGTTTATGAACTAACTCAAATTTATAATCCCAAAATAATATTCACGGATAAATTTATTTCCTGAAGTGTCGGACTGTCACCAAAAGGGTTTATGTAAACGTAAGCACGTAACGTAGAATCCTCCGGTTTAGACGTAGTCGATGCTACTTCAAGACGTAAATCCAAATTTCTTCCCAAAAATAAGTGAGTTCTTAATATAACATTAAAATAATGTTTTTAAATAATATTTGAGAATAAAATATCAATCATAAATTGACGGATTGTCACATCATCATTGGACAATGGCCTAGGAACAACACTTAACACGAATCAACAATCAATTAAAACCTTATAATTGAATCACAGGACTTAACGACTTTCTCTTAACAATCTCATATTCCATACAAGTTCTATTTTACTTTTATTCAAGTTTCAACCAAATCATACTCAATGCGATATCCTACCTCATTCTCCAATACTTTCAACCTTATTTTTAGACCTTAAAAGGGCAATAAAAGCTCAATATGAACAACACTTAATTTCCAATTCTATAACTTCTTCATCAATAGTTATCGAATGAGTCACTAGTATGAAACGACTGACACATTCAATTAGACTTCTCGGAAAGGTACTAGTGCCATAAGGCTTTTGGGTAAAGGCTCCAATGATAGCCTCAAGTGCAACATTCACCCTTTCGATTTTTCAAATTTAAGAATTGGGTGACACTGAATCAGATGACACCTTTCCAGGTGGTAACGTTTTGTCAAACTCCACTTTATAAGGAAAGATCGTCATGACATCGATATCAGTTTTAATCTCGCCAATTCTTCTTCAATATCACAATCAACTAATATCTACATTTCTACGAATATCAACCATTTTGTTGGGATCATAAATATCCACAACTTGGTTTAGATCTGGAATAGCTAGAATTGCTACGGGAATAGCTTCATCTGATTTACTAGGGGATTTAGGATTCTTTGTGACAATCTACGTCGTATAAATACCTCGTATAAATATAGAAATAATCATAAAACAATTATGTAATAAAATTACATCATATATATATATATATATATATATATATATATATATATATATATATATATATATATATATATATATATATATATATATATATATATATATATATATATATATATATATATATATATATATATATATTAAAATAACACTTCTCAGTCTGGCCTTGTCGGTAACTCGGGAATTCTTCGGAACCGTTATAGTCAAAAGATTTTTAGACATTTTGAGAAAAATGTTTATAGTTAAAAGATTTTGAAATGTTTTATTCAAAATATTGGTTTTAAAAATCTTTCGTTCTCTATAACGAGAGCTCTGATACCAAACTGTAACACCCCCAAATTTATACAATTCAATACAGCGGAAGTCTCGTTGGTGTTACGGGATAGCACATTACTCACATCATAGACAACGCTTAAAAATCGCGTCGTTTAATAATAAAGCATTTCCGTTCATGAATATCAAATTTACATAGGTCCCAAGTCATATTATTTCATACAAATTTTACAAAGCATTTGAATGGAAATTATTATTTAAGTGCGGGCCATGAATTCTTGTTGTCTTCCCGAGAATTACCTTCAAGTACCTGAGACAAAACATGTTAAAAGAAAAGGTCAGCGATAACGCCGAGTGAATTCATAGAGTTTAATAAAACATCAATATATCATCGGTATATAATTATTACCAAAAATCATTTTTGTACAAATCTTTGTAATAGGCCATAAAGTAGGCCAAAAACATTTTATACAAATCCTTGTCAAAATCATAATATAGGCTTTCGCCTTCAAAACCATTATACGAACCAATGTCGTAAAAATATCATACAATACGTCTTATAACGTTGTATAAAGTTAAATAAAAACCGTTATATGAATATGGTTATGTAAAACAAAAACACGAACATAAAATCAATAATAAGACCCAGTATTGCTAGTCAGGCAATTCATTGTAATTCAGTGCGTAAAGCAGTATTTCGTTATTTGGATTATTATAAGCCGCATGACATTGTTACCTTACTACAATAAACAATGGGTAGCTAACCTGAAACTCATTTGACCATCTAAATTAGCGTGTCGTCACCATAATCACGCTTGTGTAAATCTTCTCATACATAAATTCGCTTACCAATCAATGTGGCACGACGGGGATCAACCGTCAAGGCGCAAACTGGGGTGATCGTCCCCAAATAGTACTATTATATGCATAAGCGTCTACCAAATCCCGGTAGTTCACAGTTCATGCTAATGGGACTTTTAGTGACATAACCTAACTTTAATAATCCATTTCATTTCATCTATCGGGTCATTTAATCATTCATCGGGTCATACAATCATTCGGGTCCAAATAAATAAACAGACAATCGGGACAACTAGTGTCCTATTTTATAAAAACTAACATGTTATCTCCCTCGCGGGTTTATAAAACATTTCATAAAAAACATTTAAAAGAGTGCGAGGCTATGAACTCACGTTGATGTGGGAAAGCGGGTTATCGACAAATCGGATGTACGGTACGTGCTTCAATCACGGAAACCTAGACAAATAATACTCATCTTAAACTCTTGTCCAATGACTTTACAAAAATAACAATTATGTATACATATGATGATTTTATATATATGATGATCAAGTGGGTTTATACATTCTCATTTACTCAATTTAGTGTTATGTATTGGTAACTTTTATACTAGTTTTACTTATTTACATGTTTTAGGTCCAATAAGCCTATTATAAGTCCATTACCTTATATTAGTCCATTTTAAACTTTTATTATCAGTATTATACTTTACATATTAGGCCCAAATGGGTTAAGCCCAATAAGTAAGTTTATAAGTGTTTTACCAACTAGTCGGGTTTATAGTCCAATAATGCTAACTTAGCCCGTTAATGTCCGTATGTTATATAGTTCGGGTTTTATCGGTTTTTACTTGTATTAGGTACTTATATATCATTATATGACTTTTAGAAAGTTTACATTAGACGGGTCTGATCGTCTAAGTTTTAATTGACGAAAAACGTTAATTTTTCGGTATTAGCCGAAAAGACGTAAAAATCATGTTTATAGGTTTTATAACTTATAAAACTTACCAAACTACCATTTTTATATAATGTCCATTTATTTATCCTTATGCATATTTATATAAATGAAATATATAAGTTAGTGGGTTCTAATTTCACATTTTATACTATATTATTTGAGTGCTTATATAATACTATTAAACTTTAATTTCACAAAATCAGTCCTAAAATTTAAGTTCACTAAAATGTCCATATCTAGAGTTCTATAATGAGATAGGACCTCTAATTTTTATCACAGAAACTACATGATATGTGCTTCATTTTATTCCTAGCTACTGATGAATCAACCTCTAAATATTTTAATAAATTCGTCCAAAACAGTGTAGGCAGATTTGCACTCTAAACTTGTTTTGATCATATCTCACTCATTTTTATGATTCCATTGTGTGGCCAACTCTCACATGTGTATAACACCTAATACTTACTGTATATTGATTCCACTTTACCATTTTATCAGTTTAACATTTGGTTACTTACTGTTTTTATACAGCCATCACATTAAGCAAGATTTTAACCATTTTACATGTGGTTTTCCATCTTTTTACCCATGTTTATCAACACCAAATCCCCACATAATATTTTTATCATCATTCATCATCATATACATATACATAAATAAAGAAATTACAAGATTACATAATCAAAATAACAAAAGGATGGGAAGAACAATCTTTATACCACAAAGGTTGTGTAGTTTATGATCAAGGCTTGGATTTTGATGGAAACACTTGTGATAGATCAACACCAATCTTCAAAACCACAAATATTTGTAAACTCCTTGTAGAAATCAGCTCTTGGACATCATCAAATCATCTTCTTGGAGGTTATAAGGATCACCAATCAACAAGGTTTCAAAGGAGCTTCATTATATGTGCATATAACACAAGGTTTATGGCTAGAATTAATCAAAAAGGGTGTTTGTTCTTTGATTTGGGACGGAATGTTGAGAGAGAGAGATGAGAGATTTTAGTTTTTTTGCATGTGAAGTTTGTGAGGAAATGGTTTAGCAAGAGTGGTATTAAGGAATGTATACAAGTGTCCTTAGCTTCTAAGTGAAGCTTTGACACATATGAGGTGAGGTGTAGCATGCTTGGGCCGTCCCATATTAGTGGGGTGGGATAAACTTGTTTTATCCCATCCCGCTAATTTACGGGTATTCCTCGATTCTAGTTTCCTCGATTTGCGTGCCCTCGGGTCGTTTTACGAAAAACGTTTTTATAAATTATGAATCAACGGCACAAAACGAATCTAATAAAATTTGTCTCATCAAAAACGGAGTTCAAAAACGTAAATACGTAATCCTAAGGTTTCCGGTTTAGTCGTAAAGGACGTTAAATCATAAACGTAAGTCCTAATCTCTTCTCGTAAATTTGTGAGTTTATGAACCAACACAAATTTAAAATCTCAAAATAATATTTACGGATAAATTTATTTTCTGAAATGTCGAACTGTCACCAAAACGGTGTATGTAAACGTAAGCACGTAACGTAGAATCCTCCGGTTTAGACGTAGTCGATGCTACTTCAAGATGTAAACCCAAATTTCTTCCCCAAAATAAGTGAGTTCATAATATAACATTAAAATAATGTTTTTAAATAATACTTGAGAATAAAATATTAACCATAAATTGACGGATTGTCACAACCGTAGTGCTGTTTGATGTTAACGCTGGAAGGATTTCTACTCATCATTGTGAATAATAGGTAGTATCACTCTGAGTGTTCTGATAATATCGCAAGGATATGGCGTAGGACTCCCTTCTTCGTCATTCCGTGTGTCCTAAATAGATTTGATTGATCTCTTGTCTCTAGACTCGATTAGTGCACTTTTAGTGGTCGGAGGCGAGCAGATGTCACCTATTCAATATAAACTATCTCGGAGTGAGAAAGTCAATAGAAGTCGTGTTGATCTCTGTGACAATAAAACAAACTTCTTCTGAGAGAAGCCTGAGTCAGATGGGGAAGGGTTGTGCATTACATCACTGGGTCCATGGTGTGTTGTCTTCATGATGTGTTGATCCGGTTTCTGCCTAAGTTGTATGGAGGGCTTCTTTCTTTACACCTTTATCCTTACATTTCTTTTTTATTCTTCAACCCCTTCAATGCTTACAAAGACATCATTACTAGCACCTTGTTTTGATTATTCTAGTGCTAGCATCAGTACTTAGTCGGCATTCAGCTACGTTCACATTCTACTCCATCTTTCCTAAGGACTTCTAATAATCTATTGGATTGTCCCTGGGAAGATCCCTCCGGTTCTGGTTGGATCATAGGACTTATACGTAACCACCCTTTTGACACCAATAACGTCGTGGATTAAGGATGTTGTGGGTATTTGATCGTAACCATAAACCACTTTAAATTCTAACAAAGTGTTTGAAAAACATTTAACACCTTGCTAGTTTTGTCGTTTTAGAAAAGCTCCCCCTTCACATGTGCATCGATAATCAAAAGTGTTTCGCGCATGTGGCTAAGAGTTAAAGTGCTTGAGATCACATATAAATCACTTTTTCTCCCCTATCTCTAATATATAAAATCGTTTGATAGTAGAGATGAATTTGATTAAAATATATTGTGAAAAATAGTCTTGAAAATCTTCAGGAGAAAAATGTGTCTAACTAGCATGAATTTTTTTTGGAACGCTCCCCCTCAAAAATTGATCCAATTGAATTCTCATTACGAGGATATGATCCACATTAAACTTTTGAGGATAGGAGTTGTTGAACACACAATTTTTGAAAGATTTTGAATAATCATTGAAAAACTCTTGAAAAAATTGTGTTCAATGCTTTTTGAAAAATCCATTTCTTTTTGGCGACATGGTTTTTCGAAAGCATAAACTTGAGTTCATAGACTTTGAATGTCTTGACGAATCCACTCAAGTGTAAGAAGATTTCTCTTCTTTTGTTGAAGGTGTACACTCCCCCTTGAATATAGATCCGCGTTTAATACATGAATTTTGCTTAGCATGTGTGTACTCGATATCGTTCTCAGTATCTAATCGAATTGATCACGGTTAATGGTGGAATAGTCGGCAATGGTCACTAAAAGGGGGAGTTGATTTTCTATTCTATTAGAAAGGGTAAGTGCAAAACATAATTAAAATAAGCTAAAAGCAAATCTAGAAAAACTAAATTAAAGCTTTGAAAATTAACCTAAAAATTACTAGAAAAATACTTGGTAAAAATGGAGATTTCGGGAAGCGTGCAATTTTTGGAAATTAAAACGTAAATGATTAAAAACTTGAAAACTTGTTTAAAATAAACTAAGTAAAAAGGTGGGAAAAGTATAATTTAAAAACTAAGAAAAATAAAAACAAAAGCCAAAGTAGATCGCAATGCGATCGTACTCAAATTGCAAGATGGATCACAGTGGTGGATCGTACTCAGATCGTAGCTTACGATCGCAGCACTCGATCGCAGCCTAGATCGTAGTATAGGGATCGCACTCACTGATCGCAACCACGATCACAACAAGTGGATCGTGGTCTTTGATCGTGGCCCGTGATCGTGACAACAATGATCGCAATCAATGCGATCGTACCCAGAGATCGTAACACGATCGCACCCACATATCGCAATGAGTGATCGTGGTGTGGATCGTAGCCAAAGAAAGAACAATGATCGCAGTCAATGCGATCGTATCCAGAGATCGTAACCAAGGAAAACCCTCATAAGATCGCAATAGAAAACAAAGAGTAACTTAAGCTGCAACGAATAAACAGTTAAACCAATAAGCACTTACCAACTTTTAGACAAGAGTAATTAAGCACAAATTTGACAACTTTTGGAATCTAAACACGTGAACTTTATAACACGAACTTTAAAATGATAAAACTTTTAAGAAAGCTTAAAAGTAAATAAGCTAAACATACGAATAAGCCAATAAGCACAAACAGCTTAAAGCTCAAACGTATAAGAACTTATGTAGGAATAAAAAGATGAGCTTTTTAATCACTTAAACATCAAAATCAATCACCGATCATTAACATTTCAGATCAAAGGTAAACCAAAATCAAGAAAGGTAGAAAGAGATTAATGAACAAAAAGCTTAACTTGAACTTGTGATTAATGAGATCCAAATACAAGGATGATTAAAAGCTTAAACTTGAAAGATAAAAATAAAGAAAAGATGAAACTTAGTGTGAGAAAGTTTAAAACTTTCTCTCTCTAAAAAATAGAAAGGAAAAATTGAAAAAATGAAACTAGCTAACTACCCTCCTAATGTGTTTAGGAGGGTATTTATAGGAGATGGAAAGGTACATGTGTTTCCTTCTTTCTTTCTTTCTTCACGACTTGATTTAAATTATTTGTCTTTCTCGACGTCGTCTCGGGATTTGTCGATGTAAATTGAACTTGTCTTATAATTTTTTCTTCTATTAGACTTGAGTTCTTCGACTTCATTAAACTTCCGTCTTTAGACTTTTTCTTTGATAAATCTTCAGAATAGGCCTTGGACTTCCGTTCTTTTTACACTCTCGATCTTTTGACTTCGTCTTTTGTCTTTTTCTTCGATAAAAGCCCGTGATAGCCCATGTTTTCTTTCTTTTTCATCTTTTCGTCCTAAAACACAATAAAAACACAAACCACGCATAATTCCGACATTTAAGACATAAAATACACGTTTTGGTCTTGTTATTATTGGAAATAAGTGGTAAAAGGATAAGTGTTTTCACACGTATTAAATCCCCTACACTTGACCATTGCAATGCCCTCATGCAAAGCATTAATTTCAAAGCACAGTTTACATTCCTCATTATAGATAACCCACCTTGGCCTTTATTAAATACTAAACTTTAAGGAAACTAAAAAGATAGAAATATATACAAAACAAGTAAAGAAATCAAAGACTTACATTGGGGTTTTGGTCGTCATGAATGTTTATCGTCCTCAAGTTTCCCGTTCCCCATACGAAGCTTTAGCAAACTAACACGAACTCATGTGGCCCAATTATTCACTTAGACTCCCTTATTCCTAGGTGTATCTCTTATATTTTATTTTTGTCTTGAATGATCACGAGGATACATTGTTTGACTTATTTCGATAGTTATTTAGGCTGAAAATAAAGTGGGACGATTTAATCAATAGTTAGCTAAAGGAAAAAATCTTTTAAAACTGCTTTTCGGGACCTCTTAAAGTTCATATCTTGGCATAACTCGGTTCATGATTTGAGACCTTTCTCGGACCGATATTTGGCAGTGACTTCATACTTCAAATCTTGAGAGACATTCTTGAAATTATGGTCTTCTCTTCATAATAGGAATTTCTTCACTTGAAGTTTTGAGAGATTCTTCATCTTTGGACCACGACTTCTTAATTTTTTTCCAATCTTTATTTTGGACTTTCATATACAACGATCCGCATCCTTTTAGGACTTGGATCTATTTATCCTCATACCTTGTTAGGGCCTTTTTGGATAGATTTCTCCATGATCTTTAGGGGAGTATTTGCTTTTCGTCGTGTGTCTTGATCCTTCATATTGATTTTCGATAAATGATTCTTCACATCACTTTTGGATCTTTAGCAACAAAATGTAGCCCTCATGCCTTGTTAGGGCCTTTTCAGACTCGCCAATCTTTGCATCCCGCTTCAATAAGTTATGCCTTGGCTATGAACTCTAATTAATACCGAGCAACTTTTAAACGATCTTGGGCTAGAAGCTAAGTAACTTTTCAAATCGTACAACCTTATTTATTGAAATTATATTTATTAACAAGCGATGGGAGAATAGGCTTATATTCAACTCACATAAATTCATGAAAGAATACCAAACTTATAATTGACTCTATCATCTCTCGTTCTCTACAATTTAAAATCTCAAAGAATGAGACTCGTGGATGCTTAGCCAATTAAATCAAAGTTTTGGGTTTTCAAGTCATCTATAGGATCTTGCAATTTCTTAGACTCTTTCAAGTTTAGAATTCGCATTTTAAAGTTCCCTTGATAAACGACTTTCTAGGATCAATTATAGGAACTTGCGAAAATTCTTGTTCTTAACCCGTGAGAGTTAAGACTTTCGCGTTTAAAGTTCCCTATATAAAAGCCTAGCAAAACTTGACTTAAACACGTTGAGGATACTAGCTAGAGTAAACTTAGATAAGTAAACTCGGGTTGAGTCAAAATATTCATGACTTTGAAAAATTTAAAACCACTTTATTCAAAATTTATTTTAGCAAAGAAAGTAAATAACGATAACAAAGGAAAAACTACGAGGCCAAAATAGATTAAATTTTTTGAAAAATGTCGAAAAATTAGATTTTCCGGTTAAAATGAGGGCAAATTCACGGAAAAGCCCACTTACTTCGATAGAAATCCCCCCTACACTTGATACAAACATTGTCCTCAATGTTTAAGCATGTGGGAGTAAACTCCCCTACACTTAGGACATTGTGCACGTTGTTTAAATCTTGCTAAGGAAAGGACAACTATAGTGATTTCTATGTGAACATATAAGATATGAAATATTGAATCACGATAGTTTAGGATAGAACCAGGAAGACGGGTACACGGGATCACGGTTCGTCAAAAGTCATCAAAAGTACTCTTTGAAGCTTGAATCCCTGCACAGAATAAGAAACAAGACAACAAACACATAGGGGCTCCCCCTACACTTATTATGAAAACGGTAAAGGATAGACGAACGGGTTTCCTCCCGAGAAGCGCTTTTTTTGTTAACCGAGTCACGAGCCTGACTCTACCCATAACTTATTTCAAGGGAAACGTGGTGAGGGATGGAATCATCTCATGAGAGATGTCCTCACCAAAGTCCAACTTCACGCGCTGGCCATTCACCTTAGAATTGGGCCCATTTGGCTGAGAAAGCTCAATGGTGCCATAGGGAAAGACTTTGGCGACGGTGAATGGACCAGACCAGCGGCTCTTCAGCTTTCCCGAGAAGATCTTCAACCAAGAGTTAAAGAGTAAAACTTGATCACCAACGTGGAACTCTCGGGTTCTTAATCCGTGAATCATGAATGATCTTAGTCTTCTCCTTGTAGATCAATGAGTTCTCATAAGCTTCAGTCCTTAGTTCGTTGAGCTCGTTGAGTTGAATCTTCCGAAGATTGTCGGCTTTGTTGATGTCAAAGTTAGCCCACTTCAAGGCCCAGTATGCCTTATGTTCCAGCTCGATAGGGAGGTGGCATGCTTTCCTGTACACAAGACGATAAGGTGTACAACCAATCGGGGTCTTATATACGGTACGGAAAGCCCACAAAGCATCGTCTAACTTATCGGCCTACGCGGCATGATGCTCTCCCACAGTACGCTCAAGAATTCGCTTCAATCCACGGTTAGAAATCTCGGCTTGAGCATTTGTTTGAGGATGATAAGCGGTGGAAAGACGGTGATTGACACCGTACTTAGCCATGACTCGAGCAAATTGATCATTGCAAAAATGAGTCCCGCGGTCACTGATGATAGCACGAGGAACACCGAATCGAGCAAAAAGTTGCTTCAGAAAGTTCACAACCACCCTCGCATCGTTCGTAGGGAGAGCTTTAGCTTCAACCCATTTAGAAACGTAGTCAGCGGCAACGTGGATGTACTTGTTCCCTTTAGATGATGGAAATGGCCCCATAAAGTCGATACCCCATAAATCAAAGATTTCACATTCTTGGATAAAATTTTGAGGCATCTCATCTTTATGTGTGATCTTGCCTTGGCGTTGGCAAGCATCACAATTTTTAACCATCTCGTGAGCGTCACGATAAATGGTGGGCCAATAGAATCCAAAGTCAAACACTTTCTTCGCGGTGTAGTTGGGACCAAAGTGACAACTAGTGGGTCCTTTATGGCAAGCTTCGAGGATGTCGAAAGTTGCAGGTACATCAACACACCGACGAATAATCAGATCAGCACATTGTTTAAAGAGATAAGGGTCATCCTAGAAGTAAGTCTTAACATCTTTAAAGAACTTCTTCTTTTGTTGGGATGTTAACCTTTCAATGAGAATACCACCCGCTAAGTAGTTTGTAATGTCCGCAAACCACGGGGTGTCATCAAGATTGGAATTAATAGACATTAAGGCCTCAAGGGGAAAAGAGTCATTGATCTCTTGATTCGGATGATCCCCTTGATAAGGATCCTCAAGTCTACTTAGATGATCCGCGGCTAGGTTTTCGGCTCCCTTTTTGTCACGAATTTCGATTTTAAATTCTTGAAGGAGCAAAACCCAACGAAGAAGTCTTGGTTTAGAATCTTGCTTAGTCAACAAGTACTTCAACGCGGAATGATCGGTGTACACGATTGTGGTGGAAAGGACAAGATAGGGGCGGAATTTCTCAAAGGCATACACTACAGCTAAAAGCTCTTTTTCGGTAGTGGTATAATGCAATTGAGCCCCCGTCATTGTCTTGCTAGCATAATGGATTGGTTGGAAGTGTTTGTTCACTCTTTGGCCCAAAACTGCTCCAATGGCAAAGTCGCTAGCATCGCACATCAATTCAAAAGGTAGCTCCCAATTAGGGGTAACCAAGACCGGTGCCTTAGTTAGCTTGTCCTTAAGAAGATTGAAGGATTCAATACACTCTTTAGGAAAGATAAAAGGAGTATCTTTTTCCAAGAGGTGGGTCATCGGGCGAGCGATTTTAGAAAAATCTTGAATGAATCGACGATAGAAGCCCGCATGACCAAGGAAACTTCTCACACCCTTCACGGTTAAAGGTGGAGGTAATTTGGCTATGACATCCACTTTAGCACGGTCCACTTCAAGACCAGATTTTGAGATTTTATGTCCAAGCACAATGCCTTCTTTTACCATGAAATGGCATTTT
The DNA here is from genome assembly GCA_025667525.1 of Glebionis coronaria. Lineage (NCBI taxonomy): Eukaryota > Viridiplantae > Streptophyta > Magnoliopsida > Asterales > Asteraceae > Glebionis > Glebionis coronaria. The sequence continues at coordinate 103,839,570 of CM046879.1, forward strand.
TCCCAATTCAGAACAAGGCGAGTGTCTTCACACCGCTTAAGTATGCGTTCCAAATTGGCAAGGCAAGTAGAGAAGGAATCACCATAGACCGAGAAATCATCCATGAAGACTTCCATAGTTTCTTCAACCATGTCATAGAAGATAGCCATCATACACCTTTGGAAAGTCCCGGGAGCATTGCATAAGCCAAAAGGCATTCTTTTGTAAGCAAATGTTCCATAAGGACAAGTGAATGTGGTCTTCTCTTGGTCTTGAGGATCGATGGGTATTTGAAAATAACCCGAGAAACCGTCTAAGAAGCATTAATAATCATTATCCACTAGACGTTCAAGCATTTGGTCCATGAAAGGAAGGGGAAAATGATCCTTTCTCGTAGCATCATTGAGTTTGCGATAGTCTATACAAACTCTCCACCCTGTAACGAGACGAGTAGGAATCAACTCGTTGTTTTCATTGGGCACAATGGTGATTCCGCCTTTCTTAGGCACACAATGGACGGGACTAACCCATGGTGAATCCGAGATAGGATAGATCATGCTCGCATCAAGAAGTTTGATAACCTCTTTTCTGATAACGTCATGGATCTTGGGATTCACCCTTCTTTGGCTTTGAATAGTGGGTTTAAAGTCATCCTCCATGAGAATTTTATGTGTGAAAAAGTGAGGATCAATTCCACGAATATCGGAGATTTTCCATGCAATCGCTTTCTTATGATTCTTCAGCACGACGATAAGTCGGGATTTTTCTTCTTCTTTCAAGTCCTTTGCGATGATAACGGGTGACTTTTTGTTGTCTTCAAGGAAAACGTACTCGAGATGAGACGGTAGGTCCTTAAGCTCTAAATCCGGAGGATTTTCGATGGAAGATGTTTTCAAATTCGGATCATCGATAGAGATATCCTTAGGAGATGGTGGAGAAATATGGTCCTCATTGAGAAGTTTCTCAATGGTACGAATGTCTTCATCCCAATTGGAGGGAGAATCGTCATATTTTAAGTCCACATCTCCCAAAGTTGCTTCAAAGTCATTGAAAATGAAATCACTTTCTCCAAATGGAGTTAGTGATGGAGCAATAGAGGCAACGGTCTCAACAGTGGGTAGAGAAGAATAACCAATTTTACAAGCGTCTTTGAAATGTTCTTCACAAGCCTCATCGAGAACGTCAATGAAATTAACACTCTCGTTTTCGGAAGGTTGCTTATAAAGTTTACCCATGTTGAAAACGATTTTATCGTCACCAACTCTCATGATTAATTCGCCCGTGGCTACATCAATGAGAGTGCGACCGGTCCTCAAGAATGGAAGTACAATGATTAATGGAACACGGGGGTCCATCTCGTAGTCAACGACAACAAAATCCGCTGGAAAGGTGAATTTGTCGACACCAACGAAGACATCTTCGGCTATCCCCACTGGATAAGAAACCGTACGGTTTGCTAATTCCAATGTCATCCGGGTGGGGACTAGCTCGGGTAGAGACAATTGTTTCCAGACGCTTAGAGGCATTAAGTTGATACTAGCACCTAGATCGGCTAGGGCCATACAATTCTCTACCCTAGGGAAGTTGCAAGGAATGAGGAAACGACCCGGATCACCAAGTTTGGTTGGTAATTTCCTTAAGAGCACTACGGAGCAATTCTCATTAAGTTGGGTCTGAGCGATATCAAGGAGTTTCTCCTTATCACTGAGAAGATCTTTAAACATTTTCACATACTTTGACATGTGAGCGATAGCCTCGGCAAAGGAGATGTTGAAATTCAGTTGTTTAAACATTTTAAGAAAGTTAGAAACCTGAATATCATCCTTGTTCTTCAACTTCTCTTTCCTCAACCTTGAGGGATAAGGTATATTGGGTTGAGATGAAGGCTTTGGAATGGAATTCTCACTCACATCCTTGGGTGGTGGAGGGGTGGAAGTAGAAGGTGGAGGAATTGGAGAAGGGGACTCGTTTTCCTTTGTCACAATCACCGGTGTAGGTGTAGGAATCTCGGGTTCCTTTAAACCTTTGCCACTTCGGGTGGTGATTGCTTTCATCTCCCCTCTTGGATTAGCAATGGTGTTACTCGGAAGAGAACCCGAACCAGAGGCTTGATTACTTGGGAAAAAACTAGCCATCATATCCCTTAAGTTATTCGTTTGATTGTTCATAGAGTTTCTCATATCGGCTTGAAAAGCATTCCCTTGTTTCGCCATGTCATTCCTTACCTTGACTCGAATATCGTTCCATTGTTTTGCCATTTCACCTTTCAACTTAATGAATTGGCTTTTAAGATTCGTCACCATCTCTCTATTGGTCCTCATGTAAGCTTAGAGGTCTTGGTTCAATGCTGTGGGTTGATTTAGAGGTGGGGCTTGGTAAGCTGAATTATTTCCTTGAGGTGGATATGGGTTTCTTTGGGACTGATATTGATTGGTAGCTCGAGTTTGGCTTTGATTGTTGCGGTTGAAATTGTTTTGGTTTTGGTTTTAAGGAGAAAAACCGGGTGGAGATAGATAGTTGTTGGAACGATAACTTAGCAAGTTACGGTCTCCTTGAGGACGTGCTTGATAGCCTCCTGTAGAAAAGTTACCTTGGCGGCATACACATTTTCCGGATTGTCAAGAGTAGAAGGAAAATCGATGTATGAATGAGAACCCCCGCAAATCTCACAAGAAGTAGCAACAGCTTTAGCTTGTTGAAATTGGTTTGTAGCCATGGTTAAGAACTTTTTGTTCATCTCAGCTATTTGGCGAGTAAGTTCGGTTATCTCTGAGTTAGATGATGTAGAAGAAACATTGGCCCTCTGGTTGTTCCTTGAAGATGCAGATGAATCCTAATTTTTGTGGTGAGTGGTCATGTTCTCTATCAACTCTCTACACTCCTCAGGTCTTCTCTTAATGAATGTACCACCGGCGGCAGCATTAATCGTATCACGATCATGAAAAGTTAACCCATTATAGAAAGTATCAATCAAAGTAACACGGAGCATGTTATGGTTTGGACAACGATCGATCAAGACATTATAGCGTTCCCAAGCATCGAAAAGCGACTCATCAGGTTCTTGTGTGAATCTACTGATTTGGTTGCGAAGACTAGTGACCATGGATGGTGGAAAGTAGCGCGACAAATTTTTTTGAGTCATGTCATTCCATGTTTGAATTGAATTTTTGGGAAGACGATCAAACCATTTTTCGGCATGGTGGGATAAAGTGTGTGGAAAGAGGTGAAGGCGAAGAAAATCCATGGAAGCACCGGGTAGTTTCATACTTTGAGTGACGGTAATGAACTTGTCGAGATGTTTGTTGGCATCATCATCCGGTAATCCGCGAAACGGGCAAGCGTTTTGAACTTGCTGGATCATGTGATGCTTCAATGAAAATTCAGGAGCCATGATTTGCATCGGCGCAATCGGTCCTCCGCGTCCATTCATGGTGGGTTGACAAAGCTCCTCCATTGTGCATAGGTCGGGTGGGGGAACATTGTTTTTGTTGTTATTGTTATTCAAATTGGGGTGGGGTGGGTTGTTATTATTGTTATGCACACCGGCCATATCTATGTTCTAAGAGTCTCGGGCTCAGGATAAGACGTAGATCGAGTACGCATACACTAAAAGGAAATAAAATATTTTTGATTTTTTATCTTTTTTTTGTTTTTGGATTTTTGAAAAATTTATATTTTTTAGGATTTTTGAAAATTTTTGTGCTTGAAAATAACGTTCCTAAAAGAACGGATCCAAAAATCCAATTTCTCACTAAGAACCGTTAATCTTTACGAAAAGAGCCGGCAGCGGCGCCATTTAATACATGACTTTTGCTTAGCATGTGTGTACTCGATATCGTTCTCGGTATCTAATCGAATTGATCACGGTTAATGGTGGAATAGTCGGTAATGGTCACTAAAAGGGGGAGTTGATTTTCTATTCTATTAGAAAGGGTAAGTGCAAAACATAATTAAAATAAGCTAAAAGAAAATCTAGAAAAACTAAATTAAAGCTTTGAAAATTAACCTAAAAATTACTAAAAAATACTTGGTAAAAATGGAGATTTCGGGAAGCGTGCAATTTTTGGAAATTAAAACGTAAATGATTAAAAAATTGAAAACTTGTTTAAATTAAACTAAGCAAAAAGATGGGAAAGTTATAATTTAAAAACTAAGAAAAATAAAAACAAAAGCCAAAGTAGATCGCAATGCGATCGTACTCAAATTGCAAGATTGATCGCAGTGGTGGATCGTACTCAGATCGTAGCCTACGATCATAGCACTCGATCTCAGCCTAGATGGTAGTATAGGGATCGCACTCACTGATCGCAACCACGATCACAACAAGTGGATCGTGGTCTTTGATCGTGGCCTGTGATCGTGACAACAATGATCGCAATCAATGCGATCGTACCCAGAGATCATAACACGATCACACCCACAGATCGCAATGAGTGATCGTGGTGTAGATCGTAGCCAAAGAAAGAACAAGGATCGCAGTCAATGCGATCGTATCCAGAGATCGTAACCAAGGAAAACCCTCATAAGATCACAATAGAAAACAAAGAGTAACTTAAGCTGCAACGAATAAGCAGTTAAACCAATAAGCACTTACCAACTTTTAGATAAGAGTAATTAAGCACAAATTTGACAACTTTTGGAATCTAAACACGTGAACTTTATAACACGAACTTTAAAACGATAAAACTTTTAAGAAAGCTTAAAAGTAAATAAGCTAAACATACGAATAAGCCAATAAGCACAAACAACTTAAAGCTCAAACGTATAAGAACTTATGTAGGAATAAAAAGATGAGCTTTTTAATCACTTAAACATCAAAATCAATCACGGATCATTAATATTTTGGATCAAAGGTAAACCAAAATCAAGAAAGGTAGAAAGCGATTAATGAACAAAAAGCTTAACTTGAACTTGTGATTAATGAGATCCAAATACAAGGATGATTAAAAGCTTAAACTTGAAAGATAAAAATAAAGAAAAGTTGAAACTTAGTGAGAGAAAGTTTAAAACTTTCTCTCTCTAAAAACTAGAAAGGAAAAATTGAAAAATGAAACTAGCTAACTACCCTCCTAATGTGTTTAGGAGGGTATTTATAGGAGATGGAAAGGTACATGTGTTTCCTTCTTTCTTTCTTTCTTCACGACTCGATTTAAATTCTTTGTCTTTCTCGACGCCGTCTCGTGATTTGTCGATGTAAATTGAACTTGTCTTATAATTTTCTTCTTCTATTAGACTTGAGTTCTTTGACTTCATTAAACTTCCGTCTTTAGACTTTTTCTTCGATAAATCTTCAGAATAGGCCTTGGACCTCCGTTCTTTTTACACTCTCAATCTTTTGACTTCGTCTTTTCTCTTTTTCTTTGATAAAAGCCCGTGATAGCCCATGTTTTCTTCCTTTTTCATCTTTTGGTCCTAAAACACAATAAAAACACAAACCACGCATAATTCCGACATTTAAGACATAAAATACACGTTTTGGTCTTGTTATTATTGGAAATAAGTGTTAAAAGGATAAGTGTTTTCACACTTATTAGCATTGCAATCTGAAAGTTATTACAAGCCATCGTGTTGAGCTCAAAACGTTGAATGTTTTGTGACAAGATCAACCCAAGATGGATTGCTCTACCCGTTGTAGGAAAACTTGTCCAAAGTATACATTTTCCTTTATTAAAAATAGAAATGATATGTTTTGAAAAATATGTACAATTTTCATTTGAGCTTTATGTACACACCCGTGTCGTTATTGAGCGACATTTCTAGGCACGTCATATTATCGATACTGAAAGACATGTCGAGAAGAATATTTTAGGATTTTCAAAGTTTTTTTAATTTTGTGTTTTGTTTTTATATGTTTTATATTTTTGTATTTTGCGTTTTCAATAATATTTACATGTAGATGTTTGTTAGATGAATCAAGCAGGAAACTTTGCCAGAATCTCCAGTTCTGCTGGAGTCAAAAATCTCATACCAATTTGCCTAATGAGGTACTCAAACCTATCTTTCGACATAGCTTTCGTAAACAAGTCGGCTAATTGGTAATCCGTTCCAACAAAGTATAATTCAACAATACCACGTTCAACTTGTTCCTTTATGAAGTGATATCTGACATCAATGTGCTTCGTGCGGGAATGCTGTACCGGATTGCAGGAGATGGTTATGGCGGACTTTGAGTCACAATACATAGGTACTTTATCAAAGTGGAATCCATAATCCGTGAGTTGTGTTCTCATCCAAAGAACTTGAGCATAACACACATACAGAGACACATACTCCGCTTCGGATGATGAAAGTGACGTGCAATCCTACTTCTTAGAAGACCATTCCACGAGCTTATCTTGACCTAGAAATTGTGCACCACCAGACGTACTTTTTCAAGTATCAAGACACGTTGCGTGATCAAAATCTGAATAGGCCGTTAGAAAGAAACCGGTTTCCTTCGGATACCAGAGTCCCAAATGAATGGTATTCTTAAGCTACCGAAAGATCCGTTTAACCTCCTTGAGGTTCTTTTCAGTGGGTCTGGCTTGATATCTTGCACAATAGCATGTAGCATATGAAATATCTGGTCCGCTTGTTGTCAAGTACATGAGGGAGCCGATCATGGAACGATATTTCGTTTGATCTATGACATCTCACTCCAAGTCAGCATCTAGGGATGTTGTGGATAATGGTTTCCTAACTGGGTCACATGAGGTCATATCATGATTTTTGATTATCTCTTGACAATACTTAGCTTGGTTAATAAAGATACCACGTGGGGATTGGTGAACTTGAATTCCTAGAAAGAATTTTAGTTTGCCCATCATACTCATTTCAAATTTGTTGTGCATTACTTTTTCAAAATATTTTGAAAGTTTTGGGTTTGTAGACCCGAAAATAATGTCATCTGCATAAATCTGCACTAGCAAAATGTCATCCCCGTTTTTATAAATGAACAAGGTAAGATCAATGGAACCTTTTGAGAAACCTTTGGATACCAGAAATTTCGAGAGCTCATCGTACCACGCCCTTGGAGCTTTCTTAAGTCCATATAGTGCTTTGTGGAGATGATACACCTTGTCAGGATAATGTGGATTAACAAATCCTTCCGGCTGCGTGACATAGACTTCTTCCTTTAAAGGACCGTTAAGAAATGTCGTCTTTACGTCCATTTGATAAACAGTGAATCCCTTATGTGCATCATAAGCAAGGAAACTCCTGACCACTTACATACGAGCTACTGGTGCAAATGATTCTTCAAAATCAATACCCTCTTTCTGGCCATACCCCTTAGCCTCTAGCCTAGATTTGTTCTTGATGATTGTTTTTTCTTCTTCCATCTTGTTTTTTGAGATCCAACAAAGATTTAATGGAATCACATCGTATGGTCTGTCAACAAGTTCCCAGACTTTATGTCTTTCAAATTGAAGAAGTTCATCTTGCATCGATTCAATCCAAGCATGATCAACCATGGCTTCTTTGATGTTTTCTGGTTCAACTGTACTCACGACGAGTGCGAACATACAAACATCGCCATCGGTTTCTAGTTGTCGTCTTGTACGAATAGGCTGTGAAGGGTTTTCAATTACTTGAACCAAAGGGTGATCTCGGTTCCAATGATGTGTTGACGGATGTCGTTGGTAGAACGTATGCATATTTGACGGATCCACATGTCGAGTAGAAGACTCTCTAGTTTCGTGTACCGATGTACTGAATGGATTGTGAAAATCGTCATCGTCAGATAATGCATTGTTTGTTTGATTTGTGTTCTCTAGAGCAATGACAGTAGTTGTGGATGTTGTAGGATCGATTGTTGAAGTGATATTCTGAGGAGGTAAATCTGCAGCAATCCGTGTTGAAGTAGATGAAGTTGTATCCTTTTGTTGACGATGATCGGTATCATCATTCTTATCATGAGTGACAACGGAATACTTTGATACAACATGTTTCTCCCCCGTAAAATATTCATCAAACATTGGTCCATATAACATTTCCAACTCTTCAATTGTCGTGTCCACTGTCATATCTTCTCTTGGAACATTTCCTTGAACCAGCTTTGAACTTGATGTTTCATTGCTGTGGTCTTGAGTTCTGAGTTCTGTGTGGTTGTGCACAAAAGTATTTTTTCGTTATGGATTGGGACTTAAACTGTTTTGTTCAAGTACCATTTCTTGTAATTCATCAAATCAGATATGAATAGTCTCAACTATCAATTTTTTTCTCTTGTTGTAAACTCTATATCCCTTATATTTAGTTGCATATCCCACTAGAATACATGCATCACCTTTCTCTTTCATCTTATCCAAATTGTCACCATCTCGTATTATGTAACAAGTACATCCAAAGACGTGAAAGTGTTTGAGTGAAGGTTTTCGATCATGAATTATGTGATATGGTGTCTTTTCGTGTCTTGGAATAATTAAGGAACGGTTTTGTGTGTAGCATGCGGTTGACACGGCTTCGGCCCAAAAGAATAGTGGTAGTTTTTAAGCGGATAATAATGTTCGAGCAACCTCAACTAAAGTAAGGTTTCATCTTTTAACAACGCCGTTTTGTTCGGGTGTTCGAGCAATAGATGTTTCATGTTCAATCCCTTCAGCTTCAAAATAGTTCTTCAGAGTTGAATTCAAAAATTCTATGCCTCTGTCTATGACAACCCACAAAATTTACAAGTGTAATATATGCTATGATTGAATAGGAGTGGAAAAGCTACTAGAAATTTTTGCTTTTTGTATATTACTTGGTAGAATGAACTGCTTCTTACACCATAAACTATTATAACCACATGAAAGACACAAGACTAAGTTATAAAAGAGATCTAATAAGTTCAATATCAATAAGAACATCTCAAATTTAACCATGATGCCCTAAATTCCCTTAGAAACCCTAGAATTCCTATAAATGAATTGTAAACTCAAGAATGATAAACCATGAATGGAGAACACTTATGAATAAGTCATTATGGAACATAAACAAGTTATAAAGTATACTCCAAAGACATATGATACCTAAGAATGGCAAGGATAAAACCATACAAAGCTAAGTACAAGTAATTGTACATAATAGTCTAGATCACCACCTAGAAACCCTTGATAAACAATATTTCAAGCAATGTAACTGCATAAAATCTATGTAATATTATAAAAACAATGTACTAATTATAATCTATCATATAAAAACAATGTACTAATTACTAAGTTAAGGTCTAGTAACCAAGATTAGCATATAAAATCCATTATACATTGAATTAGAGTCTAATCTTTTGCCACAAATTATAAAACTCAACTACATATCATATTAAGATTATACATTTATTTCAAGTTAAGTTACAAGTTCATAAAGCATAAGGTACAATTTATCAAAGCATATGATCTTAAGCTCCCTTAATCAACCCTAGAATATGATCAACCTACACAAACCCTTAAACCAAGAATGTAGAAACAATAGAAGTCATACAAATATCATATAAGTCCTAGAATAAGTGTACATAAGGATATAAACCCTAATTATCCAAGATAGAAAGTCATTAGGATTAATGACCTAAAAACCCTTATATTAAGAAATCTACATAGAATCACCACCTAGTCTTTTTGGACAAGTCTATAAATATTAATAGGACTTCATTAAGGTTATAATATTATATTAAAATAATGTAAAAGTATCCTAATTCACAAGGTACAAGATTTTAATGCATGGCTTCTAAATAAGGTCAAAATAGCTATGTTCACTCTTTAGACATGTTTACCTAAACTAAACTATTAAACCAAGTGTGAGAACTCATTGGACACTTAAAACCCAATGTATAGGACCTAAATTAAGTTTAAATCAGTAGCCAATTGAAGGATAAAGCCTTTTACTAAGATTTAACCCCAGATCAATAGAAAACCCTAATCTACATAAGTATACTTCCCATTTTCACATCAAACCTTTGTTAAACTCCAAACCAAGAACCCAAACACTACAAAAATGCAAGCGTTCCTCGGCTAATTTTCGAGGGTTTCCCTGGAAACATGTCGCCAGGGAAACCGTATCCCTGGCGACATGTCGCCAGGGAAAAATCGCCTAAGAAAGATGGTGCGGGAAATTATCCCTGGCGACATTTTCGGTTTTCCCTGGCGACTTAGTGGGCCCCGCAGCCCTTGGGTTCAAAAACTAGTGCCACGCTAGATTTGGTGCGGGAAAGTTTCCCTGGCGACATATGACGCTAGGGAAACTTTGGGTGATTAACAAACTTAAGTAAATCTGCTGCTTAATCCTCACTTTTACCTGGCGACATGTCGCCAGGGAAACTATTGGTTACGTTGACAAGTCAATGCCTCGCGTTGACAAGTCAACGTTGTGCCAGAGTTTCCCTGGCGACATGTCGCCAGGGAAACTATTGGTTACGTTGACAAGTCAATGCCTCGCGTTGACAAGTCAACGTTGTGCCAGAGTTTCCCTGGCGACATGTCGCCAGGGAAACTCTGCTGACTTTTCAAAAAGTCAATCCAGCCCCAGGTTTCCCTGGCGACATGTCGCCAGGGAAACTTTGAGATTTTTTTTCCAGCCTGCACAACAGGCTATTTCCAGATTTTTTCGGAATTTTTCCAGAAAAATCTACCAAAACCTGGGAATACAAATACAAAACCTGGGGATACAAATACTAAAAATCTACCACGAATCTAGTACCAAAACACAATAACATGTAGCCTCTCGATCGATTAACTCAATCAATACAAATACATATGTCACAATACTTGAGTACAAAGTTCCTAGTTACACTTATTAAAATTGCAATTCGGGATTTACAATTATTAAACTTGCATGCTAAGGTAGGAAAAACAAGACATACTAACCATTATTGCCACTACCGCCACTCCCACCGGCGCCACTACCGCTGCCTCCCTTGCCACTCCCGCTAGCACCACCCGATAGGAATGCTAAGAACGCATCGGCAAACCTAAAGTCACTTCTCAGAAAGTCAAACACTTGAGACGCTTGTTCCAATCGTGGGTCGACGGCAGGGGGAGGAATATATCGAGTCCTTCTCGGCACTATCTGACAGACACCGGGCATGTGGCCTCGCTGCTTTCCGCCTCGGACGATACGGTTTATCTCGTCGTTCGTATGTTTGCCTTCAGCCTTCATCGCAAGCATCTCCTCCTAATGAAGTGACAAAAACAAACGACAGTTAGTATATTATTTATTAGTCGGGTTAGTACATTATTTATCGGCAAGGAATAGTAAAAAACCAAGGTATATCCAAAAAAAGAATTAATTAATTAATTTAAAAAATAAATACTTACATACATAACGCGGTCTGCATCGCAAGGAAAACTCCCATGCTCGTCGGTGTGCATAATGAAGAATTGGTCAATGACAGTCGGGGGTGGCACATCAGCTTGAATTGCAGCTTGGGTCTGTACATACATAGACACGCATATATAGAATGAAGCAAATTCAAAACAAAAAATCACAACACCAAAGCATATAATCAAAGACATATATATATATGTAAATTAATTATAGAATTTCTCACCACTTTGTCTCTAAGGAGTGCTAACGATCGAGATCCCTGCCGACTCGGCGTCTTCTGCTTAGACCGATTCTGGGAGTTCGTCAGACATCTTTTCTCATAATCCGGATTACTCCAAAGTGCGATATGTTTTTCCCAGTCCTCGGAAGTAATTTCCTGAGGACGCTCGCTGAGAACTCTGCCGATTTCTACCGTGCCGGTATCGATGTCTCTACGCCAATGCTTCGTCTTGAACGTATTTTTTTCGAGAATTGTAACTCTTTGAAGCATGTGAGTGATGCCATCATGTATACCCTTCCATCTCTCAGGATCACTCTTCTGTGGCGTCAAATTAAACTTAGACTGCATTCATATACAACAAATTAAACAAACACAGAGTTAGAGTTAGAGATATAATTTATACATTATTTTTTTTATTTATTTAATGGCTAATATATTTATTTAAATTTTTATAATAAAAACAACTTATCATGATAAGCATAAGCTTTTTGAAAACAGCTTGTTCTTATAAGCTTATCAGGACAAGCTGTTTGAAAACAGCTTATCTTGATAAGCTTATCAGAACAAGCTGTTTGAAAACAGCTTATCCTGATAAGCATATCAGAACAAGTTGTTTTCACACAGCTTGTTCTGATAAGCTTATCAGGATAAGCTGTTTTCAAACAGCTTGTTCTGATAAGCTTATCAGAACAAGCTGTTTGAAAACAACTTATCCTAAAAAGCTTATTACCTTATTCTCATCAAATATATATTTATTTAAAAAAAATATTTATTTAATTTTTTTTATATATTTAAATTTTTTATATTTATTTTAAAAAAATTGTATGATATAAATAAATAAGATACAATTTGTATATTTATTTAAATTTGTTATTTATTTATATGATATAAATAAATAAACAGAATAATATTATGAACATAAAAATGATTACTGGCCTCTATGTTCGCCCAAACCATCGCCTCAATCTCATCAGGGACATCATTCCAACTTGGGTAGTACAGTGGCACGAGCCTCCTGATACAATCCCAGACGTAATTTGCTAAATGCTGAGCATGCGTGCCGCGAGGCCGGAAAGAGACTTCTTCAAAATCTATCGGGACAACGCCATGCGCTTCAACTTCATCCAACAAATCGAGACATCGGGTAATGCCTCGAGTCTTTCTACCGGCCTCTCTGCTGCCCAAATTTTCTTTTCTTTTGCCTTTGCCTGCAAAAATCAAGTGAGTGACAAAGTAATAAAATATACACATTTAAACATATATATGCACCAAATTTATGATTATGTTACAATAATCCAAATATTCTTACCTTTATTTCTAAACACGGCGAAACAACCGGTACAGATGTTTGGCGTAGGAGGTTCATCCTCACCACCACCGTCACCATCGTGTGATCGTGCAACATCTGCTGACATCTGTACAAGTACAATTAACATAACATAGACAAATTCATGAACAAAATAGTATAAGCATGCACAAATCCAAATACAACACTGATAGGTGTGAAAACACCCATCCTTTTTACCACTTAATTACAATAATAACCGAGCCAAAACGTGTATTTTATGTCATTTATGTCGGAATTATGCGTGGTTTGTGTTTTTGTTGTGATTTAGGACGAAAAAGTGAAAAGTGGAGAAAACACGGCATTCAAGGGCTTTTATCGAAGAAAAAGACGAAAGATGAAGTCGAAAGATCAAGAGTGGAAAAAAAGAACGGAAGTCCAAGACCAATTCCGAATATTTATCGAAGAAAAAGTCAAAAGACGGAAGTTTACTAAAAGCCGAAGAACTCGAGTTATATTTATGAAGAAAATTCAAGACGAGTTCAAAGAAATCCCGAGACAAAGACATTAAGTCCAAGATTAACAAACAATTAAGAAGAAAAGGACTCAAGTGTGCAAATAAGGAAAAGAGGAAAGAGGGAGGAAGCTTCCTAAGCTCCTCCCTAATCACCCCTATATATAGTTTAGGCTAGTTTCATTTTCAAGTTGTTGGTGGCTTGACAAGCCACACTTCCACCATTTTCATTTCTTGTCATTTAATTTCTTGCAATTTAATTTCATGTTATGCACTTTTAATTTCTTCAATTCAAGAAAGTCTTTTTATTTTGGAATCTTTTCTTTTAATCAAGTTCTTATCTTTAATCATCTTCTTCTCCCTTTCTTACTTTGCTTCTCTTTGATTCATGTTCATCCTTGATTTGTTTTCATCTTAATGCTTATTTGATCTAAAGTTTTCTTAAAAAGTTCATCTTTTTAAAAGTTTGATTTGAAAGTTTGCTTATTTTTAAGTTTGATAAGTTGTTATTCATGCTTATTAAGTCAATTTCGATTTAGATTCGTGCAAGTTTTAGTTTGAGCTTATTAACCATAGCTTATTGCTTTTGCTTAATTTTAGGATCAAAAAGTTAGATCGGAAAGGGTAAACCCCTTTCCAATCACGTATTCCAATCACCTTGATTGGAAAAGGGTTTTACATTCCAATCAGCATTCCAATCAACATTCCAATCAGCATTCCAATCAACATTCCAATCAACATTCCTTTCGCATTCCTTTTACATTCCTATTAGCATTCCAATCAGCATTCCAATCAGCATTCCAATCAACATTCCGATCAACATTCCAATTAGCATTCCTATTAGCATTCCAATCAACATTCCAATCAGCATTCCATCAGCATTCCAATCAACATTCCAATCAGCATTCCAATCAACATTCCAATCAGCATTCCAATCAACATTCCAATCAGCATTCCAATCAACATTCCAATCAGCATTCCAATCAACATTCCAATTAGCATTCCTATTAGCATTCCAATCAGCATTCCTATCAGCATTCCTATCAGCATTCCTTTTAGCATTTCTTTCAGCATTCCTTTTACTTATCGCAATTTACATTTTCATTTTACTTAGTAATAGATAACCAAACCATTTTCATTTCCACCAAGAACAATTGAGTCGCACTTTGAACCGGAAATCAATTCGAGAAGACACCGAGAAACACGAACTTTCAACTAGCAAAATCTCTACATTAAAATGGCGCTGCTGCCGGCTCTTTTCATGAAGATTAACGGTTTTTTGTGAGAGACGCGTTGGCTTTTGGGATCCGTTCACTTGTGAACGTTATTTTTTCGAGTCAAAAATTTTCAAAAAAAAATAAAAAAATCCAAAAACATTTGAAAAATCTTAAAAAGCATTTCTTTTTCAAAGTTTTGCACCAAAAATATTCTTCTTGCTTATCTATCTTTCTCCATGGATTTTTATGTCCATTGCGTCCGGTGTGGGAAACAATTATCTGGGAACAACTCTTGTCAATGGTGTACATGTGAGCGGTGCGGAAACGATATCGACAACACACAATTCGGATTTTGTCCCTTGTGCAACTCGACTAATTCATTATTTTTGGACCCACCTCCTGTTCCCCCGTGCATCTATTGTGGAAGCGATTCTCATTGGCATGTTTCGTGCCCGGTTCGATACCCGTATGGTCACGGGCAAGAACCAGGGTACAATTATGACAATGATAATAGCTATCCACAAGACGCACCTGATTTTTTTCCATACCCGGTTTGCAACAACTGTGGGGGTCCTCACGATACTTATTATTGTCAACCAATGAATTAATATGAGCAAAATCCGTGTCCTCAGTTTTCTTCACCAATGGATTATTATGAACCAAACCCGATTTCTAATTCTTCCCAACCGATGAACTACTATGAGCCACAACCATGCTATAATTCAGGTTTTCAACACTTTGAGCCCCCACATCACACCCTCAATCATCAATCCTCTCAGCAAATTAATCTTGACCCACAACGCACTACTTTGAATGACGAACTACACTCCATCATTCTGCAACTTCAAGAAGCCGTTGTTCTTACAAAAGAAGCATGGGCGGAGGAAAAGCGACTGCAACAAGAGCAAGTATCTAATCTTAGTGATATACCCCTCCGCTTGTGCGTTAATACTATTATGATGATGATGACGATGATGCTGTATGCACTTTCAACACATCTTCTGAAGTTACTGCTCCTACTGTCGATGTTCCTACTGCATCTAAGGATCTAGATTCGTTGAATGAGCTTAGTGATGTTGGTCTCGACAAAGTATTGGATGATGAGGTTTGTGACTTACCTGCTATGGAGCCTGAGGACGACGTT
Organism: Glebionis coronaria; assembly: GCA_025667525.1. NCBI lineage: Eukaryota > Viridiplantae > Streptophyta > Magnoliopsida > Asterales > Asteraceae > Glebionis > Glebionis coronaria. The sequence goes on from CM046879.1 coordinate 103,855,203, forward strand.
GCTCTTACGGACGAGGTCGATCCTAGTGATGACGATTCTTCTCTCTGCTATGAGAATTTCACTTTTGAAATTTCTCAATCTCCACCGGGAGATGCAGACGATGACGATTTATTCTCTCCGGTTTACGAGAAGTTCACCGATGAACATGATCTTGTGGATAAGGTGGAAGACGTGCTTCTTCGCGATAGATTACGGAAAGTTCATCTTCTTATTGCTCAAATCGAAGAGTTGACTTCTCCTTCTCTTTCCAAGTCTTTACCTCCATCTATCCCTCCCGTTGAAGATAATGACCCATTGCTGGAAGAAATCGATATCCACTCCATCCCTCCAGGTATTGATGATTCTGACACGGAGGGGGACATTATTTTTGATAATTTGCTGCAGGAAGATATTGTCCCAAGTCCCCCTCCCGAGCACCTTTCATCCTCCCCTTTAGCCACTATCACGGAGGATGAGTGCTTTGACCCGGGAGGTGACATTGATTATGCTATGATTGATAACAATACGGCTTTGCCGCTTGCTCAACATCTATTGTCTTTGGGGGAGGACAATGTGCTTACTTTACCCACCCCACCTCCCGTGGACCTTGATTTCACATACTTTTCGTATGTCGAAAGGACCTTTCTCCCATTCAAGACTTATCCCCCCGCCTCTCCTTTGTTGATGTCAACCGGGAACGAGGACAAGGTCTTTGATCCCGGTATCACATTCGAGGCTTCCCCATGGACCATTTAATTCAGGGACGAGTCAGGCTCGTGACTCGGTTAATATAAACAAGCGCTTTTTGGGAGGCAACCCAATTATCTATCTATTTTCACCATAAGTGTAGGGGGAGCCCCGTGGTGTTTCTTGCTTTCTTTCTTATCATGTGTAGGGATTAGAGCTTTAAAGACACACTCTTGATGAATTTTGACGAACAGTGACTCCGTGTTCCCTTCTTCCCGGTTCTATCCTAAACTCTTTTCGATTCACTATTTTATATTTCTTAATATTAAAATAGGAATCTCTTTAGTTGTCTCTTCCTTAGCAAGATTTAAACAAAGTGCACAATGTCCTAAGTGTAGGGGAGTTTACTCCCACATGCTTAAACATTGAGGACAATGTTTATATTAAGTGTGGCGGGGAATTCTATCAAAGTTAAGTGGCCTTTTCCTTTTATTTGTCCTCATTTTAACCGGAAAATCAATTTTTCGACATTTTTCAAAATTTTTAATCTATTTTGGCCTAGTTGTAGTTCCCTTTATTTTTGCTATTTTTCTCTTATTTCAATAAAATGGGTTTAACAAGTTTAGTTATCTTAGATATATTAGGCCCGTTGTGAATTTTTTTGACTCAACCCGAGTTTACTTATCCAAGTTCACTCTAGCTAGTATCCTTAACCGTGTAGACCTTAATTGGTTTATTGGGCTAAGCATCCACGAGTCTCATTCCTTGATATTTTAAATTGTGGAGAACGAGAAATGATAGAGTTGGTTACAATTTTGGTATTCTTTCATTAACTTATGTGAGTTAATTATGATATTTTTCTCCCCTCGCTTGTAAATAAATAAATGTAATAAGTAAGGTCGTACGATTTGAAAAGTTACTTAGCTTCTAGCCCAAGATCGTTTAAAAGTTGCTCGGTAATGATAAGAGTTCATAGCCAAGGCATAACTTATGAAGCGGGGCGCGAAGATTGGCGAGTCCGAAAAGGCCCTAACAAGGCATGAGGATTCAGTTTTATTGTTGAAGATCCAAAGTGATGTGAAAAGCATTATTCCCAAAATCAATATGAAGGATCAAGACTCACGACGAAAAGAAATCAACTCCCATAAAGATCATGGAGAAGTCTATCCGAAAAGACCCTAACAAGGTATGAGGATAAATAGATCCAAGTCCGAAAAGGAGGCGGATCGTTGTATCTCAAAATCCCAATTAGAGATTGAAGAAATAATCATGAAGTCGTGGTCAACAAAGCTGGAGTACCCCTCAAAAGTCTCCAAGTGAAGAAACTCTATAACGAAGAGAAGACCATTATCTCAAAAACGTCTCTCGAAGATATGAAGTATGAAGTACATGCCAAATATCGGCCCGAGAAAGGTCTCAAATCGTGAACCAAGTTATGCCAAGATATGAACTTTTTGATATCCCGAGAAGCAGTTTTAAGAGATTTTGTCCTTTAGCTAACTATTGATCAAATCGTCCTACTTTGCTTTCAGCCTAAATAAATTATCGAAATAAGTCAACAATGCATCCTCGTGATCATTCAAAGACATCAGTAAAATATAAGAGATACTCGTAGGAATAAGGGAGTTTAAGTGATTAACTGAACCACATGAGTAAATGTTTGTTATGCTAACTTGTACTAACAATGATCTTGTTTTTAAGCTTGGCATGGGGAACGTGAAACTTGAGGGTGATGAACATTCATGACACACAAGCCTTAATGTAAGTCTTAGATTTCTTTACAAGTTTCTTCCTTGTTACATCTTGTTATTTTCCATCTTTTTGATTTTCCTTAGTTGTTTAATAAAGGCCAAGGTAGGTTGATTATGATGGAAAATGTAAAACGTGCTTTGTAACTAATGCATTGCATGAGGACATTGCAATGGTTAAGTGTAGGGGATTTGATAGGTGTGAAAACACCCATCCTTTTTACCACTTAATTACAATAATAACCGAGCCAAAACGTGTATTTTATGTCATTTATGTCGGAATTATGCGTGGTTTGTGTTTTTGTTGTGATTTAGGACGAAAAAGTGAAAAGTGGAGAAAACACGGCATTCAAGGGCTTTTATTGAAGAAAAAGACGAAAGATGAAGTCGAAAGATCAAGAGTGGAAAAAAAGAACGGAAGTCCAAGACCAATTCTGAATATTTATCGAAGAAAAAGTCAAAAGACGGAAGTTTACTAAAAGCCGAAGAACTCGAGTTTTATTTATGGAGAAAATTCAAGACGAGTTCAAAGAAATCCCGAGACAAAGACATTAAGTCCAAGATTAACAAACAATTAAGAAGAAAAGGACTCAAGTGTGCAAATAAGGAAAAGAGGAAAGAGGGAGGAAGCTTCCTAAGCTCCTCCCTAATCACCCCTATATATAGTTTAGGCTAGTTTCATTTTCAAGTTGTTGGTGGCTTGATAAGCCACACTTCCACCATTTTCATTTCTTGTCATTTAATTTCTTGCAATTTAATTTCATGTTATGCACTTTTAATTTCTTCAATTCAAGTAAGTCTTTTTATTTTAGAATCTTTTCTTTTAATCAAGTTCTTATCTTTAATCATCTTCTTCTCCCTTTCTTACTTTGCTTCTCTTTGATTCATGTTTATCCTTGATTTGTTTTCATCTTAATGCTTATTTGATCTAAAGTTTTCTTAAAAAGTTCATCTTTTTAAAAGTTTGATTTGAAAGTTTGCTTATTTTTAAGTTTGATAAGTTGCTATTCATGCTTATTAAGTCAATTTCGATTTAGATTCGTGCAAGTTTTAGTTTGAGCTTATTAACCATAGCTTATTGCTTTTGCTTAATTTTAGGATCAAAAAGTTAGATCGGAAAGGGTAAACCCCTTTCCAATCACGTATTCCAATCACCTTGATTGGAAAAGGGTTTTACATTCCAATCAGCATTCCAATCAACATTCCAATCAGCATTCCAATCAACATTCCAATCAACATTCCTTTCGCATTCCTTTTACATTCCTATTAGCATTCCAATCAGCATTCCAATCAGCATTCCAATCAACATTCCGATCAACATTCCAATTAGCATTCCTATTAGCATTCCAATCAATATTCCAATCAGCATTCCATCAGCATTCCAATCAACATTCCAATCAGCATTCCAATCAACATTCCAATCAGCATTCCAATCAACATTCCAATCAGCATTCCAATCAACATTCCAATTAGCATTCCAATCAACATTCCAATTAGCATTCCTATTAGCATTCCAATCAGCATTCCTATCAGCATTCCTATCAGCATTCCTTTTAGCATTTCTTTCAGCATTCCTTTTACTTATCGCAATTTACATTTTCATTTTACTTAGTAATAGATAACCAAACCATTTTCATTTCCACCAAGAACAATTGAGTCGCACTTTAAACCGGAAATCAATTCGAGAAGATACCGAGAAACACGAACTTTCAACTAGCAAAATCTCTACATTAAACACATCCAAATAAATATACAAATTTAAACAATCCACAACAATTAGATTCATTCATTAAAACAAATAAGTGTCTTTTGCAAGTTACAAGAAAGGTCAATCTTCTTCTTCACTTGAATAAACTATGTCTTCACCATCATCATCATTCACACGTTCTTCATCACTTATCATGAGGGGCGTCTTCATCATCAGTAATACCATCGTCTTCGTCATCAACATCAATGATATTTGGCGGTGCATCAACCTCCGTTTCTTGGCCATCTATATGCAAGGTCACATCACCCAAGTCATTCAAATCAGTGGAAAGTGGTAGATCAGATGAGTTGTCAAAATGTATAATATCAGGAACGACATCTGACACTATGACACCCTCGTTGGAAAACTTTTTATGATTAACATGTTCAACGACCTTCCAGTTGGGTTTGTTCTTATCTTCAATGTAGAAGACTTGGTTGACTTGTGTTGCGAGAATGTATTGATCATCTTTCCAAAACTCAGCTCTTGTGTCGGTGAGTTGATTCATGTTGTTTCTATAGATAAGACGTTGTTTACGTAATGTAGGGCGAGTGTCGAACCACTTAACTTTGAACAACACAACATTGAACGACAAATAATGAAACACGAGGATCTGTTGAAGCTGACCATAAGCCATTGTGTTCTCAGGGCCAGGCGCACAAATGCCATTGTTTTGAGTTGTACGACGTTCATCGCGACTGTGCACGACATACCTCACACCGTCGACTATGCAAGATTTTAGTCAGATTGGATGCGGTGATGGTCCACAAGCCAAAACGAATAACTCGCTGGTTTGGATAACCTCTGGGTCTTTGTCATTGTCTATGTGACGTTGACGGATCTATGAGGAATAAAGGATTAGGTACAGAAAACTATTTATAATAATATTATTTTTTTACAAGTAAGTACACAAGATAAGTCTAAGTTTACTATTTTCCCAAACCACGCGGGGAATTCTTTTTTCGTGTCTTTGTCAGGATATAATCTGAAAAACGTTCATGGTATTAGAATAAGTCGTTATTGTTAAGAAAAAGAAGTTTCAAAAAAAAAAAAAACGCGTACCTCTTGAACTCGGAAATATACTTGTCGATTTCAGGACTGTTGTTTAGTACATACCATTCCACTTTCTTGAACTCTTGATAAGGGAACATAATAAACGACTTTTTCCCAAGCGGGTTACATACCGATCGGAACACCTGAAACTGACACGTTGGGGGAGGGGGGGTCCACATTACGGTCGAGACGATTAAATTTAGTGGTAACATCATCCCGAAAATACTTAGAACAGAAAGTCAATGCTTCTTGTGCAACATAACCCTCCGCAATCGAACCTTCTGGCTTAGCTTTATTTCGTACATAACCTTTTAGCTCTTTCATGTATCTTTCAAATGGATACATCCACTGGGGGCGGATAGGCCCGCCTTCAATGGCCTCATCAGGTAAATGGATAACCAAGTGAACTATAATGTCAAAGAAATCTGGAGGATATATGAGCTCAAGATCGCACAAAATGTCAACCACCTTTTTTACAGCAGTCAACATGTCATCCACCATTAAAGTTGCAGAGCATAATTGCTTAAACAAGTTACATAGGTCGATCAGTGGTCTTGCAATCTCAGCAGGCAAGTATTCCTGAAGTGCGAAAGGAAGTAAACGTTGCATCATTATATGACACTCATGAGGCTTCATGCCCGTTATATTGGTATCGTTATCGGTCATTTTGTGCTTGAAGTTGGATCCGAACCCATCTGGTAGTTTAACACTTTTGATGTACTGACAAAACTTTTTCCTTTTCTCTGGTGTGAAGGAATACAAAGCCTGAGGCTTCTTGCACTTCCCGTTTTTATTTTTGGTGAGCCACAAGCTTTTTCGAATGCCCAACTTTTCCAAGAATTATGTTGCCTTGACAGTGTCTTTAGATTTGTCATTCATCAACAAAGTGATCAGGATGGCCTCCAACACATTTTTTCGATATGCATGATGTCTAAATTGTGTCTTAGTGAAAGAAAAGGCCAATACTCAAGCTCGTAAAAAATAGACCGTTTAGACCAGTTAGGCTCAAGACGAAAATTGCGTTTTATCTTCACACCCCCATAATCCTTATGTTTACCTGGCAGTCGATTTGGTAGTGAAGCATGTTGATCGTTAATCTGGTCCATGGTAAATGTTCTAGGACGGGGCTAGTGTTCAGGTTTACCATTGAATAAACGTGAAGACCTGGATTTATGGCGGGGCGGTAAGAACCTTCTGTGGCTAACATAAGTTATTTTGCTTGCCACATGAAGAGATGGAGTGTCGTCATTACATGTAGGGCAAGCCTTATAACTTTGCCCACTATACCCAGACAAACTAATTCGAGCCGGAAAATCATTGATGGTCCATAAAAGCATCGCTCTCATGGTGAATGCCTCGCCTTTAGCTTGGTCTATAGTACTGACACCATCCCATAAAATTTTTAGATCATCAATTAAAGGTCTCAAGTAAATATCAATGTCCTTGCCCGGGGATTTAGGGCCAGGAATTAATAGCATCAACATTAAAGAACTCTCTTTAATACACAACCACAGAGGCAGGTTGTATGTTGTCAATATCACTGGCCACATGCCGTAAGTCTGACTAAGGTTGCCGAATGGATTGAAACCATCAGCAGCCAACCCTAATCGAACATTTCTTGGTTCTGCTGCAAAATCAGCATACTTGGCGTCAAATTTCTTCCAAGCTGCACCATCACACGGGTGTTGCATCTTACCGGGCTCCGTACACTTTCTAGTTGCATGCCAAATCATATCCTTTGCACTTTTACTAGACTTGTACAAACGTTTTAGTCTAAGAATGATCGGAAAGTAACGCAGCACCTTTTTAGGAACTTTCTTCCCCGGCGTGTTAGTGTCTTTCCATCTACTTGTATTACACACCGGACATAAATCCAAATCGGCGTATCCTTCCCGAAATAAGCAACAATCGTGTTCACAAGCATGTATCGAATCGTACCCTAACCCGATCGTTTTAAATGTCTTCTTTATTGCATAGTATGACGGTGGGAGCTTGAATCCTCTGCTTGGGGGAAAGATAATTTGCAAAAACTCTAGAATATCATTGAATATGGTATCGGTGATTTTACCTTTGGCCTTATAATGTGTAAACTTTGCCATAAAGTCTAATCGAGTCGCTTCTACACAACCAGGGTACAGCGGCTCATTGGCACTGCGATATAACTCTTCAAACTCGTTAGCTTGAGTCGGTCTGTTACTTGAGTTGGGAGGAGGTGGAGGAGGAATATATTCCAGAGGAATATAGGTAAGATCATCAAGTAACGATGTCATGTCACTAATCAAAGGTTCTCTTGTGTTATCTATTATTGGCAGTGGTGGCGGTGGTGGTGGAGGAGGTGTAGGTGTAGGAGGAGCAGGTTCACCATGGTGTAACTGTTGTCAAAACCGGATTTCATAACGTGGTTCGAAAGAAGGTCGATATGTATCGGGAGTCTTGTTCGACAACACTTGCATGGACATGTTATCTGATTCAAACTATTCACAAACTTCCTGGAATGCTTGACAAAATTGGTAAGACCCAATAAAAATTCTGGCTCATGACGCTCTAACCGTGTCCAACTCTTATCAGTGAGTACCATAACTGTGTTTTAACGATACATTTAGTTATTATATGCAACTTAATTAAAACAATGAATTTAAAAAAATAATTAATATATATTTCATAAATAATAATATGTATTATATCAGATTATAAAAAATAATTATAAAATATATCATTATTATTTATAAAGTATATAATTATATAATAATATTTATAAAAGATATAATTATCAGGTATAGAAAATAGTATGTTCACCTAGTGCAACTATGAAAGGCAATCCTAACCCACCCTTTGAATGTTTCGTCTCATATATGAATGCGTATAACCGATTTACTATTTGAGAAAATTTCGGCAGCATTTCCCCTCAACTCCCCAAATATGTGTTTAAAGACATATTCGTAGGAGTAAAGGAGAAACACTGTCGAAATCATCTCAAATAGTAAATCAGTTATACACATTCATATCCTAAATGAGACAAAACATTCAAAAAGCAGTCCCAAACAGGGGACTTTCCGAAGTTCATTCCTAATAAATTAACTTCGGACGAGTTTTCTATAGGTTGATCAATTTCTGACGGGAATTTTCCGAAATTAATCGCTAAAATCCGAAAACATTCCTAAGGTTTAGTCCAATAAAACATTTATATCATATAATAAAAACAGCTTATCCTGATAAGCTTATCAGAATAACTTGTTTGAAAATAGCTTATCCTGATAAGCTTATCGGAATAAGCTATTTTCAAACAGCTTATCCTGATAAGCTTATCAGAATAAGCTGTTTGAAAACAGCTTATCCCGATAATCTTATCAGAATAAGCTGTTTGATAACAGCTTGTCCCGATAAGCTTATCAGGATAAGCTGTTTAAAAACAGTTTATTCTGATTATCAGGATAAGCTGTTTTCAAACAGCTTATCCCGATTAACTTATTAGGATAAGCTGTTTTCAAACAGCTTGTCCCGATAAGATTATCAGAATAAGCTATTTTCAAACAGCTTATCCTAATAAGCATATCAGAATAAGCTGTTTAAAAACAGCTTATCCCGATAATCTTATCAGAATAAGTTGTTTGATAACAGCTTGTCCCGATAAGCTGTTTAAAAACAGTTTATTCTGATTATCAGGATAAGCTATTTTCAAACAGCTTGTCCCGATTAACTTATTAGGATAAGCTGTTTTCAAACAGCTTGTCCCGATAAGATTATCAGGATAAGCTATTTTCAAACAGCTTATCCTGATAAGCTTATCAGGATAAGCTGTTTGAAAACAGATTATTCGGATAAGCTTATCAGTTTATTCTCATAAAAAAGGTAGCATAAGGAGTGTTTGGTTGTGTGTTTAAAAATGTTAAGGAGTGTTTGTATTTTCGTTTAACCAAATTTAACTAGTTTATAAACCCCGACGACATGTCGCCGGGGAAACCTAAATGAATATATAAATAAATAATTATATGTATTATGAATAAGAATTTCAAAAACATACTTCTTAGCCGGGTTTGGTCGGGGTTGTTGGCGTCGGGCTTGGTGGTTGTCAGCTGTGGTCTCGGCTGTGGTCGGGGTTGCGTCTCCGGCCGCGGTCGGGGCTACAATAACATAAAACAAACCCATTTTAATTATCAATCATAATAAGATAAACAAAATTTTTTTATTATAAAATCAAAATAAAAAATTAAAATTACAACCTTTTAAATTTTGGAAAGATTGGATGTCAGAAAAAGAAGAAAAGTGGGAAAGATTAGACTCGTCGAAGTGGTGGCAGTCGTCGGAGTGGTGGCAGTCAGTGGAGTGGTGGTGAAGTGGTGGCGAAGTGGTGCACGTGTGCAAGTATGGTGGTGAGGTGGTGAGGTGGTGTGACTAGTGGTGGTGGTGATGATAATGATAGTGGTGATGGTGGTGTGGAGGTGATGGTGGTAATGGTGGTGATGATGTTAAGCAGCGAAGAAGAAGAAAGTGGGTTTTTTTGGATAAGTGTTATGAGAAAAGAGAAGCAGATCTGGTCAATAAAGGTCCATTGTTTACCTGGCGACAATCCCTGGCGACATGTCGCCAGGGATACTATCTACTTTTGTCATTTAGCCAAAAACGCGCGTGATTGAAACTTTTTTGAGGGGTGTGACCAAGTTTCCCTGGAGACATGTCGCCAGGGATACATTTGACTTTTCAATGCATATATACGTACCTAATTTGTTTTGTCGTTTCTCCCAAACCTTCTCTGGCGACATGTCGCCAGGGAAACTATCTCTGGCGACATGTTGCCCGGGATAGTCCAAATTTTCGCAGGGGATAATTTTTGTCAAAATAAAATTTATTATTACTTATATATTATTATAATTAGTAATAAAATAATAATAATAATAATAATTATTTAAAAAATAATAATAATTATTATTACTATTTATAAAATAATTATTATTATTTATAGAATAATAATATCATCCCGGTCAGTTTAATTTCTAAATTCATTCCGATTTAGTCCGTTTAGTTTCTTGATTTATTCTAATTCGATAACCATTTAACATCTAACGTTTAACAAATGCATACCGACTCATCCATTGAACATCTAACATGTAACCAAGACATGTCGAGTCATCCATTGAACATCTAACGTGTAACCAAGACATGCCGACTCATGCTTTGAACATCTAACGTGTAACCAAGACATGTCTACTCATCCATTGAACATCTAACATGAAACCAAGACATGTCGAGTCATCCATTGATCATCTAACTTGTAACCAAGACATGCTGACTCATGCTTTGAACATCTAACATGTAACCAAGACATGTCTACTCATCCATTGAACATCTAACATGAAACCAACACATACCGACTCATCCATTGAACATATAACGTTTAACAAATGCATACCGACTCATCCATTGAACATCTAACGTGTAACCAAGACATGTCTACTCATCCATTGAACATCTAACGTGTAACCAACACATACCGACTCATCCATTGAACATCTAACGTTTAACAAATGCATACCGACTCATCCATTGAACATCTAACGTGTAACCAAGACATGTCTACTCATCCATTGAACATCTAACGTGTAACCAACACATACCGACTCATTCATTGAACATCTAACGTGTAACCAACACATACCGACTCATCCATTGAACATCTAACGTTTAACAAATGCATACCAACTCATCCATTGAACATCTAACGTGTAACCAAGACATGCTGACTCATTCATTGAACATCTAACGTGTAACCAAGACATGTCGACTCGTCCATTGAACATCTAACGTGTAACCAACACATACCAACTCATCCATTGAACATCTAACGTGTAACCAACACATGTCGACTCGTCCATTGAACATCTAACGTGTAACCAAGACATGCCGACTCATTCATTGAACATCTAACGTGTAACCAAGACATGTCGACTCATCCATTGAACATCTAACGTGTAACCAAGACATGTCAACTCATCCATTGAACATCTAACGTGTAACCAACACATGTCGAGTCGTCCATTGAACATCTAACGTGTAACCAATACATGCCGACTCATTCATTGAATATCTAACGTGTAACCAAGACATGTCGACTCATTCATTGAACATCTAACATGTAACCAAGGCTTTTATTGACAGCCATCAGTTTATCAAAGGTTACGGCGCCCGCGATACGCAGTCGCATACTCGTATGCTAGCTTTATCTCTGGGTTCTTCCAGTTTTTTAAGGTACATTTGTTTAGTAGATGATGATATCGAAACTTTTAAGATACGCGAACAAGAGGTTATGTTTGTTCCATCTCTTGTGTCCCCTTTGCTTAACCAATATGATCTTTCGTACGTTGTTGGCGCGTCTCGTGGATTCTTGTGTCCCCTTGCATGGACATGTTATTTGATTCAAACTATTCATAAACTTCCTGGAATGCTTGACAAAATTGGTAAGACCCAATATAAATTCTGGCTCATAACGCTCTAACCGTGTCCAACTCTTATCAATGAGTACCATAACTGTGTTTTAACGATACATTTAGTTATTATATGCAACTTAATTAAAACAAGGAATTTAAAAAAATAATTATTATATATTTCATAAATAATAACGTGTAACCAAGACATGCCGACTCATTCATTGAACATCTAACGTGTAATCAAGACATGTCGACTCATCCATTGAACATCTAACGTGTAACCAACACATACCGACTCATCCATTGAACATCTAACGTTTAACAAATGCATACCGACTCATCCATTTAACATCTAACGTGTAACCAAGACATGCCGACTCATTCATTGAACATCTAACGTGTAACCAAGACATGTCGACTCATCCATTGAACATCTAACATGTAACCAACACATACCGACTCATCCATTGAACATCTAACGTGTAACCAACACATGTCGAGTCGTCCATTGAACATCTAACGTGTAACCAACACATACCGACTCATCCATTGAACATCTAACGTTTAACAAATGCATACTGACTCATCCATTGAACATCTAACGTGTAACCAAGACATTGGCGGGAAAATATTGGTGGGAAAACATTGGCGGGAAAATATTGGAGGGAAAACATTGGAGGGAAAATGTTACAATTTCCCTCACTTTTTAGCATAAAAGGAGAACCACACACACTCCTTATCATCACAACCACCAGCAGATCACACACACTTATCATCACAAACACATTGTTATTATGAAGATGTTGAATCATGAAGCTTTTCCGTGTACGTGTGGACGTGGAGATGTAGTTCTTCGACAATCGTGGCAAGATGATACATTTGGTAGACAGTACTATGCTTGTCCATGTTCAAAGGTGAAACCTTCAGTTTCATATGGATGTGGATTTTTTTATGGAAAGACGAACGAGTCTGACTACTTGTCAATTCTCTTGGAGGTTCAATGAGCTTTTCTCTTCCAAGATCTTCTTCAAGACCTTCAATGAGCTTTTCTCCTCCAAGCTCTTCTTCGAGACCTTCAAGGACTCCAATTTCTTCTCCAAGCTCTTCAACGTGTGCAAACTGTGTGCGCTTGAATGGAATGATAATGGTACTTGAGAGTACAATAGAGTTGTACAAAAACTCCGATAAGCACACAATGGATTCAGCTGCACTACTTCACGACCTTTACGATGACATGGTGAACCTTAGTTTGAACTAGTTTGTGATGTGTTTTTTTTTCGTGTTTACGAGTCTAATATCGTTGTAATATTCATGTTTAATTAAGCGCGTGTTTAAGTGTCTATGACGAATAAATTTATGTTTAGGATTGTTTGTCTGTAAGTCTCCCATGTGATATTACAAAAGGTTTTATGTAATATTTGGAATAAATAAATATTTGTCTTATAAATGTCTCATTTTTATTATATAAACGTCGCAAAAATAAAATAACATCAGATCGATAGTTAAAATAATAATTATTTGGAATAAATAAATATTTGTTTTATAAATGTCTTATTTTTATTATATAAACTTCGCAAAAATAAAATAAAATTTGATCGATAGTTAAAATAATAATTATTTAGAATAAATAAATATTTTTTTTTATAAATGTCTCATTCTTATTATATAAACGTCGCAAAAATAAAATAACATCGGATCGATAGTTAATATAATAATTATTTGGAATAAAGAAATATTTGTTTTATAAATGTCTCATTTTTATTATATAAACGCCGCAAAAATAAAATAACATCGGATCGATAGTTAAAATAATAATTATTTGGAATAAATAAATATTTGTTTTATAAATGTCTCATTTTTTTTATATAAACATCGCAAAAATAAAATAACATCGGATCGATAGTTAAAATAATAATTATATGGAATAATTACTAATTTTCATAACAAGCAAAAACTAATTATATATATGACAGGGAGTTTCCCTGGCGACATGTCGCTATGGAAACTTTTGGGATTTGGCGGGTAAAAGCTCGCCACACATTTTCTGCTTAACTTTGAAACTAATTACGTATGACAAAAGTTTCCCTGGCGACATGTCGCCAGGGATAAATTTGACAGGTTATTAGAAAAAAATAATTATTGTTAAATACGATGGACGAAGTTTCCCTGGCGACATGTCGCCTGGGATAATTTTGGACAAAGTTTCCCTGACGACATGTCGCCATGGATAATTTAGAGGGAAAATTTCGCGCTCTTTCACTTGGTATCTGATTTTGGACGGATTATCCGTGGCGACATGTCGCCAGGGAAACCCTAGTCAAACTTTGACCAAAAAGTAAATCTGCTTTATCGCCACGTCAGCATTGTCGCCAGGGAAAATGAGTTATCCCTGGCGACATTGTGTCGCCAGGGAAACTCCGGTCACCTATTCCCAGTTTTCTTGTAGTAAAAATCTCTTGAATAGAATGTCTAAACCCTAATTAAGCCCTAATCATTCACTAATCACTTTCCTAAGTCCTTAATCACCAAAAACACAATCCATAAGTTACAAGCCCTAGTTTTAAAACCCGGTTTTGTATTTTCCTTCCAAAACTCATTTTCAAACCATTTCCCTCCATTCCATGTTTGAAAACCTGATATTTATGAATCCTATGATATTTTAGAATGTCTAAAAGCTGGTGGGTAAGCTCCTTGCTTGCTACACATCATTGTTCTCATCCATTCCTAGCCGTGTATCAGTTTTGGCCACAAATGGAAGATTTGATCAAACTAGCTTATACACTCATCCCCTAGAGTTGGATAGACTTCCATAGCTTCCCCTAGTCCTAACTATATTACACTACCTAGACCAGAACTTGGAGGTTAAGTTTCCAAAATGGTATAAATGGGGGCGTATAGTCTTCATTCCAACTTTCACCCTGTTTCCTTTGTATCTCCTACCCATTCTTCATATCCACCTCTATATACGTCTTAGTAAATCCCCCAAGACCAGAAACCAGGTCAAGAAGGTAGCCATTAAAGCTCTTGAAGCTTTGATAGCAAGTTGTGTTCATAAGAAGCCATAAGGGTCCATTTTGGAGCTACCTAGGTAAAATCTATGTTAACCAAGCTTTGATCTTGTTATAATGATTATTTAGAGTTTTTATAAAGCTAAAATTATTTTATAAAGATAATCTAAAAGAAACTAAGTGATTTCATCATTTTAATGAAAGTTATAAGTTAAAGATGTCTTAAAACCCTAGTTTTGTAATTTACATAAAATAATAAGCAAAAAACCTTTTCAAAAGCTATAATTCTGGAGAGATGTTGTTATTATGATTATAAATGTGTTCATAACCTTTTTTTTCAAATCTTAGATCATTTGGATCATTTTTGAGCTTGTTATGTGAGTTTTACAAGTTTAGGGACTAAAACTGTCAATTCTAAAACTATTTATCATTTTGGGCCAAAAGTATCATTTTGTGAAAGTTAAAGATATAAGAATAAATAATGGAAAGTTTGGGGCCCTAAGGTTAAATATTGAAGGTTTAAAAATGCAAATACTAAAACTATATACTTTAAGGGTTAAAAGTGTAATTATACCAAAATATAACTATAAGGGCTATTTAGCCTTTGAAACTAAAGAAGATTAATTATGAATATGAGGAAGTAATGAAAGTACCATGTTAGTAGGGAGCTTTGTACAAAGATGTTTCATCTCGCTATTACGTTCTGACTGAGTGGCTGGGTTTACGATTTATAGTGCCCTCGCTCCTCAAACGTTTATAGAATGGCTTCAGAGTATGATGACCCGAACAATGGTGCCATAATTACAACCAAATAATATTTAGAGAAAATATAACCAAATGCTTAAAGAGATTGATCAAAAGATTAAAGACTTAATACCATACCAATTATGTTAAAACAAGTTGGTGTGAGCCCACGTTCTTGTTTGTTAGCTCAAGTTGATATGTGTAACATAAACCCGACAAGATTACTGGACATAAGGTGAGTTCATAGCCTCACCAAAGTATACTACTTTCAAATGATTTCAAATCCCGTGAGGGGGATATATGCTAAATTGGAATACAAGTATTTTTGGTATGCTTTCCAGATATGATTCATTGACACTATGTTTACTGCTGCCTATCAAAGTCCCCTTTTAATTGTGAACCGCTAGTCATTTCTCGGAATGAGCGCTAATATCGTAAATAGTTCTATTGGAGACTGACATCTCCTGTCTGGGCAAGTCGCACTTGCTAGCACCTCAGTGGTCAAACAGGCATACTTTATGTTGCTAATAAGGATAGTTTGACAGACTTCCTCATAAGGGCAAAGTGTTGGTTCCTATGTCTAGTCGCAGTATCATAAGCTTAGTACAATTGAATCATCTTATTATTAAAACCTACGAGCAAATAACAATGTAGCTCAGGAAAAAGGATCTTGTATTCAAACTAAATTTAAACCTATGGATTCACTCAACATTCGTGTTGACTTTAAGCATATATTTCAGGTATTAAAATTGATAGCATGGAGCAGCATACGAATGACGTGGAGAGATATAGTCTTGGAAGATTTTTTCATTCAAACTTATTTTCCAGATCTCGGGAACCTGTTATGTACAGCACATGTACAGTTGTTTTATTGAAAATATCTGATTTTGAATGATAAATTTATAAAGAATAAATGAAGTTTATTTAAACACTCTTGTGACCTGTTTTCTATCACTTTGCTTTCATATCATGAAGTAATACCCCTAAAAATATTATTCTGCTGCGTCAAGGTAAAAATGGGGGTGTTATAGAGTGGCATCAGAGCAATAGTTATAGAGAACTAAGAGATTTAAAATCTTAACTATAACTGGTTTTCTTAAATAAATTTTCCAAGTGAAGTCTCCGCATCAAAAATCGTGCTGCTGCAAAAAGTTGTAAGTAACATTTAATATTTCTAGTAATGTTATTATGTGTTTAAATGATAGTATGTGTAAGTAATATAGTGCTAGCTACTTATAGAAGTATTTTTTCTTTTTACCGACGTCTTCAGAAATTTGTCTTCCTATTTTCATCCAATCGTTATATCTGATTCAGAACTAGAAAATCTTTACCTTTTGGATTTTCTTGAACCATTAGTACTAGCCCTTTCTGCTAATAATAATAATCACCTTAACCCTTTATCACAAGAAAATAATCCCCAACCAAATAATGAAAATATACTTATTCCGCAGTATCAAACTTCTTCATCCCAAGCTTCCAATAATATCCCAAATAACCAAAACCTATTTGTGGAACAAATGGAGAATGTGATCATTTATTTCAACGAAGTGCCACCCAGACGTATTGAAGATTTAGAATATGAAGTCGAAAGGCGAAGGTGTGAACAAGAAATGACGCAAGAGGAAATAGTGAAATTAGAGAGTAATTTTATAAGAGTAAACAATGAGAATTATGAGTTACGTAATAGGCAAAGGATAAGTGAAGAGGAAATCACCTTAGCAAGAGCAAGAATGGGAGCAATGGAAAACCTTATCGAGAATATTCAAGTTCGACACCAAGACAACATCAAAGCTGTCTTAGCAGAAATCAAGGATCCCAAGAAGAAGAAATAGACCAGCTTATAAATATTTCAGCTTCCCAAAAAGCCTTGTAAATATTCTAGCTATCAGTCTTTAATTTTATGTAACAAAGAAGCTTATCTGTCCATCAGTAAAGCAGATTGTTAATATATAAAGGTTTCTTTATCATCTTTCCTTTATTTGCATATTATTCTAGAAAAGAGAAATTGTAAAACCCTCATGCTTTTACCATGAATAGTACCCTTATGATCGTACGTACATGATTAGAACTTTCCTTATTTAGCACGTTTACGTTTCACGATAGGAAATTACAAGCATTACGTACGTGTTATTACACGATAAGTATTTATTACGTATTAAGACACGATAATTATTATCAACAATAATTATAATCACGAACATGAAAATCATGAACGTAAATAATCACGAACCTAATACTATGTATTTACGTATATTCATTACGATTATGTATAAATATATATTACGACACGAACAAACAATAATTAAATCACGTAAACACGACACGTTAACACGTAAATAATAGATACCGGGAAACTCAACGGGTTCCCCATGTGGGTCCCTTTTACACGCAGCATAGACAAGAGAGTGGGTCCAGCCCACTTTAAAATTTAAAAAAAAAGAAAAAAGAAGGAAAGGAGATTTTTCATATTACAGAATAATTAGAAAAATAAAAAACCCTGCTCCTCCTCCTTTTTCCTTGTAGCCGCCGCCTATACACCACCATAAGGAGGTGTTTGTTGATCTTGGTTGATCCGATTTATTGCAAGGTTGTTCGTGTTAGTAATTTCCTTTTGATCCACGAATCAGTAATCTTCTTAAACCTTTTCTTTTTAATTATTTATTAGATTTAAAAACATGAAAACATGGGGTTATTAAAACAAGTTAATAAACATGTAGATCTAATCAAGTGGGTATTAAAAATACATGGTTTAAGGGGGTGTTTGGTTCGGCTGGTGGGTAAACCGAGAGCAAGGGCTCTCGGTGGTTGTGTGATCACCACCAACCGAGACCACAAGGTCTCGGTTTGGTTTGTGAGGCTCGGCCGAGAGGAACCAAGGGACCCCGACGCATGTCGGGGTTAGCCTTGGTGGTTAGGGGGTCTCGGCTGGAACACCACAGGCACCACCGGTTTAGGCCGGTGGCGGTTACCATGGTTAAGGGTGTATATCCGGTTCAAGGGGTTCACGGACCGGTTCATGACATGTTTAGTTTTACAACACGGGTTCGGTTCACGGTTTATTTTCATGATTCATTATTTATTTTTATAAGTTAAATAATTACAAGATTAATTAAATTAATTTAACATGCTATCTAATTAATTTAATTTGGACATGACTTAGGTTATATTATTATTATTAATAATACATGATTTTAACCTAAGTATTTTATTAGTTAATTTAGACTAAGAAATTAATTAATTATTAAAACATGACTTATAATTAATTAATTTTCATGACTTAGGTTATATTAATAATAAATATTAATACATGTTTTAACCTAAGTATTATTATCTTTTATTTAATTAAATCATATTATATTTAATTAAATCTTATAACCTATAGTTTATTTAATTTACATGTAATAATTAATAAACTATGCTATATATCACATGACTTAGAATATTAATCAGTAAAACTTAAGCTTATATATTATTAGCTTAATAATCCAGCTTATTTCTATTTATGGAAACTTTCTATTTTTAGAAACTTATTTAATTAAGGCAGCTAATCTATTTATGGAAACTTTCTATTTTTAGAAACTTATTTAATTAAGGCAGCTAATCTATTTATAAAAACTTTCTATTTTTGGAAACTTTCTATTTTTGGAAACAATCTATTTTTTGGAAACTTTCGATTTTTGGAAACTTTCTATTTTTGGAAACCTTCTATTTTCAGAAAGTTACTTATTATTACACAACAAGTATAATAATACAAGAAATACAAGTAATACTTAATCAGAATAGATAGAATACATGATGAACGCAGTATAAAGCTAAAATCAGTAAAACTTGACATGAACATATAAAACAAGCTAAGACATGATATAAAATCAGTTACGTACTCCGTAATCAGAATACTTATACACGTATATTATTTTTGTAGCATTAGTGATATCGAAGTAGGAATCTCTTCCGATCGTCTTCTTCGTTCACTGGACACAAGGTACGGATTCTCCGTCCTTTCAGTATGGACATTCTTTCCTTATTAGGATTCCCCGTATGCAGCCAACTGTTTTCTAGTATATGTTTTATATGTTTTTGAATTGCTTATGTTTAATTAGATGCCTTAAGCCATATACATGCATGACCAGTTTCACCTAGTTATGGAGGTACCATAACCATAACACTGGAGCCACCAGTGTTATGACTTCACCACGGCGGAGTGATAGCTCGTGGCGTCCATTCAGTTTTGGCCATATTATTATTATCATGTGGGGCGTATGGGTGCATCCTAGGTTACATTTTTACAGATTATTCAGGTGAATGTGGTGTGTGCCTTGCATCCTTCACAAGGAGCTGATCCCTCCTACCCAAAAACTTATATTACTTAGAGTCAGCCCCTCTAATTGCATGGCGAGGTCACCCCTCCAAGTATTCATGCACGTTGATATTTCATGACCTATATTGGCTAACGGTAAACATGTTAAACAATTTTTATAAGATAAACATAAGGCTTTTCAAACTATAAAACCAGTTTTACTAAGATATATCAGGTTATCCAGGACTTAGTCTTTTCCGCTGCTTTATGCTTATATGCTTATATTATTCATGCTATACTTGTATATCCGTGCACTGAGCGTTATGCTCAGCCGTTTTTCCTTTCATGTTAACGGTAGGTACTCAAGGACGCTCGTAGACTTTAAGCGTACGTGCATATGGATTGGAAGCTTCCTAGCCTTCATTACTTTATGCATTTCTTCATACTTTTGACAATCATTTCTATGGACATTGTTTAGTCCTTTTCATTTACAGTACTTATCTTTGTGTGTGATGAGTTCTACTTTTGGGGTACCGATGTTTGTTTCCAGTATTTCCTTTATGGTCATGTGGTGTTTTATACATTTATCCTTGTATGCTTTGATGACACGCCATAATCACTCGTGACATTCCATTTACCAAAATGGGGTGTTACAGAAATACTTGAAAAGTATAAGTCTTTAAAAGAATTTTAGCAAAAGAAAGATATTATCTTAAACTAAAAAGGACTTCTCAAGTCTATTTGGATAAAGAGGGTATTAATCTAAATAGAGGATAAATAACCTAAGAAACCTAGGACAAGTTAATAGTTATGTGAGACCTATAAACCTGTTCCCAAAAAACTTTTATGCTTCTAAACTTTTTGAAAATTTATGCTCGTAAAGCATTATATGTATACACATATGACAAATGCTTAATAGACAAGCATATCTAAATTTCAAAAATTTTGTCTTCTAATTTTAGAATGACACATTTAAGGACATCGATATCTTCTACTCTAACTCCCGAAAGACTTCAGCAAACAACTAACGATGAAGTAGCTGTAGCCTTGAAAATACCGATCTTCAAAATAGTAAGGAATGCTAATCCAACGAAAGACTATATAACTAGCCAGTTATATAAATTCCAAGGAAATGAAGATGTCATTGGTATTCCCCATTAGGTTAAAAGGACATAAACGATTTTCTTCCAAAGTGGTTGCGTTGAGGATCGCCAAGTAAAGCTTGCTATTAGTACCCTAACTAATGAAGCATTTTCATGGTGGAATTACTATACTCAACTTGTTGGTTTAAAAGAAGCCAATAAGATGAAGTGGTTAGATTTTAAGTGCCTCCTAATAACCGATATTATCCTTCAAAAGAAATCGAGAAAGTGAAAAAGGAATTTTGCAACCTAGTAACACAAGGAATTGATCTCAAAGCCTATTTGAAAAAATTTCAAGAGTTAGCAGAATTGTATCCTATCACTTATTCGCAAAGGATGATGAAGGATTTTATCAAAGGAATTCCCCAAAGATTCAGAAGGATGATTACTATTTCTAAACCCCATAGTTTAGAAGAAGCCATTAAGATTTCTCAAAAATTAATGGATCATGTAATCAAGCACAATCCTGTGCAAGAATCCAGCACCCTTAAACGTAAATTTATCAAAGAAGAAGAAGAATCTGCTAAAACTAAACCTAGTCCCTTAAACTTTACCTATGATCCCTATTTTCCCTACATATATTACCCAAATCCTAACCTAGTTAACCCTTCAAAACCAATAAGATACAATGACTATGCTAGACATGTTTGTTGGGCCAATGAAAGTTTTAACTATGGCCCTGTCTAGATTTGTTTAAATTAGACTAAGTGTTGAAAGGTCGCTGAGAGGACCAGCGACAGAGACTAGACCAGTGGAAGGCAAAGCCTCAGCTGGCACACCAGGATCATTCAAGTCAAAGACAACGTCAGAGAAGTCGAAGACAATCTGAAGTCAGACTCACCAGCGATTATGGATAGCTGGGATGTCAAAGGAATGCACTGGTGTTCAAGGATCTCTGAGTTGACAACACTCAGAGATCACTTAAGAACCCTAGAGACTTGGATTAAGCAAAGCTTATCCAACCCTTTATAGTTTAGGCGGGAGAATCTTACAAGTGTTTTAAGCGGGACAAAACAAGAGATTCAAGTCAATGCCTAGTACGACCTAGTGGGACAAAGGTGAACAGTTGGCAGAACTGTTCACCTAAAGTAGTTAAAGGCATGTCTCGATTTGGACATGCATTTAATACGTTGTACTCTTCCATTCAGAAGATGACACGTATCAACTACCCCCACTAAGGATACAACCTCGTACCACTATAAATAGGGGATGAGAAAGAAGTTAAGATTCAACCCTTGTGCTTGGAATCTTTATCTAAGTTCTTTCTCCCACTAGAACCACTGAGGCCTCAGCTGTCCATCAGCGACTTGTTGGTTCTCTTGTAAACTTGAGTCTCGAATCAAGTTTACTTGTTCTAGGGTTCATTTCTTGTTGTTATTCAACAGGTGTATTCATAACACTTTGTAATACTTTGTTGATAATAGTTAATAAAGGATTACTCGTTTGAAAAGTATATCTATTGTGTGTTATTGTTTTCGTGTCTTAGTTTCAACAATAGTTGTATTTTGGGACTTTCAATTGGTATCAGAGCGGTTTGATTTATAAAACTTTTCTAAAAACCGTTCTAGTTTTTAAAATCAAGATCCAAATATGACTGAATCTATGCCACCCATCCCACCACCGTTTGGTCAATCTAACCAAGAAAATACTTCAACAAACGCTCCAGCCACCACATCTACTACCATGCCTACACCCGTTGTAAGCATTGGTGTAAATGAGGATGATCTTCCACAACTTCTTGATAATCGTGGAGGGTCACATGTGTCTAATGTTCCAGCGTTTGATGAAGAAGATTTCTCAAGTTGGAAAAGTGAATTTCTTATATACTTAGATGGCCTAGAACCCTTCTTGTTTGAAATCTTAGAAAATGGTCCTTATGTACCACTGGCTATTTCCTTTACACCAAAGAGACCCATTAAGAAACCTGTTAAGCAATGGTCTCCCGCTGATAGACGTCTGGCTAACCAGGACAAGAGACTTAAAAGTATAATAGTCTCTTGCCTACCCAAGAACATTATGAAGTCCATCATCAAGTGCAATACCGCACAAGAAATGTGGACTGAGTTGGTTCTAGGGTATTAAGGACCAGAAGAGACTAAAGAGACCAAAATCTAAGCATTAAGACTTAAGTTTAACGCTTTCAAAGCCTTGGAAACTGAAACTGTTTCTCAAACTTACACTAGACTCAAGATCTTGCTGAATGATTTAGGTAACAACGGTGTTGTACTACCCAAGGCTGAGGTTAATGCCACATTTGTAAACAGCTTGCCTAGGAAATGGCTTAGCCTTAACCAAACCCTGAGAGCAAATAATGCCATAAAAAATGATACTCTTGCTCAACTATTTGGTAGATACAATTATGAAGAAGGACTGATTGACTCTATTTACAAATCAGAGACTGATAGGTTTACTTCTCCTATATCTGGGTCAAAAGCTCTTGTTGCTAACCACTCTTTTCAGGATAGTGACTCTGACGTGGAAGAAGACACAAGAAGTAGTCAAGAATTCCTTGATAAATTACATGCTGAATTCCATGACAGAGCCCTCTTAGCTGACCAGAAGAGATACTACAAAAGATCTGGTAGAGATGGTGCTGCCAAGATTGACAAATCCAAAGTGTCATGTTACACTTGTGGAAAGACTGGTCATTTCCAAAAGGACTGCTGGTCAAACAAGACATCTTCTCCCAGTTTTCCATCATCCAACAAAACCCCCAGCAAAAAGAAGTTTTCTTCCTCACCTTTCAAGCAATCCTCTCTCAGTGACTCTGAGGGTAAAAAGGACTACAAGGTAAAATACAAGGCCTTGAAAGCTGAGCTGATCAAACTCAATCAGAAAGCTGATGATGCTGCCAAGAAGAAGGATAACAAAAAGATTGAAAAAGGTCTAATAGCTGCTTCTTTTGACTGGGATGATGAACCCCTCACCTCTGAGGATGAAGGAACCACCACCGTCAGAGCCTTCATGGCTGTTGCTGATGAAGAACCAGCGGTTGGTAAAAGTGAAGCTAGATCAGGTCAATGGGTTGACATCACAATGAAAAAGGTACAAAGATTACTTTCCATGCCTGAGGGTCCTGACAGAGACCATGTCAGCGATTACACTTTAGTTGACCTCCATTTTGTTGAAGAACAAAGAAAAAATCTGTTAAATAAGTTTCAAAATCTCAAAAATGAGTTGAGTCTTTGTCAATCTGAATTAGCTAATCTCAAACCTTTTGTGAACATCGCTAATCAACTTCAAAATGAGGTCAGCAAGTTGTCCATTGAAAATGAATCTTTAGCTGATGAAAACTCTGAGTTGAGAAAAACCATTGAAAAATGGAACCTTGCCCAGTCCACTGTGGAAGAAATAGTTGCTGAAACCATTCCAGGAAATGTGGTTCAAGCCATAGGGGGTAAGGGTAGGTTCAAAAACCACATTCCAGTGCCCAGTGTTAAATTTGTCCCATCAGAAGTCACTTCTCCTCTCTCCACCTCTGTGGTTGAGAAGGACTCTGACAAAGAATCTGACGCATCAGCTACTCCCAAACTTGCTGGTGCTAACCCATCAGATTCCTTGCTTGGCCCAAAACCAGTTCTCAAAACCTCTGGGAACCTCACTTCCAAAGTTGCTGATAAAGCACACAAGAAGGTTTATGTGGCCAAAAACACTGACATACCCACTTCTTCCCCCGAAGAGTTATCACCCACCAAGAAACTTCTCCTCACCCTGATGGAAGAGGTAAAAGGGTTGAAAGAAAAAATCAACCCCAAGGATAACAGTCCTTCTATTAACTCCCTTGGTGAAAGCTCCAGCAGCTCAAAGGGGAGAACGCTATTCAGGCCTTGAAAACACTGTGGGTTCAAAAATCATTCCTTAGATGATTGTTCCAAGAGACCCAAGTGTATCACATGTGAGTCCACTGAACACTCTTCTAGAGAGCATGAGGAGATCATCGCTGTTCAAAGAACTCGAACACAGCTTAGATCTAAAACCCCTCACAAGCCCTCTAGAAGACCTGAGCAACCAAAATCCAGAGAAAGTTCTCAGGGATACAGGCCTAATCCTCCCTGCAAATATTGTGGCTTTTATGACCACCACTCTGATGAGTGTGAACATTACCCTGGTTGTGACATCTGTGGCAGCATGCGACATGAAACCAGGGATTGCAACCAAAGAGGGGGAGAAAGGCCCAGAAGACCCAATGTCGCCAGTCAGCGACAGCATGGACCCACTGGAAAGTGGGTTCATCATAGAAACTAATCTGGTTTGTTATATCTATGCAGGCATACCTAAAGAAATCTGTTTGGTATTTGGATAGCGGGTGCTCCAGACACATGACAGGAATTAAACAATATCTGCATAGATATAAGAAGGAGCCTGGTCCAAAAGTAGTCTTTGGGGATGACTCCTCAGGGGCCACTGAAGGATATGGCTCAGTGGATTGCAATGGATTAACCTTCACAAGGGTCGCTTATGTAAATGGTTTGAAGCACAACCTAATCAGCATCAGTCAACTCTGCGATGCTGGGTTCAAGGTTCTGTTCTCTAAGACCCAAGGAACTATCTTCAATCAGAACGATGATGTCGTTCTAATTGCACCCAGAAGAAGGGATGTTTATGTCATTGACATGACATCATCCCCTGAAGGAGAGAACACCTGTCTCTTTGCCAAAGCATCTGATAGCGAAAACTGGCTCTGGCATAAGAGACTCTCCCATCTCAACTTCAAAAACATCAACAAACTGGCAAAGAATGACTTGGTAGCTGGACTTCCCTCTCTGACCTTCAGCAAGGACAGACCCTGCTCAGCCTGCGAGAAAGGGAAGCATCACAGGGCTTCATTCAAAACAAAACAATCATTCTCCATTAACAAGTGCCTTCATCTTCTTCACATGGACTTGTTTGGACCAGTTAAACCTCAATCCCTCAATCACAACAAATATACCTTGGTCATTGTAGATGAATTCTCTAGATACACATGGGTATTCTTTCTTAAGAGAAAGAGTGATGCTGCTGAAAGAATCATGTCCTTCATCAGAGAAATAGAAAACCTCAATGACTGTAGGGTAAAGGCTATCAGAAGCGACAATGGCACAGAATTCAAAAACCATGCCATGGAAGCCTTTTGTGATGAAAAGGGTATATCACAGAACTTCTCAAACCCAGGAACCCCTGAACAAAACGGTGTCGCTGAAAGAAGAAACAGAACGCTCATTGAAGCTGCCAGAACGATGCTCAGCGAATCTAGACTTCCTAAACAATTCTGGGGTGAGGCTGTGTACACAGCATGCTACATACAAAATAGATCCATTATTGTGAAGAGACATGGCAAGACCGCTTATGAAGTGTATAGGAAGAGAGCCCCTGATGTAAGCTACTTCCATGTCTTTGGTTGCCCTGTTTTCATTCACAATTACAAAGATCACCTGGGTAAATTTGATGAAAAATCAGATGATGGATTCTTCCTTGGATACTCTCCCACCTCCAGATCTTTCAGAGTATTCAATATTCGCAGGCAAGAACTAGAAGAGTCCATTCATGTCACCTTTAATGAAGCTGACGCTGTCATAACACACACCAACTCAGAGGATTGTGACATTGACTTCCACGAAGTTAAATCTTATCCCAAAGATGATTTCTCAAATCCCAAGGAATCATCTCAAAGTCGTCACAAGGATCTCCCATATGTTCAAGCTTTTGATCCTCACTCCATCTCTGACATCACTCCAGAGACTGTTGGTGTTGAATCTCTTACTCAAATCTCTGAAGAAAATGCTGATCCTGTCACTTTAGATATTCAATCAGATGAAGAGATCATGGACGAAGAGATTACATGTGATGAACCTCCATCACTCCCTGAACTTGAAGTGACTCCTGATCCCACAGAGACTCCTGCTCCACAATCCAAATGGAGTAGGAACCAAGATATTCTTCTAGTTAATATTCTTGGAGAGCCCTCTGAGGGAGTCACCACCAGAGGAAAATTAAAAACTCTTGAAACCGCCTCTGCAAATGAATGCCTGTTTGCAAATTTTCTCTCTGAGGATGAACCTAAGAACGTGGCTGCTGCTCTGCTTGATGAAGGCTGGGTTGTTGCCATGCAAGATGAACTCAATCAGATCAAGAGAAACAAGGTGTGGACTCTGGTTAAAGCTCCAGCTGATAAGCAAGTGGTTGGAACAAAATGGGTCTACAGAAATAAAAGGGATGAAGCTGGTATGATTGTAAAAAACAAGGCTAGGCTCGTGGTGCTGGGATATAACCAATCTGAAGGAATTGATTATGATGAAACCTTCGCACCAGTGGCCAGATTGGAAGCCATTAGAATCTTCCTAGCCTTTGCAGCTTATATGGGTTTCATGGTTTATCAGATGGATGTGAAGAGTGCCTTTCTTAATGGGAAACTTGCAGAGGAAGTATATGTCAGTCAACCCCCAGGGTTTGAAAACAGTGACTACCCAAATCATGTCTGCAGACTTCACAAAGCACTCTATGGGCTGAAACAAGCGCCCAGAGCCTGCTGTCAAAAGAATTTTCAGGTACTTAAAAGGATCTCCCTCATTGGGTCTCTGGTACCCTAATGGTTCAGGCTTCGACCTTAAAGCCTACTCCGACTCAGATTACGCAGGGTGCTGCCTTGACAGAAAGAGCACCTCTGGTAGCTGTCAAATCCTTGGAGGAAAGTTGGTATGCTGGAGTGCAAAGAAGCAAAACTCTGTGGCTATGTCATCAGCTGAGGCTGAATATGTTGCGGCCGCTGGTTGCTGTGCTCAAGTTCTCTGGATGAAAAGTCAGTTGGCTGACTATGGAATTAATTATGAGCAGGTTCACATATTCTGTGACAACACCAGTGCCATAGCCATCTCCAATAATCCAGTACTTCATTCCAGAACCAAGCATATTGACATCAGGTATCACTTTATCAGAGACCATATTCTAAAAGGTGATATTGAGCTACATTTCATACCCACTGAGTACCAGCTCGCTGACTATTTCACTAAGCCGCTGGCTGAGCCAAGTTTTACTAGGCTTGTCGCTGAGCTGGGAATGCTCAATATTGGCAAATAAATCTGATGATGACCGCTGTCTCTGGGCATTTAAGGGAATTGAATGTAACGAGGTAGTTACATTTCAATGGGAATGTGTATATTCTGATATTAAATTCAAATGATTGTCTCTTAATGCTACCAACTTTCCCGCTTTCCAAGGGGACAAGTATCCCATGAAAGGTCAAGGGGACCCACGTTTTTCTGAAAAGCTTAACTTTTGCATTTAATGCTCAAATTTTGGAAAACAGCTCAACCTTTCAAAACCCTTGGCCCATAATCAGTTTGTCATTTTAAAAAATTTTCAACACACACACTCCTTTCATCTTCTTTAATCCTCTCACCACCTTCAATCTCTCAACAATGGCGTCTACTTCACCAAACCAAACCTTCGTCGTACAAGCCGCCACAAACGTTGATTTCGAGATCTCTGATGGAAAGATTGCACTCAACAACTGTGTATCCCTTCTTGAACACAACAATTCCCTCTACCATCCACTTTTCAACTTCCTCAAGAACTCTACCATCCACGAAGCTATCACCAAGGAACCCTCCACCTGCTACTCCCAATACCTTCGTGAGTTCTGGTATAGCGCTGAAGTTGACCAAACCTCTTCACACATTACATTCAACCTTTCCACCCATCCTCAACCTCTCACCTTTGATTTCCCAACCTTTTCTAAAGCCATTGGACTTCCTTACAACAATAACATGTCAGCTTTGCCCACCAGTGCCACTGTGAGAAAAGCTCTGGCCACCCTTCAACCTCATGATGATCATGAACAACCTTTCACCGCTGCTGGCTTCCAAAGCAAATCTCTCATCAAGGTGAATTACTTCTCTCCCACATGGAGAACGCTGATGCTGTACATCGTAAAGTGTCTGGGAGGAAACACTGGATCACATGACCAACTCAATGGCTCCCAGCTAGCCATTGCATACAGCTTAATCTGGGGTTTGGATATTGGAATCGCTCACATACTGTACACCGATCTCATCGCCAAGTTGGAAAACAAAGGAAAGAAGACTCGTGGGGCCACCATCTGCTACACCAGATATCTCTCTCTTGTCTTAGAAGATATTCTTGGTGAATCCTACACCAATGATGCCTTACACTCCTTTCCCTCTCATCACATCACCACAGCTTCTCTGAAGACTCCCATAGAAAATGAAGTTCCCCTTACCAGGCATATGATGAGAGTTGTTGGACTACCTGCTGAGGATGATGAGCCCTTGATCCCTCAACTTGAGGTGAATGCTGAAAGCACGATTGATAAGTCTCTGTCCAAGACCTCTGTGCAATCTACTTCTCAGCCCAAGGTGCTTAAGGAAAAGAAGAAGAAGAGGAAAGACATCCCCCTTTCCTCTGAAACCCCTTCTGTTAATCCTTCAAAGAAGACAAAGACAAAGAAGAACCCATACCCTTCTCTGGTGGATGTGGTAGAAGAGCCCATTGCTGACAAACAACCAGTGTCTAGTGTCTCCATGTCAGCGAAGACGACTAAGATCCCTCTCCACGCTGATATCACTCAGGTATTAGTCTGACCTTTATTTTTCCTCTCAGAGGTCCACATACATTCACTCTCATTATCTGTAGGAGAGAGTGATGTATTTTAGAGTTTGCCTCAACTCTTAGCGTGTATGTGTCAGCACCTAGATCTTTTAGGACTCTCTGTACACTCTGTCTTCACTAGGAAATGATTCACTTGTGCTCCTAACGCACCCCGATGATCCTTCAACCTCTAGACTGTGCTCTTGGCAAACAACAACCTGAGCACATATAAGTCCCGACCCAGAGTCTCTGCACTTCTCACTGACTTTGGGTCCCCATCATTAATAAAAGAGTCCCAAAGAATTTATTCTTTTGGAAAGACTGAATCATCACCCTCAGTCTTTCTAGGGGCAGCGATAAAAGGCGACCATCACCCTCATATTAATTCACAATCAAAAGAGTCCCAGGGAGTAATCCCTCAGGGGGAGCTGGATAATCACACCCAGCTATCCCAGGGGCAGAGAAAGGCGACCATTCCCATATCATTTTTCACAATAAAAGAGTCCCAAGGAGAAATCCTTCAGGGGGAGCTGGATAATCACACCCAACTATCCTAGGGGCAGCGAACGGCGACCATTCACCTCATAACTTTCACATAAAAAGAGTCCCAAGGAGTAATCCTTACGGGGGAGCTGGATAATCACACCCAGCTATCCTAGGGGCAGCGAATGGCGATCCTTCAACATATCTGTTTCACATTAAAAGAGTCCCAAGGAGAAATCCTTAGGGGGGGGGGGGGGGCTGGATAATCACACCCAGCTTTCCTAGGGGCAGCGAATGGTGATCCTCCAACACATCTATCTCACATTAAAAGAGTCCCAAGGAGAAATCCTTAGGGGGGGGTGGATAATCACACCCAGCTTTCCTAGGGGCAGCGACTGGCGATCTATAACTGCATTATTATTTCACAACTGGTTAACTAATAACTCTTATCACAGGCTCACAATCTTCATCAGGAGCAACTTAACAATGATGATTACTCGATTGCTAATGATGAAACCGCTGAAGTTGCCACCATTGATCTTGACGCCCTCTCAGACATTGAATCACTGCCTGATGATGAAGTCTTTGTTGTAGAGGAAGGCACCTTCACCTCTGACTTTGAGGAAATGAGCACTGATGATTACAATCTATCTTCCATTGAGCTGAAGAATGCCTCTGTTCCATCACTACCAAATGTTCAGGAATTAGCTGCCAGAAGGCTATGGGAACAGAGATCCTGCTCACCTACACCCATTCCATTCCCTACCTTGCCAAACGTTTTGGAACTAGGGGCCAAGCAACACTTGGAGTATTTACAATCCCGCAAGTCAGCACAAGTTCCCAGAATGAAAAATGTACAGGAATTGGCTGCTAAGGCCTTATGGCAAAAGAGTGGGGATATCAGCACCACAAAGCCCAAAACCACCAATGATGATCTCCTCTCTGAAATCCAAACCCTCACTCATGCTGCTGAGGAGCTCACCACCAATCTAGAGACTTCACTAACTTCATCGGTGGAATCCTCTATGACAGCTAAGCTTCCACAACTACTGAATGATGCTCTGAAGGCACACCTCCCTACTCTACTCAACCAGAGTCTTCAGCAGTATATACCCTATGTTCTCACCTCAGCGGTGCAGGCAAATGTTGCTGCTATAGCTCAGGCTGCTGAACCCTTAAGACGTCTTCTTCAGGAACTTCTCCAAGGTGAACTTAAGGAAATTTGCATATTTGTTCACAATGAGTTCCTTCGTTTCAATAAGGCAGGTTCAGGCACAGCACCTGCTGGGGCTATGCCTGAGGGGGAGAATTCTGCCTCCTCCTCTGAAGAAGATGAATCCACAACTGAAATTCCAACACCCAAACCACTGAGATCTTTCAAATCCGCTGCTGAAACTGCGAAAGATAAGGGAAAAGGAATTGCTGTTGAGCAACCAGAGATAACCTTACACTCCCTTCAAGCTGAAGGTGGATCCATAGCAAGACCCTCCAAAAACTCTGAACTCAACAAATTTAAGAGCGCTGATGAACCACCACTCACCCCAGAGCAAGCAAGAGCCCAGATCATTGAACATCAAAGACTGGCAAATATCAGGGCCGCTGAACTGAGAAGCAAAGAAGCCTTGGACAAGCTCTCTCCCACTGCTAAGAAAGCTCAGCTTGTCAAGCTCAAGGAACTGGAGGACAAGAGGAACAATCTCTTAAAGGAATATCAAAGACTTGTCAACCAGAGAGCTGAACCCGGTCGTATCACCAAGTATACATGTTTCACTGACAAAGACAAAAAGGTGGTAATGACTATTTACAGGGAAAATGACATACAGAACTACAAAGTCTCCAGTGACTTTAAACTCAGAGATCTGAGCCTCTCTGAGTGGTTGGAGTTGCTGGCTCTTGCCCAAAAGAAGACTGGGCCTAGTGCTGCCCAAATGATGAAAAACATACAAGCTAAACTTAATTGGGTAAGAGACACAGCAAAGAAACTGAAGGCACCCCTGCCTCCTCAGCTTTCTTCTCAACCACCTCCTCAGCTGCAAAGAAAAAGGAAAACCCCAATGGGGCCTCTGATAGAAAGGCTGGTCACTGAAGATGTAGTAGTCGATGGGATGCAAAGGAACTTGGTCCTTCCCAAAGAAATCACCAAACCCATAGAAGGCCAAGTATACACAGAACCTGAGGCAGGTATGGTCTTCATAAATGGCAACTGTGATTATGCTTTTCAGCGGTTGAATGAGCTACCTCTGGCTTCAACCATTCAGCTAATCAGACTCAAGCAGGGCATCCTAAGGAATTGCAAAGAAGCTGATGAGTTCGATTTTGAAATTGAACTTGTCATTAACTCTAGGAGTGACAAAGTCGAAGCCCAGAGAATCTGTGATCAAGGCCTTGATCGCTGAAGAACCTATTTATTTTTGGTTATGTTTTTACCTTAGGGTGCTATTATAATAGACTAGGTTCATTCTGTTTAATAAAACTTTGAGGTATGTTTGTTAAATTATGTGTAAGAAGAAGCTGTGTACTCACTTACAATAATTTTAGACTTAGTATAATTTATAAACAAATAGGGGGAGATTGTTTGGCCAATGAAAGTTTTAACTATGGCCCTGTCTAGATTTGTTTAAATTAGACTAAGTGTTGAAATGCGCTGAGAGGACCAGCGACAGAGACTAGACCAGTGGAAGGCAAAGCCTCAGCTGGCACACCAGGATCATTCAAGTCAAAGACAACGTCAGAGAAGACGAAGACAATCTGAAGTCAGACTCACCAGCGATTATGGAAAGCTGGGATGTCAAAGGAATGCACTGGTGTTCAAGGATCTCTGAGTTGACAACACTCAGAGACCACTTAAGAACCCTAGAGATTTGGATTAAGCAAAGCTTATCCAACCCTTTATAGTTTAGGCGGGAGAATCTTACAAGTGTTTTGAGCGGGACAAAACAAGAGATTCAAGTCAATGCCTAGTACGACCTAGTGGGACAAAGGTGAACAGTTGGCAGAACTGTTCACCTAAAGTAGTTAAAGGCATGTCTCGATTTGGACATGCATTTAATACATTGTACTCTTCCATTC
This sequence comes from Glebionis coronaria, assembly GCA_025667525.1. NCBI lineage: Eukaryota > Viridiplantae > Streptophyta > Magnoliopsida > Asterales > Asteraceae > Glebionis > Glebionis coronaria. The sequence goes on from CM046879.1 coordinate 103,888,165, forward strand.
AGAAGATGACACGTATCAACTACCCCCACTAAGGATACAACCTCGTACCACTATAAATAGGGGATGAGAAAGAAGTTAAGATTCAACCCTTGTGCTTGGAATCTTTATCTAAGTTCTTTCTCCCACTAGAACCACTGAGGCCTCAGCTTTCCATCAGCGACTCGTTGGTTCTCTTGTAAACTTGAGTCTCGAATCAAGTTTACTTGTTCTAGGGTCCATTTCTTGTTGTTATTCAACAGGTGTATTCATAACACTTTGTAATACTTTGTTGATAATAGTTAATAAAGGATTACTCGTTTGAAAAGTATATCTATTGTGTGTTATTGTTTTCGTGTCTTAGTTTCAACAATAGTTGTATTTTGGGACTTTCAATGTTCCCTAATGTATGAAGTGTCTATTGCATCACACTGGAAATTGCATAACAAAGTGCCAGAACTGCTTCAAAATGGGTCATCAAACACGATACTATTGGAGCAAGACAAATTTTTAGATTTCCCTAAAATTTCCGTGTTTTGTAAAATAAGTGTGTTAAACATACGTGAGTATTATCAATAAAAATCTATGAAATTTTTGATTTCATTTTCTAAGTGTTATTTTACTTCACTATCTGGCAGAATAACTCATTTGTATTATATGTACTTAGGATTACATGTATCTTTGGACCAAAAATTCAACTTATATCTTAACGGAATTTCGAAATCTGAATTGCTAAATGTTTAACCTAAATTTTATTTATGAAAAATAGGTAAGAACAAGTAATCAGAAACTTATTTCAGAATTTATTAAGATACGACATGACACTATCTAGATCATTGTCAATTGTATTTCATAAAGGATATGGAAACTTTAACAAGGTTATCCCCAAAATAGTCTGTTGACATAAAGTGTCGATATCTGTAATATTGAATACATTAAGAAAGAATATTACCCTCTATACCAATAGGTTAAAGTGAGAGAACTATCCAGATCTTAGAATTTCATACTCCATGTATGCCTTATATTATCTGGAATACGCACCTATCCAATGAAGGTATTATAGCAATGGAGCATTCGTAGTACAATAGGAAGCAACTGTTAGCTGTTTACTGGATTAAAATGGTGATTAATGAAAATCTTTACCAAGAGCAATCATCAATATTTTCTCAAGAAGGATAAGAAGCTACACCATGTAAAACAATATTAACATTGGTGAGATGCTTTCATTATTGATTTTAAGAGATGCAATAATCAAATCACGATTTTTAAGTAAGTTGTGACTTATTAACTTGAGTTTTACCCAAAGAAACTCATAAATAATCACGTTTCTCTTCCTATTTAGAGAGCTAAAGAGGATTTACCTGATTAATTGGTACGATTTACACTTATTCTTGTAATTTTTATAAGATTTCATTACAACCAAAATGGTCAATATATCATTCTTCGTGATAACTCTAATAAAAGAGATTGAGTAAGAAGAAATAACAACAGTGAAAAATTTATTCGTTGATATATGAATAGAATGTTAAGCGGAACACAAGAACTACATCTGCCTTTTTGATACACTATGTTATGATTATAATATCGGGACGAGATTTATTTAAGGGGAAGAGGCTATGACAACCCATAAAATTTACAAGTGTAATATATGCTATGATTGAATAGGAGTGGAAAAGCCACTAGAAATTTTTGCTTTTTGAATATTACTTGGTAGAATGAACTGCTTCTCACACCATAAACTATTATAACCACATGAAAGACACAAGTCTAAGTTATAAAAGAGATCTAATAAGTTCAATATCAATAAGAACATCTCAAATGTAACCATGATGCCCTAAATTCCCTTAGAAACCCTAGAATTCCTATAAATGAATTGTAAACTCAAGAATGGTAAACCATGAATGGAGAACACTTATGAATAAGTCATATGGAACATAAAAAAGTTATAAATTATACTCTAAACACATAATGATACCTAAGAATGGAAAGGACAAAACCATACAAAGCTAAGTACAAGTAATTGTACATAATAGTCTAGGTCACCACCTAGAAACCCTTGATAAACAATATTTCAAGCAATGTACTACATAAAATCTATTTACTATTATAAAAAACAATGTAATAATTATAATTTATCTTATAAAGGCAAGATAGTTAATCACAAATTACTAATATTCACTTATCTAAAGCTAATTGTATGTTAAGGTCTAGTAACCAAGATTAGCCTATAAAATCCATTAGACATTGAATTAGAGTCTAATATTTTGCCACAAATTATAAAACTCAAATATCTATCACATTAAGATTGTACATTTATTTCAAGTTAAGTTACAAGTTCATAAAGCATAAGGTACAAGTTATCAAAGCATAGGATCTTAAGCTCCCTTAATCAACCCTAGAATATGATCAACCTACACAAACCCTTAAACCAAGAATGTAGAAACCGTAGAAGTCATAAAAATATCATATAAGTCCTAGAATAAGTGTACATAAGGATATAAACCCTAATTATCCAAGATAGAAAGTCATTAGGCTTAATAACCTAAAAACCCTTATATTAAGAAATCTACATAGAATCACTACCTAGTCTTTTTGGACAAGTCTATAAATATTTATAGGACTTCATTAAGGTTATAAGATTATATTAAAACAATTTACAAGTATCATAATGCACAAGGTACAAGATTTTAATGCATGGCTTGTAAATTAGGTCAAAATAGGTATTTTCACTCTTTAGACATGTTTACCTAAACTAAACTATTAAACCAAGTGTGAGAACTCAATGGAAACTTAAACCCCAATGTATAGGACCTAAATTAAGTTTACATCAGTATCCAATTGAAGGATAAATCCTTTTACTAAGATGTAACCCTAGATCATTAGAAAACCCTAATGTACATATGTATACTTCCCATTTTAACATCAAACCTTTGTTAAAATCCAAACCAAGAACCCAAATCTCTTAAATAAAATTTCTAAACCCTAATTAAGCCCAAATAATTTACTAATCACTTTCCTAAGTCCTTAATCACCAAAAACACAATCCATAAGTCATAAGCCCTAGTTTAAAAACATGGTTTTGTATTTTCCCTCTAAAACTCATTTTTAAACCATTTCCCTCCATTCCAAGTTTGATAACCTGATATTTATGAATCCTAGGATATTTTATAATGTATAAAAGCTGGTGGGTAAGCTCCTTGCTTGCTAAACATCATTGTTCTCATCTATTCCTAGCCGTGTATCACTTTTGGCCACAAATGAAAGATTTGATCAAAATAGCTTATAAAATCATCCCCTAGACTTTCATAGACATCCATGGCTTCCCTTAGTCACTATCCTAACTATCTAACACGTACTAGACCAGAACTTGGAGGCTAAGTTTCCAAAATGGTATAAATAGGGGCGTATAGTCTTCATTCCAACTTGCACCCTGTTTCCTTTGTATCTCCTACCCATTCTTCATATCCACATCTATATACGTCTTAGGACATCCCCCAAGACCAGAAACCAGGTCAATAAGGTAGCCATTTAAGCTCTTGAAGCTTTGATAGCAAGTTGTGTTCATAAGAAGCAATAAGGAGCCATTTTGGAGCTACCTAGGTAAATCTATGTTAACTAATCTTTGATCTTGTTTTAATGCTTATTTAGAGTTTTTATAATGCCAAGATTATGTTGGAAAGATAATCTAAAAGAAACTAAGTCATTTCATCATTTTAAATGAAAGTTATAAGTTAAAGATGTCTTAAAATCCTAGTTTTGTAATTTACATAAAATAATAAGAAAGAAACCTTTTCAAAAGCTATCATTATGGATAAATGTTTTTATTATTATTATAAATGTGTTCATAAACTTTGTTTTCAAATCCTAGATCATTTGGATCATTTTTTAGCTTGTTATGTGATTTTTACAAGTTCAGGGACTATAATTGTCAATTATGAAACTATTTATCATTTTGGGCCAAAAGTGTCATTTTGTGAAATTTAAAGATATAAGAATAAATATTGGAAAGTTTGAGGCCCTAAGGTTAAATATTGAAGGTTTAAAAATGCAAATACTAAAGCTATATACTTTAGGGGTTAAAAGTGTAATTATACCAAAATATAATTATAAGGGATATTTTTGCCAACTTTGAAACTAAAGAATATTAATTATGAATATGAGGAAGTAATGAAAGCATCATGTTAGTAGGGAGCTTTGTACGAAGATGTTCCATCTCGATATTACGTTCTGACTGAGTGGTTGGGTTTACGATTTAAAGTGCCCTCGCTCCTCAGACGTTTATAGAATGGCTTCTGAGTATGATGGCTCTAAAAATGGTGCCATAATTACAACCAAATAATAATTACATAAAAGATAACCAAATTCTTAAAGATATTGATCAAAAGATTAAAGACTTAATACCATAACAATTATGTTAAAACGGGTTGGAGTGAGACCACGTTCTTGTTTGTTACCTCAAGTTGATCTGTGTAACATAAACCCGACAAGATTACTGGACATAAGTTGACTTCATAGCCTCACTAGAGTATACTACTTTCAAATTATTTCAAAACCCGTGATGGGATATATTCTAAATTGGAATACAAGTATTTTTGGTATGCTTTCCAGATATGATTCATTGATACTATGTTTACTGCTGCCTATGAAAGTCCCTTCTTTATTGTGAACCGCTAATCATTTCACAGAATGAGCGCTAATATCATAAATAGTAATATTGGAGACTGACACCTCCTGTATGGGAAAGTCGCACTTGCTAGCACCTTAGTGTTCAAACATGCATACTTTATTTTGCTAATAAGGATAGTTTGGAAGACTTCCTCATAAAGGCAAAGTATTGGTTCCTATGTCTAGTCACGGTTTCATAAGCTTAGTGCAATTGAATCATCTTATTATTCAAACTTATGAGCAAATAACAACGTAGCTCAGGAAAAAGGATCTTGTATTCAAACTAATTTTAAACCTATGGATTCACTCAACATTCGTGTTGACTTTAAACATATATTTCAGGTATTGAAATTGATAGCATGGAGCAGCATACTAATGACATAGAGAGATATAGTCGTAGAAGATTTTGTCATTCAAACCTATTTTCCAGATCTCGGGAACCTGTTATGTACAACACATGTACAGTTGTTTTATTGAAAATCTCTGATTCTGAATGATAAATTTATAAAGAATAAATGAAGTTTATTTAAACACTCTTGTGAGATGTTTTCTATCACTTTGCTTTCATATCATGAAGTAATACTCCAAAAAATATTATTCCGCTGCGTCAAGGTAAAAATAGGGGTGTTACACTGTCAGTACGTACCACTTTTACTTGAGCTTAAAGTCCACGTTGTATCTGCTTAAGGAAGTTGATGAGAACTTTGGGTGTTTCATCCTTGGACCTCAAAAAGTAAGTCCATGTGTACCTTGAGTAGTCATCGACAATTACTAGAATGTATTTCTTCCCATTGATACTTTGAACACGCATGGGACCACACAAATCCATATGAAGAAGATCTAACCGTCCTTTAGAGCTTGGTGTAGTCTTTGTCTTGAAACTACTTCATTTAGCTTTACAAAGCTCACAAGAATAACAAAGATGATCTTTGATGAATTTCAATCTTGGAAGGCATCTTACTATATCTTTCTTGGAAAGCAGGTTGATGGTATCAAAATTGAGATGAGATAGACGTTGATGCCATAACCATGCCTGAGTCGTTGAAGCTTTAGCCATGAAGCAAATTGGAGTTGTAGAAGTTGTGTCTTGAAGTGAGATTGTTTAAAGATCTGTACCCCGTGAACCAATGAGTAAATCATTCCCATCATAATTACGAACAAAACATGTCTTCTTTCTGAAAGCAACCTCCAAATTTGCATCACAGAATTGACCAACTGAGAAAAGATTACGATTCAGCCCTTCGACGTAGTATACCGTTTTTATCGTGATATTCCCTTGAACCAAATCTACATATCCTAGGATCGGTGCAAATTGATCATTTCCGAATCGGACCGTACCCAAGAACTTCTCCACGAAGTTAATTAGAAGCTTGAGATTCCCAGTCATGTGCTTGGTGCACCCGTAGTCCAGTATGAAGAGAATTATTTCGATCACCTGCTGAAAAATTAGAACACGATGGAGAATTTGCTAAATTTGAGTCCATGTTAGTTGTGATTTTCAAATCATTAGTTTCCCTAGATTCAACACTTAAAGGAACACTAACGCTCGTTGTCACATTTTCTTTTCTAACCTTAGCCATCTATTTATATCTTGTAGGACATTGATTAGCAAACCACCATTTCCAAGACTTGCTAGCAGACTCATATAATTCCCTAATTTGGCTTCTAGTGTTCTGAGTAGTGGAGTCTGATGCAGTACTTTTCTTAGGCGAGGTTGCCCATAATGGTTCATTTTGCGTTTGGGTTTACTAGCACTAATAGGCATCGCAGTTTGCTTCTTAGGTCTAGTTTCTATGCCTTTGACATTATTCATATCACAGATTGAATGATTAGCATTAACATCACATTTTCTGCATTTCACACAAATAAACTTAACATTTAAAGCATTCAAAGCAGTCAAATCATCATTACATTCGATTACAGACATTTTGTTCTCAGAAACATTCAAATTCCTAGGGTGGTCTTCAACTTTCTTCATCTTCCCTTGACTCTTTTGTTTCCAGACCTTATCATTCAGTTGAGTGCTCTTAAGCTGAGGTCGGCTAACACTAGCAGTGGGGACTACTCCCTTAGTAAAAGACACACGTCTATTAGTGTTTCTAGAAGTTTGATGTGATTGACTATCTTTGTTTTGTGTAGGTTTAGTGGCTAATCAATACATCTCTGGTTTGATTACATTTGTGCTTTGTGCTTGAATAACCGTTTTGGGACGAGTATGTGGTAACCTATCCTTCCCATCTGTCTTGGGGGCAGACCCAGATGTTGCAAATGAAGAATTTGAGAAAGCTGAGGGTTTTCCTAAGATAGAGGGTTTAGTCGCCTTGTACGCATTGGGTTGTCTAGCAACGGGTTTCACAACTCTAGGTTCCACAATTTTCCCACCCATCTTAGCAACGAGTTTCTTCAACTCTTCTAGTGCTATGTCTTTTTCTTGTAACCGAGCTTTCAAATCCGCAATATCAAGACTTTTTTCGTTTAGTAATCGACATGACTCAGATAAATTTACTTCCAAAGGTGTATCATTTGAAAAGCTTACAACTTTGTTTTGCAAAGCAAGTTCAAGTGTATTTCAATGTTTTTGAAGATAATCATATATATGTTGAATTAACGAAAACTCTTTTTGGTTAACTTTATTCGAAAGCTCAGTTTCAAGATGTTCACACTCTTTGACTTTATCAAGATATTTGCATGCAACATCAGAATATTCACCAATATCAGCACAAGATTAACATAAACACACATAGTATCTTTTGAGAGGCATTCTTGCAAGAGTAGATCATATGCTATAGAAAATTCGTCTCTTTCAGGTTGATGGTCGTCAATTTCTTTTTAAGAGATTCCACATATTTCAAATCATCAAACATTTCTTGCTCAATTAACGTTTCAAATTCCAAATCATGTTTCTTTGTTCTTTCCGCAAGCGAAATCAAAATAGTTTTCACAAGCACAGTTATATCATGAGGAATTTCTTTATCACCTTTCAAAAGTTCACGTTTTTTCCAGTCATCGTCAACAACCTTTTTTAAATTTTCGATGTTACTGTTAAGAATACTAAATGCTTGCTTACTCTTGCTGATAGAAGCTTGATGCGACAAGTACCCAATATATTTTGAAACATTAGTTTTATTAGTGGCAAAAACTTGTCTCCATTTAATTCTTATTTGTGCACATTCGAAAAATATTTGCTCACGAGACTTCTGTTTTTGTGGTTTGAAATTTTCATAAAGACTATTTTCATAAGCATAATTATATAGTTTCACATAGTCTGTATTCACCGGTGATCTACTCACCTCTTCTAAAGTTAGTGATTCATTACTATCGAGTCTAACAAGAAGACAATCAAGGTCGGTCCATTGGGACTCCTCAAGATATAGGCGCTGATTTTCAGATTGAGCTTGCTCGAGGTACTTAGGACTAGAAAAACTAGCTTTACCCTTGAAAAACGAACGAGGTGCCAACATTCTCATGGTTTGAATAGATTGATTTGTTTTATAAACAATTTTCTTATAAAAATCAATTTGCATTTCAAGTTCCATGACTTTGTCAATGTCTTTAGCTTGTTTGGTTTTGAAAACGTTTTACAAGTTAGCAACCTCTTCCATCTTCGAAGTAACTAGTTTAGTTTTATCATCTTGAAGAAAACCAATCTTTTGAGTTAGTTCATTCACTTTAGTGGTAGCAAGATACGTTTTGTGTCGTTCAGTACTTAAAGAGGTGTTATAATTACGTTTCTCTTATTCTAAAAGATTAAGTGTTTCGTTGTATTTAGTTTCAAAAACATCCTTAACAGTAGTAATGACACCCCCTTTGTACCTAGAAAGCTCATTGTCTTTTTGAATAAGCTCAGCTCTGTAGCTTGCAAGAAGCTCGCTAGATTTTATAACTACAGCTTTGCTTTCTTCAAAATTCTGAGTGAGCGTCGCGTTTGCCTTCTTTAATTGCTTTTGACGCTTTTTAGTTTCTTTAACATATTTATGTAAAGTAGCAAGCGCAATACGCTCCTCATCATCATCATACTCATTTGCATGTTGATCATCCTCAGACTCATTATTGCACATGTCTGATGAATCAGGTGTCGTATTGCTATCAACCGTTTCCATCATACATGCGTCAGTAATGGCTTTGGGCAGCTCACAATGCTCATGAATATTATCGAACATATTATATTCCTCTTCAGTGTGTACCTTATCGATTGGCTCAGTATCAAAGATAGGACCATTGTCATCTTCAATGACTTTGAGAACTTCTTCAAGCTTTGCCATGTACGAGTAATGTGCTTCAAGTTCTTGGTCGGAGGCTTCATCATCAGTGTCATCAAGAATTGTTCCTTCCTCAGCCGACAATTTAACCCCAACTTCCATCTTCTTGCATAGCAGCATCTTTTCCTTATGATAACCAGATTCCCTAACCCGTTTCGGCTTCCTACATTCTTTTTCCATATGCCCATAACCTTGGTAATTAAAACACTGAATCCCACTTTGCTGAACCACTTGAGTTACAACAGTTTCCCTATTCCCAACAATAGTAGCAATCCTCTGAGTATCATACTTAGCAGTTTGTCGATCATACCGTGTAGAACCCTCAACATGTGTTGGATTACGTCGACCATACCTAGGAGGATTGTCATCACGTCGACGTGTGTCATACCTTGGAGGACTCTCAACATATCGGTTCCTTGTGTTAGATGATGTTCGAATATTGTTGTTGGTGGGTTTGAATATTTTCTTGTAAGTCTTCATTATGAAAGAAATTAGTTTGTTCATCTCCCTATCCTTTTGAGCTTGTTCTTTATCACTGTCCTCTTCAGATGATGGTGATGGTGCTCTTGGTTTCTTTGCCTCGTGATCTTGTGGGAGCTGAAGACTTGGATGAAGTGGAGTATCTTGGTGAGGATGATTGAGTGGAGTATGACTTTGGAACACGATAGTGATGATCTTGGATATATTGAGTGGTAGACACCAAAGCAAGTGGATTAGCAGTCTTTGCTACCCGTTCAACTCGAAATTCATTTGCCTCATTCTGAAATTGTTTCAAAATGTCAAAAAGCGTGTGATAATTGACCTCGTCTAACTTGTTCTGTTGTTTCACCAAAGTTACAAATCGTGTCCACTCTAGTTGAAGTTGCTGTAGAAATTGCACATTAACTTGCATGGTGGAGACTTCCAAGTTGTTTCTTGTCATGTCGTTCATTATCTTATAGAAACTTGAATAATATGAATCAATTGATTCTCCATCCAATGAAGTAAACTTACCAAACTTCCAAAACAAGTTGGTTTTGACATCTTGTTTGTTTAGTGATTCTCCTTGTTGCAGACGTTCAATGGCAAACCATATTTCTTTTGTAGTAGAGCACGCATCAACAGTTGAGTAAATATCATCCCCAATCCTACTTAGAATCAGATAGATTTCTTCATTCTCTGCATCAATCCAAGCATGGTTCTCTTTCGAAGTATTCTCATACGTTTCCTTAATAGTTTGCTCATCGGCACCTGTCTTCGTGTCGGTTGCTGGAGTTGCAGGAATGGTGATTGTAGTGAGAGTATAGGGTCCTTCTTTGATGCAACGTCGGAGAAGATCACCATTTGGTCTTGTATCAAGATATCGAAGAAATCGTGATTACCATTGTGCATATTGACCAGTCACGAGCATTGGTGGTCTCTCTTTATTACCCGATACCATGATGTTGTTGTTCGTCACACGATACTCTATAGTAGAATCCATCTTGAAAATCTCTGAATGTTGAAATGAATACGGATCTTAGGTAGATGTTGTAATTATTGTTGTCGAGAAAAAATGTTAAAATCCCCTATAAATGTGTACTCGAGAAACCAAAAATTCTCCAATACCGAATAACCCACCGAAATTTTTCTCAAGTTGATTTTTGGAAAAATTCCAAAATGAATTTTGGGATTTTTCAAAAATGATTTTCTGGATTTTGGTAGTCACTTTCGGAATATGAGCTGATGACTTTCGGAGTAATCAGCCTTTGTGGTTTTTGGAAAAATGACTAAAAAAACTTTCGGAATATTGCCCTTGATGTTCGGAATATTGCACTTGATGACTTTCGGAATAACACCTTTGTGGGTTTCGGAAAAATGACTGAAACAACTTTCGGGAAAAAATGTACCACTTTCAGAATATTTCTCAGACTAACTTTCGAAAAAATGTATCACTTTCGGAATATCTATGACTTTTGGAATATTATGCTTTTCGGAATACAATGACTTTCGGAATAATCAGCTGGATGACTTTCGGAATAATGTGATTTTCGAAAAGTTGTGTAACTCCGAAAATGAAAACTGTAAGGCTTCTGAAAATGAAAAACTGTAAGGATTCCGAAAATGAAAACTATATGATCGGATCTAATACGTTGTTCTTAAAAAAACTTCACCAAAATCAATCCAAACGCCCCAAAAACTTGCGTTTTTAACCACAATAATTAACCCAAATCCCTACCACAACTATGTAGGAGATATATATATGAGTATTTAGAGCACGAAAAGCACTAAAAAAAGTCGATCCGAGATGATTTTGATGTTTAAATCACACGAACCAAATCAAATAAAAACAACCAATCACAAATCTACCCCGTGGCGATTGATACCGAATGTTGTCCCATATTATATGATGATAGATTAAGAAATAAAGATGAAGAGATATGAATTCTAGGGAGAGAAAGTAGTGAGAGAAAGTAGAGAGAGAGATGATTAACTATTTGAAATTAGATTAAGAAAAATGAGATCACCAACCCTTCCTAACATACTAGGAAGGGCTCATATAGTCGGGCTTACATGTTGCCTTAATGGACTATATTGTTGATGGGTCGGGCTTCAAAAAAAATGCTTAGTACCTTGAAAGAGGCCTTTTAAGCTAGCCATCAAGCCCGTAATGTCACGACTATTTAACTAACTATTACAACATTCTAATAAATGTTACAATAAAAACCCATGACCGAACATTCTTGTTTGACTCAATATTTTAAGGCTAACACAAATCGATCAACATGAATCCATCCTAAATCGGTCAACATGAATCCATCACGAATCGATCCATCATCATGTAGAGATCTTCTCTTATTTTATCTTACTTGATTTGGATATCATCATTCGAATTTATAAGTATTCAATTAGCTTATTTTGAATGAATTATGTGAATTTATTGTTCTTAATTATAAGCTAGCTTATTAGGTGATTTTTTAGAGTAAGTTGATTTGTTTGAATAAGCTTTTGATTTAAATGAGAGTTATGAATAAGATTTTGAGTTAGAGGATATTTATGAATAATCTTGTGAATTAGATGATTTGAATTTATTATGTTGAATTATAAGATAGCTTATTAGCTTATTTTAACGAATTATAAGGTTTTATGAATAAGCTAATGTTCGTGTTAATAAGCTTCTTAGGAATTTTTATGTAGCTGATGCAAGGTGAATTAAGCTTGATGTATCATATATGATACCTCATTTATCTTATATGATAGATATATGATACCTTATTTATTATATATGATAGATATATGATATATGATATATGATATATGATAGGTATATCATATATGATACTTGAGGTATCATGTATGATGCTTCTAACAAACTACAAGTAAAAAACAGACTTTATGACTAATCTACACAAAATATCTTTAAGCTCTTCAAAATGCCTTCTATCATATATAATAATATAAGTATGATATTGTATATATATTGGGCATAAAACACAAAAGTGACTATGGATGGCTTAATATCATAATATGTTTGACAAGGATCAATATCATAATCAAATATGCTTGTGGCTTATTATCAGGTTTTACCTATGTGAGGTATGAATAAGCTTATGTTAGCGTGAATAAGGTGCATTATTAGGCATTATAATTAAGTTGCTAATGTGTGTTGAATTAAGTTTTATGTATTATATATGCTACCTCGTTTATGATACATTATAGTTATATGATAGGTATATCTTACATGATATATGAGGTATATGATGTTTCTGATAACCACAAAAAAAACCAGATTTTGATATTGTACATGACTTTTTATACTTTTTGACCTATCGTGCATTTTTATATGTACGCCATATAATTCATTTGTTGATAAAATGGTGGCTAAAATTTTCTTTCCTATATTCTATAAATGCAAAGTGCGAACACATTTGATAAAATGAGTTGTCGTCGAGGCCAAGAAGGAAGTTTACATGAAAAAAGTAGATTTGGCTGAAAATAAAGAAGAATTGATTGAAGATGAAAAATAGTATTTCCAATAAGAATGTTTTGGTTTTAATTTTGAATTTAGTACTCTTTTGTTTTTTATATTTTAATTTTGAATAAGGGTTTTAATCATGACTGGTTACAATCTATTAGAACAAGTGTTTAATTTTCAACTCTATGCTCTTCAAAAAGCTCTTTTTTATTTTCTGAACAAAGGTTTGATTATTGATTTAGTAGAATCTTTGTTTTAATCATGAAGTCAGCAGACCTTTTCTTTAATCTGTCAAACTTTTTTTTTGAGTATCATGTATGATGATGCATTTTCATATATGATGCTTGTTAACGTAATGATGCCTAAAAACGTTACTTGTACTTTTCGGTCTCGCTTTGTTTTGATTACGACAAAATTTAAAAACAAGCATTCACCAAAAACAACGAATATTGAATTCTTGAGTTCAGTATTTTCCATTTCATCTATAATCACTTAAGGTATGCATAAAAAAGTTTTTAACTTAACAAAGTGATCATGGATTTATAATTTTCTTAAACCTCACTTTTATATTTAAGTGACAAAAGTTTTTAAATAAACTTTAATTTTAAGAAAGTTTTTTTTAAAAAAAGAAAATAAAAATTTGAAAATAGGATATTCAAAATGGATAGAGGATATTCCCTTTGGATAAAATCTGCACCAGATGGAGTTTCCCCACTACAGAACAAAAGGGAGCATACTACTCTAGTGTACGCGACTCATTATAGGGGCCATCGGGTCCTTATCGATAAGGAACCATAGGGCTATTTAATGAGTCGCGCCTAGAAAGATCCGTTACCCCTTTCTCCTACAAATAGTGGATCATTTCCGGATTTTCTTTTCACCTCTTTTGCACACACTTTCTTATATTCTAAACCGATTCTTTAGTCACTCAAATCCTTGGTTATTTGGTTAATTACACTTGTTTAAGAAGTGAATATTTCTCCTCCCATCTCATCTCCCTAAAGTAAAAAGAGAAGAACACGTTCATCCTTGAAGTGTTGTGTCAAGTTCAAGATCCAAACCTTGTTTCATGTTTGTGTCATTATGAAGATCCAAATTGTTGTATAATTTGGAAATTGTGTATGTATCGTGGTTAATACTTAGGCCTTAAAGTATATTGGTATGGTATGGTTATAGTTAGAATTAGAACTCGAATTTTAGCTTAGAGTCTGTAATTGGTTAAGCAACGTGTAAGGTTTCTCCACCACAAGGAGCTTGTTAGTAAGTAAACTCTCGAGTAGGGTACTCGAGGACTGGAGTAGAGACGAAGATAGAGCTTTGTGGCCGAACCACTAAAAATCCTTGGCGTTCGGTTTGATCTTTACTTTCCTTACCTCTTTAGATTCTTTATTCATTCTTGCATATACTTTGTGATTATTAGTTTAGCAACACTATCACTTGTTCATATTGTGCAAAAGAAGCTTTCACATGATCCACTAGAATCTAGCTTTTTGAAAAGGATTTTTATAAACTGATATTTTAGATCATTTAACTAGTGAAACTATTCAACCTCCACCCTTTCTAGTTTCTACAATACTCATATAAAAGTACTCTTTTTATTTTTTGAACAAATGATTAATCATGAATCCAACAGACTCCTTGTTTTAATCATGAATTAACAGACACTCTTTTTAATTTGTCAAACTTTTTAGTATCATATATGATATTGCATTATCATATATGATAATACAGTATCATATATGGAAAAATTTAAGAGTTACATGTATTATCATATATGATACTAAAAAAGGGTATAAACTATGCTTCAAGAACATGATAAAAACGTTAACAAAATAACTATATCATTTAAAACTTACATCTACAGATGTTTCACCATTTTCATATTCAACAAAAATGACAATGATTGAGTAGCATTACAAAGTTAAACCAACACATCACCCTATAAAGATTACTAAGAGATAAACTATTCAAATGTTTAAATAATGGATGTTGATCTTAGTGATTAACAGTTTTGTTGCAAACTTGACGCTCGTCTTTGTCATTTTCATGCACGTGCATTGTTATTTCAGTCGGGAATCCGATGTTCCCCTTCTTGGCCTTGAGATGATAAGTTCTTCAAAATGCGTTTAAAACAACTTTCACCACACAAATAAAAATAAAATGATTTGGTTTTAGTTTCAACCAAATTATAAAATATGATATATTACAGATGTTGAATTTCAACCAGATTATCACATATGATAATATATACACAACTAACTTTTAATTACCCACACAGAGACCACACACTTTCTTGTACTTGTTTTCAAGTAGATAATCATATTATCGTATATGATACCTCCATATATCATATATGATATATTTATCCTATATGATATAGTACCTATATGGTATATTCAGGTATCATATATGATATATTTGTTTGGCGTAGCCTATAGTTTCAGCATAATTCTCCTAATAAGATTATTCACATAAGTCATCTTATGCTTATTCTACAACATCAACAACTTTATTTATAAGCTTATTCACATAACTCTATTCTAATTCATATGCTTATTCATATAACTCTCCTAATAATCTTATTCACATTAAGCTTAATTATAACACATTAAATAAGCTAACACATCCATAATCACATCAAAATAAGCTAAAAAGAATAAATTGATAAGCTAAAAAAAGCTATCATCTTATTCATATCAAATCTAAACTCGTATAGCAAATGAAGTCTAGCTCAGTTGGATGGATGCATTTGGTTATAGTCTCCATGTGGGGGAGGTCAGGGGTTCGACTCCTTTCATTCCCCATATGGGGGATTTTCCCAGAATTGGCAGCCGGGTTTGAATCCCATCGCAATGCCTTGAAGCCCCTTAATGGGAAACTGGATGGCTAGCATGAGGGTTGATATTCTCTTCGTGAGATGATTCGAACTCGGGTTGAGAGACTTGGTGCCTCGGTGGCACGTAAGATACTCCGCTGCACCAAACTGCCGTTAAAAAAAAACTCGTATATAAATTCACGGCAAATAAGGTAAAAAATATATAGATCATGATGATATTACTTGATGTTAATGAATTATAGGAGATGATTGAATTACGAAGGAGATGACTGATTTACGAAGGAGATGATGAGAGAATAGATCGAGATGGATCGAATTCGTGATTTTTAGATCGAGAGATTATGGATTGAAGATGTTTTTTTGTGTGTTTGTGTTTTTTTGTGTAGGATAGATATGACAAAGACGAAGAAAAGACGTGGATGGGAGGATTTGGTAGGTAGGGTGGGTGGGGTGTGAAATGCCCAAAATGCCCTTCCGTTTTTTTATTTAATAATAGTGAGATTAATCTAGGCTATTGATCTATATGTGAAGAAAGCTGATGATTGTTCCTCTTGTATCCAAGGGATATAAGGTATCTATTATAACCTTCCTATAAAAAACATGAAAAATTAAATAAGAAATTTGATGAAGAAAAACAACATAAGAATATATGTGTCAAATTTGTGAAAATATATAATAAAGAAGGAGGTAATTAATAAAACTATAGTGATTAATTTTAAATAAATTAGATAGAGTTAAGTGAAACTTATAATTTTCTATATTTTTATAATAACTTAAAAAATAAACAAATTAAATACCCCTTACACTTTATATCTTTTATAATTTATATCCTAAACACACAAAATTTACAAAATCTATTTAAACACTATCACTAAAACATAATTAAAATTTTTATGGCTAACCAAGTGAATAATTATTAGTTGTAAGAGTATCACAGTTACATAACAATAAGCAACTGAAAATTTTTATACATTCGTATTTAAACTAAAATATTAAGATAAATTTGATTTATGTGTAAGTCTCGTGTGTGCACGAGACTTATAACTAATATGTCAAAATTTTGTTTTTTTCTTTCATGTCTATTAACCCAACTTTATTTTATTATTTTGTGTATTTTATTACCATTTTGCCTCTTTTGGGTTCTTAAAACGATGATATAAAGTACATAGAAAATAAAATAAATTAGGTATAATACACATAATAACAAAATAATTTATTCGACAGACATAGAAGAAGAACATTATGATAACTATAATAAATTTTCATGCCATTGGCTCTTTTATTTACTAAAGACTTATCCCGAATAAGAAAAATAAAATTAAGAACTAAACATAGATTTATGGGCTTGAATGTTTTTTTTAATATTTTGTTCTTTTATAAGCATCTTAATATACTTTGTTTAGCTAAAAATTTGAACCATATAGATATATTATATGCATTTCATCAAGTTAGATGAATCATATGTATTTATCATCTTTTGCAGTAAATTTTAGTATTACTTTGCATGTTTTCACTTTAAAATTATTTCGAAACTAACGGGACGTATCTAAATGTAGAGATACATTTAATTCAAGTTGATATATTTAAATAAATAATATATTTATTTTCTATCTTTCTTATTTTAAATTATCTTATAACTATATCCCTAACTTAAGTAATGATACTTGAATTTACAACACCCATATGCAAAAATTTACAAATAAGTAAAAATGATTTATTGTTTTGTTTAAAACAACCATTATGTTAAACTCCAAATAAGTCTACTTTCTAACAAGAAGCTAGAAGTTAGGTAGTAGAAATATAACATGCGTTTATAGGACAAGAAATCCATAACTAATCATGAGAATTTTCCTTAAACCCATTGTTTAACAAAGAAACACAAAGACGTCAAAGATACATTACCAAACACCTTTTACCTACAATTTTTTTTTTCATTTCTTACATTCCAAATCACCCAATATGATGAGAATATCACATATTCAAAAGGAGTGTTGCCGTGCTTGAAATAAATTCTTCTTTCACGAGCTAAGGTTTTTAACTAAATCAATAATTCCCAAAAAGGAGGGTCCCTCTTTGTAAAATGCTTAATAGATATATTATTGATTGTGTTTTTTTAATTACAAAAGATGATTACATGTGTATTTATAATAAACATCACATGTTGCTTATTTGATAAGCAACCGTAACTTAACTTTAATTGACTCAAGTCCGCAATTGAGCTTGGTCCACTAAACTAGTCATATATAACCTCTCGTATTTTAAACGGGAAACTTTTGAACAGAAACATGGAATATATGTTGAAATCTGATTCTTCTTCTTCTATTTGTCTATCATCTTCTTTGTTGTTTGTTTGAGCGGAAACTATCAAGACTCAATAGCTTGGATTGGTTGATACCCTGATGTAGTAACCTGATATTTAAAATCAACATTTAGACGAAGATCAAATCTAATTTCTATTATTAGGATCAATATTTATTACACGAATTTTATTTGTCATGTTCGTTCGACTAATAATATTGAATTCTCTGCTAACCGACAGGGTTAGGGCTTTAATGTATCATATACGTGTCATTTATTATTTATCGGAAAAGTTTATGTCCGTCATCGAACGTAATATTATCGTTATGACATAGAAATATTTTCTATTTCGTCGTTTTAATTTCTCGTCTTACGCTCATTATTGGTTATGTACGTTAAACCGTTGGTCGTCATTCGTTTATATAACGCATTAACGTATTTAAAAATCATAAGCCCGCTTGTATTTATAATTTATATCAATGTTCTCCGAGTGTCAACGTTTTTATTTTATATTAAGCGTTTATTTTTCTTGTTTAACGCGTATCTTTCAGATCGCGTAATTTTTAAAATATCGAACTTCGATAATACCCACTTTAGCAAATTAGAGGGTAAAGTATATAAAACTTCACCCCTCTCTATATCATCACATGTCTCACTCCACCTCTAATTTTAGTTGGACCATTTTCTATAATGAAAACACTAGTTATATAGATTTCCAAATCTATTCACTTTGGTAGACAAAGTCATTTCACATACATACAAATTTTAATAAAACTCAATCTCTCTATCTCTCTCAACACCTTGCCGTCTATTTTCAGCCACCAACACCAAATTCATTTTGAAATCAAACTAAATAAATTATTATACAAGTTTTGATCTCTACTTTGAAGGGCTAAGTTGCTAAATAAGATTCTTGATATTGTTACATCATAATACAAGCTTCATCCATAAACATTAGAGATCATATAAGGGTTGATTTCAAGTGTTTCTACATGATGTATTATGGGTATAAATAGTATTGGATGGCTTGATTATTAGTTTTGAAGAAAAATGTCATGTTGAGGAATTGTTATTATGGTCTATCTTCATTTTTTGTAAGATCTTTATTTAATTTCTAATTTTTATTTGTGTTTTTGATATGTATTTTTTATACATGTGTATTTATCATTTTGGTACTGTAAATCACTATGTATTAGTTTATTTGTATGAGTTTGGACATTGTATATAAATTTTTGACACCAAAAAGACAAGTTAAACAAGCCCAAAATCATAGTTGTGATGTTTATGTTTTTAGGGAAGAAACAAAAGTATTACCTGGTCATCATCAATAGGGTTGGGATATTGGGACTTGACATTTTTGAATATAGGGTTGTTTTGTGAGTATTTCTCCGGGTGACACGTCTCGTGGCGATTCCTGGAGAGTGAGATATGACTAAAATACGAAACTAGGTCAAAATCTAACCTGTTGTAAAGATGAGCTGTTTTCTCATAAAATTCGTATAATGACCAATGATTATCTAAAACTATAAATTGTAGATAATATCATGTAGAACACACGCGAATCGGATGGTTTTCTACGGATAAACGATTTGGAAATGGCGGCCAAAATGGTGGGACTGAAGTTGGCTGCGAATCACAACCAAAGTGTCAAAGTGTCAAAATGGGTAATTAAGCTATGACAAGTATATGTTTTGGGTAATTGGACTTATGCTCAGCAAATCATATGAGTTAAGAATAATACTAGTAAAAATAACTCACTTAAATGATTTACGATTCAGGCGATATGATCTATTTAATGAGACATGTTGGAAAAAATGTAAGAATTAGGCTATATTTAATTAACATAAATGTGAGGATTTTTATAAAAACCGAAGTGGTAGGAGCCACTTTTTGGGAAATATAGACTCATTTATATATTGATAATTTGAATACTCGAGACCCGACCATCATGAAATATTAAGTCGACATCATTTTGTGACATTTTAGAACCCGTAATGCATAGAGTGTGGACTTGGGTCATAAAAGCCCAACATACACTTATAATGGCTATTGGGTCGTTATTGGACCCGAGGTTAATAATATATTTGGAATTCAATACTGACTTTGGAATAGGCTTAGGTCACATGCACATGTAATGGGCCACTAATGGGCTTTAATGGGCTTAATTATCGTTAAAGTATTACCAAAAATCTTAGGAAAAGTCTTACAAACTTATACAATGTCCAGACTTACTAAAGTGAACTATTTACATATATCTATATGGCTTATGTATAGTCTCGAGCCTAAGACGCGTCTCGTTATATTAGGTCTCGTTCGATTATTTGTCAATCGTTGGGCATCTCGTTCTCGATCAATGGGCGATTGATATCTCGTGTATCGACTATTGGACGTTTGTTCCTTGATCTACGTGTAATAGCTATATCAGGTGAGTTCATAGCCTCGCTTTTACTTCTTTATATGTTTTTATAAACCCGCGAGGGGGAATACATGCTCTTGTTATAAAGGTATATGTTTTTTATATATATGATTTTAAGAGAATACATGGCTATGAATAAACATGTGAGGTTTGACTATATTCTTTGAACGAATATAAGTTGTTGTAAATGAATGTAAGATGTTTGATTAAATGCTTTTGAAAGATTAACACAAGCGTTGATTGTATTGATTGGGAACCGCTATTTGCTAAGTGCTGTATTGCCAAAATTTGGAAAGTCCCTATAAACCCATGAATCGTTAACTACCTATAATGGGTAGGCGTTGGTACAGACGGATGGATCCATCGGGGATGCCCCCCACCTGGACAGGTTGCACCTGTGGGTTGGAGGCTCAGCCAGGTGTGTTGTATTAGAAGTAAGGGGGTATTCGGCAAAATACCTGACTAGGGTATTATTTATACTTAAGGCTTCGGTGTCATGGCTTAGTAGAATAGCGCGGACTTTAGATATTGTATGTGTTACAATATTGACAGTGGATAAGATTTTTGTGTTTAAAAGCTTTATGGTTTATTAGAAAACCCATGATTGTTTATTTAAAACCTATGAATTCACTCAACCGTTGTGTTGACAGTTTAGCATGTATTCTCAGGTGTGTAGGTTTAAGAGTAGCTGGAGCATGGAGCTGCGGGATAAAGTAAAGGCAAAAAAAACAGTTTCCATTCGATACACTTGACAAACCTTTATTTTTATAAAGGTTTGTATAAATTGTTGGGACCTATTTCTACTAGAAATCTGATTTAATAAAATTGTCAAATGGTTATTTTATAAAACGTCTCTTTTGAGGTCGTTTTCTATGGCTGTGTGTGATGTGCTATGAAGTAATACCCAAGGTTGATATTCCACTGCCTTGTGAGTTTGAGGGTGTTACAGATTGGTATCAGAGCACTAGTTATAGAGAACTAGGTCGTTTTTAAAACCTAGACTATAACTGCTCTTTCGTAAAATTGTTTGGTTGCCTTACGAAGTATCCGCATGCACATGGCTCCTAGAAACCAATGCTTGGTTTTGATTGTGTGATACTATGTGTATGTAGGAATGATTGTATGTATATGTATGTACATACTATGGTATGTAAAGGCATTGCGGGTGAAGCAATGGTCCTCGCGTGATTATCGTGCATTTTATAATGTGATTTTATAGATTTTGGCCTCACCACCAATCACCGATCTCGATAATTAATTTATTATCTGAATACGAGTATGAAACTCGTTTGATAATTTGGGTACGTATATGTTGGTTCGTAATCGATCACATATCGACTAATCAAACTCGATTGTTGTTATCGCATCGTGATGTTCCATTTTAGGACATATCCTTTCGAAACGTAACAAATTATTGTGTTATTCGTAATTCCATTAGTCCCTACGATTTTGAAGAATCATTTCTCCGAGGAGACATCTTCTACGTAATGTGACGTTTAATTTATTGTGTATGATTATGTTTTGTAACGAAAAGGAGGATGCTAATGTTGGACCTAAAATATATATATACCCAATCAACTATATATAGTTTTGGTACAACAAAGATATGCTGTAACATCCCGTACTTAACGTCATCATTTTACCCTAACTATGTAACGTATTTTGAATTCCTAAGTAATGGTAAGTATTGTTTTATTTGACGATTTATGTTGAAATCGGTAATGTGTGCATATATTTAATTGTTTTGATGGCTGAAGAGTACTACTAGTGATCGTGATGCCGATGGATGCCCAAATTTTATATTTTAGTATTGATTATCTCGATATTGGAGATTCTTGGAATTTTTGTTTCATTACGTATTAAGTTGAGTCGGAACCTTACTATTGCTTTTCGTGTGCGTTTAAATCTTTGAAAAAGTATTTTATTGAACGAGACTTAATTTTTCATTAATCCGGGACGAAACCCGACTCTCGTAAATTTATAAAAGCCGACTAGGTACCATTCCCGCTCTTTAAAACTAGATTTGCAAACAAGGCCAAAAGATGTCCAATATTGCATATTTGGTCCCTCCACCACTATACATAAACAAAAATAAAACACACACCTTCATTTTTAACATTCAAAAATTTTCTAACCTCCCCTCCTTTCTCTCTAAAACATACGACCAAACACCACCATCCTAGATCCACCATCAAAACTTGATTTCTTGAAAATCTAATCAATGTCCCATGTTTGTATCATCATTGTAAGTAAATCCCACCACAAAAATCTAACATGCAACAACATTTTTCTTAATATTTGATTTTGATAATTTTTGATAAAAACTATGTTTTGATCTAATTAAACTAGTGGGTTTGTGTTTAATTGTGTTTAGGAATAACTTATTGAAGTATTCAAGCTTGGAGCAAATACTTTCTTGGTGATTTCAGCCCCTAAACCCACGAAATTTGTGGGGGATTTGGGTGTTCTTGGTGTTCTTGAGTGTTTGATCCAAATTATTGTGGGTAAGGTTCCAACTACTTGTTAATATTATTATAATCATTTTATTTTTGAGTGCATGCATTGTTTATGAATTTTTGGGTGAATGCATGTGATCATTCAAGTGAAAATAGATGTTAGGAGATGTTGAGGGTGATGGATATAAGATATATGAAGTGTTGTTGAGGTTGAAAATGGGTCAAAACGAGTTTTGATGTGATTTTAAAAGAGTCATTTTAGATCAGTAGGTTTAGGCCCTATTTTCGTACAGTAGATGTTGGATAAGTGTTGGTATTATTGGATATTGTTGTAGTAGTCGCCGAGACGCTCGTTTCGGTATAAGGTAGAGCT
Source organism: Glebionis coronaria (assembly GCA_025667525.1). Classification (NCBI taxonomy): domain Eukaryota; kingdom Viridiplantae; phylum Streptophyta; class Magnoliopsida; order Asterales; family Asteraceae; genus Glebionis; species Glebionis coronaria. Next base: position 103,911,378 of record CM046879.1, read on the forward strand.
TCTAACTCATAACGAGTCAAAAGTTACATAGGTTTGAATATTCGTGTACCGGGAGGCGAGTATCGACGCAATCCGAAATTGTTGTCGATATTGGGTCAAATCCCGGGGACTATAACTTGAGTTTCAAAAATGGTCAAGGGCTGTTCTCAGGCCCTATACTTAGCATTTTGAGTCTATTTTCATAATCAAGAGTCGGATTTGTAAATGGTTTTGGTTAAGGAGGTCAAAACGGTTTTACGATACAAGTGTGCAAAACAGTCCGGTTTTTAAGGTCAAAAGATGTGTCGAGAAAGTGGGTCTAAAATGTGAATCATTTGATGAAATTTTAACTGAGTCTTCTACAGATATTGAGTGAGTTTGTCACCAAGTTTCGTCAAAAACGGAGTTGTTTAGGTATGGTAAAACAGCGTGTACTTTCGGTAAGTACCGGCTGAGTATTTTTGGGAGGTACTTAACCTCGCGTCATAGTTTGAGGCGAGAGGCTAATCTATTAGCTTCTCAAAGTTTTAAAAGGATATAAGTCTTATGTAAGAGTGTATATTCTGAGATTGGAGACCCATTTAGGGTACTTGAACCGTGTTGATTTGGCATCTTGAGATGGATCAATATCGAAGATACTAGTTTTGGAAAGCTAGTATATGTTATGGGGTTTAGAAGGGATTCACTTGTATTGGTTGGTCATGTCTATGTACATACTATTTTGAATCATTGATTTTATTATACTAAGTATGTTTTGAGATACTTGAGTATGTTGTTAAGCGCGCACCTTATTTGTTAGGTGGCGGCTTTTGACGTGTATATTTGGGAGACATCTTCACTTCGGCGATCACTACTACTACTAGCTTCGTGTATCATCTAAGGTGAGTCTATAGCCTCGCTTTTATACTGGTTTTAAATGATTTTAACCCGCGAGGGGGAATACATGCTATTTGAAACAAATAGAACACAAGTCTTTTGAATGATTGCTTAAACTTAAATGTTGTTTTGATTGTAACAAGTACGTTGAGTACAATGGAATTGGTACGTTGAGTACAATGGAATTGGTACGTTGAGTACAATGGAATTGGTACGTTGAGTACAATGGAATTGGTACGCTGAGTATAATGGAATTGGTACGTTGAGTACAATGAAATGGTGTGGACTCATATACCAACGTAGGGTCACACAAGGGAATTGTGATTGAAATGGAATTGGTATGTTGAGTACAATGGATTGGTACGTTGAGTACAATAGATTGGTACGTTGAGTACAATGAATTGGCGTGGACTCGTATACCAACGTAGGGTCACACAAAGGAACCATAAATGAAATTGCTTTTTATATACTTGTGTTCAAATGATGATTTGCAAAACCTATAGATTCGCTCAACCTTTGTGTTGATCCTTTTAAGCATGTATTTCAGGTAATCAAGATGGATAGCAGCGGAGCATGCAAGGAGAGAGTTGGTGCTTACTTGTCTAAATTTTGTTTATTTTTCATCCTTTTTAAATTAACCATTTCATTCAAGTATTTTGAGGGACATGTTATGTTGGTAACGGTTTTTGGGGCTAAAACGCTACTCTGATGGTATCTTTTGGGATGGAAAATATTTTTAGACAATGTTATATTTATACATTTTAACGTCTCTTTTGGGATTGTTTTTCTATGATTGTGTGTGATGTGCTATGAGTAACACCCAATGTGGACATTCCGCTGCGTGGTAATTTGGGGGTGTTACAGATTGGTATCAGAGCCACAAGTTATAGAGAACTAGGTCGATTTTTTTTAATTTGAAAATGTCCTAAACTATAACTTTTGGTGTGTCGTAAAAGTTTTAAGCACGCAACTACTCCGCATGGCTCCGGTAAGGCTATTCTTGTATTACTTTATATTTGACTATGATTATGTGAACCTATGTGTATATAGGAATGGTAGTATGTATATGTATGAATATACTATGATATTTAAAGGCATTGTACGCGAAGCAATGGTCCTTGAATGATTGTTGTACATTTTATAATTCGGTTTTAAATAGGATTTGGCCTCATCGCCAATCACCGATCTTGATAATTATGTATTATGAATACCAGTGTGAACTCGTTTAATACTTTGGGTACGTGTATATTGTTTCGTAACCTATCCCATATCGACTTGTTTAAGTTCGATCGTTGTTGTCGCATCGTGATGTGCCATTTTTGGACATCTCATATTGAAACGTAATTGATTAACGTGATATTTTTATTTCCGTTACTTCTTATGATTTTGAAGAATCATTTATCCAAGGCGACATCTTCTACGTAATGCGATGTGTGATTTGGTTTTATATGACTACGTTTTATTGGCGAAAGGAGGATGCCAATGTTGGGCTTAAGATATATATATATCCTAATCAAATATATATAGTTTGGGTACAACAAAGATATGCTCGTAGTAGTCATTCGGTTGGGTGGCTTAATGCCTTGTATCTAATTGGAATGGGACATTTAGATATAGAGATTTTAACTCGCCCAACTATGAGTTGTTTAAGGTTGTCTTATTGAAATGGATTGGGACATTTGAATAAGAAGGTTTTAAACCACTGGACCTTAGATCGTTATGATCTCCTTATTCAAATGGAATGGGACATTTGAATACGGAAATCATGATGTAAGTTTATTTGACACCTTATATTTACTATGGTATTTGGATATGATATCGTGTTGAGAGATAGTAATACTTGAGTAGGATGACTTATAATCGTCTTGTTGAAATGGATTGGGACGCCTTTTCATTTGAACAAGAAAGGTATAAGTTCCCGAACCGTAAATTTATAAACTCTTGTACACATGGAGGGGGACGCCTTTTGATGTAGACAAGGAGTTATAAATGAGTGGGCCCAAGTATGTCTGGCTCGATTTGTGGATTTTTGGTGTGCGTACGTCTTCCTTCGACTCGTATTTCGTTGGTAAGAATCGTTCGATGTTGTCGTCATTATGATGATCGTCGATTATCATCTATGTACGAATAACCCGTTGTACTTCTCTCGAGTTATGATTTGTTTTGATGGACCATTTCTAATGTGTCTCGATGATCGCGAGCTTTATAAACAGATTGTTAAGAACCGTTGACCGTTCCGAGAATAGGCGACTCGCTTAAGCGTCACCATGATTTATGTGTGTACTTGCGGATTGACTGAGGATCAAGTTATCAACGACAACTTATCGTGGATGTGAAGATTTTGTAATTTTACTTGCTACTATCGAAGGGTCACCGAAGACTTTTCTTGATGACGAAATTCTTGGGGCTAGTATGACGAACTAAAAACGAGGAATATGATGCATCACCTTGAGCACTGAAGTCGAAATTGTTGGGACGCCTTTGTACGATGAACGCTGAAGCAAAAATTAGTGGGACGCTTTTGTACGTTGAACACTGGAGTAGAACTTAATGGTATGCCCGATATGTTGTGAATTCTCGCCAATGGACCGAATTTCTTAATGACTGGAATTAACAAATTCGTTTTCACTTCGAAGAGTATGTTGTTGCCGACACCGCAAGTGGAAAGACTTTAGAGATCGAGTTGTATTATCAAGGGCTAGTCCAAGGTTTTATCGATGATCAACGACGGAGATTTACATTTGATGTTTATGTTTGACCTTTGTTTTTATGTACTTAGATGGTATGTGATATAGTCGAATGATCGTATGTTGTGCGAACTTTAGACGGCATTGTCCAATGACGTCCGATCATGTAGGACATGTATCATGTAATATCTTTTTGACTTTCAACGATGGGGCTTATTGATACTTTGACTACGCGTAGGCGGAAGTGAGATGGTGTGTTTGTATTATATTTTCGTTATGGACCCACGTGTGGGCTCTCTCCAACGATGAAGACGTTTTTCTTGTTATTTCTTTTGATATTTCGTCCATGGTTATCCGGTCAGTGGATATCCTTTAACTTACAACCTTCCAATTGACTAGACCTACCCGAAAGTCTTGTCAAGTATTCTTATTCATCATGGCTTGGCTGTTTAGCAAGCACGAGCTAACTCGATTGAATTTATTGACTTGGCGTGGTTTGTCTTTTTGGCAAACATGCCGTAACTTGACCTTATATGCCTAGTGGCGGCTTTCGTGTTTGGGTTTAAACTGTAATGCGTCCGATAGCGCAATGTATACGCTGAAGGATTTCCGTATTGACGAATTCGCGTTTGACGAAGTAAGTTGGCATGTTCGAGAATACGCAATAAGGTGATTTTGTACGACTAGTACTAATTACCTCGTCTCAATTCTTTTCTAGAATGTTTTCGATGGAGTCTTATGCGACCATGCGACTATCTTTTGTGAGTGATTGTTTTCGTGAGGATCATGAACGGTGGTTTAAATCGCCAGATTGTTGGAATAAAGTAGATGAAGGACAAATTGGAACTGAGACTATTTGGGAGACTATGAAAAGATCGTACGGATTGATAACTGCTTGTAAACCGTGAGGAGTCGTCAGAAGAACTTTGCCAATAACCGTAGGGAGCCGTTGGAAATCTGAAGTTGGAGGCATGGCAATTATTAAGGTATCACCTTGGAAAGGTGTAATCCGTTTTGGAAATGGAGAAAAGTTAAGTCCAAGGTGCGTTGGACCGTTTAAGATCACCCAGCGGATGGGACCGGTTGTTTATAAGTTAAAATCGTTGGATGAGCTTCTTATAATTTGTGTAAATTTTCGTGTGTCGAGCTTGAAGAAGTTCTTGTTGGATAAGGACTCATTCATCCCCTTTTGGTGAGATACAACTTGGTGACGAATTGCATTTTGTAGAAGAACCAGTAGAGATCTTCGATCGAGAGGTTAAGCGTTTGAGACCGAGTAAGATTCTCGTTACGAAGGTGCGATGTATTTCGAGACGTGGAACGAGATTCACGTGGAAACGTGAGGATTTCTTTATAGGAAGTGCCCTCGTTTTTCCTAGGAGAGCGCGATACGAGTATGAGGCGAGGCGAGCGCCGGGACGTCGCTCCTTTAAGGAGGTGAGAATGTAACATCCCGTACTTAACGTCATCATTTTACCCTAACTATGTAACGTATTTTGAATTCCTAAGTAATGGTAAGTATTGTTGTATTTGACGATTTATGTTGAAATCGGTAATGTGTGCATATATTTAATTGTTTTGATGGCTGAAGAGTACTACTAGTGATCGTGATGCCGATGGATGCCCAAATTTTATATTTTAGTATTGATTATCTCGATATTGGAGATTCTTGGAATTTTTGTTTCATTACGTATTAAGTTGAGTTGGAACCTTACTATTGCTTTTCGTGTGCGTTTAAATCTTTGAAAAAGTATTTTATTGAACGAGACTTAATTTTTCATTAATCCGGGACGAAACCCGACTCTCGTAAATTTATAAAAGCCGACTAGGTACCATTCCCGCTCTTTAAAACTAGATTTGCAAACAAGGCCAAAAGATGTCCAATATTGCATATTTGGTCCCTCCACCACTATACATAAACAAAAATAAAACACACACCTTCATTTTTAACATTCAAAAATTTTCTCTCCTCCCCTCCTTTCTCTCTAAAACATACGGCCAAACACCACCATCCTAGATCCACCATCAAAACTTGATTTCTTGAAAATCTAATCAATGTCCCATGTTTGTATCATCATTGTAAGTAAATCCCACCACAAAAATCTAACATGCAACAACATTTTTCTTAAGATTTGATTTTGATAATTTTTGATAAAAACTATGTTTTGATCTAATTAAACTAGTGGGTTTGTGTTTAATTGTGTTTAGGAATAACTTATTGAAGTATTCAAGCTTGGAGCAAATACTTTCTTGGTGATTTCAGCCCCTAAACCCACGAAATTTGTGGGGGATTTGGGTGTTCTTGGTGTTCTTGAGTGTTTGATCCAAATTATTGTGGGTAAGGTTCCAACTACTTGTTAATATTATTATAATCATTTTATTTTTGAGTGCATGCATTGTTTATGAATTTTTGGGTGAATGCATGTGATCATTCAAGTGAAAATAGATGTTAGGAGATGTTGAGGGTGATGGATATAAGATATATGAAGTGTTGTTGAGGTTGAAAATGGGTCAAAACGAGTTTTGATGTGATTTTAAAAGAGTCATTTTAGATCAGTAGGTTTAGGCCCTATTTTCGTACAGTAGATGTTGGATAAGTGTTGGTATTATTGGATATTGTTGTAGTAGTCGCCGAGACGCTCGTTTCGGTATAAGGTAGAGCTTCTAACTCATAACGAGTCAAAAGTTACATAGGTTTGAATATTCGTGTACCGGGAGGCGAGTATCGACGCAATCCGAAATTGTTGTCGATATTGGGTCAAATCCCGGGGACTATAACTTGAGTTTCAAAAATGGTCAAGGGCTGTTCTCAGGCCCTATACTTAGCATTTTGAGTCTATTTTCATAATCAAGAGTCGGATTTGTAAATGGTTTTGGTTAAGGAGGTCAAAACGGTTTTACGATACAAGTGTGCAAAACAGTCCGGTTTTTAAGGTCAAAAGATGTGTCGAGAAAGTGGGTCTAAAATGTGAATCATTTGATAAAATTTTAACTGAGTCTTCTACAGATATTGAGTGAGTTTGTCACCAAGTTTCGTCAAAAACGGAGTTGTTTAGGTATGGTAAAACAGCGTGTACTTTCGGTAAGTACCGGCTGAGTATTTTTGGGAGGTACTTAACCTCGCGTCATAGTTTGAGGCGAGAGGCTAATCTATTAGCTTCTCAAAGTTTTAAAAGGATATAAGTCTTATGTAAGAGTGTATATTCTGAGATTGGAGACCCATTTAGGGTACTTGAACCGTGTTGATTTGGCATCTTGAGATGGATCAATATCGAAGATACTAGTTTTGGAAAGCTAGTATATGTTATGGGGTTTAGAAGGGATTCACTTGTATTGGTTGGTCATGTCTATGTACATACTATTTTGAATCATTGATTTTATTATACTAAGTATGTTTTGAGATACTTGAGTATGTTGTTAAGCGCGCACCTTATTTGTTAGGTGGCGGCTTTTGACGTGTATATTTGGGAGACATCTTCACTTCGGCGATCACTACTACTACTAGCTTCGTGTATCATCTAAGGTGAGTCTATAGCCTCGCTTTTATACTGGTTTTAAATGATTTTAACCCGCGAGGGGGAATACATGCTATTTGAAACAAATAGAACACAAGTCTTTTGAATGATTGCTTAAACTTAAATGTTGTTTTGATTGTAACAAGTACGTTGAGTACAATGGAATTGGTACGTTGAGTACAATGGAATTGGTACGTTGAGTACAATGGAATTGGTACGTTGAGTACAATGGAATTGGTACGCTGAGTATAATGGAATTGGTACGTTGAGTACAATGAAATGGTGTGGACTCATATACCAACGTAGGGTCACACAAGGGAATTGTGATTGAAATAGAATTGGTATGTTGAGTACAATGGATTGGTACGTTGAGTACAATGGATTGGTACGTTGAGTACAATGAATTGGTGTGGACTCGTATACCAACGTAGGGTCACACAAAGGAACCATAAATGAAATTGCTTTTTATATACTTGTGTTCAAATGATGATTTGCAAAACCTATAGATTCGCTCAACCTTTGTGTTGATCCTTTTAAGCATGTATTTCAGGTAATCAAGATGGATAGCAGCGGAGCATGCAAGGAGAGAGTTGGTGCTTACTTGTCTAAATTTTGTTTATTTTTCATCCTTTTTAAATTAACCATTTCATTCAAGTATTTTGAGGGACATGTTATGTTGGTAACGGTTTTTGGGGCTAAAACGCTACTCTGATGGTATCTTTTGGGATGGAAAATATTTTTAGACAATGTTATATTTATACATTTTAACGTCTCTTTTGGGATTGTTTTTCTATGATTGTGTGTGATGTGCTATGAGTAACACCCAATGTGGACATTCCGCTGCGTGGTAATTTGGGGGTGTTACAGATTGGTATCAGAGCCACAAGTTATAGAGAACTAGGTCGATTTTTTTTTAATTTGAAAATGTCCTAAACTATAACTTTTGGTGTGTCGTAAAAGTTTTAAGCACACAACTACTCCGCATGGCTCCGGTAAGGCTATTCTTGTATTACTTTATATTTGACTATGATTATGTGAACCTATGTGTATATAGGAATGGTAGTATGTATATGTATGAATATACTATGATATTTAAAGGCATTGTACGCGAAGCAATGGTCCTTGAATGATTGTTGTACATTTTATAATTCGGTTTTAAATAGGATTTGGCCTCATCGCCAATCACCGATCTTGATAATTATGTATTATGAATACCAGTGTGAACTCGTTTAATACTTTGGGTACGTGTATATTGTTTCGTAACCTATCCCATATCGACTTGTTTAAGTTCGATCGTTGTTGTCGCATCGTGATGTGCCATTTTTGGACATCTCATATTGAAACGTAATTGATTAACGTGATATTTTTATTTCCGTTACTTCTTATGATTTTGAAGAATCATTTATCCAAGGCGACATCTTCTACGTAATGCGATGTGTGATTTGGTTTTATATGACTACGTTTTATTGGCGAAAGGAGGATGCCAATGTTGGGCTTAAGATATATATATATCCTAATCAAATATATATAGTTTGGGTACAACAAAGATATGCTCGTAGTAGTCATTCGGTTGGGTGGCTTAATGCCTTGTATCTAATTGGAATGGGACATTTAGATATAGAGATTTTAACTCGCCCAACTATGAGTTGTTTAAGGTTGTCTTATTGAAATGGATTGGGACATTTGAATAAGAAGGTTTTAAACCACTGGACCTTAGATCGTTATGATCTCCTTATTCAAATGGAATGGGACATTTGAATACGGAAATCATGATGTAAGTTTATTTGACACCTTATATTTACTATGGTATTTGGATATGATATCGTGTTGAGAGATAGTAATACTTGAGTAGGATGACTTATAATCGTCTTGTTGAAATGGATTGGGACGCCTTTTCATTTGAACAAGAAAGGTATAAGTTCCCGAACCGTAAATTTATAAACTCTTGTACACATGGAGGGGGACGCCTTTTGATGTAGACAAGGAGTTATAAATGAGTGGGCCCAAGTATGTCTGGCTCGATTTGTGGATTTTTGGTGTGCGTACGTCTTCCTTCGACTCGTATTTCGTTGGTAAGAATCGTTCGATGTTGTCGTCATTATGATGATCGTCGATTATCATCTATGTACGAATAACCCGTTGTACTTCTCTCGAGTTATGATTTGTTTTGATGGACCATTTCTAATGTGTCTCGATGATCGCGAGCTTTATAAACAGATTGTTAAGAACCGTTGACCGTTCCGAGAATAGGCGACTCGCTTAAGCGTCACCATGATTTATGTGTGTACTTGCGGATTGACTGAGGATCAAGTTATCAACGACAACTTATCGTGGATGTGAAGATTTTGTAATTTTACTTGCTACTATCGAAGGGTCACCGAAGACTTTTCTTGATGACGAAATTCTTGGGGCTAGTATGACGAACTAAAAACGAGGAATATGATGCATCACCTTGAGCACTGAAGTCGAAATTGTTGGGACGCCTTTGTACGATGAACGCTGAAGCAAAAATTAGTGGGACGCTTTTGTACGTTGAACACTGGAGTAGAACTTAATGGTATGCCCGATATGTTGTGAATTCTCGCCAATGGACCGAATTTCTTAATGACTGGAATTAACAAATTCGTTTTCACTTCGAAGAGTATGTTGTTGCCGACACCGCAAGTGGAAAGACTTTAGAGATCGAGTTGTATTATCAAGGGCTAGTCCAAGGTTTTATCGATGATCAACGACGGAGATTTACATTTGATGTTTATGTTTGACCTTTGTTTTTATGTACTTAGATGGTATGTGATATAGTCGAATGATCGTATGTTGTGCGAACTTTAGACGGCATTGTCCAATGACGTCCGATCATGTAGGACATGTATCATGTAATATCTTTTTGACTTTCAACGACGGGGCTTATTGATACTTTGACTACGCGTAGGCGGAAGTGAGATGGTGTGTTTGTATTATATTTTCGTTATGGACCCACGTGTGGGCTCTCTCCAACGATGAAGACGTTTTTCTTGTTATTTCTTTTGATATTTCGTCCATGGTTATCCGGTCAGTGGATATCCTTTAACTTACAACCTTCCAATTGACTAGACCTACCCGAAAGTCTTGTCAAGTATTCTTATTCATCATGGCTTGGCTGTTTAGCAAGCTCGAGCTAACTCGATTGAATTTATTGACTTGGCGTGGTTTGTCTTTTTGGCAAACATGCCGTAACTTGACCTTATATGCCTAGTGGCGGCTTTCGTGTTTGGGTTTAAACTGTAATGCGTCCGATAGCGCAATGTATACGCTGAAGGATTTCCGTATTGACGAATTCGCGTTTGACGAAGTAAGTTGGCATGTTCGAGAATACGCAATAAGGTGATTTTGTACGACTAGTACTAATTACCTCGTCTCAATTCTTTTCTAGAATGTTTTCGATGGAGTCTTATGCGACCATGCGACTATCTTTTGTGAGTGATTGTTTTCGTGAGGATCATGAACGGTGGTTTAAATCGCCAGATTGTTGGAATAAAGTAGATGAAGGACAAATTGGAACTGAGACTATTTGGGAGACTATGAAAAGATCGTACGGATTGATAACTGCTTGTAAACCGTGAGGAGTCGTCAGAAGAACTTTGCCAATAACCGTAGGGAGCCGTTGGAAATCTGAAGTTGGAGGCATGGCAATTATTAAGGTATCACCTTGGAAAGGTGTAATCCGTTTTGGAAATGGAGAAAAGTTAAGTCCAAGGTGCGTTGGACCGTTTAAGATCACCCAGCGGATGGGACCGGTTGTTTATAAGTTAAAATCATTGGATGAGCTTCTTATAATTTGTGTAAATTTTCGTGTGTCGAGCTTGAAGAAGTTCTTGTTGGATAAGGACTCATTCATCCCCTTTTGGTGAGATACAACTTGGTGACGAATTGCATTTTGTAGAAGAACCAGTAGAGATCTTCGATCGAGAGGTTAAGCGTTTGAGACCGAGTAAGATTCTCGTTACGAAGGTGCGATGTATTTCGAGACGTGGAACGAGATTCACGTGGAAACGTGAGGATTTCTTTATAGGAAGTGCCCTCGTTTTTCCTAGGAGAGCGCGATACGAGTATGAGGCGAGGCGAGCGCCGGGACGTCGCTCCTTTAAGGAGGTGAGAATGTAACATCCCGTACTTAACGTCATCATTTTACCCTAACTATGTAACGTATTTTGAATTCCTAAGTAATGGTAAGTATTGTTGTATTTGACGATTTATGTTGAAATCGGTAATGTGTGCATATATTTAATTGTTTTGATGGCTGAAGAGTACTACTAGTGATCGTGATGCCGATGGATGCCCAAATTTTATATTTTAGTATTGATTATCTCGATATTGGAGATTCTTGGAATTTTTGTTTCATTACGTATTAAGTTGAGTCGAAACCTTACTATTGCTTTTCGTGTGCGTTTAAATCTTTGAAAAAGTATTTTATTGAACGAGACTTAATTTTTCATTAATCCGGGACGAAACCCGACTCTCGTAAATTTATAAAAGCCGACTAGGTACCATTCCCGCTCTTTAAAACTAGATTTGCAAACAAGGCCAAAAGATGTCCAATATTGCATATTTGGTCCCTCCACCACTATACATAAACAAAAATAAAACACACACCTTCATTTTTAACATTCAAAAATTTTCTCTCCTCCCCTCCTTTCTCTCTAAAACATACGGCCAAACACCACCATCCTAGATCCACCATCAAAACTTGATTTCTTGAAAATCTAATCAATGTCCCATGTTTGTATCATCATTGTAAGTAAATCCCACCACAAAAATCTAACATGCAACAACATTTTTCTTAAGATTTGATTTTGATAATTTTTGATAAAAACTATGTTTTGATCTAATTAAACTAGTGGGTTTGTGTTTAATTGTGTTTAGGAATAACTTATTGAAGTATTCAAGCTTGGAGCAAATACTTTCTTGGTGATTTCAGCCCCTAAACCCACGAAATTTGTGGGGGATTTGGGTGTTCTTGGTGTTCTTGAGTGTTTGATCCAAATTATTGTGGGTAAGGTTCCAACTACTTGTTAATATTATTATAATCATTTTATTTTTGAGTGCATGCATTGTTTATGAATTTTTGGGTGAATGCATGTGATCATTCAAGTGAAAATAGATGTTAGGAGATGTTGAGGGTGATGGATATAAGATATATGAAGTGTTGTTGAGGTTGAAAATGGGTCAAAACGAGTTTTGATGTGATTTTAAAAGAGTCATTTTAGATCAGTAGGTTTAGGCCCTATTTTCGTACAGTAGATGTTGGATAAGTGTTGGTATTATTGGATATTGTTGTAGTAGTCGCCGAGACGCTCGTTTCGGTATAAGGTAGAGCTTCTAACTCATAACGAGTCAAAAGTTACATAGGTTTGAATATTCGTGTACCGGGAGGCGAGTATCGACGCAATCCGAAATTGTTGTCGATATTGGGTCAAATCCCGGGGACTATAACTTGAGTTTCAAAAATGGTCAAGGGCTGTTCTCAGGCCCTATACTTAGCATTTTGAGTCTATTTTCATAATCAAGATTCGGATTTGTAAATGGTTTTGGTTAAGGAGGTCAAAACGGTTTTACGATACAAGTGTGCAAAACAGTCCGGTTTTTAAGGTCAAAAGATGTGTCGAGAAAGTGGGTCTAAAATGTGAATCATTTGATGAAATTTTAACTGAGTCTTCTACAGATATTGAGTGAGTTTTTCACCAAGTTTCGTCAAAAACGGAGTTGTTTAGGTATGGTAAAACAGCGTGTACTTTCGGTAAGTACCGGCTGAGTATTTTTGGGAGGTACTTAACCTCGCGTCATAGTTTGAGGCGAGAGGCTAATCTATTAGCTTCTCAAAGTTTTAAAAGGATATAAGTCTTATGTAAGAGTGTATATTCTGAGATTGGAGACCCATTTAGGGTACTTGAACCGTGTTGATTTGGCATCTTGAGATGGATCAATATCGAAGATACTAGTTTTGGAAAGCTAGTATATGGTATGGGGTTTAGAAGGGATTCACTTGTATTGGTTGGTCATGTCTATGTACATACTATTTTGAATCATTGATTTTATTATACTAAGTATGTTTTGAGATACTTGAGTATGTTGTTAAGCGCGCACCTTATTTGTTAGGTGGCGGCTTTTGACGTGTATATTTGGGAGACATCTTCACTTCGGCGATCACTACTACTACTAGCTTCGTGTATCATCTAAGGTGAGTCTATAGCCTCGCTTTTATACTGGTTTTAAATGATTTTAACCCGCGAGGGGGAATACATGCTATTTGAAACAAATAGAACACAAGTCTTTTGAATGATTGCTTAAACTTAAATGTTGTTTTGATTGTAACAAGTACGTTGAGTACAATGGAATTGGTACGTTGAGTACAATGGAATTGGTACATTGAGTACAATGGAATTGGTACGTTGAGTACAATGGAATTGGTACGTTGAGTACAATGGAATTGGTACGTTGAGTACAATGAAATGGTGTGGACTCATATACCAACGTAGGGTCACACAAGGGAATTGTGATTGAAATGGAATTGGTATGTTGAGTACAATGGATTGGTACGTTGAGTACAATGGATTGGTACGTTGAGTACAATGAATTGGTGTGGACTCGTATACCAACGTAGGGTCACACAAAGGAACCATAAATGAAATTGCTTTTTATATACTTGTGTTCAAATGATGATTTGCAAAACCTATAGATTCGCTCAACCTTTGTGTTGATCCTTTTAAGCATGTATTTCAGGTAATCAAGATGGATAGCAGCGGAGCATGCAAGGAGAGAGTTGGTGCTTACTTGTCTAAATTTTGTTTATTTTTCATCCTTTTTAAATTAACCATTTCATTCAAGTATTTTGAGGGACATGTTATGTTGGTAACGGTTTTTGGGGCTAAAACGCTACTCTGATGGTATCTTTTGGGATGGAAAATATTTTTAGACAATGTTATATTTATACATTTTAACGTCTCTTTTGGGATTGTTTTTCTATGATTGTGTGTGATGTGCTATGAGTAACACCCAATGTGGACATTCCGCTGCGTGGTAATTTGGGGGTGTTACATATGCTCATAGTAGTCATTATTTGAGCAACTTAATATCTTATATTTAAATGGAAGGGGACATTTAAATATATAGATTTTAAATCGCCCAACTATGTGTCGTTTAAGGTTCTCTTATTAAAATGGATTGGGACATTTGAATAAGAAAGATTTAAACCACTAGACCTTAGATTATTTATGATTTCTTTATTTAGACGGAATGGGACGTTTGAATACAGAGATCATGAAGTAAGTTTGTTGACACCCTGTACTTTGCATGGAATGTAATTTGGATATGATATTGTGTTTTGAGATGGTTATACCTGAGTAGGATAACTTATAATCGCCTTGTTGAAATGAATTGGGACGCCTTTTTATTTCAACAAGGAAGTTATAAGTTCCCGAACCATAAATTTATAATTCTTGTTTACATGGATTAGGACGCCTTTGGATGTAAACAACAATTTATAAACGAGTGGGCTCAAGTGTGCCCGACATAGGTTGTTAATATTTTGTATACGGACATATTTCTTTGACTCGTGTTTCGTCGGTATGAATCATTCATTACCCTCGTCGTTATGGTTATTATTGATTATCGTCTATGTACAAATGATCCGTTAGTGTTCTATCGAGTTATGATTTATTTCTATGGATCATTTTTTATGTGTCCCAACTATGGTGAGCTTTATAAGCTAAGATTTATCCAACCCGAGAGTATACGACTCGTTTAACCGACTTCAAAAGATTCAAGTGTATAATTGTAGGTCGATCAACAATCGAATTATCGTTGGTTCATCGAAGAATTTTTCTTAATAACAACACCCTATAATATCTTTTGGGTATGAATCAGTTTGTGAGCACCCTGTAATATCTTTTGGGTATGGATCATTTTCTAAGCACCCTGTAATATCATTTGAGTATGAACCCGTGTGTTAGCACCCTTTTTATGATAAAAATATTTTTAGATATACATCAATGGTTATGAGGCCTGTGAACATCCTTTAACTTACAAACTTTCCTTTGACTAGACTTATCAGAAAATCCTGTAAAATATTCTTATTTATCATGGCTTGTCTATTTAGCAAGCGTGAGTTAACTTGATTGAACTTAGTGATTTGGCATCGGTTGGCTTTTGCAAGCATGTCGTAATGTGGTTACAAGTGGTTAGTGATAGCTTTGTGTTTGATTTAGATCATCGTTCTTTTGACAGAGTAATGTATACTCTGAACGATTTTCGTATTGATGAATTCAATTTAGAAGAAATAGGTTCGCATGTTTGAGATCATGCAGTTAGGCAATTTTGTACGCATAGTAATAATTATCTAGTTTTGAATATTTTGTAATGTTTTAGATGGAGTATGTGCGATCGATGCGATTTTCTTTTATGACGTAATTGTTTTTTTAACACATGTGGACGATATGTGTATCGATTTGATCGATGTGATCACCGATGGTTTTTGAATTGATTGTCGCATTGAAAATATTTCAAATGCGCCCACTTCTTTCGACTCGTCACTTGTCATTTGGACTTTTTCAAGCTTATATCGACCGCCGCAAGTTTAATAAGCTAGTAGTAATGTACCTTGAAGCACTTCCAAAAATTTAATGCTTGTTAATTTTTCGCTTCCAATGGCTTCTCCTTCGATTTATATATTATTCTTTCCTTATAAAGATTGAAGCTACATTCAAACTGTTCATTTGTGCCCGTTATGTATACTCGTTGCTTTGAATTTTGTTCATTCAACCTTCGTTGGAAACCTCAACGATGACTTGTCTATTTCTTATTTCTTCCTCATTAAACCGAAGACTATTGAGACGAATTAAGCGCTGGGACGTCGCTTCCTAAAGGGGTAGCTACTGTAGTAACCCGATATTTAAAATCAACATTTAGACGAAGATCAAATATAATTTCTATTATTCAAATCAATATTTATTACACGAATTTTATTTGTCATGTTCGTTCGACTAATAATATTGAATTCTCGGCTAACCGACAAGGTTAGGGCTTTAATGTATCATATACATGTCATTTATTATTTATCGGAAAACTTTATGTCCGTCATCGAACGTAATATTATCGTTATGACATAGAAATATTTTCTATTCCGTCGTTTTAATTTCTCGTCTTACGATCATTATTGGTTATTTACGTTAAACCGTTGGCCGTCGTTCGTTTATATAACGCGTTAACGTATTTAAAAATCATAAGCCTGCTTGTATTTATAATTTATATCAATGTTCTCCGAGTGTCGAAGTTTTTATTTTATATTGAGCGTTTATTTTTCGTGTTTAACGTGTATCTTTCAGATCCCGTAACTTTTAAAATATCGGACTTCAATAATACCCGCTTTAGCAAATTAGAGGGTAAAGTATATAAAACTTCACCCCTCTCTATATCATCACACGTCTCACTCCACCTCTAATTTCAATTGGACCTTTTTCTATATTGAAAACACAAGTTATATAGATTTTCAAATCTATTCACTTGGTAGACAAAGTCATTTCACATACATATAAATTTTAATAAAACTCAATCTCTCTATCCCTCTCAACACCTTGCCGTCTATTTTCAGCCACCAACACCAAATTCATTTTGAAATCAAACTAAAAAAATTATTATACAAGTTTTGATCTCTACTTTTAAGGGCTAAGTTGCTAAATAAGATTCTTGATATTGTTACATCATAAAACAAGCTTTATCCACAAACATTAGAGATAATATAAGGGCTGATTTCAAGTGTTTCTACAAGATGTATGATGGGTATAAATAGTATTGGATGACTTGATTATTAGTTTTGAAGAAAAATGTAATGTTGAGGAATTTTTGTTATGGTCTATATTCATTTTTTGTAAGATCTTTATTTAATTTCTAATTTTTATTGTTGTTATGGCCTATCTTCATTTTTTGTAAGATCTTTATTTAATTTCTAATTTTTATTTGTGTTTTTGATATGTAATTTTTATACATGTGTATTTATCATTTTGATACTGTAAATCACTATGTATTAGTTTATTTGTATGAGTTTGGACATTGTATATAAATTTAAGACACCAAAAAGACAAGTTAAACAAGCCCAAAATCATAGTTGTGATGTTTATGTTTTTAGGGCAGCAACAAAAGAATTACCTGGTCATCATCAGTAGGGTTGGGATATTGGGAATTGACATATTTGAATAGAGGGTTTTTTTGTGAGTATTTCTCCGGGTGACACGTCTCGTGGCGATTACCGGAGAGTGAGATATGACCAAAATACGAAACTAGGTCAAAATGTGACCTGCTGTAAAGATGGGCTGTTTTCTCATAAAATTCGTATACTGACCTATGATAATCTAAAACTATAATTTGTAGATAATATCATGTAGAACATAAGCTAATAAAATGGTTTTATAAGGATAAACGGTTTGGAAATGGCGGCCAAAATGGTGGGATTGAAGTTGGCTGCGAATCACAACCAACGTGTCTAAGTGTCAAAATGGGTAATTAAGCTATGACAAGTATAAGTTTTGGGTAATTGGAATTATGCTCAGCAAATCATATGAGTTAAGAATAATTTTGGTAAAAATAACTCACTTAAATGATTTACGATTTAGGCGATATGATCTATTTAACGAGACATGTCAGGAAAAATGTAAGAATTAGGTTATATTTAATTAACGTAAACGTGAGGATTTTTATAAAAACCAAAGTGGTAGGAGCCACTTTTTGGGAAATATAGACTCATTTATATATTGATAATTAGAATAATCGAAACCCGACCATCATGAAATATTAAGTCGACATCATTTTGGGACGTTTTAGAACCCGTAATGCATAGAGTGTGGACTAGGGGTCATAAAAGTCCAACATACACTTATAATGGCTATTGAGCCATTATTGGACCTGAGATTAATAATGTATTTGGAATTCAATACTGACTCTGGAATAGGCTCAGTTCACATGAACATGTAATGGGCCACTAATGGGCCTTAATGGGCTTAATTATCATAATTGGATAATACATGATAAAGTATTACCAAAAGTCTTATGAAAAGTCTTACAAACTTATACAATGTCCAGACTTACTAAAGTGAACTATTTACATATATATATATGGCTTATGTATAGTCTCGAGCCTAAGACGTGTCTCATTATATTAGGTCTCGTTCGATTATATGTCAATCGTTGGGCATCTCGTTCTCGATCAATGGGCGATTGATATCTCGTGTATCGACTATTGGACTTTTGTTCCTTGATCTACGTGTAATAGCTATATCAGCTGAGTTTATAGCCTCACTTTTACTTCTTTATATGTTTTTATAAACCCGCGAGGGGGAATACATGCTCTTGTTATAAAGGTATACGTTGTTTATACATATGATTTTAAGAGAATACATGGCTATGAATAAACATGCGAGGTTTGACTATATGCTTTGAACGAATACAAGTTGTTGTAAATGAATGTAAGATGTTTGATTAAATACTTTTGAAAGATGAACACAAGCGTTGATTATATTGATTGGGAACCGCTATTTGCTAAGTGTTGTATTGCCAAAATTTGTAAAGTCCCAATAAACCCATGAACCGTTAACTACCTATAAATGGTAGGCGCTGATATAGACGGATGGATCCATCGGGGATGGCCCCCACCTTGGCAGGTCGCACCAGTGGGTTGCAGGCTCAGCCAGGTGTGTTGTATTAGAAGCAAGGGGGTATTCGGCAAACTACCTGACTAAGGCATTATTTATACTTAAGGCTTCGGTGTCATGGCTTAGTAGAATAGCGCGGACTTTGGATATTGTATGTGTTACAATATTGGTAGTGGATGAGATTCTTGTGTTCAAAAGCTTTATGGTTTATTTAAAAACCCATGATTGTTTATTTAAAAACTTATGAATTCACTCAACCGTTGTGTTGACAGTTTAACATGTATTCTCAGGTGTGTAGGTTTAAGAGCAGCTGGAGCATGGAGCCGCGCGGGATAAAGTAAAGGCAAAATAAACAGTTTCCATTCGATACACTTGACAAACCTTTATTTTTATTAAGGTTTGTATAAATTGTTGAGACCTATTTATACTAGAACTCTGATTTAATAAAATTGTCCAATGGTTATTTTATAAAACGTCTCTTTTGATGTCGTTTTCTATGGTTGTGTGTGATATGCTTTGAAGTAATACCCAAGGTTGGTATTCCGCTACGTTGTGAAATTGGTGGTATTACACCTGAAAAAAAGGTATAAGAAAAAATGATATATAACAAAAATTGACGAGTAAACATACACTTGTGAATATCAACCAATATATATAATAATGGACTCATGCATAATATTTTATATCTAAGGGATTAAACGACTTACGAAGTAGAAAATACTTATATAATTAAATACACTATGGGAAGGCAATTATCAGTGATGGATCATGTTCATCTCTATAAAAAATTGCACTACACTAAAACAATGCCTACCAAGATACTATTAGACAACACATATGCTATGAAACCAACATAAAATCATATCAAAAACCTCTGAACCAATCCAAACTTGCCAACCAAAACCTTTAGCCAAAAAATATAAATCACAAATTCGAGCATAAAAATCTAACAATTAAGTGGTATATCAACAAAAGAACTAAATATTTTCACAAATCATAGATATACGACTTGCATTCAACATAGCAATATCATTTCATAGATGATAAAATGATAAAATCAGTTCTACTTCCATCCACCAACTTCTTGTGTTCTTCAAATGTGTTTTCTTGAACAAATTATATTATGGGTTTGTTAAAAGAAGTTAAAGTTTCGAAATGCTTGAATCACACGTAACACAAGCAAAATCACATGTGATTATCAGCCCATCATGTAATTCAAGCAAAATTACATGTGATCAAACAAAACTACATGTAATTGAGAAGCCAATTTGTTTTATATATTTTATATAAATGACAACAGTCATTTTAACATATTGACAGGATTACATGTGATTCAAAACAAAATCACATGTGATTCGTCTAAAATAAGATACATTTAAACTGTATGAAATAAAACTGAATATGCTCTCAATTAAAATAAGATACATTTAAGTATTAAATAAAAATCAATACAATCTAATGTGATTTACACAAATTACATGTGATTTTACAGCCCAAGCGAATTGCTTAACTTGTTCCTGAACTTATTCACGCACTTGCACCTAAATTGCCCAACAACATGAACCACGACCTCTACCTGACCATCTTCATATTAACACCATCTTACAGCTTGGCAAGATCATACCTTTCCTATATCAACCTCCTAAATCGGCTCATGGTCTCACTATACCCACGTCATAAATCTCTCACGATCTAACCATACCCATGACACAAAGCTTATAACGATCTCACTATACCCATCATCACTAGAACCATCTCGCGACCCCACCATACTAATGAGGAGAACCATCTCACAACCACAATATCGATACTTAAGTGTATATGTTGTGGTTAGTTCTCGTCCCCCTTATATCTTCGAGCAATTTGATTATAGACTCAAAGTCTTTAAGCTTCTCTTCAACTTTAGTTTGCACTCTTCTATTTTCTTCTCAAATTCAAGAACTTATCTAGTCGATATGAATATAACAGTTTCAAAGATGTTCCTCTTTGCTTTTATACCATCTAAACAAGCATTTTACAGTTGAGGCATTACATCAAATAGTTGGTGGGTGTGTCCGACGGATGATGATATGATGGTGATGTGATGTTGATGCATACCAGATCGATGTTGTATTCACATGGCATATGTGCTCGACAGCAGAGAAGAGTGGTGGATCACAACTGTTACCCATGACGGTGTTGCGACGGTGCGGTTTGATTGGGGTTTTAATGGAGTGTGTGGTTTGTAACACGTAGGGTGGGTGCGATCGACGGTGCTGGATGACAGTGGTGGGTGCGATGGCGGTGTTGTGTCGGTGGTGCGATGGCAATAGCGGTGATGATTGTTGTTAGTGTGTGTGTTTGGTTCGTACTTTCAGTTCCAGTGTGTGTTTTGTAACAGGGTATGAAAAAACTCTTTTTATATATAAAGTATTGGATGGTGGAGATTAATTTGAGATTGAGGGTCAAGATTGATTTCTTTGTACTTTTTTGAGGGTGTGTTCCCTCTGGAACTTTTCTCTAAAAGATTCTGGAACTTTTCTCTAAAAGATAAAAATAGAGATAAGGTTATTTCTTTAAAATCAGTTGTATATTAGATAAACAACTACTTAAGTTATTATAATTTTTATTTACTAAAACACATTAAATTTAAAAGTAGGCAAATGAAACTCATATCGTTTGTCTACTAAAAAAAAGTCACAAAAAACTTTTACATTTTTACTTACTAAATATTGAGTAAGAACAGACTTTTAGTTATCCCTCTATTACTTACTTTTTTTTCTTTTTGGTATAAGTTGATAAAAATAACTTTTTGTGACTCTTTTTAACAGAAATTGATATAAAAAATACTTTTAGTCACTTGTTACTTATTTTTTTCATATTTTATTTAGTAAGAAAATGTCATAAATTTTATATTGGATCCTTATAGGTTCTTGTATCACATCATAATTCTTTGCAAGAGTGATGAATGAGAAATTGGTATTCTTGGTGGCAATTCTTTGCAAGAGTGTGTTTGTTAAAATAAGCAATAGCTATGAGTTGTACCACTATGTAATAGTAATGAGTAGTAACAGTGATACTGAGCAGTAGTTGTGAGATTTTTTCCAAAGCGAAAAAGTATTAAAAAATTAGAATTCCTAAAAAATAGCACCGCTCGCCGCTCTTGTGCCGAACGACTAATAAAAATCAAAACGCTCACCGCTCTTTTTGCCAAACACTCGCTAAAAATCAAAATGCTCTTATTCGTCATTCACCGCTTCAAAAAGCTCCACCACCGCTCGATGCCAAATATACCCATATATGTTCAAAGACAAAAGGTGCATCGAATGTTTTGAAAACCAGATCTTAAATCGACCCGGTCGAGTCACCGGGTCCGGGTCAACTCGGGTCAAATCAGTTCTAAATTTTTTTAATTTTTTTTTATTTTAAAAATAACCAACAAAAGTTATATATAAAAACCATGAAAAATTTCGTATATTAAACATATAAACTATTTATCAACTAATATAATATCTAAACATAAAATTCCGTCGCGAATACGTAAAATTTAAATATTTTTTTTACAAAAAACCGAAAAAATTGAAACCCGCCCGGTCTCGAAAACTGGGTTTACCTGGGTCACCTCAAAACCGGTGGATCTTACCGGGTTTCAAAAATGTGAAAACCGATTTAATATGACCCGTTTTCGACGAACCGGATCAACCGGTTAACCCGGGTCTGAAAACATTGGGTGCATCTGCATGTGATATAACTTGGTGAACAAGACGGTTTCAATCTTTGATAAAAGTTGCTACAATGACTAACATGTACACATCTCATCTATAGTAAATCATAAGTTAGCTTAACAAAAGACTTTATTAAAAGGCAAAAAAAGACACAAATCAAAGTTAATATGTACAGTAGTAATCAAGAGCCAATTAATGGATATCCGTGATGTCATAGTAGGAATATGATAGAACATAGAAGTGGTGATGCAGATACGAACATGGATAATTAAAGTCTGCAAATAAAAAAAACTGAAAGGACACAGGTTTACGTATTTAAGAGCCATACACTCACTTTTCCGTTATTTAAAACAATTAATTACTAAGTACTAAATTCTTTATATAAACATAAAAATCAGACCCAGAAGAACGTTAAGAAGCTAACATTGGTGAGTTCGGAACAGTTACATCAAATTTTGGCACCCAAAGATGTACATGTATAACATATAGTCTATCCTCAAAGTACATCATATATAAAATAATGCCTAATATGTCAATAACATTTAATTTTGCACGTCAAATTTCTTCAGGAAAGAAAAAGAGGTAATAACATCCTTTGGGGGCTATCTTGACTTTGCAATTCCTCCCCCAAGTGAAATGGCATTCCAAATGTGGAAACTATAGTAAAAAAAAACCCGAAGTGTTTTTTCTTTCTGAAATGCAAAAAAGCTTTTCAAACACACAAAATGAAACAAAAGATTTAAAATAAAGGTGAATTTTGTTTACAAAACAACACTTAGAAAGAGATTACCAATCTTAATTTGGCCAAAAAGTTTTTAACATCAATTGGAAGATACCTTATTAAAATAGTTTTACATTAGTAAATATATTTTTCGAAAAGCTCTCCATTGGAGGTTATCCACGCGGAGGAGGAGGGGTATGCTCTATGTTAGATTGCAGCGCAGGTGGTCAAGGATGTCCAAGTGCTCCTCCCAGATAATGGTGGTGCTGAATGTGCATTTGGTAGAGGTAGTGGAGGTGGTGCTTAATGCATGGGCCGGCGTAAGTGGTGGTTCATGTTGGAATGTTGAGGAGATTGTCTTTCATCTCTTGGTGGAGTCTTAGCACCACTAGACGACGGGGGAGGAGGGGGCGCTGGAGGAGCTGTTGTTCGAGTTATTAGGTTTGGGGGAGTAAGGCTTTCACTATTTATGTTGGAAGGTGGATGAGATTGTCTTCCATCTGTTGGTGGAGTCTTACTAGCACTAGACAACGAGGGAGCAGGGGGTGCTAGTGTCCCTCTGATTAGGGTTGGAGGGGAAAGGCTTCCACTCTTTATGGTAAGTGGAGGTGACGTCGGAGGACATGACGGGGCCACCGAGGAATTAATTTCCAGATTCTTTGATGCTATTGGTACTTCAAGTAACCCATTATAAGGTTTCGACAATTGGACAGCTTGTTTACCTTTATTCTCCTTATCCTCATGTTCTTGTTTATCCTCGTGGCACTTTTGATAAAGTTGCACAAAATTATGTAGGGTTTGAATAGCTGCAATAATCAACAAACAAATGCAGTTAGAGATGGTAAAAAAAGAGATTCAGCAATGGATAAAAGTTGTTCAACTTGAAAATGGAAATTATTTGGTATAAGTCAAAATGGCTAATGTTAGGTCCGGGCGAAATTTCATTTTTTTTTTTTTAATTTTCTTTCAAATCTTTGACGTACAGATGGTAAATATATAAGAGTAATTTGCAATAATCGTCTGCAGTTTTGTCAAATAGTATGTCTAGTACTCACGGTTTGGAAACGGTAGGCGGCCTACAGTGACCTTGGGTTTTTTTTTCGTCTTTGGTCTAATTAATATGACTAAAATAGCCCCGTCTTCCTCCTCTTTAATTTCCTCTTACATTTTTTATTTCGTTTAAATTAAGTTCATCATCTCTTATGAGTTATGACTAACACCAATTAAGTAACACAAACAACCAAACATACCCTCGATCAAAGCTTAAACACATATACAGTAATACAAAAATGAAAGACACCCACTAAGAAAAAATATTCACTCGATTCGCATACCGACACACGCCTTAAATAACATACACCCATGCCCACAACCATCTGGCTAGGTTAACAGTGGTGGTGAATCCAGCGAGGTAGCGGTGAAATCTGATATGGTGGCGGCGCCGGTAGTCACATGGCAGCGGCACCCAGATCTGTTACTCATTTATGATTATCAATAATGATGTGGTATATTTTGGATAATAAGCATGGTGTATCTCGATGGAAAACTACGAGATATGATGGTAGTTGAGTGTGGCTTGGTGGAGGATGGGTTTTAACATCAAAATATCACAAAACTATAAATAACTAAAAAAATATTTTAAAACACCAACTTTCTTCAGTCTCACTTCACACCACACATATATTAACGCTACTATGCACCACCGCCAATATATGCGGGTAATCATCTTATATTCTAGAAAAACTACTCGTATCTCTTAAAATCTTTGAAATGTTTGGACAGCAAAAGGTTTGCGAAGTGAAAAATACCAAGAAACTAACTTTTTTTTCAAAAATTCAAGGTATTTGTTTTATGGACAAAAAAATTGATGAATACAAAAAAGGATAATGACCTAAAAGTAAATAACCTTTTATGCATAAATATATCCTCGCCAAAATTTCTTTTAAATTTTTAGAACTTTAGTTTCATAACATAATTTAATATTTTTCGTGTTCATCAAAAACATGTGTCATAACTTTTTTCTTTTAGATTCAACGCAGAATATGAGGATTGTAACTCTTGACCTAGTTCCTTTCCCAGTTAGCTATGTGTTATGTTTTGAATTCATTGAAATAAAATACGGCTTAGATAAACTAATTTCTTAGTAAACTGGTCAGAGTTGCTAGCCCGAGATGTAAGAAATGAATAATATATTGATGTTTAAATAGTTATATATATAGGTTACCTTGCTCAAAAGGGCAATGCGCGGGGTCTGCACCAATATAGATAGCCAAACCCTTTGCTTTTCTACGCTGCAACACATGAGCAATTTTAATAAAATAATCTACAGAACATCTTCATTCCAAGAAATACAAGGGTCTATTTATAGTAGGTTGAGAGGCAATATTAAATTGTATGAAATATACAAGGCTTACTACGACAGTATATAAATCTGTTACAGTGGTCACTTCAGGCTCAGCAAAGCTAATAAGCTCCTTCAGTCCCTATCAAAGAATAAAAAACCTTGATCAAAAGTTGCGGTCCTAATCAAAACTCAGGGTGTTTGGATTTGTGTATTGGGGGTACCTAGATATGTCATTTTTAAATGTATGCAGACGTATATTTACATCTAATTATATGGTTATTTGAATATCAATTCGTCCCTTTTGGATAAGTAGTTTATACACTGTGATCTTTTTTGGATTTGGGTCATATATCATATAAACCTCTAAATCAAGCTAGGCGGAAACAAAGCATCTATACTTATATTAATTCGATTGGAGGTTGATCTACCATACAAAACCCTTGAGATATCGGGCCATCATTTGCAGATGCATCTAGTTCATGCTTTGCCTTTTGCAATAATCCATCATGGAAAGTTCCATGCATTTCTTTTAAATCATTCAACTTTATCTGCAAGGTGACCCTTAATCAGTTAACTCATCAATGTTATTGGCGAAGAATCTCATAAAAGACAAATAAAACTCAAACCTTAGTCGCAGCTTCTAGGCTAACAAGATCCTCAGAGAAATCTAAAAGGGCTGGTTCCTTGGAGGCAAAAACCTGTGAGCATTAAGTTTATAAAAATCAAGTATACTTAGGAAAACAAACCCATACGTATAATTTAAATCAGTGTCATAACTTATAAGAATTTACAAACATAAATTTGTCTTGATTAAATAAAGTACAAAATTTCCTATATTACATAATATACAATAAATTGGAAATAGGTGTCCCCAGAATAAGCAATAAGCACGTTTCGATTGACTGGGTAGAAACACGTTTCGATTGACTGGGTGCATTTTAGATGCATTTAGAAAAAATCGATGTTTTCTTCATAAATTAACACTAAAAAAAATCCATAGGGGTCACGGCACCCGCGGGAACCCCCTAGCTCCGTCCCTGGCTGTTTCGATCCTAGGATTTCAAAAAAATAAAAAAATTCATAGGCTACTTTTCATGAGAAAAAAAAAAAGTTACTGGAATGGAAGCACAAAAGGTGGCAAGAATGGCATTAATGGAATCAAAGGTGTCAAGAATGGCATCAATGGAATCAAAGGTGTCAAGAATGGCATCAATGTAATTAGAGGTGTCAAGAATGGCATGAATAGAATCAAAGACGCGAACAAATGGCTATTAGAGCTTATGAAGAGGAGAAGAGGCATGCAGAACTAAATCAAAAGATTGAAGAGGATAAGAGGCGTGAAGCATGGAATCAAAATATTGAAGAGATGATAAATCTAATTCAGTCTTTCATCTTGCCTGTTCAAAAGCCTCCAACACAACCTGCCACAACCTGCCACAACAGAAAAGTGTGGTGAAGATGTTCGTCTCGGGTCAAATTAAGAAGCCGTGGGAAAGAAGCTTGAAAAAGATGGAACAGATTCTTTAGGGGACCAACTAAATCAACAAATTTCTAACCGGAAGATCAAGGCAAGGCCGTTTTGGAATAAGTTTGTGGTGGCCCGTGTCCGAACCAAAAAACCTAGAAGCTAGGTACGTGGATTTGAAACGTTAGATTCACAAGAGGAATTACAAGTCTGCACAAGAAAATTCAAAAACATAGACCAAGACTACTACTTGCTCTTGAAGCCCACAAAGGGGATAAAACGAAAAACTTGGGATCCCGGAATCAAATCAGGCAAGATAACAACACCTTGAGGACATGGTGTTATTGGAGGCGGGAGTATTGATATAATCATGTGTTTATTATTATTATAACATAAATATTTAGTTTATTTAATTTCCTTTTTTTTTTTGGTAACCGTGATTTCCGACTCATTGGCCGACTAATCCACGGGGTTTGAGCCCGGGCTCAAACCAGGTAAAGCCCTCCCTTTTTTCAGGAGGTTGGCGTGGCCACTTCAAAGTTGTTTGCACCTAGTGGGA
This sequence comes from Glebionis coronaria, assembly GCA_025667525.1. Classification (NCBI taxonomy): domain Eukaryota; kingdom Viridiplantae; phylum Streptophyta; class Magnoliopsida; order Asterales; family Asteraceae; genus Glebionis; species Glebionis coronaria. Next base: position 103,938,903 of record CM046879.1, read on the forward strand.
ATTAAATGATTTCCCCGACTCATTTAATTTCCTTTTATGATATTGTCTTAGTGAATAAGTTAACTCGATTATATAAAGAGAAAAAGGCTGTAAAATGAGATGCAGAAATATGAATATGGTTTATTACGGTGTCTTTCTTTAGTGTTAATTAGGAGAGCTTATTCGACCTCTGGAACATCGATTATTCTATCTTTATTATCTTAATCGATCCGGTTCATATCAATATGCTTGGGCTACTTTTATACAAATCCATGTTGGGTTGACTAGGCACAAATAAAACAGTAGCTTGGTATTTAACGTGAAAGATCCTAAAACAATGTAATGCATTTGCCCAGAAATTAGGTAGACTCTTTTTGCAGTTTGTGAAAAGAAGACTATCTTTTTCTTTCTTTTTAATATATGAGTGTTACGGTTATGTATACCTTGCAGACATAATGCATTAGATTCATCCTGCTGATTGAAGATTGTGTATCAACCAGTTTCATAAGACTATCCAAGTTGAAACCAGCTTCAGCACCTGTAAATTGTTAATAAAATTTATGTTTCATGGAAAAAGATGAACTGAACCAAACAAGAAATCTACAAGATAAAAACTATCACCCTTATGATATGTTATCTTACCTCTAGCAGTCCCCTGACTTACTGTATCGGCCAAATACAAAATTCTCTTTAAAACATCCCTCAACTTGATAGACTTCCGAACCTTAACAGACAAAAGAGCTAAATTCAGCAAAAACAAAAGAAAGCAGATAACATAGCAGAGCATACAATGGTGGCAAAATGAGCGTGTCATCGGGTTAAGTTTCTTTAACAGGGGCGTGGTTGGTTTGAATCGATCCATCCGATAAATTAAACTTCTTACAATAATTTAGCGTGCCATATATAGAGCATGAAAAACTGTATATTTTATAACTAGCTTGTTATACTTTAAAATCCTATACCCCGCTTCGGCAGGATCAGTATGTTGATGTGTTATACATTAAAATTTAGTCATAACCCAAATTGACCCATTCATAAAAAAAGGAGTCAAAACTTTCAAGACAAGAAATTTTTTACTACGTAATAAAGAAGCACCTCGTCACATGCAGAGTTTATAGTGTTTAGACTCTTCTTGAACTTTTCAAGCTGAAAGAAAAAACAAAATGAGATAAACAAAATCAACAAGGGTAAAAAAATTGTATAGTTGACAGCCATTCAAACCATAACCACAAACCTGAGTGTTAAATTGTATTTTGAACAAAAAACTATTTACTTTAGACTCCATACGAGGCACCTTGATTAGCTCCATGAAATACTGCACGATAGCAATTATTTTGATTTACGTATGACAAAAGAATAGCGTATAGCAAGGGGACCATTTCTTTTCATAGCTCTGTTCTGTATATATGGATCATGAAATTGAAATTAAAAAAAAAGGCATATGACCGAGATACCTACCAGTTCGCACTTGCCAAGCTTATCCTTGTCACCTTGATAGTTCTGAATTGTCACAATGCACAATCAATACGTTAATGGTAGAATTGAGCAAGGCTGCAACTTTTGTACCCAATAAAAGAATGGATATGTAATACAGAATTACTGCCTCTAGCTAATAAGTTATGGTTCACCTGGAGATGCTCTATCTCTTCTTTAGTAGGACAGAATTTGAGAATATTTTTTAACTGATCAGCATCTAGAAGTTCCTCATTCATTGCTAAAATTGCTTCCTGCATGACACACAAAGTTGCCATCATTAAACCTGTCATTTCTTCTGCATTTGCATGTTGAATTTCCAACAAGGACAAGATGATTAGGTTGGGTAACGGGTCTGGAGGACAAACTTTGTTCCAATTTTTTGCTTTAACTTATATTTATAAAGAGTAAAATGCAGATAGTGACGTATGTCATTTTTGCATATATCCTACCTGATGTTTTGAAACTGCACGCGTCATAACCATGAGGATAGTTTGAGTTCATTTTGATACCTTGACTTAACGAAGCATATGTTTTGACCGTTACCATTATTTAACAAAAGGATAAAATTGTCTTTTCTTTTGGTTTTTTAAGAATCAGAGCCTAATCCATAATAATACCAGCGCCTAATCTACCTCATTAACTTTCACTAGAAAAGAAGTACGTAGTATATTACTAGTATTAACAGAACAGGAATCATGACAAAGTTTTGTACTATAGGACTGAATGTTATCAGGGCCCGAGCATTCACTATCAGAAACGGAGCAATTGGTGATGGACATATAATTTCCGTGTTTGTTTACTAGTTAAAATCCTTTAACTCAAAACTAATGCCTTATCATATTAGTAATACACATACTCCGTGATGACTTCTTTATGTCAAAGGTTAGTTGATGATTATTGAATAGGATGTGATTTACCATATTCGTTTTCCAGTATAAACAGGGATTAAATTAACTCTGGTTGAACATAATGGGATTAGGGTTTATATGGGTGGTCTGGGTAAAGTCAATTTGAGGGAAAAAACACGCCTGATAATAAGATATATACACAAGGAGGATGTGCTGGTGTTTTTATGGGTTGGGCTTTTGAATTCTCCGGTTGTAAATTTTTTATAAACTGTGATTTAAAACAAAACTAAAGAAAAAACAATTTTATCCTATTGTTAAATCATGGTAACGGTCAAAACATATGCTTCGTTAGGTTAAGATATCAAAATGAACTCAAACTATCCTCATAGGTATGACGCTTGCAGCTTCAAAACACCAGGTAGGATATATGCAAAAATGACATACCATAGTGACCATATCTGCATTTTACTCTATTTATAAACAAATGATGCATTTATTAAGATTAAAATTTCTTTAATAATTTGATATTTAAATAAAACATTGTAGGAGGCATAATACATTAAAGATAGACTTTGGGCTACTTTCAAACCGTCTGACCCATTCCCAAATTTGCTAAATATATCTATTTGACCGTAAGGTATGAGAAATATCTGGTCCGTTCATAAGTGACTGGGTCGAAAGTTTCACTACAATACAAAAAAACGTACTCACGTCTAACCGAAAATAAGCATTTTTATTCGAAGAGTGAAATGCACATATCGGTATGTCCAGATTGCATATTTAGTAACTGGTCTTCTGAAAGTGCAGGCGGCCTCCCTGGTCTTTCATTAAGTGTTCACTTAGGTACTTTCATCGTAACGATGGTTATCCTTTGACGGTTATGTTTTGTTGCTACAGGGCTTTATTTGTCTTTTTCCTTTTTTTTGCCCATCACCCCTTCCAACATCACCACTACCACCTGCACAATCACCACCTCCGCTGCCACCATCACCTCACCACCTCCGTCGCAGCCATTCTCATACATAAATGTATTAGTAAGGGTCAGATTGGGTTGATTCGCATCCATTCTCATACATAAATGTATGAACAGTCAATGTTTTAATTTGATTTCGAGATGATACCTTTAGAAAAAGATGATTACTAAAACTAATTAAAAACACTAAATTCAAGTATTTTATTAGTTTGTAAAGTCTAGCTTATAACGATAAGAATATCAGCTATGTTTCTTTTCTTCAGCTTTAAAATACTTCTTCTGCGAGGAATCAATGAATCATCCTTTTCTGTAACCAAAAATCAGCTTACTTGTGAAGTTAAAAGTAACCTGTTTGATGTTCAAAAGTCAAAACTAGATCTAATGTAAAACATGGTCGTTATTCGTGCCCAAAACCATGGTCAAGGAAAACGAATAGATTTAGTAAAGAACAACAAATTATTAACCGCTTAGATTGCTTCAGTTCACAGATTTATCTGTTTACATATGCTCAAAATGATAGTGCACTTGCCACCTATCTTCATAAGTCATGAATATGAACGTTCACACAAGTCCAAATTTAAGCAGGTCTTGTTACTCGTCCCAATCCATTATCAAGTTCTATGTTTTTACATTGACTTAGTTAAACTGTTTAGTTCTATCATGTTAGTCCTTCCCAAATACAAATCTGCTTGAGCACGTTGGTTTTTACATGGTAAAATATGCGTATATAGGATGTTTCATGTTTGAAACCTGAGATACAAAGGTAGACCTGTCTAATACTGTATTATTTTACTCAGCAGCGTAAGTAATGACCGACCAAGTAAACTAAGTTTTAGAAATTAAGTTTTAGTCTCATTATAGAGCCCGAGCAACTTAACCAAATTAAGAGAAAGAGTTGACACCATCTTCTCGTTTTTATGAGTGTTTTTTTTTATGATGTTCTCGGTAGTGGCGACGGAGGTGGTGAGGTGATGGTGGCGGCGGAGGTGGTGATTGTGCAGGTGGTAGTGGTGATGTTGGAAGGGGTTATGTGCAAAAAAAAAAAAAGGAAAAAGACAAATAAAGCCCTGTAGCAACAAAACATAACGGTCAAAGGATAACCATCGTTACGGTCAAAGTACCTAATGAACACTTAATGAAAGACCAGGGAGGCCGGCTGCACTTTCAGAAGACCAGTTACTAAATCTGCAATCTGGACATACCACATGTATGATATGTGCATTTCACTCTTATTCGAAAAAGTGTAAAGTAAGAATGTACAAGTATTTCACTTACCACAATCTCAGAGTATTCCATTTTAACCTTTGTAAGCATGATTAACGTGTTATTGGCCCTCCTCGTATCAATCTAGAAATATCAACTATCAATTATAATTATGACAAAACTACGTGCTAAAGGGAAAATTAACATGAAGAATATGAAGAATAAATTGATAAGGTAATGATCTGCATTGAATTACCAACTCGACTCTTTCAGGTTTTGAACTAACAGCTTTCTTCTTATCTGCCTCTTTAGAAACAACTTTCTTTGGGGCGTTTGAGAAATATGCCTCAAGTTCTGAGTGATCAAATTCTGGCGGCGAACTACACATAAGTAGTATTTTAAAAAAATCATGTCACCGTAATGTAAAACAAAAACCACTAAAAGCGTGAAGTGGATGCATAATTAAGATTATAGTACCTTTGGCCCTCTCCAGCTTTCTGGATATCTTCCCACAAGCTTCCTTTCACTGCCCTAGTTACCTTGAACCAAACTATTGGCCTTTGATTAGAATTTCTAACTGCAGGTCCTCCATCTCGATGGCCTCTACCTAGGCCGCCGGGTGGATGTGGTAGCTGACCAGGAGGTCCAGGTTCATATCCTCTTCCTGGGTAACCACCTAAAGGCCCTCCATAAGTATTAAGAGATACAGTCCATGTTGGTGATGGTGGAGGAGGGACCTTGGGTACTGGGGGTGGTGGGGGTGGTCTAGACGCTCCTGCATGTCCTCTACCTGGATCGTCGCCGAGGGGTATTTTAAATTCACGTTTAGGAGCACATAAAGGCCTTGTAGGTGGAGGTGGAGGTGGAGGTGGAGGTGATGGCCGAACCACAAGACAAGGTGCTCCAAATCCTGTTGATGCTCCTCGGGGTGGCGGAGGGGGTGGAGGTGGAGGTGCGCCTCTTGGCAATTCAAGTGATCCATGAGCTGGATTCATCACTCCTTCAGCCTGTTCAGAGTTCTCCTCAATGCATTTTCGGAAGAGTTTCACAAAGTTTAGTAGTTTAAGAGTAGCTGCCCATACACAAAAATGCAAATTAAGGTGGCAACAACAGAGATCGTCTAACTGGTCTAAAGGGTTTAGATTGGGATTGGAATTGTGGGTTCAATAGGTACATTTTAGTATGGGCGCAGGAGGTTGTTTATTAAAATACCATTTCATTAGTATTCGTACAATTTAGAGTTTTCCCCATTTAATCATTTATCTCTTTGATAGGGTTATTATAGAAGGAATCCCATTAACTTTTAATTTGGTTGTTGAACCACCTTGTTCAAAAGGGCACGTGGCCGGGTCTTCACCAAGATGAAGGGCCAATGTACAAGTTTCTCTACCCTGTAACAGAAACAATCTAATTAAATAATTAAAAAAACAACTTCATCCAAGAAAGAAAAGCAGGTGATAGCTTATTCTGTAATATAAATGCATATAAAATCTATACAAGCTTACCACAACTTGATAAAATTCTGTTACACTAGTCACTTCTGGCTCAGCAAAGCCAATGAACTCCTTCAATCTCTAAAATTGTGAGAACACACACTGATCAGATTTATAGTACTAATAACTAGGAACTATGGGGTGTTTCAAATTATGTTTAGGTAAGCATCTATATTTGACGTATGAATGGACATATTTTACTTCTAATTATATGATCATCCATGGATCAAATAGTTTCGATTGAATAACTAGTTTAATGTCAACAGGTAAACTAAAAATTAGCTTATCACCATTTTAGGCTAATATTAGTTTTACTTCCATCCCAAAAAGTCTTAAATACTCAAACTAATGATTACTACTACATGGTTATTATTTCAAAAGTCAAATGCACATGTCCAAAAAAAAAGGGGCAATTTCATATATCACCCTACTTTTAAAATCAATTTCAAAAATACCCAACATGCTTAAAAATCATTTTACATTGTGCATTCAATAGTTCACTTTGGGTATGTATGAAATTAATTTTGAAAGTAGGGTGATATATGAAATTAATCCAAAAAATAAAACACTTACATCCCAAAGTTTATGCCAATTATCGACTAGGTCAAAATTTTGTGGATTTTGGGTGTTATATATCACAATCACTACAACTTAGACAAAAAAGTGAAAAACAATGCATCTCGCAATAAGTTCCTACCATACGAAAATAGTCGGATATCGAACCCTCACTTTCAGATGTATCTAATTCCTGCTTCGCCTTGTTCAATCCATTGAGAATCACATGCATTTCGTCTCCTAAATTTTTTGTTGTTATCTGCCAGTTGAGCCTTCGATCAATAATCCATTAACGGCATTGGTGGTCAATCCCATAAGTAAAATAAAAGTCAGACCTTTGATGCAGCTTCTAGGTTAACAAGATCCTCATGGAAATCCAAAAGGGCTGGTGACTTGGAGGCAAGAACCTGCATGTTGACATAATAAGGAAAAAATGAACAACTGAACCATCAAATATATTTGTAATAAAAATTCAAATTAGCAGATTAAGAATAGATTATGTGCATTCAGATAACCTACGTGTAGTTACAGTCATTAATATATTCATCTTGATATATTGCTTCCGAAATACACAGAGTAATTAAGAGCCCGTAATAAATTTATGGCATACTAGCATCCCTGTGACAAAGAATTTTCATGAGTGCTATGATCGGTGGTGGGTGTATATAATTTCACGTAGTAGGATAATCACCAAGTAGTGACATCTTAAAGCAATAAGCATAAATGAAAACTATAATGGTAATGCGAATTTAGTGGAAATTGTTTTAAACCATTTAGAATAGACTTTATAATAAATTATGACATTAATTGTTTGATTTGTGCTAATTCTCCTACAAAGAGCATAATTTCTTATATCAGCGCTATAGGGTCCAAAGATTCGTTTCTGAATTATAAGTCTATACATCTATCTATACCTTGCTGCTCTAGTTAACTTATACTAAAACTTAAAATTTTAATTTTTGAAGTGTGGACCTAATTACCTTAAAATGTTGATTAGAAAAGTATACATCAACCACTAGAAGAAGCAGTTATCACTTTGAAGTTTTCAGCTTAATTATTCGAAATAGCTCAAAGTTTTTTTATGGTATAAAGTAATTAATCTAGGAAGTTTAATCCATTAGATGGCGCTTTCTATAAATATACAAGTCGGTAAATCTAGTTGTACCTTACAAAGACAATGATTCAAAGTTATATGGCCGTCTAAAGCTTGTTTATTGACCAGTTTCAAAACAGTATCCAACTTGAAACCAACTTCAGCACCTGCATAATTTGGCAAGTTAGATATATTGTATCGTGATGGTAAAAAGCTATGTTTAAACAAATACTAATGATCATTTTCTTAAGGAATGTCAAGTGAGTAATGTTCTCGCCTTTAGGACTTTTTAGATTTAATGTATTCCCATAATATAAAATCTCCTTCACAATTTGCATCAACTTAATAGAACTCTGGACCTAATGAACCAACAAGAGAACTAAGTTAAGGCAAAACATACAAAAAAGATGTTACCAAACCAACACTTTAAAGGGTGGCATAATGAATAGGTCATGCGGGTAAGTTTTCTTGTAGGGGTATAGTTACGTTGAGTAGTAAACACATTAATGGGTTATATATGATTTAAAAAGTATATTATTTCAATAATAACCTAATTCTTTGATTAACAGAGTCAATCATTTTGGACCAATTTTGACCCACGAGACATGTTTCCTTTTAACTTTTGTACCTGTTTAACACATTTGACATAACATGTAACTCAAATCGACCCATTTATAGTAGGGTTAAAATTGAATCCATATGATTATTTATAATGGTGCAGCACCTCGTGACATGCAGAGTGTACCGTGTTAAGATTCCTCTTAAACTTTGCAAGCTGCAAAAAGCTAAACCAGTTATTATGAAATAAACAAATACGAGTATCAGAACATCTAGTACCAGGTATTTAATCCATAACCACCAACCTGAGTATTGAATTGAACTTTGAACAAAAAGATCATTACTTTTGACTCCATACGTGGCACCTTCATTAGCTCCACGAAATACTGCAAGATTGTCAAATATTGCACTTTATAACTCTTACACCACCCCAGATTACTAATAAGTTATTGAGAAATAGATCATTAGAATGAAAATAAATGTACCTACACTTATCTAGATACTCACCTTTTCACACTGGCTCATTCGCATATCAGTATCAATGATATAATTCTGAAGAAAATCAATCGAAAATCAGTACCTCAAATTAAGTAGATGCATCAAATAAGTAATGACCTCAATTACCTTGAGTTTCACCATATCTTCTCTCGTAGGAATCCATTTTAGAATGGATTCTAGTTGATCAACACTTAGAATTTTGTCATCCATAGCTAAAATTGCATGCTGCATATGAGAGAAAATTTGCCACTGTCGTTTAAATGTTATGATTACAAAATATGAAAATAGAAGAAGATAAACGTATCATATCACATCATTCCCTTACCGTCATATTAGAAAGAGGCATTTTAACCTTTGTAAGCATCATTTCGACGGAATTGGCCCTACTTGGATCAATCTAGATATATATCAACAATATTCAATATTACTTATAATAACGATTTTTTTGGCATACGGTGGTTATAAGGTAATCATGATACATTGCATTACCAATTGGACATTTTCCGGGCATATCTTCTTTGCCTCTTTTGAATCAACTATCTTGGGTGTTACATCTTTGAAAAGCTCCTCAAATTCAGCTATATCAATTTCTGGTGGCACACTACAAATAAGTCTTATGTTAGAATCAACAATGTTTACATGAATTCACCAGAATGTACGTGAAATGCATGCATATCTACGAAACCTTTGGCCCTCTTCATCTCTCTGTAATTCATCCCACAAGGTTCCTTGCACAGCCGTAGTTACCTTGTTCCAATGCAATGGCTTTAATTTAGATTTTCTTGATACTGGTCCTCCACGTGCTTTACATGGCGATGGAGGTGCAAGTGCTCTAGGTTGTCGTGGCACTTCTCCTTGTGGTGGAGGTTCATGGATATGACCACCACCAGGTGCAAGAGAGGCTGTATGTACGATCGGTGGTGGTGGAGATTGAGATCCCCGATTTCGCGAATCCAATAACTTTTTCATGAGGAATTAGATCTATAGCTATATTTTATGAGGTTTGCCCCTATTATGACCATGATTCAGGTTTGGATAATATATATGCAACACATATTTTATGATTCGTTTTCAATGAAATCATAGGTAAGAAAATCCGACTGAAAATGTTATGAAGGTAGACCGGTGATCAACAAAAGATTATGGGGATATAAAAGTGATCAGCTTTTTTCATTATTGTATTTATTTGCTTTTTTCTTCATTAATCCCTTTGGTTAGTAATTACTTACATTTAAAACATCATTAATACACATATATAGAGTTTTTTACCATCTAATTGCTTTTAAAAAACTTATTTACCATTCTATGGCTTCTTAAAAAATATTGACTAATATATAGTGTTTTTTTTTTCAACTTTTAGTTTTTCTTCATTTCTGTAAAATGAATCATAGTGGATCAATGAGAGAGAGTGATGATCCATTTATTCTACCAGAAACATTGATCATCTAATCAGATTCTATTTTTATTTTATTTTTTAGCGGAGACGAGCTATTGAAAGGAGTAGATCCACGTATTTTATTTTATTTGTTGCGCTTTTTGACTCCTATTATTAAGATTTGAATGTAGTACTAGTAGTCTAGTACCATCGATTAGTCGATATTTTTTAGTTTGCTATATAATGGTAAATAAGTTTTGAAAAGACAATAACTTGGTAAAAAACTCCACATATATAAATAAATTTTAACTTAGTGTTCAAGTGTTACATAATCAGGGGAATTGGCTGTTTGTCTTCCAATTTGAGGTTATTAATGCTGATAAAGTAATTAATCTCAAACTAGCAGGGTACCCGCGCAATGCGGCGGTGGTACCATAAAATTAAAATTTATAGCGTATAATGTTTTATGATTATATATGTTTCGTGAAAGTGTTTTTACAAATGATGATAGTTTTAAGTTAGAGTAACTTACGCAATAACAAACCAAAAAACATAAAAATGCCACCGAAACTAAAAAAACACCCAAACTCAAACACCACTAATTACAAATGATGTGTTTTTTTTCGTCTTTTGATAAAACATGAATTTTTTTATACTAAAATTTCGTAACTGATATTTTAATGTATATCAATAAGAAGTTATTTGTAATTTTATGTTGCATGTATTTATACAATGGTTACATAATTTATCATTAAATTATTTAATTTCTCATTAACTTATTTATTAATGACGTAAACTTTTATTGATTCATATTTATTATTAATTCATATTATCATTTAAAGTACTTTTTAAATGTGGTTTGAAAAAACATATGTTCATTAAAACCTAGACTAATTTTGAAAATGATCATATATAACTTTCTTTTTCTAAGAATGTTTGAGGCTGAAAATTTTAAGATTTCTAAATATAGAAAAAATGTTAAATCTTTTACAAAGTAGTAAGATTAAAAAAATAATTTATCTATCTATACTTCTATACTATATAAAACATTTACACATGATTCTTCAAAATGAAAAATGTGTTAAATAAAGAAATAGTGGAAAACTTAAATTCCTTATATAGAGAAGAATGCAATAATTATGAAGTCAAACATTTAATACATGGTCACGGGTTGAACCCCCAGGTCAATCCGGTTGATTCATCGGGTCATAAGTTCAACCAACGGGTCAACCCGGTCGAGTCACCAAGTCACGGTTCGACCACCAGGTAAATCGGTTCGAGTTTTCGGGTCACGTGGTTCGACCAACGGGTCAACCCAGACGAGTCACCAGGCACGGGTTCGACCAGCAGTTCAACTCGACCGAGTCACTGGATTACTGGTTTGACCACCGGATCAATTAGCCTATCGTTAGTCATATGTCGTTAGGCAATTCCGCCGCTATGCGCGGGTAATCATCTAGTCTCAAATTAAACCAACAAAGTTCAAACATATACGAAAACGACACTTGGAAAGAGAGATATGTGACGATGGTATTCTAACTAAAGATCATGTTTTTGTACATTGTCATATAGCAAAGAACACTTGGAAAGATGTTTTTAAATGGTGGCACATTCCTAACGCGTCTTTTCAAAACCTTCTAGATGTAATTTATTTGGCAGACCACTCTCCTCTTCCATCAAAATCTTCAAAAATCTTCGATGTTGTGGTCCAAACAACAATCTGGTCCTGGTCCTGATGGCGATTAGAAACAATACTAATTTTTCTGGAAAGCGTCCATCAAGATTTCTCCTCTTCAACAATATGAAGATCTTGTTTTATCATTGGGTCACAAGTAGATGTAATTATATTGAATTAAATGGTTCGATAATCCTTGTAATGTTATCTATATCTCACCTTTGTAACTCTACCTGTCTCCTTGCTAGTTTTTTATCTTTTTAATTCAATTTGTCATTAAAAAACTATACGGACACAAAGCAATAGCCATGATTCACTACAAGAAATGACAGATCAGGCAGCAAAGTTTTCCCTGGCGACAAATGTCGCTAGGGAATGACCGTACTCCCTAGTGACATGTCTGACGTGGCGCAAAGTCGGGAAGACTTATTAGTCAAAGTAGTACCAAAGAATCCCTGGCCTGGTAGGTTAAATACACGGGACATTACCATAAACCTCAAGTTGAAGTAAATGGTTGACTCCGTGAAAGGCCCTATCGCGATACGCTTTTATACGCGCAACAAAAAGACCTTACGTCCTCTCGGCGACTACATTGCGCACTGGTCTAGCTTCCTCGAGGAGGCTATCAGGAAGGTGCCTATGTACTACCCAAGTTGGGTAAAGGTCCTGGATAAGTAGAAGATGGGTGTTTGGGCAAATATAAATGTCAATTATCTCATTATCCTTTTTATGTTTATTACATTATTATATTTATTTATTTAATGGCGTGTATTTATCTAAATTTGTTTATTTATTTATATCATATAAATAAATAAACAAATTTAAATAAATATATAAATCATATCTATAACTCTAACTGTCTTTTTGTTTTAATGTATATGAATGTAGTATCACTTTGATTTGAGGACCCCACAGGACCGATCCCGAGTGGAGAACCATAGAGGCCGGCATCACCCAGTAGTTGCAGCATATGTACAACGCCAACAAGCCATCCTTCAAGGCTAAGCAATGGGTCATAGACCCCGACACCGAGACGTATGACGTGGACAAGATCCGGAGGTCATGTCCCCAGGGCATTATGGCTGCAGAATGGGAAAAGCACATCAACTTCTGGAACGATCCCAAGAGCCTAGCCAGAGTAGCGACAAATAAGTTAAATTGGGCAAAGATCAAAACCCCATGTCCGTAGGGATCCCGATTACTCACACGCCTTCAGGATGAGCTTCTAAGAAACATTATAATTAATTTATATACATATATGTATTTGATTATATGCTTTGGTGTGTTGTAACTTTTTGTTTTTAATTTGTATCATTCTATATGCGTGTGTACATATGCTACTTGCAACTCCTCTGGAGTACCCGTCCCTCATTGACACATTCTTCACTTTGAGGACCGCCGTATCTATGTAACTTTTTTTGGATATACCTTGGTTTTCGAATCGACATTGCAATTCAAGTAATCTCAGGGCGACTCTAGAGAAATAATGTAGCAACCCGACTAAATAATATATTAACTATCTTGTGTTTTTGTCATTTCATTAGGATGAGATGTGGATGTTACAGGCTCTAGGCCAACATACCGATGACGAGATCTACCGTATGGTTAGAGGGGGTAAGCAACATGGGCACATCCCCGGTGTCGGTATGGTAGTGCCAGAACGGGCATGAGCTAGCAATTCGTCCACCCTCTGACCCACGAACGGACATCATATATGATCTTTTGAGACGTGACTGAAAGTACTCTAATTTTTTTGCAGAACTTGAGTTGAGTGGTGCGAGCGGGAGTGTGGTGCGAGCGGGAGTGCGGTGTGGGGAGGATGGCGAGGAGGGTAACGAGAATGGCACCGATTATTTGTTTTGAAAATAATATCGGTTAGTATTTTATACACACTTCTTTTTTCTAGCTAATAATGTTAAATATTCACTTGTAAAACCTGAATTGTCACTATGAACCAATGTTTTGTAGACTTATTCGGATTTAGCTCGATTTATTATGTTTTGGTACAAGTTGTGATGTATTTGTACTGAGTTAATCTATCGATCTGTTATATGGTATTGTGTTTTGGTACTAGTTGTTAATTTATATTTCCAAGTTTTCGTAGATTTTTTTCGAAAAAATTTCGGAAAAAAATCTGGAAATAGCCTGCTGTGCAGGCTGCATAAAAAACCCCCAGCACATTCCCCAACAACATGTCGCGGGGGAGACACGTCGATATTCATTGACAACATAGCAAAAACACCACATGTATTAGTTGACTTGTCAACATATAAGGAAAGATTTCCCAGTGACATGTCGCTTCGAAAAAGTCGGGACTAATTAATGTTTTTGCTTAAGTGTGTTGATTAACGTCTTCTGTCGATGGTATTCCCCATCAACATATCGTTGGGGATTCTGGTGCCAACATGACAATATTTTGCATGGTCAAAAGTTTGTGGGACCCACGGCATCGCTGAGGAAAACCTAGACATGTCGCTGGGATACTTTCCCTTACGAGCGTTCCCCTGTGACCGTTCGTCAGCGACATGTCGCCGGGGATTGATGTCCCGAACGACATGTCGCAAGGGAAAAAATCGGCATTTCGCTGGCAACTCGAACGTTGTAGTGATTCTCACTACAACAGTCGACCCAATCCCCTACGAAATTTGGGGGATTTCCCCAGCGACATGTGGATGGGGATGTTATTCCCCAGCGACATGTCGTTGGGGAAATTTTGCTTGGGTACGCTCGATGAGAAAGGAATCCCCAGCGACCATCCCCAGCTACATGTCGGACCAGCATACTTTTCCTAAAAAATAGTGTGCCACGCTGGCATGTGTTTCCCCAACGACATGACGCTAGGGAAATCTTTATTAAATCAACAAAAATTAAGTTAAACTTATTATTCTTAGCTAATTACATAGTTTCACCAGAGACATGTCGCTGGGGAATCTCTCCTTACGTTTGACTTGTCAACGCTTTTGGTTTGACTTGTCAACGTTTTCCAACTTTTCCCCAGCGACATGTCGCTGGGGAAACTGTCGATAGGTTTCACTTGTCAACGCTTTTTGCCTGATTTTGTTGTCCATTATGACTAGTTTCCCCAGCGACATGTCGCTTGGGAAAACTCTGCAGATTTTTTTATAAAATGCCTACACAGCAGGCGTTTTCTAGATTTTTCCAGAATTTTTCCCGAAAAAAATCTACCAAAACCTGTATTTGTTGTCCCATATTATTATGATGATTAATGATAGAAAATAGATGAAAAGAGATGGATTCCTTGAGAGAGAAAGTAGTGAGAGAAAGTAGAGAGAGAGAGAGATGATTAACTTGGTGAATATTAGATTATAATAATGAGAGTACTAAATGATCATCCACCCTTCCTAACATGCTAGGAAGGGCCTTATATAGCTGGGCTTACATGTAACCATAATGGGCTATATTGTTTGGACCGGGCTTGTCTTTTGGGATTTATGTAGCTTAAATCCAATCCCGTGAACCACGACTATTTAACTAACTATTACAACGTTCTAATAAATATTACAATAGAAATGTATGACCGAACATTCTTGTTTGACTCAATATTTTGAGGCTAACAATCTCCCCCAATGTGAGGTCATTCCTCTTCGATATTTGGATTCCAATGGAGATTTATGAATTTCGTCATAAATGAGTCTTGAACGTGTAACAGTAGTTTTGTTTCTTCATGCTGTGATCTTTGAGATTTGGTCATTGTCTTTCGACTTATTCTTTTATCTTGAGATCTTCAAATCATTCTTGACTTGTCTTTGCCATCTTGCGATCTTGTGTCTTTATCCACATGCTCACACTATTAATTGTTGAATAAGTCTTTGAGCATGAATATGTGGTTTTGAATCTTTGACTTTGCTGAGTACACCGTGACGCCACCTTCTCGAGACAAAACATAGACAC
This sequence comes from Glebionis coronaria, assembly GCA_025667525.1. Lineage (NCBI taxonomy): Eukaryota > Viridiplantae > Streptophyta > Magnoliopsida > Asterales > Asteraceae > Glebionis > Glebionis coronaria. The sequence continues at coordinate 103,954,541 of CM046879.1, forward strand.
GGACTGAATGGCTTTGACATTCGTCCTAAATCGGTATCGTTTTACCTCCGGCCGGTGAAGACCGTTATATTAAATACCATACCTGTGATTAGGTAGATTCAATTAAGAATTTCCTTGACAGGGTTTCGCGGCTGTACTAGCCGTTCTCTTTACTCGATCGTCTCAAAGCAAGACTGCGAACATAAAGAGTGAATCAATTGGATAAATATTCGCTTGATTAAAGTCGTCAATTCAAATTCCTGGAACAAGTTTGATTCATTAAGAATCTTACCATTGTTGCTTTCCAGTTGACACAAGTTTAATTCATAAGAATCTCACAAGTCACCTACCGTAGCGCTGTTTGATGTTGACGCTAGAAGGATTTCTATTCGTCACTGTGAGTATTAATGAATATCACTCTAAATGTTCTGGCAAGACCATAAAGATATTGCGTAGAAACCTGAAACGAGTTTGAATCAATTCAGAATCAAACCACTGTTGCTTTTCAGTTTTACACATGTTCAATTCATAAAGAATCTTGCATATGACCTACCACAGTGCTGTTTGATGTTAACACTGGATGGATTTCTACTCATCATTGTGAATACTAAGTAGTATCACTCTGAGTGTTCTAGCAATATCGCAAGGATATAGCGTAGGACTCTCATTATCATCATCCGTGTGTCCTAACGAGATTTGATTGATCTCTTGGCTCTAGACTCAATTTGTGCACTTTTAGTGGTCAGAGGCTGGAGCAGATGCCACCTATTCAATATCAACTATCTCGGAGTGAGAAAGTCAATAGAAGTCGTGTTGGTCTTTGTGACAATAAAACAAACTTCTTTTGAGAGAAGCCTGAGTAGCTAGGAAAGGGTTGTGCTTCACATCACTGGGTCCATGATGAGTTTGTCTTCATGATGAGTTGACCCGGTTTCTGCCTAAGTTGTATGGAGGGCTTCTTTCTTTATACCCTTAATCCTTACATTTCTTTTTCATTCTTCAACCCCTTCTATGCTTACCAAGACATCATTACTAGCACCTTGTTGTGATTGTTCCAGTGCTAGCATCAGAACTCAGTCGGCATTAAGCTACGTTCACATTCTACTCCATCTTTCCTAAGGACTTCTAATAATCTATTGGATTGTCCCTGGGAAGTTCCCTCCGGTTCAGGTTGGATCATAGAACTTAAACCTAACCACCCTTTTGACACCAATAATGTCGTGAATTAAAAATGTTGTGGGTATTTGATCGTAACCATGAGTGCTTGAGTCTTTAGATCACATTTTAATCACATTTTCTCACCCTATCTCTAATACATAAGACCTTTTGATATTAGAGATACCAAATTTGGTTAAAATATATTTTGAAAAATAGTCTTGAAAATCTTCGGGAGAAAGATGTGTCAAACTTAGCATGAATTTTGGAACGCCCCCCCTCAAAAATTGATCCAATAGAATTGTCATTACGAGGATTTGATCCACATTAAACTTTTGAGGATATGAGTTGTTGAACACACAATTTTTGAAAGATTTTGAATATCATTGAGAAATTCTTAAAAATTGTGTTCAACGCTTTTTGAAAAATCAATTCTTTTTAGCAAAAAGGTTTTTCTAAAGCATAAACTTGAGTTCATAGACTTTGAACCTCTTGACGAATCCACTAAAGTGTAAGAAGATTTAACTTCTTTTGCTAAGGGTAAGAGCACGAATTCGTACACTCCCCCGTGAATATAGTTCCGGGTTGCAATCTGAAAGTGATTACAAGCCATTGTGTTGAGCTCAAAATGTTGAATGTTTTGTGACAAGCTCAACCCAAGATAGATTGCTCTACCCGTTGTTGGAAAGATTGTCCAAAATAGACAATTTCCTTTAGAAAAGATAGAAATGACATGTTTTGAAAAATATTTACAACTTTCATTCGAGCTTTATGCACACACCCGTGTCGTTATTAAGCGACATTTCTAGGTACGTCCATATTATCGATACTAAAAGACATGTCGAGAAGAATATTTTTGGATTTTCAAAGATTTTTTAATTTTGTATTTTTCTTTTTCATTAATATTTACAAGTAGATGTTTGATAGATGAATCAAGCAGGCTTATTTGCCAGAATCTCCAGTTCTGCTGGAGTCAAACATCTCATACCAATTTGCCTAACTAGATACGCAAACCTCTCTTTCGGAAGAGCTTTTGTAAACAAGTCAGCTAATTGGTAATCAGTTCCAACAAAGTATAACTCAACAATACCCTTTTCAAATTGTTCCTTAATGAAGTGATATCTGACATCAATGTGCTTTGTGCGGGAATGCTGTACCGGATTGCATGAGATGGCTATGGCGGACTTTAAGTCACAGTACATAGGTACTTTATCAAAGTGGAAGCCATAATCCGTGAGTTGTGTTCTCATCCAAAGAACTTGAGCACTACACGCAGATAGAGATACATACTCCGCTTCGGCTGATGACAGTGATGTGCAATCCTGCTTCTTGGAAGACCATCCCACAAGCTTATCTTGACCTAGAAATTGTGCACCATCAGAATTACTTTTACGTGTATGAAGACACCCTGCATGATCAGAATCTAAATAGGTTGTTTGAAAGAAACCGGTTTCCCTCGGATACCAGAGTCCCATGTGAATGGTATTCTTAAGGTACCGAAAGATCAGTTTAACCTCCTTGAGGTGCTTTTCAGTGGGTCGTGCTTGATATCGTGCACAATAGCATGTAGCATGATGAATATCAGGTCTGCTTGCTGTCAAGTACATGAGGGACCTGATCATGGAACGATATCTCGTTTGATCTATGGGTAATCCCTCCAAATCAACATCTAGGGATGTGATTGATAAAGGTGTCCCAACGGGGTCATATGATGTCATACCATGCTTTTTGATTATCTCTTGACAATACTTAGCTTGGTTAGTGAAGATACCACTTGGGGATTGGTGAACTTGGATTCCTAGAAAGAATTTTACTTCGCCCACATAGACATTTCAAATTTGCTGTGCATTACTTTTTCAAACCATTTTGAAAGTTTTGGGTTTGTAGACCCGAAAATAATGTCATCAACATAAATCTGCACAAGCAAAATGTCATCCCCATATTTATAAGTAAACAAAGTTAGATCAATGGAACCTTTTAAGAAACCTTTGGATACCAGAAATTTTGAGAGCTCGTCGTACCACGCCCTTGGAGCTTGCTTGAGTCCATAAAGTGCTTTGTGGAGACGATACACCTTGTTAGGATAATGAGGATTGACGAATCCTTCCGGCTGTGTGACATAGACTTCTTCCTTCAAAGGACCGTTAAGAAACGGTGTCTTTACGTCCATTTGATAGACAATGAATCCCTTATGTGCAGCATAAGCAAGAAAAATCCTGACCGCTTCCATTCGAGCTACTGGTGCAAATGACTCTTCAAAATCAATACCCTCTTTCTGTCCATACCCTTTAGCCACTAGCCTAGATTTATTCTTGATGATCGTGTTCTCTTCATCCATCTTGTTTTTCCAGATCCATCGAAGATTTAATGGGATTACATCGTATTGTCTGTCAACAAGTTCCCAGACTTTAAGTCTTTCAAATTGTTAAAGTTCATCCGTCATCAATTCAATCCAAGCATGATCAGCCATGGCTTCTTTGATGTTTTTCGGTTCAGCTGAACTCATGACGAGTGCGAACATACAAATATCACCATCGGTGTTAAGCTGTCGTCTTGTGCGAACGGGCTGTGAAGGGTTTCTAATTACATGAACCAAAGGATGATCTCGGGTCCAATGATGTGTTGAAGGATGTCGTTGTTAGAACGTGTGCATATTTGACGGATCAACATGGCGAGTAGAAGACTTTCCAGTTTCGTGTACCGGTGTACCGAATGGGTTGATAAATTCGTCTTCGTCAGATAATGCATTGTCTTCTTGATTTGTGTTCTCTGGAGCAATGACAGTAGTTGTGGATGTTGTAGGATCGATTGTTGAAGTGATATTCTGAGGAGGTAAATCTGCAGCGACCGATGTTGAAGTAGTTGAAGTTGTATCCTTTTGTTGACGATGATTGGTATCATTGTTCTTATCATGAGTGACAGCGGAAGACTTCGATACAACTTGTTTCTCCCCCGTGAAATATTCATCATACATTGGTCCATATAACATTTCCAACTATTCAATTGTCGTGTCGACTGTCATATCAGCTCTAGGAACATTTTCTGGAACCAGCGTTACGGTTCATTGTTGTGGTCTTGAGTTCTGAGTTCCGTGCGGTTGTGAACGGAAGTCGTTTGTCGTTGTGGATCGGGACTTAAACTGTTTTGTTCCAGTGCCATTTCTTTTAATTCATCAAATCGGATGTGAATAGTCTCGACTATCAATTTTGTTCTCTTCATTTTTCTCTAATCTTTATTTTGGACTTTGATATACAACGATCCGCCTCTTTGTAGGACTTGGATCTATTTATCCTCATACCTTGTTAGGGCCTTTTCGGATAGACTTCTCCATGATCTTTAGGGGAATATTTGCTTTTCGTCGTGTGTCTCGATCCTTCATATTGATTTTTGATAAATGATTCTTCACATCACTTGGGATCTTTAGCAACAAAAGGTAGCCCTCATGCCTTGTTAGGTCCTTTTCGGACTCGCCAATCTTCGCATCCCGCTTCAATAAGTTATGCCTTGGCTATGAACTGTAATTAATACCGAGCAACTTTTAAACGATCTTGTGCTAGAAGCTAAGTAACTTTTCAAATCGTACAACCTTATTTATTGCTATTTAATTTATTAACAAGTGATGAGAGAAAAAGCTTATTATCAACTCACATAAATTCACGAAAGAATACCAAACTTATAATTGACTCTATCATCTCTCGTTCTCCACAATTTTAAATCCTAAGGAATGATACTCGTGGATGCTTAGCCAATTAAATCAAAGTTTTGGGTTTTTAAGTCATCTATAGGATCTTGCATATTCTTAGACTCTTTCAAGTTTAGAATTCGCATTTTAAAGCTCCCTTGATAAACGACTTTCTAGGATCAATTATAGGAACTTGAAAAAAGTTCTTGTTCTTAACCCGTAAGAGTTAAGACTTTCGCGTTTTAAAGTTACCTATATAAAAGCCTAGCAAAACTTGACTTAAACACGTTAAGGATACTAGCTAGAGTAAACTTGGATAAGTAAACTCGGGTTGAGTCAAAAGATTCACACCTTTGAAAAATTTAAAACCACTTTATTTAAAAATTTATTCTAACAAGGAAAGTAAATAACGATAACAAAGGAAAATACTACTATACTAGGCCAAATTAGATTAAAAAATTTGAAAAATGTCGAAAAATCAAATTTTCCGGTTAAAATGAGGACAAATTAATAGAAAAGCCCACTTACTTCGATAGAAGTCCCCCTACACTTGATATAAACATTGTTAATGCAATAAAGACTAAAAACGTTATTTGCATTTTTCGGTCTCGCTTGGTTTTGATTACGACAATATGTAAAAACAAGCATTTACGAAAACAACGAAAAACGAATTCTTGAGTTCAAGTATTTTTCATTTTACCCATTTTCACTTAAGGTATTGATTGTAGAGTTTTTGTACACCTTTAGGAAAAGGATGCACAAAGTAGTGGTAAGCGTTAAGTGTCGGTTTAGGAAAACCGAGCACTAATGACCCTTAAGAAAGTTCAAGTTCGTTTCTCGAGGAGGTACGTATGTTGTGTAATGAATTGATTAATGGTGATTTTATTGAGAAGAAAAAGAAAAATAGAAATAAGAAAGAAATGACGGTTACGAAGACGGATCGAGCTAAGACGAAAAAGCGTTCACGTAAAACCGTAAAAAAACTACAAAATTAAAAATTTTAAAACCTAAAAATTAATTAAAAGCTAAAAAGTAGTCTAAAATAATATAAATAAGAATAAAAATCCAATAAAAATATTTTAAAACCTTTTATTAATTAAATATTCAATTTTAAATGCTAATTAAAGCCCTAAAATTAAATATAATTAATCAAAATGTCCAAAATATTATTTTATTGAATAAATAACTTACTTATATTATCTAAAGACTAAAAAGTATTTTTCCTAATTTTTAAAAACTATTTTTCTATTTTTAAATCACTAAAAACTATTTTAAAACTAAAATAATTATAAGAAATAATAAAATAATGCCAAAAATAATTTACCAATTTTAAAAATCCTATTTTATTCTAATGAACAGAAGAAAAATGAAAAAGTTTGAAAAATATAAAATTTACCACTAAAAGACAAAAACAATTTAATATAAAACCCTATTTAACTTAAATTAATTCTAAAAAATAATAAAAAGATGAACAGTAGAATATTTTTAAACCAAAAATCTTAAATTATTTTTCTGAATCTAACAAAATTTTTAAAATCTAAAAATATTAATTTTCTACATTAAATGCCAAAAAACAGAATAATAAAAAGTATTAAAAATAGCTAATAATTGTGAAAAATAGCAAATGAACAGTAATAAAAATTCTAGCTAAACAGAAAAAATCAGAAATAAAATTAGAAAAATAATAAAACAAGTTTGAAGTCCTAATTCCCAATTTAGGGCACTAAAGACAAAAAACCAAAAAAACTCAAAGTGACATGTTGACTGGATTTGTCTTGTAGCTTAGCAGTGGTAACTTTTGGGCAAGCAGGGGGAACTATGTTCCCACTGATAGTGTAAAAATTTGGTCAGGAGACCTTAGAGCTTAGGAAAGCCCTAATGCTTGGTTTTCTTTGGACCACAAGGCACCCCCACACCAATTGGGTTGTGGGGAGTCTGAGTAAACACAAAAAATAAGTAATCACTTAGCAAAATTTCACACAATAAGCACAAGAAGTTTCTGATGAAGCTTAAATGGGTATCTGATGAACAGTAACAAAATTACATGCACAAATCCGAATTTCAATGGCTCATAACTAGCACATAAGCTCACTAGATAACATATAAGCTATTCACAATCCTCAAATGTCCTATTATCTAACAATGATCAAAAGTTGAAGGCACAAAATTCACTTAACAGACAAGAAAATACACTTTCTGATTTTTGACCACTTAAACCAATTTTTATGCATGCAAATGTGTTCAATATCCTACCAAACTGAAACCTTAGTGCACATATCACATAACAAGCACCAAAGAAGTGTGTGAGACAGGTTTACAAGCAAGAATGATGTGAGAACACGGAATTTCGATAATTTTCTTTTAACTGTTATACGTGCTTATTCACACTTTCACCACATTCCCTATTTATTTTACAGTGATTACGTGTCATCCTCGGGTTTTAGTTAAATATAAAATTCTACAAATTTCGCTAATTTACGATATTATTTAGCAAAATGCCCGAACATCATGTTTGTAATTTCTACGAGGTTTTATTACATTTTATATGTCTTATTATTGACTTTTTGCCTCAAAAATAATGAAAAACGACATCTTGAGCAATTACGGACGCAATGGTGAACTTTTACGTTTTTGCGTTTTCCGGCTGTCGGACTGGGTTTTCGGGTCCGAACGTCGCAATAAAATTTATTTTTATGTGATTTCTAGTTATTCTTGACTCCTTGATCCAAATTAGTGAAATTCGGGCCAAACGAGGGTTTACGGGTAATTTTAAAGAAATTTCGTTTTAAAGATAAACGAGTCTCGGTTTTCGTCAGAAACGACACGTTATTTAAATCCGTAAAATTTCGAGAGTTAAAAACAAAAAAATCTTGGGCCTTTCCTTGGGTATTCGACTGGACTAGGCCTAAGGAAGCCTAAATTTGACTTGTTGACCCATGATTAGCCCCATATTTTGAAAATCTAACACACAGTACACTTTTTACCAAACAAAAAAAAGCTGCTCCCCCTTTCTCTCCTGAGGCCGACGAAACACAGAAACACACCCAAACCATTGATGTTTTTTTTAATTAAGGTAAATTAACACTAATTCCATGTTTAATCTTTGATTCTTATTAATACCCATGTGTTAATTACAACATGCATTTAGTTTTTGCATGAGGTAAAAAATCATCAAATCTTATGATTTGATGATGTTTTTGTAAAATTCCATGTTTGTTTTTGATGTTTCTATGCATAAAACCTTTATATGTTGGGAAATTTTTTGATTTGGGTATGCTTGGATGACCTAGGGCCACGAAATTATTAAGGATCAAGGAGGAGAAATCGTTATTTTGCGTGTTTGGATAAATCCCTACTTGTTGTGAAGGTATAGTCCCTCCTAGCATTTTAGTTTTGATATTGCTAGTATTTTGATTCTTCTTGTTCATGTATTTTGAACTCCTTGGGTGAACCCACTGAGATTTTTGATAATTAGGGCATGTTAGGACTTAGGACACTTGCGTGGCGATTTGGTATAGCTTAAGTGTTGCTTGATTAAGGTTAGGTAGCCGAATGGAGTCGTTTTCGTAGTATGGAAATTATCACAGAAACAAACAGGTTATGGAAAATTTTTTTTTAAAAATATGACTGTGTTTTTATTTGAAAATTTGATACCCACTGATGTGCTTTACATGTGGTGAGTTTGTTGGGAGCGGGAAGTGTCCGGATGAGCCCGGAGCGGTCGTTTTACTAAACTAGGTCAAATCTGAGTGGTAGGCTTAAAACGTGGGTAATTTGTCTTGGGTAAAAAGAGGGAATATAGGATTTTATAACTTTTTACAGTAGTTAAAATCATAAGACAACTTCTCTTTTTGGTTTGGTGTCAAAATATTTTACCATTTAGGATTTATGCCCAAATTACCGTAGGCTTCCAGAGTCGATTTCAACTTCCTGTTTTGATAGCCTGTCACTAAAAATGGATTTCCCGTTGATTGGTAATAGCTCCAGGTTTGTTCTTGCCCAACTTAGAAAGGTAAGAGACTTTCCTACTCATGTCAAGAAACCCCACTTTCTGTTCTATTATAGATTTTTAGTTATGACCAAATCTTCACAGCCTTTTTCAGAAAACTGAATGCAGTCCTTTGTTTTGGTTTTACAAACCGAGTCTAAAACGTGTTCAAAACCCGCATATAAATGCTTGGACCATCATATAAGGTTAATATTATGTTATTACAGTAGGTTCAAGGTGTTTGGGTCAAATTTCATCTTAAGCTTAGGTCTCGCCATCGCACGTAAGTTACTTAGTCACACTATGTCCCGTCACTTCTAAAATGTTATTTCTACATTGAACGCATTCTTATTACGCGTCACCATTGCATAGGTCCGTGAAGACTCCTTTTTGCTCAGCTCCTTTACCTTGTGATTACTTGCTAAAGGTGAGTTCATAGCCCCTTTTTTTTATATACTTGTTACAAATTACGGGGTGAGAATAACATGCGTGGAATACAATCATTTAAAACTTTTAGTATGCTATTCAACAACGGAATGCTTTCCCCAGATTATACATTTACTTATTGCATTAGTACCTTAGTCAAAAATCCCCTACATCATGAACCGTTAATTCACATTTTGCAAGCGCGAATGTTGTGGATGGATCCATCGGGATTAACAATCCCCGTCCCGATTACCTTGACGCACTTACATTTAATTACCTAAGTATTTTGACTAGATACTTACTAGGGGTAAGACATTTATGTTAAAGCTTCGGTGTCGTGAGCTATTGAAATAAATAAATATAAATGATTTTGTACGACGGTACTAAATCATATCATGTTTCTATTTTATAAAACTAATGTTTGTATTTCACATTACCACTTATTAAACCTATGAGTTTCACTCAACTTTATGTTGACATATTTACATGTTATTTCTCAGGTAATGCTAATGCTTAATTTTGCTAAGGAGGGGAGCCCGCAGGATCCGGCAGTTGGACGATTCCATGTCATTATTGGTTGAAACTTTTGGGAAAACTACTTATGCCATGTTAATCATGCCAAATAAATGTACTTTTATGCACTAAGACTATTATGAGTATGTTGGTAAAATTATGTGACTTTTGTTGATGTCATATCATGCAAAATCTGGGACCATATTTATAAAACTTTATTCCGCAGCTTTTGAAGAAATTCGTGAAGTGTGTCATTTTATTTTCTCTGTCTTTTATTTACCTTATTTCCATGTATGATGTTACCATGATGTGGGACCCACAGTGCTTACCTGTCCCGTTACCAGAATTTTGGGGTCTTACAGATTGGTACCAGAGCCATGGTCATAGTGAATTGAGTCGTTTTAAACTTAGTCTATGACCCATATTTTTCAAGAAAATCCTATGTGTCTTAGTGCCAAACATGGAATCTGCCAAGATGTTCGGTATCCGCGCGAGTAACTCTCTAATCCTTACTATTGCTTGAGTTATACCTATATTGAGACTTGTATAATTTACTACAATATTCATTACTTTATTCTTGTATTCTTCTGATTTTTCTGTACCGACTATTTCTAACGACTTGCTTTTATCGTTTGCGCGAGTTTTCGCAATAACTCTAGTTGAGATATTCTAAGTGTTTTAGTCGAGGAGATCTTTGTAAATCTCGCTTTGCTACTCATTTATGTCACCGTTTTACGTGACATTTGAACATTGTTCTAAATTTCATGTTTCACCGATTATTCTTCTTTCGAATTCGAATTATAATATTCGCTTACATTTCGGAAACGTCATGCTGATTTTTAGCTAAACGTCTAGTTCGTGACGATTGATTGGATTACGGCTTTACGCATATAGATTTCTAATATTATTCCTCGTTTAAAATATCATATACTTGGGAGCGCGACTTATTGATATTTCGCCTTTTCTTTGGTATCTATTATGAGTTTGGAAGAGATGGCACGCCTATGAAGTTTTTACTTCGTATATTGAAAATTAAGTCAAGAACGTTGTCCGTTTCTTTTGTTTATAGTCTTGTTGACTAGTATTCTTTAAACGCCCTTCAGCCGCTACTTTCCTTCATTCTTACGAAATGTGTATTTTTTCGTCGTTTTGGAATCCATAAGCCATGTGTGTATTCGAAGTGGTAAATGAAATTTTTTGGTGAAACAAGTTAGACAATAAGGAATTGGCGACAACTGAAAAGCTAAAAAAAATATCATGATCCAAACGCTCCCTTATAAAATTTAACACGCTACAGAATTCTTTAGCACGCATAGCGAAGTTCAAAACTTTTATAAATTTCATTTTTTTAGCCGAATAAAATGATAAAGCTTGTTTAGACGATCGTTTTGATATAAAATTCGACTTCTAATTCTTTATAACAAATATTTTGTGGCAATTGGAAATTTGGGAAAAATAATATAAATAAAGTTTGCTGATGTACACGCATTTCGAGGTCCAAAATCAGGTCAAATTTTATTTTCAGTTTTACAGAATAAAAGAGATTATCTTTACGCTCGTTTTGGTTATTCGCACACCCTTTAACTCATCCGCATTAAGAAGTTACGGCCGAAATACGGTTGAAAACCCATTCTGGACTAGCAGGTATGCTTGGTGTTTTGCTACAGGTTAGGACCTATTTAACCCTTATGTTTTGTCTTGGGTAGTTAGTATACATTATAAGCTAAGCTTGGCCGCTAAGCTTGCGTTAATTGCCATCACCAATTGAATTTTATGACTAAAACGGTGATCCTTAATTTTATAACCAATTTTCTAAAGTTTTAACTTTTCTCTAAGATGGATTTATTTTTTCATTTGGAAAACTGAGATAAATTCATATATCTAGGAATGTCGGGTATGAAAACACCTTTCCGACGGTATAAGGTTCATTGTCTATCTCTTCATAACGAAGAAATACCGGGCATTTTAGTAACTAGTCTAATAGGGTACAACCAACTTAAACTAGCGTTTGGTTTAACGTGCTTGGTATGGTTAATGAGTGATTAGACAATATTTCTCACTTGAAACATTTGAGAAGCATATAATTATGACTTTTGATGCAAAGTTTTAGTGCCCGTTAGCTACCTTTAAGTTTTTGACACATAAGTGGGTATTGTTGACTAAATTGAAAAGTTGCAAAATTTTGATTATATAGCTGCTGTCATAGGTATAAGTGTTCGTAAAAGTGTTTTCAGCCTTCGGATAAAACTACAAAGTTGTCCGAAATGATATTTTTAGTCACCATCGCGGGAACGGAAGCTTTAAAGTGGGCATTTGACCCTCAAAAACGTAAAATACAGACTGTAAAGTTTGACTTTTTCGCGCAGAATGCGTTTTGGTTTTTATTTTTAAAAAGGTATCTAGACTTCAAAAATTTTCTTAAAATTCACCAGATATTAACTACATGATGTTTAAGACTTCTCTGAATTTTTGTAGAATTTATCCAAGAGTCTAAATATGATTTTTAAGCCTCGCGAAAAGGAGTTTTCTGCACTTTTTCATTAAGCGAGTGAATGACTAGTTCATTACCCAAACGTCCCTTAAGCAAGCCTAAACCTGGAATGGATTTGGGTTGATAAATACTGATTCTTAGGATGTTTAACATCATAAATGAAGTGAAATTTAGGTCTAGTGATTAGTAATTCGCCTCAAGTCGAAAAAGCCAAAGGTTGACTATTTTCTCTACAGTTAATCAAAACTTATAAAAATGAGTTCTAAGCTATATAGCTTGATGAAACAAGTTTGCATGACCATATTTTGTTGTATTCCAGTAACTTACATATATTTTTACAACTTTTCATTATTGGGTCATACTCGGGTCATACTTTGATTTTTGTTAACTTTTTACGTATTAGGTCGCGGACAATCCTTAAAGTATTACTATTGCCCTTCTTCAGTCGGATCTCTATCTGCACGCGTATGGATTCATTTATTTTATACATGACTCATATATTATTTCATTTTACCTTTCTTTTCTTCTATCGCACCATTGATTTGGGTCAAGGTTTGAAGTTCTTGCTCTCACATCGTTCGTTATCCTCTTGACACGTGTTTCATGGCGATTCTGACTAAACATTTTGAAACTTATCAACTTGTAACCATCATTAATTTCCTTGAACTACTCTTTATTACCCTCATGTAACCCACTCGTTATTTTAGAAGTTGCTCTATAAACCCAAACTGGTATTGTTTGCGAATCATTTTATAAAATGTCCCACTTGGGCCTTATTAAATACTTGAATGTTATCTTATAAACTTAATGAATATTAATTTTACTATGTATTTTCACAAATTATTCAAACAATTGGTCTCGCAAATAATTCTTGTAACAATAAATTGTTGATTTAAACATCTAGCCAATTAGTTACTGGCAAAAAGTTTCATAACTTATTTTGATTCCATATACGTATTTTAAATCATATGATATGTAATACCGGTTTGACGAAGCTGAGCATCGCATTGCTAGTCCTAAATTATGCATGGCCTGATCACCTATGCGTAATTTAGAAGGAGCCATGCGAGGCCAAATAGTAGTCACCTAAAATATCTTGTCAAAGAACTTTTTACTTATGTTCTTTAAAAAGTTATATAAAATATAGTTTTGAAAACTTTTACATCTTATGCGAGTAGCACTAGTTAGCGACATACACATATGATCCCTTATCTTTTCTTGAACAAAGTACATGCCTCAAGCACATATATCCTTATTCAACGATCTTTGTTTTGCTGGTTACCTCATCTTTCTTCGTGACATAGTTCTCGTTACAATTTGTCTAATTTCTTACCGTTGATACCAGACTTAAAAGTTTCAACGTTGTTATGCTTCTACATCGATCGACCTCCTCTATCTATTTTGGTAGATCTTCAAAACATCTCCGGACGCTAATAGTGATTCATGACTGGAAGTGAACGATATATTCGTGTATTTGCCATGATGTGAGTTAGACTCTATTGTCTAGAAATTCATTTGTGTAAACCATATGATGACTTCGCCCTCTCATTGCTAATGTTGTTCATTTTACTGGAATTACTCTCAAGTGACTTTTTAAGAATTTTCATTGGTTTGAAAACTTGTTGTGTGGCTTTTCTCTTTCGATCGTGTGTCGCCATTGAGAATAAAAAAAACCCGTTGTTGGTGACGCCAACCACACACGTGAATTAATCATTGTTAAATCCTTAATTTCTTATTTTTTCTTATCATCGATGCATCTATCCTAACATGATCATTAAGAAATAGATACGAATTACGTTTTATCCCCTCGTACTATCACTCGTATACTAATTGTTGATTGTTATTCGATTCATACTCATTTGCTATCTTGTCATATTTTGAAAACTCGGATACGTCACATGTTACTATTTGAGACATTAAACACCTATATGGATTTCTATACATTATTCTAAATTTTAAGAACGTTTTACACACTTTATCAAGTGTTTAAATTACCAAAATACCCGTTTCAAGTTAAATATAAGATCTATACATCCTCTTTGGTAGAATTATAACTAGTGTTTAAAAGGATGTCAAACTGCATCTTTTTAAAGTATTTGATTGTATCATACTTTACTTTAAACCTAATGAAATTATCAATTTAATTTATAATTTCTAACAGTGATAAATAAAAATGGATATTTGATTTTTTTCTAATGGTAACGATAAACCTGAGTTTTTAACAATAATTTCATACAGTTATCCCAAAAGCTCTTAAGCTGATTGAAATAATTATTTGAACTAAGTTACTTTTACTTCGAAATCCTGATCAAGAAAAGATATAGCAACTGGTTACTCACTAAATATATATAGTTTGATTTCAAATCACTAAACAGTGTAAAGTTTTCTTATAATCAAGAAAATACTTAAGCCAAATCGAAAGTAATACCAAATCCTAGACAAATAGTTGTGACAACTTGTAATCCATATGTCTATATGTAATTCATATTTCCCCTTTATTTTTCTATAAGTAAATTGTCATGCTTTACAGTTGCGTGATTTGTGATTCCTTGTTTATTAACCATCTTGGCTCATTTTAGAGTGCCTTGTCCGTTTAAACAATTTTTGTGTTCATGTTATCTTTTGATATTTATCCGTACTGAAAGGTCATTATTTTAATCCAAGTTTGAAATTATCGAACGTATTGGCCCTGTGGCTTATCGTTTGAGCTTACCACAAGAATTAAGTTGCATTCATAACGTGTTTCACGTTTCCAACCTTAAGAAATGTTTGGCCGAGTTAGACGTTCAAATCCCGTTAGAAGAGATTAAAGTCGACGACAAAATGTATTTCATTGAAGAGCCGATCGAAATTGTGGACCGACAAGTCAAGAAACTTAGGCGTAGTTGGTTTCCAATCGTTAAAGTCCGTTGGGACTCGCGACGTGGCGCTGAATTCACTTGGGAAAGCGAAGAGCAATTCAAAGTCTAGTATCCTCATCTCTTTCCGTCAGCTACCGCCTCCAGTTAAACTCTGAGAGACCAGAGTTCCTTTAGGGGGGAAGACTGTGAGAACACGGAATTTCGATAATTTTCTTTTAACTGTTATACGTGCTTATTCACACTTTCACCACATTCCCTATTTATTTTACAGTGATTACGTGTCATCCTAGGGTTTTAGTTAAATATAAAATTCTACAAATTTCGCTAATTTACGATATTATTTAGCAAAATGCCCGAACATCATGTTTGTAATTTCTACGAGGTTTTATTACATTTTATATGTCTTATTATTGACTTTTTGCCTCAAAAATAATGAAAAACGACATCTTGAGCAATTACGGACGCAATGGTGAACTTTTACGTTTTTGCGTTTTCCGGCTGTCGGACTGGGTTTTCGGGTCCGAACGTCGCAATAAAATTTATTTTTATGTGATTTCTAGTTATTCTTGACTCCTTGATCCAACTTAGTGAAATTCGGGCCAAACGAGGGTTTACGGGTAATTTTAAAGAAATTTCGTTTTAAAGATAAACGAGTCTCGGTTTTCGTCAGAAACGACACGTTATTTAAATCCGTAAAATTTCGAGAGTTAAAAACAAAAAAATCTTGGGCCTTTCCTTGGGTATTCGGCTGGACTAGGCCTAAGGACGCCTAAATTTGACTTGTTGACCCATGATTAGCCCCATATTTTGAAAATCTAACACACAGTACACTTTTTACCAAACAAAAAAAGCTGCTCCCCCTTTCTCTCCTGAGGCCGACGAAACACAGAAACACACCCAAACCATTGATGTTTTTTTTAATTAAGGTAAATTAACACTAATTCCATGTTTAATCTTTGATTCTTATTAATACCCATGTGTTAATTACAACATGCATTTAGTTTTTGCATGAGGTCAAAAATCATCAAATCTTATGATTTGATGATGTTTTTGTAAAATTCCATGTTTGTTTTTGATGTTTCTATGCATAAAACCTTTATATGTTGGGAAATTTTTTGATTTGGGTATGCTTGGATGACCTAGGGCCACGAAATTATTAAGGATCAAGGAGGAGAAATCGTTATTTTGCGTGTTTGGATAAATCCCTACTTGTTGTGAAGGTATAGTCCCTCCTAGCATTTTAGTTTTGATATTGCTAGTATTTTGATTCTTCTTGTTCATGTATTTTGAACTCCTTGGGTTAACCCACTGAGATTTTTGATAATTAGGGCATGTTAGGACTTAGGACACTTGCGTGGCGATTTGGTATAGCTTAAGTGTTGCTTGATTAAGGTTAGGTAGCCGAATGGAGTCGTTTTCGTAGTATGGAAATTATCACAGAAACAAACAGCTTATGGAAAAAAAAATTTAAAAAATATGACTGTGTTTTTATTTGAAAATTTGATACCTACTGATGTGTTTTACATGTGGTGAGTTGGTTGGGAGCGGGAAGTATCCGGATGAGCCCGGAGCGGTCGTTTTACTAAACTAGGTCAAATCTGAGTGGTAGGCTTAAAACGTGGGTAATTTGTCTTGGGTAAAAAGAGGGAATATAGGATTTTATAACTTTTTACAATAGTTAAAATCATAAGACAACTTCTCTTTTTGGTTTGGTGTCAAAATATTTTACCATTTAGGATTTATGCCCAAATTACCGTAGGCTTCCAGAGTCGATTTCAACTTCCTGTTTTGATAGCCTGTCACTAAAAATGGATTTCCCGTTGATTGGTAATAGCTCCAGGTTTGTTCTTGCCCAACTTAGAAAGGTAAGAGACTTTCCTACTCATGTCAAGAAACCCCACTTTCTGTTCTATTATAGATTTTTAGTTATGACCAAATCTTCACAGCCTTTTTCAGAAAACTGAATGCAGTCCCTTGTTTTGGTTTTACAAACCGAGTCTAAAACGTGTTCGAAACCCGCATATAAATGCTTGGACCATCATATAAGGTTAATATTATGTTATTACAGTAGGTTCAAGGTGTTTGGGTCAAATTTCATCTTAAGCTTAGGTCTCTCCATCGCACGCAAGTTACTTAGTCACACTATGTCCCGTCACTTCTAAAATGTTATTTCTACATTGAACGCATTCTTATTACGCGTCACCATTGCATAGGTCCGTGAAGACTCCTTTTTGCTCAGCTCCTTTACCTTGTGATTACTTGCTAAAGGTGAGTTCATAGCCCCTTTTTTTATATACTTGTTACAAATTACGGGGTGAGAATAACATGCGTGGAATACAATCATTTAAAACTTTTAGTATGCTATTCAACAACGGAATGCTTTCCCCAGATTATACATTTACTTATTGCATTAGTACCTTAGTCAAAAATCCCCTACATCATGAACCGTTAATTCACATTTTGCAAGCGCGAATGTTGTGGATGGATCCATCGGGATTAACAATCCCCGTCCCGATTACCTTGACGCACTTACATTTAATTACCTAAGTATTTTGACTAGATACTTACTAGGGGTAAGACATTTATGTTAAAGCTTCGGTGTCGTGAGCTATTGCAATAAATAAATATAAATGATTTTGTACGACGGTACTAAATCATATCATGTTTCTATTTTATAAAACTAATGTTTGTATTTCACATTACCACTTATTAAACCTATGAATTTCACTCAACTTTATGTTGACATATTTACATGTTATTTCTCAGGTAATGCTAATGCTTAATTTTGCTAAGGATGGGAGCCCGCAGGATCCGGCAGTTGGACGATTCCATGTCATTATTGGTTGAAACTTTTGGGAAAACTACTTATGCCATGTTAATCATGCCAAATAAATGTACTTTTATGCACTAAGACTATTATGAGTATGTTGGTAAAATTATGTGACTTTTGTTGATGTCATATCATGCAAAATCTGGGACCATATTTATAAAACTTTATTCCGCAGCTTTTGAAGAAATTCGTGAAGTGTGTCATTTTATTTTCTCTGTCTTTTATTTACCTTATTGCCATGTATGATGTTACCATGATGTGGGGCCCACAGTGCTTACCTGTCCCGTTACCAGATTTTTGGGGTCTTACAAATGAAGTCTTCTAACCCAATATAAACCCTAATCCAAACACCCCTTAATTTTCGGAAAATGAAAATTATCAAACCAAATCTTTTCAAAACCAAACCAAACTGATTCTAAATGCTACTAACATGCATATTAGGCACTAATATAGCAATATCAAACCAAATAAACAGTACTTAAACACTTTGCACAAAATTCATACCAAATCACAAATAACTAAAAAACTGAACAAGGGACAAGATTTTTACCAAGAGGGACCTACATCCAGGCCCCTTAGTGACTGCTATGTCACCTCCAATCAGGTCCGGACCTGAGCTGATCCTTGAACTAAACAAGCACTTCAATCCTGCTAAGAACAAATGAACAAGCACAAATTGCAAACTTTCTGATTTCTGAAACTTTTAAAACCTTTTCACAAAATGTGAACCTATAAAACTTGAAACTTGGATACGTTTTAAAACAAGATCAAATTCAGAAATCCAAATATCCAAGTCCACTTTCACTTCCTTGAAAGCTTGGATTTCTGAAATTTAAACCAACTAAAAAACTTTTTGAAACCTCAAACACACAAAGTGTTTACAAAATGTTTATGGAACTCAGTATTCTAGCCAAAACAAACACCAACTTTTAATAACTTATAAAAGGAATTACATTTACCAAATACCAAACTCTATATTCATTAAAAAGGGATTACAAGAATTTTGCTAGAAAAACTGGAACAAAGGGGATACCACACATTGGTCCTCCTTATATACTGCCTAAGAGATCTTTCTAGATAATAAATAAAATAATACAAAGCTTAAAACCCTAGCTAAGGGATTTCCTGAAATGCCCCTTGATTTTGACTTGGAATCTTGGTCAAATTGATCATGTGATGTTGCCAGCTGCTTTTGTTGATCTTGGACGTTTATTTGGAGTGGGGGACAAGTAGTTGCATCTTAACCATTCATCTTGTCGTCTTTGGGGTTTGGGAATGAAAGTGACGCAGCAGGGGAGGTCCCTACTACTCACATGGGTAAAGTGGTGAAGGTTTTTGGGGTTGGGAAATGATTAGGGTGAGATTAATTATGGTTCTGGAGAGTTTAAGGGTAAAACCCTTTGATTTGGTGAAATGGGAGATTAGGGTTTATGTGTTCTTGAGCTGGGGATTAAGGGGTGTTTAAGAGTGATGATGTGAAAGTACCCGTTTACCTCCAAAACTTAGGTTTAAAAAACAGATTATTAATTAATCTGTTATTTAAATGGTGAGTGGATGGTGACGTGTGTGGGATGATGAGGTGGTGATTGGTGATTGGTGGGTGGGGTGAGGTGGAAACTTGATTGGCTGAGATTGGTTTAGACGTTTGGCAGAATAGGTCCCCCAAAGTTCTTCTTTTCTTCACTTTGTAAATAACAGCAACAACTCTTTTCCCTTTTGTATTCAAGTTTGCCAATTTGTCATTTTTGGTACAACTAATTTTCAAACTTTAGAACAAGGACTTCAAATGTAAATTCTTCAATCTTCAAGGGCTGTTCTTGTAACATCTTGATAATTTAGGGACCCAAATGCAATAAATGAGATTTGCAAGGGTATAAATTGCCAAGTCTTCAAAAATGAGGGACTAATGTTGACAATCTTCAATTCTTCAAGGTCCATTTTGGAAATTCCAGATTCGGGCCCGGTTCATTGTGCGTCTTCGTTTCCCGTGTTCGTTTATGAATGATTCTTGTGATATTTTTGTCATTTCCTCAATATCCGTACCTAAAATACACAAGCAACAAACACGGGCATATATTTGGCAGTTTTAATGATATTTAATGCAATTTAAGCCCGATTTGGACGATGAGACTATGTATAAAAGCAGTCTTATCACTCCCCCATACTAAACCATTGTCGTGCCCTCACGCAATGCTAGAATAAAGTATCGTAGCACCTCCAAAATTCATTTTTATTCACTTTATTGAGATGTTAAACTAGCTACATTACTACTATTACTACTACTTGCGTTTTAGACATAATGTATGATTTTCATCGCAAAATGGGACGTTTAGGTTCATAGAATAAGAACACGTGAATGCTTCGTTAAAAATAATTTCATCGTCCTCGATTTTCACCTTAATTCCATGCCAAGCGTGCAACGAGATCATTGTCATTATAAGTTAGTAATGCTGACACTACTCATATGCCCTAATCACGTACTTATTCTCCCATTATTCCTAAGTTGTATCTCTCATATTTTATTTTGTCTTGAATGTTTCACGAGGATACATTGTTGACTTATGCGATAATAGAGATTTAGGTCTAATAATAGAGTCCTAACGGTGTAACTAAGACCATCAAATCAATAACCCCTCCCAATAGACAACGATGTTAAAAAATTAAGTTGACAAGAAGAATTGATAAACACGGTTTTATAACGGTTTTGAACATGAGACTTATTACCAAGACTTTTATACGCCCCCTAACGGAAGGGCCTTATTATCTTTGGTTTACCTCCATCTTTTATTCAACTTCGCCATGAAGCTTTTATTATGACTTCGGTCTTGCCTTGCCTTTTATTGTCCGCCTCATCGGTGGTTTTATTAGCCAAAGACGTATATCCTCACACTAAGGCGAATTTTGGATCTTTAAACTTCGAAGATTAAGGCTTGATTCACTTTCAATTTTGCATAGATTTTTCGGCCTTGTGGGGCTTCAAATTGTTTGCTTGATTTAGGTGAGCACTTGAAATCTTATTATTAGGTGAAGCTTTCGATTATTAGGGTGCCAATACTTCAAAACCGTGACGCTGGTGATACCTTAATGTCTTCCCAATTTAATTACACGGAAGCTACTAGAAAAGACTAGAAACCCAACAGTCCTAACTAAACCGCTAAGTCAATATTTATTAAGCAAAAAATATTTACATGCGAAGGGAGAATAAGCAAACAACGAGAACCCATGAGTTTTTGAAAGAATACGAGTACTCTACGTTTAGCGTAGTAACTTATTATTAACTCTATCATTTCTCGTCCTCATTTAAGAGACTTAGCCTAACGTAAAGTTAAGGAATCAAAGCTAAGTGCTCAATACGCACGGTCGAGTCAAAAATTACTCTTATTCTCGCCATCGGAAAATCTACATTCGTGTCTTCAAACACTTATAAAATATGAGAAAAATTTTAAAATTTGGCCATTTTTGCCTTATTTTGCAACAAAACGATAAACAAAAAGATAAACTTTGGAAAGCGTGAAGGTTTGGCAAGGCAAGTATCTATTCACCCCCCATACTAAAGTTAAACATTGTCCTCAATGTTTCGAGTCTAGGGGTGCAAACACCCCCATACTAGAGACGTAGTCGAATGCCTAATCTAGCATGGAAAGGGTGTAACCAATAAATTAATAGCCGTTTATGAAGTGTGCTAAAAACCTAAGGTTAGATCATATAAGGATATATCATTTGGATATCGAGAAAGTCTTCAAAGCAAACGATCGTGTGCTCCCATAAAACGAACACGAGAGGCTCCAATCGTGAAGATCATGATCTAAGAAAACCACAATGCACAAAAAACCACGGAACAAAGGTTGGAAGGGCACAAATCCCCTCACATTAACTAATTAGAAAGCAATAATATGTACATGGATAAGCATGGGTCTCCCCCACGAGGCACCTTGTTTTTGATAACCGAGTCAAAAGCTCGACTCGGATCCCCATAAATGTGATCATTTAGGGATAATCATGGTATGGTCAATTTTTAGTGGGGCTTACATGATAAACAAGGCCCAAAAACAACCGGTAATAAGGACTAAGTCCTTTGATGGTGCAAAATACCGGGATCGAAGATGGCGTTCTCGTTTTCATTGGAAAAACAAATAAACGCCACTTCATCGTGTGCCAACATAAACTCAAAGAGTTTCAAGAAAATAGGAGAGAAGAAATAGAAGGGTGGGACAATGGGTAAGTCATGAAAACATTGAGCTACTCGAGGTAGACTCGCACCAATCAAATAGAAAGATTTTCCATTTATTGC
Organism: Glebionis coronaria; assembly: GCA_025667525.1. Classification (NCBI taxonomy): domain Eukaryota; kingdom Viridiplantae; phylum Streptophyta; class Magnoliopsida; order Asterales; family Asteraceae; genus Glebionis; species Glebionis coronaria. Next base: position 103,976,757 of record CM046879.1, read on the forward strand.
ATCGGTGGAAGACCGAGATTTCCCTATATAAGGCATTCCGGGATCAAATATCTCGTCCTCGGTGGAGAAAGGGGAGGGAACATAAGGGTCTTCCCCCACACTAAGTCCACACAAAGCATCGTCAAAAGGAGAAGACGAGCTTGTAGTACTCAAAACACGTGGTGATGACGGAGTTAGAATTGTAGAAAAATCTTTTAAATTCAATTCAAAATCTTTTCCTTTTTCATCTTTTAAACTCTCCTTATGAAAACCCGATTTAATTATGTCAAAAATATTTGGTGTTTCTAAAGCAATGTTAGTCACACTAAAAATTCTCACATTTGAAAACCGTTTTAGCAAAGGTGGTGGTAAGTTTTCAAAACGTTTGTCAACAAAGAAAACTCCCCCATCGGGATCAACACATTCATCATCCGAAGAATCATTCACAATTGGAATCGTAGGCTTAACACTCTTAACCTCCACCGGCGGAGGGGACGGAACTTCATTTTTCTCAACAATTTCTAAAACTCTTTTTGAAATCTTTTTGCAAATGTTTTTAATGGGATTGACATTGTACAAAGACGTGATAGAATACACATGAGAAAGAGTGGAGTTTTGAGTTGCATTAATGACGAGTTCTTCCTCATTGAAACGAAGAGTGATTTTCCTTGCATGCACATCGATAAGTGCTCTCGAGGTATCCAAAAAAGATCGACCTAAAATCAAAGGAACTTTAGGATCGATGCGAATATCAACAACAATAAAGTCTACAGGATAGTAGAACTTTCCAACTTTCGCAAAGACGTCCTCGGCTACTCCACAAGCTAGAATCGTAGAATGATCGACCATCTCGATTGACATTCTTGAAGGAGTGAGATTGGGAAGATTGAGCGATTTAAAAATCTCAAGAGGCATCAAATTAATACTAGCACCAAGATCGGCCAAGGCGTAGCATTCTTCCATGTCTTGTATAGCACATGGTATTAAAAACTTGCCGGGATCACCGACTTTTTGAGGTATGCGGCTTAGAAAAACCGATGAAAAACTAGACGATTTTTGCAATTTCTCTTTGTTATTCAACATACTTTTGAAGTTCGCGGCAAATCGAGGCATCATGACTAAGGCGTCGGCAAAACTTATATTAAAATGCAAGTCACGAAACATTTTCATAAAAAGTTCAAATTGATAATTATTTCGTTCTTGTGCCTTTTCCTTGTATCCTCTTGAAGGGTAAGGTAAGGGTGGTGTGGGTTGGGGCATAGGCATAGGCCTTGGAATCTCGGGTTCCATGATTGGTATTGGTTCAACCGTAGGTGTGGTTTGAGCGGTACTTCGTGGGCTTGTAATTTGCTCCTTTTCGACCACCACCTCGGGTTATTTCTCTTTTTCCTTCTCCATAGAAGTACTTGGACGAGAAATGGGTTCTTTGAAAGTTTTACCACTACGAGTAGTAACAACCTTCAATTCTCCTTTCGGGTTCACGATGGTATCACTAGGAAGACCACCCGAAGAAGAGGGCTTACACATGATAGCTTCAAACATTTTTCCCATTCGGTCTTCAAACTTAGATTGCCTAGCATCCGCTTTTAACAATTCTTGCTTAATCTCATGTTGACCTTGCTCCATTTTTTGTTGATTTTGTTGGAGTCGTTGAACATTTTCTTCCATTTTATTAGCATGAGTTTTAAGTTCATTAGCAAGTTCGTTTTTAAGCTCGTTTTTCAACTCGGATCTTAAGCTAACCATCTCACGTTGCATATTGTCAAACTTAGCATCATTAGCCTTAGCATAATTCAAAAACTCTCCTTGAAGATTTTTGGTGTGATCATTTTGAAAACCTTGAGTAGAAGTTTGAAAATCACGATTTTGGTTTTGGTTTGAAATTTGCCCATTTCCACTTTGATAATTACCCTTGTTGTAATTCCTTTGATTTCCTTGATAATTACCACCTTGGTTGTTGTTTCGATAGTTATTAGCATTTTGATTTGGTGGAGCTTGATTTTGGCGGGAACCTTGACCGATTTGGTTATAAGTTCCCGTGGCTACATAAGCACTCGAAGTGTTACCATCCGCGGTAATGCACTCGGAAAGATCATGAGCTCCCCCACACGACAAACAACTCTTAGAAACCGCTTTAACCGAAGCGGAATTTGAAGCTTCTTGATTTTTCCAATGGTTCATAAGGTTAGCAAATCTATCAAAAACCGATTTTCTTCATTTGCCTCATCATGTAAAGCATTAATGCTACGAGACGATGACGAGCCCAATTTGGCAACACTCGGTGTGTTACGAGGGATATAAACCTTAGACCTATTCTCAATTATGACCAAAGCTTCTTCAACCGTTTTACACAAAAAATTACCACCCGCGACGGCATTTAAATAATCTCTTTCATGATCATTAAGTCCATTGTAAAACGTGTCAATTTGGTTCAAGTCAGAAAAACCGTGATGAGGACATTCATGTAACATCTCCTTAAACCTATTCCAAGCCGTTGAAAAACTTTCATTTGATTCTTGTGAAAATTTAGAAATCTCGTTTTTCAAATGCTTAGTCTTAGAGGGCGGAAAAAATTGGTTCACAAATTTCGAAACGAGATCCTTCCACGTCAATATAGAATTGGGTGGCTCTTTCTCTAACCAAATTTTAGCGGGCCCCGCTAAGGAATACGGAAAAAGCATCATCTTAATCGAGTCATTCGAGACATCCTTAAATTTGCAAGTGGCGGTAAGACGATTGAATTGGCGGATATGGTTGTGCGGATTGTCCTTCTCATCACCACGGAATTTGTTGTTTTGGATCATCGACAACAAACCCGTTTTCACCTCAAAATTCTCCGCAAGGATAGCGGGAATCACAATAGCTTCTCCATAACCCTCGGTGGGTGCTTGAAGTAACTCCATCATAGTTTGATTCGCCATGGTTGGTGCTTCTCGTACAATGGGTTCGTCAATAGGAGACTCCTCACTAGAATGAGTTGGAGTGGGAGTTTTGTTCTTTCGTCTACGTGCACGTTTTGCTTGATTACGAGTTAGCATAAACGTCACGTAAAACGAGGAGACGAGCAAAGAAGATTCTTTTTGGTGTTTTGTATTTTTCAATTTTTTGTGGTTTTTGATGGTATTAACGTTTTTGGAAATTGGTGAAATGTATTAAGTAGACACAAATCTACAAATCTCCTCCTTAATCAAATCTCTCGATTAAAGAAGCCTCAAGGAATGAAAACGATCACGTGGAGTGAACGCCTTCGATGACTTTAGAACGATGGTGGAACACCAAATCGTTCAAGAGGGTTTAATCAATAGAAACCAAGAAAATATATATGATATGTAATAATACTTTGGGCGGCAAAACCCTCGATTAGCTCTCAAAATCAAATACTCACAAGCAAGCGGAGGAAACGAGGCGGCGCGAAGCACTTAAGAGCCTTTTTCCTTTAGGTCGTGAAATACAACCGCCTTATACCCACCTTATAGTTTGTATTTTTCAAAATCGAGCTTCACGAAAGTATTTATCTATTTTTGCCTTTTTCTTTGGTTTGAGATTCGAATACAATGATTGGGTAATGACCTACCAAGTCAAGGTTGTGATTTCTCACGTATTTGGAGTACTTGTGAATTTATTGTTCTACGTATACAATATATTAATAGTATTCACACAAAAACCGAAAAACGATAATACGTATCAGTAGAGTGCTACTAATACAAATACTAATTATGGCTATATAAAAAAAACAACAATTGTCAATCAAAACACAACACGCCTCCCTGGTAGCGGCGCCAAAAATGATTGTAGAGTTTTTGTCCACCTTTAGGAAAAGGATGCACAAAGTAGTGGTAAGCGTTAAGTGTCGGTTTAGGAAAACCGAGCACTAATGACCCTTAAGAAAGTTCAAGTTCTTTTCTCGAGGAGGCACGTGTGTTGTGTAATGAATTGATTAATGGTGATTTTATTGAGAAGAAAAAGAAAAATAGAAATAAGAAAGAAATGACGGTTACGAAGACGGATCGAGCTAAGACGAAAAAGCGTTCACGTAAAACCGTAAAAAAACTACAAAATTAAAAATTTTAAAACCTAAAAATTAATTAAACGCTAAAAAGTAGTCTAAAATAATATAAATAAGAATAAAAATCCAATAAAAATATTTTAAAACCTTTTATTAATTAAATATTCAATTTTAAATGCTAATTAAAGCCCTAAAATTAAATATAATTAATCAAAATGTCCAAAATATTATTTTATTGAATAAATAACTTACTTATATTATCTAAAGACTAAAAAGTATTTTTCCTAATTTTTAAAAACTATTTTTCTATTTTTAAATCACTAAAAACTATTTTAAAACTAAAATAATTATAAGAAATAATAAAATAATGCCAAAAATAATTTACCAATTTTAAAAATCCTATTTTATTCTAATGAACAGAAGAAAAATGAAAAAGTTTGAAAAATATAAAATTTACCACTAAAAGACAAAAACAGTTTAATTTAAAACCCTAATTAACTTAAATTAATTCTAAAAAATAATAAAAAGATGAACAGTAGAATATTTTTAAACCAAAAATCTTAAATTATTTTTCTGAATCTAACAAAATTTTTAAAATCTAAAAATATTAATTTTCTACACTAAATGCCAAAAAACAGAATAATAAAAAGTATTAAAAATAGCTAATAATTGTGAAAAATAGGAAATGAACAGTAATAAAAATTCTAGTTAAACAGAAAAATCAGAAATAAAATTAGAAAAATAATAAAACAAGTTTGAAGTCCTAATTCCCAATTTAGGGCACTAAAGACAAATAACCAAAAAAATCTGAAAGTGACATGTTGACTGGATTTGTCTTGTAGCTTAGCAGTGGTAACTTTTGGGCAAGCAGGGGGAACTATGTTCCCATTGATAGTGTAAAAATTTGGTCAGGAGACCTTAGAGCTTAGGAAAGCCCTAATGCTTGGTTTTCTTTGGACCACAAGGCACCCCCACACCAATTGGGTTGTGGGGAGTTTGAGTAAACACAAAAAATAAGCAATCACTTAGCAAAATTTCACACAATAAGCACAAGAAGTTTCTGACGAAGCTTAAATGGGTATCTGATGAACAGTAACAAAATTACATGCACAAATCCGAATTTCAATGGCTCATAACTAGCACATAAGCTCACTAGATAACATATAAGCTATTAACAATCCTCAAATGTCCTATTATCTAACAATGATCAAAAGTTGAAGGCACAAAATTCACTTAACAGACAAGAAAATACACTTTCTGATTTTTGACCACTTAAACCAATTTTTATGCATGAAAATGTGTTCAATATCCTACCAAACTGAAACCTTAGTGCACATATCACATAACAAGCACCAAAGAAGTGTGTGAGACAGGTTTACAAGAAAGAATGAAGTCTTCTAACCCAATATAAACCCTAATCCAAACACCCCTTAATTTTCTGAAAATGAAAATTATCAAACCAAATCTTTTCAAAACCAAACCAAACTGATTCTAAATGCTACTAACATGCATATTAGGCACTAATATAGCAATATCAAACCAAATAAACAGTACTTTAACACTTTGCACAAAATTCATACCAAATCACAAATAACTAAAAAACTGAAAAAGGGACAAGATTTTTACCAAGATGGACCTACATCCAGGCCCCTCAGTGACTGCTATGTCACCTCCAATTAGGTCCGGACCTGAGCTGATCCTTGAACTAAACAAGCACTTCAATCCTGCTAAGAACAAATGAACAAGCACAAAATGCTAACTTTCTGATTTCTGAAACTTTTAAAACCTTTTCACAAAATGTGAACCTATAAAACTTGAAACTTGGATTCGTTTTAAAACAAGATCAAATTCAGAAATCCAAATATCCAAGTCCACTTTCACTTCCTTGAAAGCTTGGATTTCTGAAATTTAAACCAACTAAAAAACTTTTTGAAACCTCAAACACACAAAGTGTTTACAAAATGTTTATGGAACTCAGTATTCTAGCCAAAACAAACACCAACTTTTAATAACTTATAAAAGGAACTACATTTACCAAATACCAAACTTTATATTCATTAAAAAGGGATTACAAGAATTTTGCTAGGAAAACTGGAACAAAGGGGATACCACACATTGGTCCTCCTTATATACTGCCTAAGAGATCTTTCTAGATAATAAATAAAATAATACAAAGCTTAAAACCCTAGCTAAGGGATTTCCTAAAATGCCCCTTGATTTTGACTTGGAATCTTGGTCAGATTGATCATGTGATGTTGCCAACTGCTTTTGTTGATCTTGGACGTTTATTTGGAGTGGGGGACAAGTAGTTGCATCTTAACCATTCATCTTGTCGTCTTTGGGGTTTGGGAATGAAAGTGACGCAGCAAGGGAGGTCCCTACTGCTCACATGGGTAAAGTGGTGAAGGTTTTTGGGGTTGGGAAATGATTAGGGTGAGATTAATTATGGTTCTGGAGAGTTTAAGGGTAAAACCCTTTGATTTGGTGAAATGGGAGATTAGGGTTTATGTGTTCTTGAGCTGGGGATTAAGGGGTGTTTAGGAGTGATGATGTGAACAGTACCCGTTTACCTCCAAAACTTAGGTTTAAAAACAGATTATTAATTAATCTGTTATTTAAGTGGTGAGTGGATGGTGACGTGTGTGGGATGATGAGGTGGTGATTGGTGATTGGTGGGTTGGGGTGAGGTGGAAACATGATTGGCTGAGAGTGGTTTAGATGTTTGGCAGAATAGGTCCCCCAAAGTTCTTCAGCAACAACTCTTTTCCCCTTTGTATTTAAGTTTGCCAATTTGTCATTTTTGGCACAACTTATTTTCAAACTTTAGAACAAAGACTTCAAATGTAAATTCTTCAATCTTCAAGGGCTGTTCTTGTAACATCTTGATAATTTAGGGACCCAAATGCAATAAATGAGATTTGCAAGGGTATAAATTGCCAATTCTTCAAAAATGAGGGACCAATGTTGACAATCTTCAATTCTTCAAGGTCCATTTTGGAAATTCCAGATTCGGGCCCGGTTCATTGTGCGGCTTCGTTTCCCGTGTTCGTTTTTGAATGATTCTTGTGATCTTTTTGTCATTTCCTCAATATCCGTACCTAAAATACACAAGCAACAAACACGAGCATATATTTGGCAGTTTTAATGACATTTAATGCAATTTAAGCCCGATTTGGACGATGAGACTATGTATAAAAGCAGTCTCATCAGTATGGATAAACAAGTACTAACCTTAATCAAGTGATCAAGTGATTTAATCTTTTCTTAAAACTCACTTTTTATTAAATGTGACAAGTTTTTATTAAACTTTATTTTTAAGAAAATGTTTTATTAAATTAATTATTTGAAATTTGAAAATGGCATATTCTTATTCTGTTAAGAATATCCTTTCAGGATATTTTTTATACCCAGATAAGACCTCCACCACTAAAGGTAAAAAAGGAGCGGAGTCTAGTCCGGCGGTACCTTAGCGCCTAGGCGGTACCTTATCGATAAGGTACCGCGGGCAGATATAGCCGTTGGCTCCTTTATCCTTTAAATAGTGGACCATTCTCAGCTTTTCACCTCACCTCTTTTGCACATTTATTTCTAGATTCAAACCCCTTCTTTAATCACTCAAATCCTTGATCATTTGTTTGATTATTACTGGTTTAAGAAGTGAATCTTGTTCTTCCATCCCTTCCTCTCCAAGTGCAAAGAGAAGAACACTATCCTAGTGAAGTGTTGAGTCCACCACCAAAGATCCATTGAAGATCAAATTTTATATACTTGTAGTTGTGTCATAGTTGTGAAGATCCAAGTAGTTGTGTCTATTTGGAAGTTGTGTATGTACTAAGTATAGTTGTGTAGATTGGTCCTAGCTACGATTAGGGCTCGACTTTTAGCTTAGAGTCAGAAATTGGTTAAGCGACGTGTACGGTTTTCTCCACCATAAGGAGCTTGTTGTGTAGTGAACTCTTGAGTAAGGAGTACTCGAGGAGTGGAGTAGGAACGAGGAGTGAGCTTCGTTGCTGAACCACTATAAATCCTTGGTGTTCGGTTTGATCTTTCTTTACCCTTAACTCTTTACATTCTTTATTCTTTTTGCATATACATGTGTTAGTATTAGATTAGCTACACTATCATTCTTTATTCTTTGTGGATATATTTTTGTTAGTATTAGTTTAGCTACACTATCATTGTTCATATTGTGCATAAGAAGATTTCACATATTTCCTCAAGCCCAAGTTTTTGAAAAAGAATTTTTGGAAACCATATTTTAACAAGTAAATTATAAGAAACTATTCAACCCCCCCTTCTAGTTTCTACAATTGGTATCAGAGCGGGTTGCTCAAGAATTTTTAAAGTATATTGTATTTTAAAACTTGAATCGATCTATGGATTCCAACAAGTACCTAGAAGGGCAATCTATGCAAAGACCACCACTTTTTGAAACCGATAGTTTTATTTATTGGAAAAATAGATTTGAAACTTATGTGAAATCAAAAGATTTAGATCTTTGGCATGTTATTACCAATGGTGATTTTTTACCCTTTCAATTTAATGAAGTTTCTAAAACAAAAGAATTAGTCACTTTTGACAAAGCTAATGATGATACTAAAAAGAAACTTTCAAAAAATAATGAGGCTAAAATGGTGATTTATAATGCTTTGCCTAAGAAAGAGTATGAAAGAATTTTTATGTGTGAAACCGCTAAAGATATTTGGAACACTCTTTTAGTAACCCACCAAGGTAATAGCCAAGTCAAAGAAAGTAAAACCGATCTTCTTGTCCAACAATATGAACAATTTGTCATCTTAGAAGATGAAACTATTGATAGTGCATTTGCTAGATTTAACACCATTATTACTAGTCTAAAAGCACTTGATGAAGGTTTTTCTAGCAAGAACAAGGTTAGGAAGTTTCTAAGGGCCTTACATCCAAAGTGGAGAGCAAAAGTCACGGCTATTGAAGAGTCGAAAGATCTCTCAACTTTATCACTCAATGAACTCATAGGAAACTTGAAGGTTTATGAGATGATAATTTTGAAGGACTCGGAATTAGTAAAAACCAAGAGTGAAAGGAAATCTCTTGCACTTAAAGCCAAGAAGGCACAAAGTGACCATGATAGTTCCTCGGAAAGTGATGACGAGGAGTATGCATTGGCGGTGAGAGATTTCAAGAAGTTCTTCAAGAGACGAGGCCAACACGTTAGGCAACCAAACTATGACAAGAAACCATTGTCAAAGAATCGGTTTGTCAAGAACGAAAAAAGTGATAGGAATTGCTTTAGATGTGGTGATCCAAATCACTTCATTGGTGATTGTCCAAAGCCCGCTCGTGATAAGAACCACACGGCATTCGTTAGTGGAGCTTGGAGCGATAGCGGTGAAGATGATGATGACAACCCCAAGGAGGAGAAATGTCTTATGGCTCACACTTCTAAAGAGGTACATTCCGAAACCGAATATTATAGCAATGATAGTTCCACTTTAGATGATATTGAATTTGAAGGCAAATATGATAGCTTACACAAACTTAGTCTTAAATTCATAGATAAGAATAAAATCTTAAAATCAACCAAAACTAAGCTTGAAAATGAAATCAATGAGCTTAGGGAGAAATTGGCTAAACTTGAGAAAAACAAAGAGGTTGATTTAGGTTGCTTAAGTTGTGAGAAACTTAGATTAGAGAATGATGATCTCAAGAGCACCTCCATTAAATTGGAAAAGTTCATGAAAGGTACTAGTGCTCTTGATGATATGTTAAACAAACAAGTTCATTCTAAGGAAAAACTTGGTCTAGGTTTTAACTCAAATGAAGCTTCAACTAGTGAACCAAAACAAGTCAGGTTTTCACAGAAAACACCCTCTGGACGTGGTTCCACATCGTATGGCGCGGTTCCTTATCACTATGGAACCGCGGCCATAGATAAGGTACCGCGGCCAGAAGTTGAGTTTTGTGAAAATTCTGAACTTTCTGAAAAATCTAAGTTAAATGAAAAACCAAAGCATCTTACTGTTAATAAGGTTCAATTACCCATACTTGACGACAATGCTATTGGTAAGTTCTATAAGCCGTTAAGTAAACCTCTCATGGGAAATAGAAGTTCATGTAGACTATCTTCTACTCCACCTAGAGTACGGAATGAGTCTAAGCCTAGAAGTAGAACGACAAAGCCTACAAGAGATAATCAAAACAACTCACGACCTAGAAGTAAAACTCCAACACCTAGAAGGAATAATAATAACTCTAAACCTAGATCAAACACACCTAGGAGAAGTAATAAACAACAAAATGGTTACATGAACTACTACCCTCCTCCATTTTGTTCTCCATGGGGAAACCCCTCCTCATTCATGCATCCCAACCAAATGCAAGAGATGTTTGGAACTAACAATTTTGGACCCATGAGATATTTGGGACCAAATGTTTGATCTTGTGTGTTGTTACCTAGATATGCTTGGGAATTGATTTGGAGCCCGATGAGTGGATTAAGGATAGTGGATGTTCTAAACACATGACGGGTAATCGAAGTTTGTTCTCGCATTACAAAGCATATGATGGAGGTAACGTCACATTCGCTAGTAGTCTACGTGGTAATATCATTGGCAAAGGTACGGTTTCTCTTGACTCCATGACCATTGAAAATGTTGAGCACGTAGATAACTTAGGTTTTAACCTTTTAAGTATAGGTCAAATTTGTGATAATAAGTGTAAGGTCATCTTTTCGGAACATGACAGTGAAATCGTAAAATATGAAAAAGTCATTGGAAAAGGTGTTAGAAAGCATGGGCTTTATGTCATGAAGGTTAATAAGAAGTCAAAAGACAACATATGTCTTGCGACTATAGATGATAGTTCTACTCTTTGGCATAGGAGATTAGGTCACGCTAATATGCGTTTAATTCAATCTTTAGTCTCTAAGGAGTTGGTAAGACACCTCCCCAAGATTAAGTTTGATAGTCACTTTTGTGATGCTTGCAAAGTTGGAAAGCAAGTTCACTCAAGTCACAAAGCCAAGAATTTGGTTTCGACCTCTCGGTGCTTAGAGCTCCTACATATGGATCTCTTTGGACCTTCCGCCATACGGAGTTATGGAGGTAACCTTTATACCCTAGTTATAGTTGATGACTATTCTAGATTCACTTGGACTAGATTTTTGGCATCTAAGAATGAAGCTTTCGATCACTTCGAAATCTTTAGTCGAAGAATTCAAAATCAACTAGGATGTTCAATTGTTTCTATTAGGACGGATCATGGTAGGGAATTTGATAATGAAGTGCAATTTGGTGCCTTTTGTGAAGCTCATGGTATTACCCATAACTTCTCGGCTCCTCGCACTCCACAATCAAATGGGGTAGTTGAAAGGAAGAATAGGACTCTCCAAGAGATGAGTAGGACGATGTTAAACGAGCAATCTCTTCCTCAAAAGTTTTGGTGCAATGTCGTGGATACATCGACTTATATTCTCAACCAAATTCTTATTCGACCTTTCCTAGGAAAGACCCCCTATGAGATTCTTAAAGGTAAGAAACCCTCATTAGAATACTTTAGGGTGTTTGGAAGTAGGTGATTTATCCTCAACACCAAAGACTACCTTACCAAGTTTGACCCCAAATCTTACGAAGGTATCCTTTTAGGTTATTCCTAAACTAGTAAGGCCTACATAGTCCTAAATAGAACCTCAGGGGTTATTGAAGAATCACTCAACGTAACCTTTGATGAAACCCCTCCTTCACCCAAGACACCACCATTGGTTGATGATGACTTGGATGAATTAGAAGTAGTTAAAGCCAAAGAGGTTAGAAAAATAGGAGTTGAAGACCTTAGTGTTGAAAAGGAAGTAAACAATAAGGAGTCTAGGGATCATACTCTCAATAATGTCACTGGTGACTTAAATAAAAGGACCCTAAGATCTCAAGTCCAAAACCAAAGAAACTTCTTTTGTTTTGTCTCCTTGATCGAACCAAGGAATGTTAAAGAAGCTTTGACGGATGAGAGTTGGGTCATTGCGATGCAAGAAGAATTGAATCAGTTCGTTGCCAATGATGTTTGGGAACTTGTTCCTCCACCTAGAAGTTCTACCATTATAAGAACCAAATGGGTATTTAGGAATAAGCTAGATGAGAATGGTGTTGTGTCTCGTAACAAGGCTAGACTTGTAGCTCAAGGCTATAATCAACAAGAAGGGATTGAATATGACGAGACATATGCACCGGTAGCTAGATTAGAATCAATTAGAATCCTTTTAGCCTACGCTTGTGCCTTAGATATTAAGCTTCAACAAATGGATTTAAAGAGTGCATTTCTTAACTGTTTGATCAATGAGGAGGTATATGTGGCTCAACCTCCCGGCTTCATTGATTTTGAGAAACCGGACCATGTTTACAAGCTTAAGAAAGCTCTTTATGGACTCAAACAAGCACCCAAAGCTTGGTATGATAAACTTAAAGCGTTTCTTGTTAAACATGAGTATACCATGGGAATGGTAGACAATACACTCTTTACAAAGAAGAAAGGTCCTCACCTCATAATCGTACAAATATATGTTGATGACATTATATTTGGCTCAACTTGTCAAGAATTGTGTGATGACTTTGCCAAAACCATGCATGATGAGTTTGAAATGAGTATGATGGGAGAACTTAACTTCTTTTTAGGACTCCAAATTAAACAAATGGACGATGGTATTTTCTTTAGTCAATCTAAGTACGCTAACGAAATGCTAAAGAAATTTGGATTAGAAGAATCTAGACCAATGAAGACCCCTATGGCCTCGGATACTAAACTCACCGTAGATGATGATTGTGAGTCGGTAGACAACACCAAATATAGAGGTATGATTGGTAGTTTGTTGTACCTAACGGCAAGTCGACCGGATATCATGTTTAGTGTTTGCCTTTGTGCTCGCTTCCAAGAGGCTCCCAAAACCTCTCACCTTGAAGCGGTTAAGCGTATCTTCCGATACATTAAAGGCACTATACATTTAGGATTATGGTATCCTAAAGGGACCGGCGTAGAAACCATTGTCTACGTGGACTCGGATCATGCGGGAAACTATGTGGACCGGAAAGGCACTAGTGGAGTTTGTACCTTCATGGGTTGTTGTTTAACTTCTTGGTTCTCCAAGAAACAAACCGCTCTTGCGATATCCACCACGGAAGCCGAGTATGTGAGTGCCGGAAAAGCATGCCAACAAGCTCTATGGATGAAGCAAGCGCTTGTTGATTACGGGATTTCTCTTGATGATGTTCCCATCATGTGCGATAAAGGCGCTACAGACCTAAGCAAGAATCCCGTGCAACATTCGCGAACCAAACACATAGAAATTAGACACCATTTCCTTAGGGATAATGTTCAAAAGGGGAACATTACTATCGAAAAGGTGCCCTCCGAGGACAACTTAGCCGATATCTTCACTAAGCCACTTAAGAGGGAACCTTTTAATTACTTGCGTCTAGGTCTAGGATTAATGGAACATCTTCCTTAAATTCTTTTCTTCTTGTGTGTTTTCTATTACCACTTTGAGTCCTTGAGTCTTTTAAAATCCCTTTGAAAAATCTTCTCCTCTCCTTTTCAAAACTCTCAAAGTCTCTTTCGAAAATGGTTGAGAAATTCGTTTGACATTGTTAATTCAATCTAAAAACGATTTTTCATAGATTCTCGCTATTAATGTAGAGCTTACAAAATTCAACATAGCAAGAACAAGATTGAATCATGGAGGATCATTGTGTCTTAAGGTCTTGTCTTACACACCTCGTACATTGATTTTTTAATCCATATACTTTGGTCAAATCTCTATTTGGTAAGTTTGCATATGTTTTCTTTGTCTATCTTTGCTTTTAAGCACATCCCTATGATAAGTTAGACTAGAAAAATAAGATTTGCTGAAAAATCTTTCTCCAAACACCAAACCCTGCTTCTGCAGGCGGTTCCATATGTGAACCGCGGTACCTTATTGATAACGTACCGCCACCATAGATAAGGAACCGCCTACAGTGGCCTTCCTTTTTCGGGTTTTTGTCTGAAACTCCAGATTTGCTCCAACTTTTTTGAGAATCTTTGTTTCAAACCCTTTGACCACCCCAAAAATACCCTAACCCTTCCCTATTTAAACCATAAGCATTTTGCATTACTTCACATCCAAAATGTCTTATTCTCCCAATGAAAGCCTTGAATCTCCTCCATTTTCTCCAATTGCTTTCAATCCAAACCCACCCAAGAACACTCTTAATCACATTTCTCCTACCAAGAATGTTGATTGTGGAACTTCCTTTCTTCCACCACCACCCTTTAGTTTTCTTCCTCCTTCTCATGATAATGTCATGCACCATGGAACATATTGTCATTGTTGTCAATATCAACATCTTGCTATGGCACACATCTACGAGGAGTTGAGCTACATCAAGAGTCTCTTAATCAAGCCTCCTCTTCACTTTGATTATGAGATCTCCAATAAGCCACCACCACCACCCTCCGCTATTACCTTGTCTTTCATATAAGCATTGATTGCTTATCCTCAAGACACCAAATTCAAGCAAATCTTAGAACTCTAGAATAACTAGGATTAGATTTATGCTTTTGGCTTGTTTTTTTTTCCATACTTCTTTGTATGATGTTCTTTTATTAACCTATCTTGGATCTTTGTCTTTGTGTTTTCTTCTCTTTTAATTTTCTTTATGTGACCTATTGCTATATATTGTTGGTTGTTTCTTTTGTTCAACTAACCCTTCTATGTAGCTTGTCACCATATCTCGATTCCTCGGTGCCCCAAGCTAGGGGGAGTAAGCACCAAGGGGGAGTCTTTGCAAAGTCCGTTTCTTCAACACCGGCTTACGCAACCTTTTTGCTTCGACAAAGGGGGAGAAATGAATAAACTCGTCTTCGAAAATCTTGTTTTTGTGTGATTGAGTTTATGTATTGTCAGAATCAAAAAGGGGAAGATTGTTAATGCAATAATGACTAAAAACGTTATTTGCATTTTTCGGTCTCGCTTGGTTTTGATTACGACAATATGTAAAAACAAGCATTTACGAAAACAACGAAAAACGAATTCTTGAGTTCAAGTATTTTTCATTTTACCCATTTTCACTTAAGGTATGGATAAACAAGTACTAACCTTAATCAAGTGAAGTGATTTAATCTTTTCTTAAAACTCACTTTTTATTAAATGTGACAAGTTTTTATTAAACTTTATTTTTAAGAAAATGTTTTATTAAATTAATTATTTGAAATTTGAAAATGGCATATTCTTATTCTGTTAAGAATATCCTTTCAGGATATTTTTTATACCCAGATAAGACCTCCACCACTAAAGGACAAAAGGAGCGAAGTCTAGTCCGGCGGTACCTTAGCGCCTAGGCGGTACCTTATCGATAAGGTACCGCGGGCTGTGATAAGGTACCGCGGGCAGATATAGCCATTGGCTCCTTTATCCTTTAAATAGTGGACCATTCTCAGCTTTTCACCTCACCTCTTTTGCACATTTATTTCCAGATTCAAACCCCTTCTTTAATCACTCAAATCTTTGATCATTTGTTTGATTATTACTTGTTTAAGAAGTGAATCTTGTTCTTCCATCCCTTCCTCTCCAAGTGCAAAGAGAAGAACACTATCCTAGTGAAGTGTTGAGTCCACCACCAAAGATCCATTAAAGATCAAATTTTATATACTTGTAGTTGTGTCATAGTTGTGAAGATCCAAGTAGTTGTGTCTATTTGGAAGTTGTGTATGTACTAAGTATAGTTGTGTAGATTGGTCCTAGCTACGATTAGGGCTCGACTTTTAGCTTAGAGTCGGAAATTGGTTAAGCGACGTGTACGGTTTTCTCCACCATAAGGAGCTTGTTGTGTAGTGAACTCTCGAGTAAGGGGTACTTGAGGAGTGGAGTAGGAACGAGGAGTGAGCTTCGTTGCCGAACCACTATAAATCCTTGGTGTTTGGTTTGATCTTTCTTTACCCTTAACTCTTTACTTTCTTTATTCTTTTTGCATATACATGTGTTAGTATTAGATTAGCTACACTATCATTCTTTATTCTTTGTGGATATATTTTTGTTAGTATTAGTTTAGCTACACTATCATTGTTCATATTGTGCTTAAGAAGATTTCACATATTTCCTCAAGCCTAAGTTTTTTAAAAAGGAATTTTGGAAACCATATTTTAACAAGTAAATTATAAGAAACTATTCAACCCTTCTACAAACATTATCCTCAATGTTTAAGCATGTGGGAGTAAACTCCCCTACACTTAGGACATTGTGCACTTTGTTTAAATCTTGCTAAAGAAAGGAGAACTAGAGTGATTTCAATGTGAACATAAGATATGAAATATTGAATCACGAAAGTTTAGGATAGAACCGGGAAGACGGGTACACGGGATCACAGTCGTCAAATGTTATCAAAAGTGCTCTCTTAAATTTTAATCCCTGCACAACATAAGAAACAAGACAACAAACACATACGGGGCTCCCCCTACACTTATTATGAAAATGGTAAAGGATAGATCACGGGTTGCCTCCCGAGAAGCGCTGGGTTTTGTTAACCGAGTCACGAGCCTGACTCGACCCAGAACTAATTCAAGGGAAAAGTGGTGAGGGATGGAATCATCTCATGAGAGATGTCCTCACCAAAGTACAGCTTTACACGATGGCCATTCACTTTAAAATTAGGCCCATTTGGCTGAGAAATCTCAATGGTGCCATACGGGAAGACTTTGGCGACGGTGAATGGACCAGATCAACGGCTCTTCAGCTTGCCCGAGAAGATCTTCATCCGAGAGTTAAAGAGTAAAACTTGATCACCAATGTGGAACTCTCGGTTCTTAATCCTTGCATCATGAATGATCTTAGTCTTCTCCTTCTATATCAATGAGTTCTCATAAGCTTCATTCTTTAGTTCATTTAGCTTGTTGAGTTGATTCTTCCGAAGATTACCGGCTTTGTTGATGTCAAAATTGTCCCACTTCAAGGCCCGATACGCCTTATGCTCCAGCTCAATAGGGAGGTGGCATGCCTTCCCGTACACAAGACGATAAGGAGTGCAACCAATCGGCGTCTTATATGCGGTACAGAAAGCCCACAAAGCATCATCTAACTTATCGGCCCACGAGGCACGATGCTCTCCCACAGTATGCTCACAGATTTGCTTCAATCTACGGTTAGATATCTCGGCTTGACCATTTGTTTGAGGATGATAAGCGGTGGAAAGACGGTGATTGACACCCTACTTAGCCATGACTCGAGCAAATTGATGATTGCAAAAATGAGTCCCGCGGTCACTAATGATAGCACGAGGAACACCGAATCGAGCAAAAAGTTTCTTCAAAAAGTTCACAACCACCCTCGCATAGTTCGTAGGGAGAGCCTTTGCTTCAACCTATTTAGATACGTAGTCAACGGCTACGAGGATGTACTTGTTCCCTTTGGATGATGGAAATGGCCCCATAAAGTCGATGCCCCATACGTCAAAGATTTCACATTCTGGTATGAAATTTTGAGGCATCTCATCTTTATGTGTGATCTTGCCTTGGCGTTGGCAAGCATCACAATGTTTAACCATTTCATGAGCGTCATGATAAATGGAGGGCCAATAGAATCCAGAGTCGAACAGTTTCTTCGCGGTGTAATTAGGACAAAAGTGACCACCGGTGGGTCCTTTATGGCAAGCTTCAAGGATTAGTAACGCTGCCGGCCCATCAACACATCGACGAATGACAAGATCCGCACATTGTTTGAAAAGGTAAGGGTCGTCCCAAAAATAGTGTTCAATGTCTTTAAAGAACTTTTTCTTTTGTTGGGATGTTAACCCTTCCTTGAGAATTCCACCCGCCAAGTAGTTTGCAATGTCCGCAAACCACGGGGTCTCATCAAGATTTGAATTGATAGACATTATGGCCTCAAGGGGAAAAGAGTCACTGATCTCTTGATTCGGATGATCCCCTTGATAAGGATCCTCAAGTCTACTTAGATGATCTGCGGCTAGGTTTTCGGCTCCTTTCTTGTCACGAATTTCGATTTTAAATTCTTGAAGGAGCAAAACCCAACGAAGAAGTCTTGGTTTCGAATCTTGCTTAGTCAACAAGTACTTCAACACGGAATGATCATTGTACACGATTATGGTGGAAAGAACAAGATAGGGGCGGAATTTATCAAAAGCATACACTACAGCTAAAAGCTCTTTTTCGGTAGTGGTATAATGCAATTGAGCCCCCGTCATTGTCTTGCTAGCATAATGGATTGGTTGGAAGTGTTTGTTCACTCTTTGGCCCAAAACCGCTCCAATAGCAAAGTCGCTAGCATCACACATCAATTCAAAAGGTAACTCCTAATTAGGGCTAACCAAGACCGGTGCCTTAGTTAGCTTGTCCTTAAGAAGATTGAAGGATTCAATACACTCTTTAGAAAAGATGAAAGGATCATCTTTTTCCAAGAGGTGGGTCATCGGGCGAGCATTTTACAAAAATCTTGATGAATCGATGATAGAAGCCCGCATGACCAAGGAAACTTCTCACACCCTTCACGGTTGAAGGTGGAGGTAATTTAGCAATAACATCGACTTTAGCACGGTCTACTTCAAGACCAGCTTTGGAGATTTTGTGTCTAAGAACAAGCCTTCTTTTACCATGAAATGGCATTTTTCCCAATTAAGAACGAGACGAGTGTCTTCGCACCGCTTAAGCATGCGTTCCAAATTGGCAAGGCAAGTAGAGAAAGAATCACCATAGACCGAGAAATCATCCATGAAGACTTCCATAGTTTCTTCAACCATGTCAGGGAAGATAGCCATCATACACCTTTGGAAAGTACCAGGAGCATTGCATAAGCCGAAAGGCATTCTTTTGTAAGAAAATGTTCCATAAGGACAAGTGAATGTGGTTTTCTCTTGGTCTTTAGGATCGATGAGAATTTGAAAATACCCGGAGAAACCGTCTAAGAAGCAATAATAATCATTACCCGCTAGACGTTTAAGCATTTGGTCCATAAAAGGAAGGGGAAAATGATCCTTTCTCGTAGCATCATTGAGTTTGCGATAGTCTATACAAACTCTCCACCCTGTAACGAGACGAGTAGGAATCAACTCGTTGTTTACATTGGTCACAACGATGATTCCGCCTTTCTTAGGCACACAATGGACCGGATTAACCCATGGTGAATCCGAGATAGGGTAGATCATTCCCGCATCAAGAAGTTTGATAACCTCTTTTTTGATAACATCATGGATCTTGGGATTCACCCTTCTTTGGTTTTGAATAGTGGGTTTAAAGTTGTCCTCCATGAGAACTTAATGTGTGCAAAAGTGAGGATCAATTCCACGAATATCGGAGATTTTCCAAGCAATCGCTTTCTTATGATTCTTTAGCACGGCGATAAGTCGAGATTTTTCGTCTTCTTTCAAATCCTTTGCGATGAAGACGGGTGACTTCTTATTATCTTCAAGGAACACGTATTCGAGATGAGACGGTAGATCCTTAAGCTCTAAATCCGGAGGATTTTCGATGGAAGGCATAGTCAAATTCAGATCACCGATGGAGATTTCCTTTGGAGACTTTGGAGAAATATGGTCCTCATTGAGAAGTTTCTCAATGGTACGAATGTATTCATCCCAATTGGAGGGATAATCGTCATATTGTAAGTCCACATCCCCCAAAGTTGCTTCAAATTCTTTCAAAAGGAGATCACTTTCTCCAAATGGAGTTAGCAAGGGAGCAATAGAGGCAACGGTCTCAACAAATGGGTAGAGAAGAAGAACCACTTTTACAAGCGTCTTTGAAATGTTATTCATAAGCCTCATCAATAATGTCAATGAAATTAATGCTCTCGTTTTCAGAAGGCTGCTTAGAAAGTTTACCCATGTTGAAGACGATTTTATCGTCACCAACTCTCATGATTAATTCGCCCGCGGCTACATCAATGAGAGTGCGACCGGTCCTCAAGAATGGACGTCCAACAAATTAATGGAACACGAGGGTCCATCTCGTAATCAACGACAACAAAATCCACCGGAAAGGTGAATTTGTCGACACCGACGATGACATCTTTGGCTATCCCCACCGGATAAGCAACCGTACGGTTAGCTAATTCCAATGTCATTCGTGTGGGGACTAGCTCGGGTAGAGACAACTGTTTCCAAACACTTAATGGCATTAAGTTTATACTAGCACCAAGATCGGCTAGGGCCATACAATTCTCTACCCCGGGGAAGTTGCAAGGAATGAGAAAACGACCCGGATCACCAAGTTTGGTGGGTAATTCCCTTAAGAGCACTGCGGAGCAATTCTCGTTAAGTTGGGTCTGAGCGATATCAAGAAGTTTCTCCTTATCACTAAGAAGATCTTTAAACATTTTAGCATATTTCGGCATGTGAGCGAGAGCCTCAGCAAAGGAGATATTGAAATTCAGTTGTTTAAACATTTTAAGAAAGTTAGAAACCTGAATATCATCCTTGTTCTTCAACTTCTCTTTACTCAACCTTTTGAGATGAAGGCTTTGGAATGGAATTCTCACTCACATCCGTGGGTGGTGGAGGGGTGGAAGTAGAAGGTGGAGGAATTGGTGAAATAGAAGGTGGAGGAATTGGAGAAGGGGAAGGTGGAGTAATTGTAGAAGGGGACTCGTTTTCCTTTGTCACAATCACCGGTGTAGGTGTAGGAAGCTCGGGTTCCTTTAAACATTTTCCACTTCGAGTGGTGATTGCATTCATCTCCCCTCTTGGATTAGCAACGGTGTTACTCGGAAGAGAACCCGAACAAGAGACTTGATTACTTTGGAAGAAACTAGCCATCGTATCCCTTAAGTCATTCGTTTGAATGCTCAAAGAGTTTCGCATATCGACTCGAAGATCATTCCCTTGTTTCACCATATCTCCTTTCAAGTTGATGAGTTGCCACTGAAGATTCTGCACTATCGCATCATTAGTCCTCATGTAAGTGTCAACCTCTTGATTAAATGCGGAGGGTTGGGTGTGAGGAAGAGCATGGTAGGCAGGTGGTTGATAAGCGGGTGGTTGGTGAATTTGATTGTTTCCTTGAGGTGGATATGGGTTTCTTTGGGTTTGATATTGATTTGGAGCTCGAGGTTGGTTTTGATTGTTGCGATTGAGGTTGTTTTGGTTTTGTGGGGGAAATCCGGGTGGTGAAAGGAAATTGTTTGAACGATAACTGAGCAAATTGTTGTCACCCTGAGGACGTGCTTGATAGCCTCCCGTAGAAAAGGTACCGTTGGCGGCATACACATTTTCTGGATTTTCATGAGTCGAAGGACAATCGTGTATGATTGAGAACCCCCGCATATTTCACATGACTGACTCATAGCATTAACTTGTGCATTGATGGCTTTGGTATTGTTAGCGGTTTGTAGAGCAATTGTTTCAACAAGCGAAGTAAGCTTATCAATTCTCTTGTCGCTCTCACTAGTACTAGCACTAGCCACATTAGTCCGAACACTCTTAGTTTGCACTCTAGACTTATTCTCAATAATATCCCATGCGGCATTAGAAGACTTAACCAAAATATTAACCCCCGAGGCACTATTTAGTGAATCTTGGTCATTCATGCTTAACCCATTGTAAAAAGTATTTATTTGATGTACTTTTATGAAACCATGTTGTGGACACTTTCTTAAAAGTTCCTTAAAACGGTCCCAAGATTCACTAAATGTCTCACCGTACTTTTGTTCAAAGGTAATGATTTCATTCCGCAAAGCGGTAGTACGTGAGGGTGGGAAAAATTAGTTGATGAATTTAGTCTCTAAATCCGTTCACGTAAGAATACTTTGTGGCGGTTCCTTATCAAGCCAATGCCGGGCTTGTCACTCTAAGGAGAAAGGAAAAAGTTGTAAGCGAATCACCTCTTGTGAAACCCCATTATACTTAACCGTATTAGTGAGTTGAAGAAACCTTTTTATATGGTCATGAGGATCATCAAGTGTACGCCCCAAGAAAGGTTGAGCAGAGACCATTTGAATGAAAACGGATTTGAGTTCAAAATTGTTGGCTCCAATCTCAGGTATGACAATAGCATCGGTGTTGCCCTCTACGTGCGATTGCAAAAGCTCGATCATTGGTTGATTGTCCATGGTAACAATAGGTGGAGTAATGACTTCGGCTTTAATTGCTTTCTTCTTACGAGCACGGGTACGCATGCACACCTACAAAAAGAAAAGAAAGATAGACAAGAAATATTTTCGGTTTTTATGTTTTTCTATTTTTTTTTGAATTTTTGAATTTTTTGAATTTTTTATGATTTTTGAAAATTTAAGCATGAAAAATAACGTTCAAAAGTGAACGGGTCCCAAAATCCAACGCGTCCCTCACTAAAAACCGTTAATCTTAACGAAAAGAGCCGACATCGGCGCCATTTAATAACTAGGATTTTACTTAGTTATGAAAGTTCGTTGTTCCAGTCTTTTCGAATTGATTACTAGTTAAAAGTGTGACTCAGTCGTTCTTAGTGGAAAAATAAGAAAGGTGTGATTATCTATTTTAAACTAAAGTGAATGAAAATGTCGATGTGTAAAGGGTAAAACAAAGTAAAAAACGAAAGCGTAAAAATTTAAACTAAAATTAAATGACGTAAAAATTAAATGACGCTAAGTCAAAACGTAGAGAAATGAAAACTATAAAATAAAACACTTTTAAAAAGAAACTAAGAAAAGACAAATTAAAATAAAGTTTACGAAAAATAAAACAAAATAAGTAAAACGAAACTTAAAGAAATTGGCGGGAAAAACTAAATTTGAAAATACTTTGGAATAAAATGATTTATATTCGCAACTTAAAAATTCAGGAAATAATTTCGAAATATTGAAGATTATGAAATAAATATGCAATTCACAAGAACACAAATCCGCAATTCTGAATTTCAATTAATTTTGCAATTTAGCATTAATTCCGCAATAGTGATTTGAATTCGATTTCGCAATGCTTGAAAGTGTTGTAAATCCGCAATACCCTAAAACGTATATGATTCCGCAATAAGGAGTTAATTCGATTTCGCAATTGTTTATAAAGCAAGATTTCGCAATTGTTAAAAAGATTTCACAACGCCAAAAGGTATTCAAATTCGCAATACCCCAATAACTATTAAATCCACAATAAAGGAAATAGCAAGATTTCGCAATAACAAAAAGTATGATTTCGCAACTTTGGCAAAGATCAATTTCGCAATTATGGAAGAATTGCTAAATTGAATCAGCCTTTCCTAAAAACTAGGATCTCGAATATAGGACGATTTTAAGCACTTTTATCACAACTTTTCAAGGAGAATAAGCACACGAAAACACCAATAAGCTACCAATAAGCTAGATGAATGAAAGAACTTATAAATCCTCAACACGTAAATCAAGAAACACGTAATGTAACAAACTTTATGTGTCGAAATAGAAAAGTAGATGAACACTAGATCGTAACCAACAAGAAAGATTAAAAAGATAAAGATTAAGACAAGATTAAACTTAAAAAGGAAAGCTTAGGTTAAACAAAAAAGAAAATGAAAGATGAAGTTTTTCTACTAAGAGAAAGTTAACACTTTCTCTCTCTAAAAATAAAAACTACTAAAATTGAAAAATGAACTAATTAACTAACACCCTCCTAATGTGTCATTGGGAGGGTATATATAGGAGGTGGGGAGTGCATGTGTTGCTTCCTTCTTTCTTTTTGTCTCGACTCGATTTAAATTCTTTGTCTTTCTCGACGTCGTCTCGAGATTTGTCGATATAAATTGAACTTGTCTTATTATTTTCTTCTTCTATTAGACTTGAGTTCTTCGACATCACTAAACTTCCGTCTTTAGACTTTTTCTTTGATAAATCTTCAGAATAGGCCTTGGACTTCCGTTCTTTTTGCACTCTTGATCTTTTGACTTCGTCTTTTCTCGTTTTCTTTGATAAAAGCCCGTGATAGCTCATGTTTTCTTCCTTTTGCATATTTTATCCTGAAACACAATAAAAACACAAACCACGCATAATTCCGACTTTTACGACATAAAATACACGTTTTGGTCTTGTTATTATTGGAAATAAGTGGTAAAAGGATAAGTGTTTTCACACTTATTACACACGAATATTAGTGTTTCTAGAAGTCTGAGGCGATTGAGTAACTTTGTTTGTGGGTTTAGTTGTCATTCTATACATCCCTGGTTTAATCACATTATTGTGCTTAACGCTTGGTGCTATGACATTCGTCCTTATGGGTTGATTATGTGGTAACCTCTCCTTTCCATCCATCTTAGGGGCAAACACAGGTTTTGCGAATGAGGAATTTGATAAAGTAGATGGTTTTCCCAAGATAGAGGATCTATTCTGTTTAGAGGCATTGGGTTGTCTAACAACATGTTTCTTAATGCTAGGTTCCACAACTTTCCCACCCATTTTAGCAACGAGTTTCTGCAACTCTGCTATCGCTCTGTCCCTGTCTTGTAACTGAGCTTTCAACCCTTTAATTTCCAAATTTTGTTCATTCATTTCTCGAAATGTATTGGAATGTTTTTCTTGCAAGTTATTATCATGTGGAAAACTACCAACGTCTTTTTGCAAAGCAAGTTCAAGAGAATGACAATGTTTTTGATGGAAATCAGTTTTGTGTTAAAGTAACTCAAAAGCCTTTTTATCAACATTTTCTTTACGTTTCGAAAGCTCAATTTCAAGACGCTCACATTCTTTGATCTTATCAAGATATGCAACATCAGAATATTCATCAATATCAGCACAAGATGTAAAATAAGCACACATAACATCTTTAGAAACGCATTCTTGCAAGAGTAAATCATATTCATCTGAAAAATCAGACTTCTCCATTTGAAGATCATCAATGTGTTTCTCAAGAGATTCAACATATTTTAAATCATCATACATTTCAGTGCGAATGAACTCCTCAAATTGAAGAATAGTTTCATTAATCAACACCGTATTTGGAATTAAGAGTTCTTTCACAAGCAAGGTAATATCTTGAGGAATCGGGCGTTGCCACTAAGCATTTTCACGTTTTGCCCAATCTCTTTCAACAATAGATTTAACATTATCTATGTGGTGTTTAAGAATACCTAATGTTTTCCTACTCTTGCTTTTGGACTCATCTAGAGGGAGGTAGTTCATGTATTTGTAAACATTAGATTTCTTAGGGGCAAATGCTTTCTTCCATTGAATTCTCTTTTGTTTGCATTCTAAAAACACTTCCTCACGGGTTTTCTGAGTTTCTTTGTTGAAAAGACCATAAACACTATTCATGTACGTATAATTATATGGTTTCACAAACTCATTATTGACAAGTGGTCGACTATCATCATCCCAAAGGGCAGTCTCTTCACTATCGGCACTTACAGGCATGCAATCAAGATCGGTCCTATCAACCTCATCAAGATAAAGACACGGGTTCGCAGCTTGAGCTTTGGAAAGATACTCAGGACTTGCAAAGCTATCTTGACCCATAAACATCGACGGAGGTGCTAGCATTCTTACGGTTTGAATAGAATCATGCGTTTTATAAACAACTTTCTTCAAAAATTCGACTTGTTCTTCTAGTTTCTTACTTTTTCGGGTTCTTTATCATATCTACTTTTGAAGTCTTGTTTTAACGCATCTACCTCTTGTTTCTGAACCTCAAGAATTTTAGCAGAATCGGTAGTGGTCATAGAGAGATTTTTTTTCAAGTTCATTAACTTTGGTATTGGCAAGGTATGTTTTTTGACGTTCATCCATTAAGAAAACATTATATTGACGCTTCTCTTTGGCTAATAACTCAAGAGTTGTATTATATTTGTTTTCAAAATCGACCTTTTGACTTTTTAACGCACTACCGTTGTACCCCTCAAGCTCTTTAGTTTTCTGAAGGAGCATATCTCTATAGCTTTCAGTCATCTCAGTAGATTTGATAAGAGCAGCTTTGCATTCTTCAAAATTTTGAGTGAGCTTAGCGTTTGCCTTCTTTAATTGCTTTTGTCTCTTTCTATTTTCAGTGACATCTTTTTTTAAAGTGGCAATTAAATTAGCAAGCGCAATACGTTCCTCTTCATCATACTCATTTGCATGTTGATCATCCTCAGACTCATTATTGCACATGTCTGATGAATCGGGTGTGGTATTGCTATCAACCGTTTCCATCATACACGTGTCATTAATGGCATTGGGTAGATCACTATGCTCATGAATATCACCAAACACATTATATTCATCAGTAGTGTGTACCTTATCGATGGCTCAGTGTCAAATATAGGGCCATTGTCATCTTCAGTGACTTTGAGAACTTCATCAACCTTTGCCATGTACGAGTAATGTGCATCGAGTTCTTGATCAGAATCTTCATCATCAGTGTCATTAAGCATTGCTCCTTCCTCAGCTGACAATTTAACCCCTGCTTCCATCTTCTTGCATAGCAGCATCTTTTCCTTTTGATAGCTGGAGTCTCTAACCCTTTTCTGCTTCCTGCATTCCTTTGCCATATGCCCATAACCTTGGCAATTAAAACATTGAATCCCAATCTGCTGAACCACTTGAGTTCCAACAGTTTCCCTATTCCCAGTAGCAGAAGCAATCCTCTGAGTATCATACTTGGCTGTTTGTCGATCATACCTTGCAGAACCCTCAACATGCGTTGGATTATGTCGATCATACCTAGAAGGACTTTCACCATGTCGACGTGTGTCATACCTTGGAAGACTCTCAACATATTGGTTCTTTGTGTTAGATAATATTCGAAGATTGTTGTTGGTGGGTTTGTAGATTTTCTTGTAAGTCTTCATTATGAAAGCAATTTGTTGTTTCATCCCCCGATTCTTTTGAGCTTGGTCTTCATCACTATCTTCTTCAGATGATGTTTCAGATGGTCGTTGATAGGTGTGAAAACACCCATCCTTTTACCACTTAATTACAATAATGACCAAGCCAAAACGTGTATTTTATGTCGTAAATGTCAGAATTATGCGTGGTTTGTATTTTTGTTGTGATTTAGGACCAAAATGTGAAAAGGGAGGAAAACACGGGCTTTCACGAGCTTTTATCGAAGAAAAAGACAAAAGACGAAGTCAAGAGATCAAGAGTGCAAAAAGAACGGAAGCCCAAGGCCTATTCTGAAGATTTATCGAAGAAAAGTCTAAAGACGGAAGTTTAATAAAGCCGAAGAACTCAAGTCTAAATAAGTGAAGAAATTATAAGACGAGTTTTATTAATCTCGAGAAAAAGTCGATAAAGTCGAAGAACTTAAAAGACGAAAAGACGAGAAAGAAAGAAAGAAGGAAGCAACACATGCTTAACCTCCCCATTTTCCTATAAATACCCTCCAAAACACATTAGGAGGGTTGGTTAGCTAGTTTTAGAATTAGTCTTCATTTTCATGTTTGTAGGTAATTTTAGAGAGAGAAAGTGACAGTTTCTCTCACTAGGATCTTAATCTTTTATCTTCCTTTCTTGTTTTTAATCAAATCTTTACTTTTGATAGCTTAAATCTTGTTTAAATCTTCATCTTATTCTACCTTTCTTAGTTTTTATCTATTTTTAATCCGAAATCTTTATGCTTTTTGTATAATTTTGATATTTGATTTATAAAAAAGCTTATCTTTTGGTTTTAATCTAAGATTTTATATGAATTAAGCTATAAGTTTGACAATCTTATTGGCTTATTTGGTATTTAGCTTATTTGTTTTTAAGTTTTCTAAAAAGTTTCATCTTTTTAAAGTTTGCCTATTTTGTTTACTTATTTCGTGTTTTGAAATTCTTCAAAGTTGTGCTTATTGTATTCGTTTTATTATTGCTTTGGTAAAGTTTTGATGTGTGCTTATTGTCAAAGTTAGCTTATTTATTTTAGATTATTTGCTTATTGGATTCCATCTTACTGTTCTTAAAGGTTTCTGCTTCTTACAATCGAGTAAGTGTGATCGCATAAACCCTAGGGTTTCTACTTGCGATCCATTACTACGATCAAGGACTTGGATCAGACTACGATCACACTCTATAATCCACACCACGATCACTTGTTGTGATCTGTGGGTACGATCATAGAGTGCGATCCGTGGGTACAATCACTTAGTCACGATCATCCACTGTGATCCACTTGTTGCGATCGTGGTGGAGTACGATCCAATAGTACGATCGCTGGATGCGATCTAGATTTAGTTATAGAGTATGATCGTCACTGCGATCGCTTGTTGCGATCTGTGAATACGATCCAGAGTACGATCAGGGTACGATCCAACCACGTTCATTGGTTGCGATCGTGTTGCGATCTGACTAGTGTTTTTGTTTCATTTATCTTAGTTTTTGAATTTTTATTTTCCCGCATTTTTACTTAGTTATATTTTTAGGTTTGCATATTTTACTTTTTCATTAGTTTTCATTTTTCTTTAGTTTTATAATTTACCTTTTTGTCATTTATTTCTAGTTTTAATTTGCAGTCTTTAATTTTCAAACTTCCACTTTTACTTAACGACATTCTCATTCCTTTTTCATTTTTATTTAAATTTACATCTTAATTTTAATTGTAGCTTAAAATAGATAACCATTTCCCTTTATATTCCACCAAGAACGACTGAGTCACACTAATTAATGGTAATCAATTCGAAAAGACTTGGAATGAAATTATTTTATACTTGGTGAAAACCATGTATTAAATGGCGTCGCTGCCGGCTCTTTTCGTGAAGATTAACGGTTTATTGTGAGAGACGCGTTGGATTTTGGGATCCGTTCACTCGTGAATGTTATTTTTCTCGTCTAGTTTTCAAAAAATTTCAAAAAAAATCCTAAAAAATATAAAATTTTCAAAAAATCCAAAAAAATAGAAAAAGGCATAAAAACAAAAATATTTCTTGTCTATCTTTCTTTTCTTTTGTAGGTGTGTATGCGTACCCGTGCTCGTAAGAAGAAAGCAACTCAATCCGAAGTCGAAACTCAACCTATTGTCACCATGGACAATCGACCAATGATCGAGCTTTTGCAATCGCCCGTTGAGGGCAACACCGATGCTATTGTCATACCCGAGATTGGAGCCAACAATTTTGAGCTCAAATCCGGTTTCATTCAAATGGTCTCTGCTCAACCATTCTTGGGGCGTACACTTGATGATCCTCATGACCATATCAAAAGATTTCTTCAACTCACTAATACGGTTAAGTTTAATGGGGTTTCACAAGAGGTCATTCGCTTGCAACTTTTCCTTTCTCCTTAGTGGGACAAGCCCGGCATTGGCTTGATAAGGAACCACCACAAAGTATTCTTACGTGGTCGGATTTAGAGACCAAATTCATCAACTACTTTTTCCCACCCTCACGTACTACCGCTTTACGGAATGAAATCATTAATTTTGAACAAAAGTACGGTGAGACATTTAGTGAATCTTGGGACCGTTTTAAGGAACTTTTAAGAAAGTGTCCACAACATGGTTTCACAAAAGTGCATCAACTTAACACTTTTTACAATGGTTTAAGCATGAATGACCAAGATTCACTAAATAGTGCCTCGGGGGGTAACATTTCGGTTAAGTCTTCTAATGCCGCATGAGATATCATTGAGAACAAAGCCAAAGTCCAAACCAAGAGTGTTAGGGCTACTATGGCTAGTGCCAGTGAGAGTGAAGTCACTACTCAAATCTGGGAGCTTACTTCTATAGTAAAACATCTTGTTCTACGAGATAACCCTCCCACTCAACATGCCCATGCTCTTAATATAACTTGTGAAACTTGTAGTGGGCCACACTCTTATGCTAACTGTGATAAAGCTTATGATCAATCTCACGCGGAAGTGTATGCTTACAACAACACCAAGAGAGTTCATTTCAAGCCTAATGTCGATGTTAATCAGTTGTCTTACAACTCGACAAATTATTTGGCTCCACCCGGTTTTCAACAAAGACCACCACAACCTAACCAACACAACCAAGGGCCGCCAAGAGCTAATTTTCAAGGTAATGCCAGTGTGAGGGGCTCAAATGGAAACCAAGGTAATTATCTGATGCAAAACTAAGGCTTTCAACACAAAGGTTTCAATCCTCAAGGTTTTCCACCTTATAACCAATACCCAACTCACGGTTTTCAACAACAAGGGTTCAATTTACCTCATCCGCCAATGGACTTGGTTTTGCAAAAGTTGAATGAACATGAGAAAATCATGCTAGCAATGCAAGAATCTACTAGACAAATTCAAGAGTCCACGGATAGAAATTTGTTCAAATGTTACAAACCCTTCGCCCCCAAGGTGCTCTTCCTTCTAACACCGAAACAAACCTTAGAGCGAATGTGAGTGCTATTACTACTCGAAGTGGTGCAACTTTAGTAGGACCTTCTACCCCTCCTCCCGTTACTCAATCTACACCTCCTCCACCTCCATTTATCCCTCCTACTTCCACACCTAGTACTAGTTCTCCATTACCGTCTCCACCTCTTAATGAAGAAGTACCCAAGCAAAACCCTCCACCAACCCCACCTACCACCTCTAAACCTTCTACTTCTCAACCCTCAACATCTCAACCTGTACCTGCTACACCTACACCACCTAAACCCAACATTCCTTATCCATCCCTCTTAGACAAGTCTAGAATTCTTACTAAGGATGACCTTCAAGTTTCCAACTTTTTGAACAAGATTGCCGACATAAACATCACCTTTAGCCTTGTTGAAGCTCTTGCACAAATGCCTAAATTTGTCAAGATGTTTAAGGAATTGCTTAATAAGAAGGAGAAGATGACCGAGTTTGTTAATACTCGATTGAATGAAAACTGTTCTGTCGTCCTTCTTAAAGAACTTACGGAAAAACTTGGAGATCCCGGTCATTTTGTGCTACCATGTACTTTTAACCAAACCGAAGAATTTATTGCCTTAGCCGATCTCGGGGCAAGTATAAATCTGATGCCTTTAAGTGTTTGGAAAAAGTTATCATTACCCGATCTTACTCCAACAAAGATGACTCTTGAGCTAGCCAATTGCACTCTCGCTTACCCCGTTGGTATTGCCGAAGATGTATTTGTAAAAGTTGGCACCTTCACTTTTCCGGTCTACTTTGTTGTTGTTGATTATGAAATGGACCCTCGTATTCCGTTAATACTTGGTCGGCCATTTTTGAGAACCAGGAAAGCATTAGTCGATGTTTCCGAAGGTGAGTTAATCTTAAGGGTCGGAAATGATGCTCAAGTTTTTAAAATAGGGAAGATCACAACCAAAACAAATAGAAGAGAATCAGCGAATATGATTAATGTGCTCGATGATTTTGTCGTCTACAACAATCCTCTGTTCGATTCTTGCTATGACAATCCATTGTTCCATGATGATGTGGATGATTCTCTCTCCAAATAGGACCCCCACCAATTTATGATCCTCCACCAATCTATGATGATTATGCTGATGATTCTAGTTCCGATGGGGATGATTATGCTGCTTTCATTTCAGCGTATCCAGACAACCCCACTTATGATGATTTTGATGATGTTGATACTCTCTCGAGTGATTCTTCACATGATGACATTGCACCTACATTTGATGAAGATCCTCCGCCAACCATGCTTAATCCTACTTTGGATGACTACTCATTTGAGGAAGATTTTGATACTTTTCTCAACGCTTACTTCCCAAATGAGAGTGATGCTCCTCCTTTGGACTTTGATGATTATGGTATTTATCCTACTTTGGATATGAAGAAACCCGTCTCAAAGGAGAAGAAGCCGGAATACACCGATATCCGCAGCACTTATGTCTTAACTCCTCTCTATCCTCCGTCTGAGGATGAGATTGCGAGATTTATGATCAGATCCTCTTCAAGGTCTGCTGAGCTTGAGTGCTATTTTCCCCTAAAGGAAAAGGTGTTCGACCCCGGCATTGCACTTTTTAAGCCATCTCAGTATCCATCTGATGAAATAAAAGGAAAAATCTTTGGAACTTATGGAGATATGCTTGCACTTCACCCTTGCTACCATCGTGCTCAATCGCTGCTTAAGGGAACCCTGCCTACTCTTCTTTGGCTTGCCTTGTTCGCCTTAAGCTTGTGCTATTTGATGGACGAAAACCATGTCTTTGATCCTGGTGGATGTTCTTCAAGATTCTTACCATGCTAATCAAGGTCGAGTCAGGCTCACGACTCGGTTATCAAAAACAAGCGCTTCTCGGGAGGCAACCCGCATTATCTATCCTTTTTCTCTGTTTTCATAATAAGTGTAGGGGGAGACCCTAGTATGTGTTTGTTGTTTTCTTTCTTATCATGTGCAGGGATTCGAGCTTTCAAAGATACATTCTTGATGACTTTTGACGACCCGTGATTCCGTGTTCCTGTCTTCCTGGTTTTATCCTAAACTCTTTTGATTCTCTATTTTATATTTTTCAATATTAGTGGTGATGGTGCTCTTGGCACTTTACCTCGTGATCTTGTGGATGATGAAGACTTAGATGATGTGGAATATCGTGGTGAAGATGATGTAGTGGAGTATGGCATTAGGAGCACGAGAGTGATGATCTTGAACATGTTGAGTGGTAGTCACTAAAGCAAGTAGATTAGTCGTCTTTGCAACACGTTCAGCTCGAATCTCATTTGCTTCATTCTGAAATTGCTTCAAGATGTCAAAGAGTCGATGATATGAGACCTCGTCTAACTTTTCTTGTTGTTTCACTAAAGTGACGAACCGTGTCCACTCTCCTTGAAGTTGTTGAAGAAATTGAACATTGACTTGCATGGTGGAGACTTGCAGATTATTTCTTGTCATGTCATTCATCATTTTATAAAACCTGGAGTAGTAAGAGTCAATTGATTCTCCATCCCTTGAAGTAAACTTGCCAAAAATCCAAAACAAGTTTGTTTTAACATCTTGTTTGTTGAGTGATTCTCCTTGTTGCAAGCGTTCAATAGCAGTCCACATTTCATGTGCTGTAGGGCATGCATCAACCAGGGAATAAATATCATCTCCAATCCCACTTAAAACCATATAGATGGCTTCCTTCTCCGCATCATGCCAAGCACAATTTTCAGGTGTGAGATCGGCTCTTGTTTCATCATGTTCACTTGCAGGTATTGGATCAGTAGTATCTGTGGCTGGTCTTGGAGGAATTGAGATTTTCTTGAATACATATGGTCCATGAGTAATACATTTCCTCAAGGCATCACCATTGGGTCTTGTATCAAGGTATCATATAAAACGTGATTGCCATTGAGCGTACCGACCAGACACAAGCATTGGTGGTCTCTCTTTATTACCCGCCACCATGATATTGTTGTTTGTGACACGATACTCTTGAGTAGAATCCATATCTAGAGACTTGAAATCGATGAAGTGAAAATGGATCTTAAGTAGATGTGTTGTGATTGTTGTTGTCGATGAAAAATGTTAAAATCCCCTAATAATTGTCTTCACAAGAAACCAAAAATTCGAAGGCCAAAAATCACACGATTAAAAATTTTCACTTTTGTAAAAATATTCAATTTTCGGAATATTGGATAATTTTGGAATAACTGACGTTTTCAGAGAATTTGGGTTTTTTTCGGAATAACTGACATTTTCAGAGAAGTTGGGTTTTTTCGGAATAACTGACATTTTCAGAGAAGTTGAATATTTTCGGAATAATTGATGTTTTCAAAAAATTGAACCTTCTTCGGAATAATGGATGTTTTCAGAGAACTGAACCTTCTTCGGAATAATGGATGTTTTCAGAGAATCGAACCTTCTTCGGAATAATGGATGTTTTCAGAGAAACGAGGATTTTCAGAAAAAATGATATCTTCGGAGTATGAGAAATTTTTCAGAGAAATGAGAATCTTCGGAATAAGTATTATTCTTCGGAATATGTGATATTTTCAGAGAAATATCTTCGGAATAATGCACTTTTTCAGATAAATTGAAAATTTCGGAAAAACGTACCTTCTTCGGAATAAGTAGATTCTTCAGAATTATTCAAATCTTCGGAATAGTAAAACCCTTATCCGAAAATCTTTTTTTCGGAATAATAAACCCTTATCCGAAAAATAAATTCGGAATGTTCTTGAAGCAGTAACGAACCGTAACTTAAAAATCAATCCAAACACCTAAAAAACTTGCGATTTTTACCACAAAAACCGAACCAAATCCCTATCAAATCGATATAAATGATTTATATCAAGATTTATAGCCCGAAAAAAGGTAAATAAAAAAATTAATTCGGAATGATTTAGATGGAAAAATCAACCGAATCAAACTAAAACCAAACAACCAAACACAATCCACCCCGTGGCGATTGATACCAAATGTTGTCCCATATTATTATGATGATTAATGATAGAAAATAGATGAAAAAAGATAGATTCCTAGAGAGAGAAAGTAGCAAGAGAAAGTAGAGAGAGAGATGATTAACTTGGTGAATATTAGATTAGAATAATGAAAGTACTAAATGATCATCCACCCTTCCTAACATGCTAGGAAGGGCCTTATATAGCCGGGCTTACATGTAACCATAATGGGCTATATTGTTTGGACCAGGCTTGTCTCTTGGGCTTTAAGTAGGTTAAATCCAAGCCCGTGAACCACGACTATTTAACTAACTATTACAACGTTCTAATAAATATTACAATAGAAATCTATGACCGAACATTCTTATTTGACTCAATATTTTGAGGCTAACAGTATTATACTCACCAAAAGACACATAGAAAGTAAACTTAGAATACAAATCAACACAAACGTGGAATAAGTTCAAACTTGCACCAAAATATAATATAACGTTCTAGTTTAGTTAAGGATACTAGGGATAAGTCCGAATAGTTAAGGATACTAGCGAAACAAGCGTTCTAATTTAGGATAATATGGAAACAAGTCAAGATGAACATAAGGAAACAATGTACCATACTAATAAACAAATATATGAAACGACTAGCTCGCGTTATCGCCACCATCCTCACCACCCTCCCGATCCTCACCATCATCACACGGGCGACTCCCGCTCCCGCTGGCACCACCACTCTCATATCTCGCAAAATGATCGGCATACTTGTTATCATCTCTCAGCAGGGTCATCATGAAATCAACATCCGACGAGTGTCAGGGGGTGCTGAAAAGCTCGACCTAGAAGTGACGTGTCCCGGCAATACCTGACCCACGCCAGGATGGTGGCCGCGAAACTTGCCTCCTTTTACCATTCTGTTGATTTCTAAAGTGGTGTGGTCACCCGTCGCCTCTAGCTCCCTCATTCTATCATGTGTAGTGATAATAACACAAGATAGTAAATATATTAGTCGGGTTGCTAGATTATTATCAGGATAAGCTGTTTGAGAACACCTTATTCGGATAAGCTGATAAGCAACATAACGAGTGTTTGGGTTTGCGTTTTACACAGTTAAAGAGTGTTTGGTTTTACGTTGAACTGAAATTAACAAGTTTATAAATCCCCAACGACATGTCGCTGGGGAAACCAAAATGATAAAAATAAGTAAATAACATGTATTATCAGTTAGAATTTAAAAAAAAATACATACTTGTTAGTTGTGGTGGTCGGCTGTGTTTGGCTGTGGTCGACTGTTGTCGGCTATGGTCGGCTGCGGTCGAATGCGCTCGGCTAAAATAACATAAAACATTTAATTAAAGAAATCATTTAAACACTCAATCAATAAAAACTATGAATTTATATAAAAACCTTAAATTGGTTGTGGTGGTGGTAAGTGGTTGTGGTGGTGTTGAATGGTGGTGGGGATTAGTGGTGAATGGTGGCGTGGATTAGTGGTGAATGGTGGTGGGGATTGATGGTGAATGGTGGTGCGGATTGGTGGTGATGACTTTGGTGGTGATGATTGGTGGTGATAATCTAGAGGTGATGATTGGTGGTGATGATTATGGTGGTGTGATTGGTGGTGATGACTGTGGTGGTGTTGATTGTGGTGGTGATGATTGTGGTGGTGTGATTGGTGGTGATGACTGTGGTGCTGTTGATTGTCTTTATACGCAGAGAAGAGAAAGAGATAAGAGTGATAGTATGTGTTTCTGTGATTCGTTCATGTGAGGATAAGAACTGGTCAAACTTTCCCCAGCGACATGTCTCTGGGGAAAGTTTTTAACTTTTGACTAAAATTATAATTTGTCGGTTTGTGCTAGCTTATTTATTAGTTGGCTGATGTTAACAAAAATTTCCCTAGCGACATGTCGTTGGGGAAACCCTGTAGTTTGTCGTTTTGTGAAAAAAGCGCGTTAATGAAAATTTTTGAGGGGTTTCTAAAAATATTAAATGAAAATATCCCATCGACATGTCGCTGGGGATAGCTAACTTTTATAACATTTATGTAATTTATTTTTGAATGATTAATAATAATGAGACTAAATTTTAATAATAACTAAATTGTTATGTTCTTTTTAATAATAACTAAATGTTTTTTATTATTGTTTATATAATGATTCGGCTTCTCGGTTCATTCTTGTAGAGTAAACTGGTTCGTTCGGTTTGGTAGGGTTCAACATTATAGGTTCAATGTATTAGATAGGGTTATACATTAGAGGTTCAATGTATTAGATATGGTTATACATTAGAGGTTCAATGTATTAGATAGGGTTATATATTGGAGTTTCAATGTATTAGATAGGGTTATACATTAGAGGTTCAATGTATTAGTTAGAGTTCAACATTATAGGTTCAATGTATTATATAGGGTTATAAATTAGAGGTTCAATGTATTAGGTAGGGTTCAAGATTATAGGTTCAATGTATAAGATAGGGTTCAACATTTGAGGTTCAATGTATTAGATAGGTTTCAACATTAAGGTTCTATGTATTACATAGGGTTCAACATTATAGGTTCAATGTATTAGATAGGGTTATACATTAGAGGTTCAATGTATTAGATAGGGTTATACGTTAGAGGTTAAATGTATTAGATAGGGTTATACATTAGAGGTTCAATGTATAAGATAGGGTATATATTAGAGGTTCAATGTATTAGGTAGGGTTCAACATTATAGGTTCAATGTATTAGATAAGTTTATACATTAGAGGTTCAATGTATTAGGTAGGGTTCATCATTTTAGGTTCAATTTATTAGATAGGTAATACAAGGTTTTTAACCAAGTATGAAAATTCGTTGTTCCAATCTTTTCGAATTGATTACCGTTAATTAGTGCGACTCAGTCGTTCTTGGTGGAATTAAAAATGGTTTGATTATCTATTTTAAACTAATAGCAAATATGTAAATGTCGTTATGTAAAATAAAAGCTTTAAAAATTAAACTAAAAATTACTAGAAAATTACTAGAAAAACACTTGGTAAAAATAGAGATTTCGGGAAGCGTGCAATTTTTAGAATTTAAAACGTAATGAATCTAAAACATAAAACTTTATAAAAATAAACTAAGACAAAACTCGTTCAAAATAATACTAAGTAAAAGTGCGGGAAAAATTAAATTTGAAAACTAAGATAAATAAAACAAAAACCTGAGTCAGATCGCAACATGATCGTACTCAGATCGCAAGATGGATCGCAGTGGTGGATCGTGACCACCGATCGCAACCTAGGGATCATATCGCACTCAATGCGATGGAAAGGAGTGATCGCAATCAAGAAGTGAGGGATCACACTCACTGATCGCAACCACGATCGCAACAAGTGGATCGTGGTCTTTGATCATAACCACAAGGATCGCAGTCAATGCGATCGTACCCAAGAGATAGTGACTTGGATCGCACCCACAGATCGTGGTATGGATCGTAGTCAAATAAAGAAGTCTGGATCGCAATCAATGCGATCGTATGCAAGAGATCGTGACAAGTAAAACCTTCCTAAGATCGTAATGGGACATAAATAGTAACTAAGCAGAAACGAATAAGCTGTTAATCCAATAAGCACTTACCAACTCTTAGCCAAGACTAATTAAGCACAAATTTTATAACTTTTGAAATACTAAATATGGAACTTTTATAAAACAAACTTTAATAAGATAAAACTCATAGGAAAGCTTAAAAGTAAATAAGCTAAGTACCAAATAAGCCAATAAGCATAATAAGCTCAAAGCTTAATTTGCACAAAAACTTAGAAAGGATTAAAAAGATAAACTTTTTAATCACATAAACATCAAAATCAAACACGAAGCATGAAAATTTGGATAAAAAATAACTCAAAATCAAGAAAGGTAGAAGAAGATTAAAGATTAAAAGCTTAAACTTGAACTTTTGATTAATGAATTCCAAATACAAAGATGAAAGTAAAGCTTAAACTTGAAAGGAAAAATGAAGAAAAGATGAAAACTTAGTGAGAGAAAGTTAAAACTTTCTCTGTCTAAAAACTAAAGAAAGGAAAATAAAACTAGCTAACCCCCCTCCTAATGTGTTTAGGAGGGTATTTATAGGCAATGGGGGAGAGCATGTGTTGCCTCCTCTTTCTTTCTTCTTGGGTCGACTTGATTTAAATCCTTTGTCTTTCTCGACGTCGTCTCGGGATTTGAACTCGTCTTATAATTTTCTTCTATACTTAGACTTGAGTTCTTCGACTTCATTAAACTTCCGTCTTTAGACTTTTTCTTCGATAAATATTTAGAATATGCCTTGGACTTCCGTTCTTTTTGCACTCTTGATCTTTTGACTTCGTATTTTCTCGTTTTCTTCGATAAAAGCTCGTGAAAGCCCGTGTTTACTTCCTTTTTCATCTTTTGGTCCTAAAACACAATAAAAACACAAACCACGCATAATTCCGACTTTTACGACATAAAATACACGTTTTGGTCTTGTTATTATTGGAAATAAGTGGTAAAAGGATAAGTGTTTTCACACTTATTAAATCCCCTACACTTGACCATTGCAATGCCCTCATGCAATGCATTAATTTTAACGCATGGTTTACATTTTCCATCATAAATAACCCACCTTGGCCTTTATTAAATACTAAAAATTTAAGGAAAAATAGGAAAAAGTAAAGAAATCAAAGACTTACATTGGGGTTTTGGCTGCCATGAATGTTTATCATCCTCAAGTTTCACGTTCCCCTTACCAAGCTTAAAAACGAGATCATTGTTATTATAAGTTAGCAAACTAACACGAATTCATGTGGGCCAATTATTTACTTAGACTCCCTTATTCCTAGGTGTATCTCTTATATTTTAATTTTGTCTTGAATGATCACGAGGATGCATTGTTTGACTTATTTTGATAGTTATTTAGGCAGAAAATAAGGTGGGACGATTTAATCAATAGTTAGCTAAAGGACAAAATCTTTTAAAACTGCTTCTCGGGACCTCTTAAAGTTCATATCTTGGCATAACTCGATTCACGATTTGAGACCTTTCTCGGACTGATATTTGGCAACGACTTCATACTTCAAATCTTTGAGAGACGTTCTTGAAATTATGTTCTTCTCTTCATATTAGGAATTTCTTCACTTTGGCTTTTTGAGAGATTCTTCATATTTGGACCACGACTTCTTCATTTTTCTCCAATCTTTATTTTGGACTTTGATATACAACGATCCGCCTCCTTTTAGGACTTGGATCTATTTATCCTCATACCTTGTTAGGGCCTTTTTGGATAGACTTCTCCATGATCTTTTGGGGAGTTTTTGCTTTTCGTCGTGTGTCTCGATCCTTCATATTGATTTTCGATTAATGATTCTTCACATCACTTTTGGATCTTTAGCAACAAAATGTAGCCCTCATGCCTTGTTAGGGAATTTCCGGACTCGCCAATCTTCGCATCCCGCTTCAATAAGTTATGCCTTGGCTATGAACTTTAATTAATACCGAACAACTTTTAAACGATCTTGGGATAGAAACTAAGTAACTTTTAAAATCGTACAACCTTATTTATTGCAGATAAATTTATTAGCAAGTGATGGGAGAAGAAGCTCATAATTAACTCACATAAATTCACGAAAGGATACCAAACTTATAATTGACTCTATCATCTCTCGTTCTCCAAAATTTAAAATCTCAAGGAATGAGACTCGTGGATGCTTAGCCAATTAAATCAAAGTTTTGGGTTTTCGAGTCATCTATAGGATCTTGCAAACTCTTAGACTTTTTCAAGATTAGAAATCGCATTTTAAAGTTACCTTGATAAACAACTCTCTAGGATCAATTATAGGAACTTGCGAAAAGTTCTTGTTCTTAACCCGTGAGAGTTAAGACTTTCGAGTTTTAAAGTTCCCTATATAAAAGCCTAGCAAAACTTGACTTAAACACGTTAAGGATACTATCTAGAGTAAACTTAGATAAGTAAACTCAGGTTGAGTCAAAATATTCATGACTTTGAAAAATTTAAAACCACTTTATTAAACTTTATTTTAGCAAGGAGAGTAAATAACGATAACAAAGGAAAAACTACTAGGCCAAAATAGATTAAATTTTTTGAAAAATGTCGAAAAATCAAATTTTCCGGTTAAAATGAGGGCAAACTCATGGAAAAGACCACTTACTTCGATAGAAGTCCCCCCTACACTTGATATAAACATTGTCCTCAATGTTTAAGCATGTGGGAGTAAACTCCACTACACATATGACATTGTGCAGTTTGTTTAAATCTTGCTAAGGAAAGGACAACTATAGTGATTTCAATGTGAACATATAAGATACGAAATATTGAATCACGACAGTTTAGGATAGAACCGGGAAGACGGGTACACGGGATCACGGTTCGTCAAAAGTCATCGAGAATGGATATTTGAAGCTTTAATCCCTGCACAGAAGAAGAAACAAGACAAAAAACACATACGGGGCTCCCCCTACACTTATTATGAAAACGATAAAGGATAGATCACGGGTTGCCTCCCGAGAAGCACTTGTTTTTGTTAACCGAGTCACGAGCCTGACTCGACCCAAAACTTAATTCAAGGGAAACGTGGTGAGGGCTGGAATCATCTCATGAGAGATGTCCTCACCAAGGTACAACTTCACGCGCTGGCTATTCACCTTAAAATTGGGCCCATTTAGCTGAGAAAGCTCAATGGTGCCATATGGGAAGACTTTCGCGATGGTGAATGGACCAGACCAATGGCTCTTCAACTTTCCCGAGAAGATCTTCAACCGAGAGTTAAAAAGTAAAACTTGATCACCAACGTGGAACTCTCGGTTCTTAATCCTTGCATCATGGATGATCTTGGTCTTCTCCTTGTAGATCAACGAGTTCTCATAAGCTTCATTCCTCAATTCATTTAGCTCGTTGAGTTGAATCTTCCGAAGATCGCCGGCTTTGTTGATGTCGAAGTTAGCCCACTTCAAGGCCCAGTATGCCTTATGTTCCAGCTCGATAGGGAGGTGGCATGCTTTCCCGTACACAAGACGATAAGGTGTACAACCAATCGGGGACTTATAAGCGGTACGGAAAGCCCACAAAGCATCATCTAACTTATCGGCCCACGAGGCACGATGTTCTTCCACAGTACGTTCCAGAATTCGCTTCAATCCACGGTTAGATATCTCGACTTGACCATTGGTTTGAGGATGATAAGTGGTGGAAAGACGATGATTAACACCTACTTAGCCATGACTCTTGCGAATTGATCGTTGCAAAATGAGTCCCGCGGTCACTGATGATAGCACGAGGAACACCGAATCGAGCAAAAATCTGCTTTAAAAAGTTCACAACCACCCTCGCATCATTCGTAGGGAGAGACTTAGCTTCAACCCATTTAGATACGCAGTCAACGGCTACGAGGATGTACTTGTTCCCTTTAAATGATGGAAATGGCCCCATAAAGTCGATGCCTCATACATCAAAGATTTCACATTCTTGTATGAAATTTTGAGGCATCTCATCTTTATGTGTGATCTTTCCTTAGCGTTGGCAAGCATCACAATTTTTAACCATCTCGTGAGCGTCACGATAAATGGTGGGCCAATAGAATCCAGAGTCGAAAACTTTCTTCGCGGTGTAGTTGGGACCAAAGTGACCACCAGTGGGTCCTTTATGGCAAGCTTCGAGAATGTCTAAAGCTGCGGTTCCATCAACACTCCGACGAATAATCAGATCAACACATTGTTTGAAGAGATAAGGGTCATCCCAAAAGTAAGTCTTGATATCTTTAAAGAAGTTCTTCTTTTGTTGGGATGTTAACCCTTTGATGAGAATACCACCCGCTAAGTAGTTTGCAATGTCCGCAAACCACGGGGTGTCATCAAGATTGGAATTGATAGACATTAAGGCCTCAAGGGGAAAAGAGTCATTGATCTCTTGATTCGGATGATCCCCTTGATAAGGATCCTCAAGTCTACTTAGATGATCCGCGGCTAGGTTTTCGGCTCCCTTCTTGTCATGAATTTCAATGTTGAATTCTTGAAGGAGCAAAACCCAACGAAAAAGTCTTGGCTTAGAATCTTGCTTAGTCAACAAGTACTTCAACGCGGAATGGTCAGTATAGACAATTGTGGTGGAAAGGACAAGATAGGGGCGGAACTTCTCAAAAGCATACACTACAGCTAAAAGCTCTTTTTCGGTAGTGGTATAATGCAACTGAGCCCCCGTCATTGTCTTGCTAGTATAGTGGATTGGTTGGAAGTGTTTATTCACTCTTTGGCCCAAAACCACTCCAATAGCAAAGTCGCTAGCATCACACATCAATTCAAAAGGTAGCTCCCAATTAGGGGTAACCAAGACCGGTGCCTTAGTTAGCTTATCCTTAAGAAGATTGAAGGATTCAAGACACTCTTTAGAAAAGATGAAAGGACTATCTTTTTCCAATAGGTGGGTCATCGGGCGAGCGATTTTAGAAAAATCTTGAATGAATCGACGATAGAAGCCCGCATGACCCAGGAAACTTCTCACACCCTTCATGGTTGAAGGTGGAGGTAATTTTGCTATGACATACTCTTTAGCACGGTCCACTTCAAGACCGGCTTTTGAGATTTTATGTCCAAGCACAATGCCTTCTTTTACCATGAAATGGCATTTTTCCCAATTTAGAACAAGGCGAGTGTCTTCACACCGCTTAAGCATGCGTTCCAAATTGGCAAGGCAATGAGAGAAAGAATCACCATAGACCGAGAAATCATCCATGAAGACTTCCATAGTTTCTTCAATCATGTCATGGAAGATAGCCATCATACACCTTTGGAATGTCCCGGGAGCATTACATAAGCTGAAAGGAATTCTTTTATAAGCAAATGTTCCATAAGGACAAGTGAAGGTGGTTTTCTCTTGGTCTTTAGGATCGATGGGAATTTGAAAATACCCGGAGAAACCGTCTAAAAAGCAGTAATAGTCATTACCCGCTAGACGTTCAAGCATTTGGTCCATGAAAGGAAGGGGAAAATGATCCTTTCTCGTAGCATCATTGAGTTTGCGATAGTCTATACAAAATATCCACCCTGTAACGAGACGAGTAGGAATCAACTCGTTGTTTTCATTGGGCACAACGGTGATTCCGCCTTTCTTAGGCACACAATGGACCGGACTAACCCATGGTGAATCCGAGATAGGGTAGATCATTCCCGCGTCAAGAAGTTTGATAACCTATTTTTTGATAACGTCATGGATCTTAGGATTCACTCTTATTTGGCTTTGAATAGTGGGTTTAAAGTCGTCCTCCATGAGAATTTTATGTGTGCAAAAGTGAGGATCAAATCCACGAATATCAGAGATTTTCCAAGCAATCGCTTTCTTGTGATTCTTCAGCACGGCGATAAGTCGGGATTTTTATTCTTCTTTCAAGTCCTTTGCAATGATCACGGGTGACTTCTTGTTGTCTTCAAGGAAAACGTACTCGAGATGAGACGGTAGGTCCTTAAGCTCTAAATCTGGAGGATTTTGGATGGAAGGCGTAGTCAAATTCGGTTCATCGATAGAGATATCCTTAGGAGATGGTGGAGAAATATGGTCCTCATTGAGAAGTTTCTCAATGGTACGAATGTCTTCATCCCAATTGGAGGGAGAATCATCATACTGTAAGTCCACATCTCCCAAAGTTGCTTCAAATTCTTTCAAAATGAAATCACTTTCTCCAAATGGAGTTAGTGATGGAGCAATAGAGGCAACGGTCACAACAATGGGTAGAGAAGAAGAACCACTTTTA
This sequence comes from Glebionis coronaria, assembly GCA_025667525.1. Taxonomy (NCBI): domain Eukaryota; kingdom Viridiplantae; phylum Streptophyta; class Magnoliopsida; order Asterales; family Asteraceae; genus Glebionis; species Glebionis coronaria. Next base: position 104,020,621 of record CM046879.1, read on the forward strand.
CAAGCGTCTTTAAAATGTTCTTCACAAGCCTCATCAAGAACGTCAATGAACTTAGCACTCTCGTTTTCAGAAGGCTGCTTAGAACTTTTACCCATGTTGAAAACGATTTTATCGTCACCAACTCTCATGATTAATTCGCCCGCGGCTACATCAATGAGAGTACGACCGGTCCTCAAGAATGGACGTCCGACGATTAATGGAACACGGGGATCCATCTCGTAGTCAACGACAACAAAATCCGCCGGAAAGGTGAATTTGTCGAAACCGACGAAGACATCTTCGGCTATCCCCACCGGATAAGCAACCGTACGGTTAGCTAATTCCAATGTCATTCGGGTGGGGACTAGCTCGGGTAGAGATAATTGTTTCCAAACACTTAAAGGCATTAAGTTTATACTAGCACCTAGATCGGCTAGGGCCATACAGTTCTCTATCCCGGGGAAATTGCAAGGAATGAGAAAACGACCCGGATCACCAAGTTTGGTGGGTAATTTCCTTAAGAGCACTGCGGAGCAATTCTCGTTAAGTTGGGTCTGAGCGATGTCAAGAAGTTTCTCCTTATCACTAAGAAGATCTTTAAACATTTTAGCATATTCGGGCATGTGAGCGAGAGCCTCAGCAAAGGAGATATTGAAATTCTGTTGTTTAAACATTTTGAGAAAGTTAGAAACCTGAATATCATCCTTGTTCTTCAATTTCTCTTTCCTCAACCTTGAAGGATAAGGTATATTGGGTTGAGATGAAGGCTTAGGAATGGAATTCTCACTCACATCCTTGGGTGGTGGAGGGGTGGAAGTAAAAGGTGGAGGAATTGGAGAAGGGGACTCGTTTTCCTTTGTCACAATCACCGGTGTAGGTGTAGGAAGCTCGGTTTCCTTTAAACCTTTTCCACTGCGAGTGGTGATTGCTTTCATCTACCCTCTGGGATTAGCCACGGTGTTACTCGGAAGAGAACCCGAACCAGAGGCTTGATTACTTGGGAAGAAACTAGCCATCATGTTCCTTAAGTCATTCGTTTGACTTGCCAAAGAGTTTCACATATCGGCTCGAAGATCATTCCTTTGTTTCACCATGTCTTCTTTCAAGTTGATCATTTCCCGCTGAAGATTTTGCACTATCACATCATTAGTCCTCATGTAAGTGTCAACCTCTTGATTAAATGTGTTGGGTTGGGTGGGAGGAAGAGCATGGTAGGCAGGTGGTTGATAAGCGGGTGGTTGGTGAACTTGATTGTTTCTTTGAGGTGGATATGGGTTTCTTTGGGTTTGATATTGGTTTGGAGCTCGAGGTTGGTTTTGATTGTTGCGATTGAGGTTGTTTGGATTTTGTGGGGGTAAACCGGGTGGTGAAAGAAAGTTGTTTGAGCGATAGCTGAGCAAATTGCGGTCACCTTGAGGACGTGCTTGATAGCCTCCCTTGGAATAGTTACCGTTGGCGACATACACATTTTCCGGATTGTCATGAGTCGAAGGACAATCGATGTATGAGTGAGATCCCCCGCATATTTCACATGATTGACTCAAAGCATTAACTTGGGTATTGATAGCTTTGGTGTTATTAGCGGTTTGGAGAGCAAGTGTTTCAACAAGCGTAGTAAGCTTATCAATTCTCTTTTCGCTCTCATTAGTGCTAGCACTAGCCACATTAGTCCGAACACTCTTGGTTTGCACTCTAGACTTATTCTCAATAATGTCCCATGCGGCATTAGAAGACTTAACCAAAATGTTAACCCCCCGAGGCACTATTTAGTGAATCTTGGTCATTCATGCTTAACCCATTGTAAAAAGTATTTATTTGATGTACTTTTGTGAAACCATGTTGTGGACACTTTCTTAAAAGTTCCTTAAAACGGTCCCAAGAATGACTAAATGTCTCACCGTACTTTTGTTCAAAGGTAATGATTTCATTCCGCAAAGCGGTAGTGCGTGAGGGTGGGAAAAAGTAGTTGATGAATTTGGTCTCTAAATCCGTCCACGTAAGAATACTTTATGGCGGTTCCTTATCAAGCCAATTTCGGGCTTGTCCCTCTAAGGAGAAAGGAAAAAGTTGCAAGCGAATCACTTCTTGTGAAACCCCATTATACTTGACCGTATTATTGAGTTGAAGGAACCTTTTTATATGGTCATGAGGATCATCAAGCGAACGCCCTAAGAAAGGTTGAGCTGAGACCATTTGAATGAAGCCGGATTTAAGCTCAAAGTTGTTGACTCCAATCTCGGGTATGACAATAACATCGGTGTTGCCCTCTACGTGCGATTGCAAAAGCTCGATCATTGGTTGATTGTCCATGGTGACAATAGGTGGAGTAATGACTTCGGCTTGAGCTACTTTCTTCTTACGAGCACGAGTACGCATGCACACCTACAAAAAGAAAAGAAAAATAAACAAGAAATATAGTTGGTTTTTATGGTTTTTCTATTTTTTTGGATTTTTGAATTTTTTTTAATTTTTATGGATTTTTGAAAACTTTTAAGCAAGAAAAATAACGTTCAAAGGTGAACGAATCCCAAAATCCAACACTTCTCTCACTAAAAACCGTTACTCTTAACCAAAAGAACCGGCAGCGGCGCCATTTAATACAAGGTTTTTTAACCAAGTATGAAAATTCGTTGTTCCAATCTTTTCGAATTGATTACCGTTAATTAGTGCGACTCAGTCGTTCTTGGTGGAAATTAAAATGGTTTGATTATCTATTTTAAACTAATAGCAAATATGTAAATGTCGTTAAGTAAAATAAAAGCTTTAAAAATTAAACTAAAAATTACTAGAAAATTACTAGGAAAACACTTGGTAAAAATAGAGATTTTGGGAAACGTGCAATTTTTAGAAATTAAAACGTAATGAATCTAAAACTTAAAACTTAGTAAAAATAAACTAAGACAAAACTCGTTCAAAATAATACTAAGTAAAAGTGCGGGAAAAATTAAATTTGAAAACTAAGATAAATAAAACAAAACCTGAGTCAGATTGCAACACGATCGTACTCATATCGCAAGATGGATCGCAGTGGTGGATCGTGACCACCGATCGCAACCTAGGGATCAGATCGCACTCAATGCGATGGAAAGGAGTGATCGCACTAAAAGAAGTGAGGGATAGCACTCACTGATCGCTGTAATACCCAGAAGCCGAGGTTACTCATGTTACCCTAAAGTACGAATATTTTTGAAATTTTTAAGAAATTTTTTTTATTATATATTTTATCGTTTTAGTTGAAACCAATGTTTGAGGTCGTAATCTTGACGATTGACGATTTAAGAAGAACGATGACGACTACGATCCCGACGGATGCCAAATTTTTATGTTTTATTGTCGCCTTATCAATATTATAATTTTTCGAGGATTTTACTTTCAGTTCGTGTTAAGTCGAGTCGGGTGCGTTTTATTTCTTTCCGGGTTCGTTTAAATTGTTCTAAAAGTATTTTGGAGTGTTCGGGATGACCCCCGACTTCCGCAAAAAATTTCCAAGTCGACTTATAAGTCGTTTCCCGCTATTTAGAAGAGTCATTTAAAAATAAGGCCAAAAGAATGCCTAAGTTGCACCAAGGGTCCCTAAAAATTTACAAAAGGGAAACAAGAACACACACAACACATTTCACTTCAAAAAAAACCCCCTTCCCTCTCCTTCTTCCTTTGGCCGTCGGCCATTTCACCCCCACAACCACACTTTATTTTTTTTCTTGTTTGATCAAAACTAATTAAAGACCACCTTTTCAATCCTTTTGTAAGTGTTTTTCCACAATCAAATCAAACATGCATGAACATGATTTTTCAAAAATTAAAAGACTTTTCAAAAGTTTGATTGTGTGTAATTAAACTTAATGCATGTTTGATTGAGGTTTAGATTATGTTAATTCACCATTTGAATTAACCAAAACTTGTTTGGTTTGGGTGTTTTGATCACCAACACCCCACGGCCAAATGGGGGTGTTTGGTGGATCATGGTGTTTGATTAATGTGTTAGTGGGTTTGTGTTTAGATTGATGTTTTAGGTGTGTTTGAATGGGTTAAACATATTGCATGCTTGATTTGGTAAATGGGTTTTAGAGTAGATTTGATGTTCTAGGTGTTAGGGACTGATTAAGGTGTTTAGGAATGGTCATGAGTTGTTAAGTTAGGGCTAGGTGTCGTTAAAATGGTTTGGAAACAAGTGCTAAGGTGATATTGAAGTAGTAATTTTTAGGCAGATTGTTTAAGGGTGTTTTGAAAATCTTAAGCTTATATACAGGTCATGAATATAGAATGTAGTTTTAGGGCTTGTTCTTAGCTACATTTTGGTATAAAGTATAGCTTACGACTCCTAACGAGTCAAAAGTTATGATGCTTTGAATATACGTGTACCGGGAGATGAGAACCTACATAATCCGAAATTATGTTTGGTTTTGGGTCAAATCCCAGGGACCATAGATAGAGTTTGGTAATTGATTAAAAGTTAATTTTTAGTTTCAAACCTGCATTTGTGAGTTTATTATTAGACTTAGTGTTGGATGGGTCAATGGTGTATTTTAAATGGGTCAAACAAGTCCAACATGGTCAATGTGCAAAATCAGTCCGAAATATGTACGTCTAGTAATGTGTTAAGTAACGAGTCATAAAAGTGAAAACTTTTCAAGGGATTAAAAATGGGTTTTCTACAGGTCATGAGGTATTTTTGTGAATTTTCTTAAATTTTATAAAAGTGTTTAAGTCATGGAAAACAGCCCATACTTTTGGTAAGTATCGGCGAAAAATGTAAAAAGGGTAGTAACTTTAATAACATAGATAAATCGTATAAAACTAATAACGACTACTTGTTTGGTTTTGGCGTGAGTTTTTAATTATTACAATTGACTAATATGTACATATTATACAGTACTTAAAGTTATATAAATGAGATTGACTCATTACGCGTTATTGTTTGTTAGGTGTTGAATTTCCCGGGCGTCCTCATCATCGTCAGTGATCGTCATTCGTAACGTCTACTACTTCCATATATATAAGGAGTGAATTTGTAGCCTCGATTACTACTGTTTTCAATTGTTTTTACCCGCGAGGGAGATGCATGCTAGTTTTAGAAAATGAACATAAGACATGAATGATTTTTGGACCCGAAGTTGCCTAAATTGTGTTGAGTACCTAGTTGCATAAGACCCTATATTCATGAACTATTAACTATTGTTTAATCCTCGTGTGGATTGAAAATAGCTACTTATACAATTGATAGTACTATGGGGTTGACGACCCTATCCGAGACGAGGGCTAGTACGTTGAGTACCCCCTGCGGACGGATAACTTGTGATAAGAAATAAGGTATAATTGCAACTAATGCCTTTAGAAGGGGCAATGGTTTCATCTTAATCACGCTGGTAATTATACGCGGGTGATTTAGTTAACGGATTAGTGTCATGAGCTTAAACATAATTGTCATAACCTTGATAATAGATTGTTTGATCGACAATTCTATGAATGATCGTGAATGATTTTTATAACACTTATTTTCAAAATGAGATTGTAAAACCTATGAATTCCACTCAACATTATTTGTTGACCCAATTTAGCATGTGTTTCAGGTAATCGATGATGTATAGCATGGAGCATGCAAAGGATGGGAGTTGTGTGTGGCTTGCCGGTCTACTTGTTTTCCACCCTTATTTAACTTGAAACTCTTTTATTTTTCTGTCACGTGATCAAAGAATGTATCTTTTGCGGTTGAGATTCAGTGGGGACCAAACGCAAACTCTGTTTTGTATCATCTTGGGATTTGGAAAACTATAGACTTGTATGTTTTAACAATGTTTAAATTATGCTTAAACTTTTACGTCTCTTTGAGTCGTTTGATATAGCTTGTGTGTGATGATAACTGCCTAGCACCAAAATGTTGTAGTTCTGTTGCGCATAGCATTTGTAGGGGTGTTAGAGATTGGTAATCAGAGCCATGAGTTATAGAGAACTAGGTCGTTTTGAAAAATTCCTAAACTATAACTTTTGGTGTCGTAAGAAATTGTCCAAGCACACAACTATCCTGCATGGCTCCGGTAAGGTTTATTTTTAGTATTGATGGTATAGATGTATACCTTTGAATTGAAGTAATATATGAGTATTTACTACGTAAATATTGAACTACTATATGTAAACATTGAAACTGTACGTAGAGAACTCGATACCGTAATTCTTGTATTACATATGCATGAGCATCATATTATCGCATTTTGGGCATGTGTACCACCTTTGCATTGCATTCGCATGCATATATTTATAAATATTGAATAATAATCTTACGTACCCTCCAAAATTTTCTGTTATTGCAGAGATGGCCGAGGTACCGCCTAACGGAAATGGAGACGAATACGTCGTAGGATACGAAGGGGGACCGTTTCCTCCGAACCCGCCAAATGGTGACAATGGATGGATAGCTCAAGAAGAAGCGATAGAGCCGACAAATGACAGTGATGAAAGTGATGTTGACAACTTCAGCGTTTGTGACGATGGTGGAGAGGATTCTGAGGAGGAGGATCCGGTGGAAGATGGAATTCCAGTAAATATCGTCGGTCAGACCGAGCCCAATTTGGTTCAATCTCCAAATTCACCAAAAGGATACGAAGTGCCTCCAACAGGCCGATATGATCAGCAACCTGTTCGTCCCCCAATGGATATTTGTAAGGATTACCTGAGGACTGTGACGGGGTTTATTCAGGTAAGTAATGAGTTTGGTGCGGAATCTAGTAATTCAGCTACGTTCTCTTCATGAAAATGTTGCGAAGGTTTATTTTCCAAGGCCAAGAAACTATTGGGAACCTGAAAATCGTTTGAGAAGGATGGATAGACTGATGTACGAACGTTATGTGGTGGAAACTAGAGTAATTAAAAGGTTTGACGAGAATGAAAGAGCACATCAGAAATTATTGGCAAGGACTGCAAGGGCTGAGTTCGATGGAGCAGTGAATAAGAGTGATATTAACAGTTTGAGATCGATGATAGCAAACCTGAGTGCCAGTCTTGAGTGGGTCAAGGAAGATCAGGCCAGGTTGGCTAGGATGCAGAGTTGGGAGCACCGTGTTAGATCATCTCTGCCACAAGATTGGAGATTTGTAGATGACTCTGAGCTGGAGGCTAATGATTTCATGGTTCAGCCACCTGCCAGGGGTGAGTGTGTCACTTTAGGGAATCAGGTAGCATTGGAGTTTGGATCTACTTCTGGAACAAAGAAGGTAACTGAGTGTGAGCCGAGTGATAAGGGGAAGAGGAAGATGGATGAGGAAGAAGTAGACAATGACGAAGAGCCCGAAGAGGATGAAGAAGAACCGCCATCCAAGAGGTCGTGTGGATCACCACGTGACTAGTTAGTTGTATTTTATTTTATCTTTTGATCGTTGTAATCGAACTATTTAAGACTCCTGTATGATGGTATTGTGATGAAAAATTGATGACTTTAAGTTTGTTGGTGTATGGTTGTAGTGGCATTACTTGTCACAGACTTTGGTTAATCTATCAATGCAATCCATGTTTACCTTTCATGATCTATGATAAGTCTTAAATTTGCTCTTTTGTGATGTGATTGATGAATATTAGTAACCTTGTAGTGATGTGTTGTTGTACTTATATTATGTCTTGAAAGAGAAATTCATCTTAATCTTGATGTGTATACTTACCTTGTTTTCTATTTTTCCCTGTCATTGCAGAGAGGTGTAATTGAGACTTCACCATGCCTCCAAAGTTGACAGCTAACCGTGTGAACACTATGATTCAAGAGGCAATCGCCAATGCACTCGAGGCGGATCGTTCAAACCGAAACCCAGATCAAGGTGGAAATGTAGGAAGACAGCCAGCCCCAAGGGAGTGTTCTTATGCCGGTTTTGTGAAATGTGGTCCCACATAGTTTCGTGGTACCGGTGGAGCTTTGGAACTCCGTAGATGGTTGGATAAGATTGAAAGCACTTTCGAAATCAGTGGGTGCTCTGAGGCAAATAAAGTTAAATTTGCAGCTGCTACTTTTCTCGATGACGCTTTAAGCTGGTGGAAAAACCAGGTGGCTACTGTCGGATTAGTGGTAGCAAATGGAAGAACTTGGGTTGCAACCAAGGCACTCTTGACTAAGAAGTTTTGTCCCGAGGAAGAGCTGGGTTAGTTAGAGGACGAGTTGAGGCACTTTTCTTTGAAGAACAATGACATCATTGCTTATACAAGGAGGTTTAATGAGTTAATCCTATTGTGTCCCGATGCCTTCGCTGATGATCACAAGAAGATGAAGCAGTACATCAAAGGTTTGTCGAGCAATATTAAGGGTGAGACAACTTCATCAAAGCCTGGATCATTTGATGAATCCGTTCAAACGGCTTACGCACTAATGGATGTCAAGCTGCAAGATAAGAAGGACTACATTGCTGAGGGAAAAAAAGGAGGTGGGAAGCAGCTCAGGGAAATCAATCCCAAGGTCAAAATCGTGGGGGAAACCGCAACAACAACCAAGGTCAGAATCGTAACCAGCAGTTCAACCAGAAAATAAATGATGGGATGAGAGCTGCTACTGCCCCTAGAGGAGCTAAGGTAAATCCTCATTGTGGTCGATGTAATTTGTACCATATTGGGAATTGTCCTCCTACATGTAGCAAGTGTGGAAAACCGGGTCATAGAGTTGCAGATTGCCGATCTAGAGGTGTGGCTACAGGGGCAAATGCCACGAGGGTAATTGTTTGTTTTGGGTGTGGAGAAAAGGGGCACAAGCAAGGAAACTGCCCGAAAACTGGGAATAGGCAGGGAGGAAATAATGTTGCTACTGTATATCGAGTAGGTACCGCTGATAAACCGCAAGGCCCGAATGTGGTAATCGGTACGTTTCTACTTGACGCTCGTTATGCTAGTGTATTATTTGATTCTGGTTCCGACAAAAGCTTTGTAGATGTAAAAATTTAGTCGTCTTATCAATAGAGAACCGGTAATGCTAACGACTAACTATAACGTGGAATTAGCCGATGGGAAGATTGTTAGTACAAATTCTATACTAAGAGGGTGTACCTTGAAGTTAGGGAATTATGCCTTTGATATCGACTTAATGCCTATAGAGCTAGGATCTTTCGACGTGATCGTTGGGATGGATTGGTTAATGGCGCATAGTGCGGTGATCGTTTGTGGAGAAAGATTAGTCCAAATCCCGTTGAGGAATAGGGTTTTGACTGTGAATGGAAATGAATGTACTGCTCGTCTAAGAGTAATATCTTGCTTGAAAATGATGAAGTATGTGGAAGAAGGATGCGATGTGTTTCTGGCACAGATTTCTAGTGATGGTGATGTAGAGACAAAGTTGGAAGAGGTGCCTGTGATTCGAGAGTATCCTGAAGTTTTTCCTGATGAGTTGCCGGGTTTACTGCCCTCTCGTGAAGTCGAATTTCGGATCGATTTGATGCCAAGAGCCGCACCAGTTGCTCGTGCACCTTATCGATTGGCACCGTCAGAACTGAAGGAGTTATCTGATCAATTGAAAGAATTGATGGATAAGGGGTTTATTCGACCGAGCTCATCACCATGGGGAGCGCCTGTGTTGTTTGTAACGAAGAATGATGGGTCGTTTAGAATGTGTATTGACTATCTAGAGCTTAACAAATTGACGGTTAAGAATCGGTATCCATTGCCGAGGATTGACGATTTGTTTGATCAGTTGCAAGGTTCCTGTGTGTACTCAAAGATTGACTTGAGATCTGGGTATCATCAACTGCGAGTTAGAGAGGAGGATATTCCTATAACTGCTTTTCGTACGCGATATGGACATTTAGTGTAACACCCCACTTGGATAAGTGGACCGTTACATGTATTTATGGCGTGTCATCAAAGCATAAGGTAAATGTCCTAAAACATTAACTGACCATAAAGGAATACCGGAATCAAACATCGGTAATCCAAACATAAGCCCAAAACATGAAAAGTAAAATACTGCAGGAAAGGACTAAACAATGTCTAAATAAGCAGAATAATGTAAGTACATAAAGTAAGAAGTCTGGATAGCTTCCATCCAAATGCACATGCTCTCAGAATCCTAAGAGCGTCCTGGGGTACCTGCCGTTAGAACATGAAAGGGAACTACGGCTGAGCATAACGGTAAGTGAACGGATATAGCATGATAAGAATGTATTGAAAAGTAATGGAATAGAAGACAACAATGAAGCTATAAGACTTATATGTAACATGTGGTAGAACTCTACATAAAATCTGAGAAACCTGATTCATAAATACTGAAACTGAAATATAACTATAAATTCTGAAAACATGCATTTACTGTATTTTAATTGTCAGAGCTTATATAGGTCACGTGCTGTAACAACCGTGCATGAATAACTGGAGGGGTGACCTCGTCATGCTGTAGAGGGGTGACCTCTAAATAACTGTGCTGGGTGGAGGGATCGGCTCCAATGTGAAGTATGTAGAGCACACACCACATTCACCTGCTAAACTGTAAACGGTAGCCTAGGATGCATCCATACGCCCCACTAATAATACTGATAAAAATGGCCAAGCTGAGCTGAGTGGGACGATGCAGGATATCACTCTCCTGCATGTGAGTCACGACACCGGTGCCTCTAGTGCCGTGGTTACGGTACCTCCGTAACTAGTACATAAACTAACCATGCTTGTATATAATGCTCAGGCAATTTATTTAGTTATTAACATGATTACTGATAAGCTTAAACATATACTGGGGAAAAACATTTGGCTGAAGATGGGAAATCCTAATCATGCATAGAAAGGAAGTCCTTACTGAAAGGACGGAAAATCCGTACCTCGTGTCCAGTAACCGACTGAATGGAAGACTGAACGAATACTACTCGGGCTTCACGCGTGCTACATGAATAAAGGACGCGAATAAGTTAACTGATATTCGTTTATGGAATTTTACTGATCTTATTGGCTTCTTATTTATTCATTTTATTTTGATTCTGAAATTCTGTACGTATACCAACTGATAAATCTGAACTTATAATAATTCATTTTAATGTATTATTTTCTACTATTAATTATGGTACAACGTATTTCTGACGCTATAGTAATACTACCTTAAGTATCCCGCTAAAATAAAAAGTTTCTTAATTTAGAAAATTCCCAAAGTAATTTAATTCTTTTAATAAAATCATACCCTTTTAATTATTAAAGAACTATTTTAATATAATACATTTTGAAAGATATATTTTGAACATTTATTAAACAATTAGCTTAAAAAGGTAAAATATAAAAATATTCATTTTATTTATTTTAATAACGTCCCGAGTCTACCGAGATACCCCTTCTCGGTCACACTAAAACAATACAACAAAACATGTAAAATCCGCTTATATGAAATTAGTGACAGAATCTGTGTCGCTAAAAAAAAGTGTCACCAAAACTGAATTTTTAAAACCTGTATATAAAACAATTCGGCGACAGAAATTATTGTCGCCAAACTGTCGCTAATTACATCTAAAAAGTCACTATTTTCTGTCCACATTTTCCCCTGATTCACTATAAGTCCCCACTGTTTTCTTGTGGTTTCCCACTGCTTTCTATAACCAAACGCACCCTTGTTCTTTTATAACAGCCGATTGTAAATTTTTTTATTATTTTTTTTAAAAAAAAAACGTTGGTCGAATGCAGCCCAAGCCGCCCCTATAGGGGTCACGGCTGGGCAGAGGGCTCACCAAGGTACCCGACACAAAGCCTAAAAAACACTCCCTCTTTCATGGGGCTTGCTGATCTTCGGCCTGCCAAAACCAAACCCCACCGAGACTCTAAGTCTCGACTGGGTACTAACCCTCAACCAAAAACCGAGCCTTATTTATTATTGTTGCTGTTGTTGCGTGGCGGGCAAGAAAAAGGACCACCGAGACATATTATGTCTCGGCTGTGAGGGTCTACAGCCCACCGAGATTGATCAATAAAAGAAAAATAGACAAAGGTATTTACCGTGTGATGATTAAAGGATGAATAACGAATCCCAAATGAAGAAGGAATCTAACCCCTGTTTTTTTTTATAGTCGGCGGCTACACCACCATGCACAAACCCTAAATGTATTTTTTTTTCTATGTGTTTGCTGCGTCCTACCCTTCACCAAAGTAACCCGTCCCTTTTTTTTCATTTGTTGTAAACCGGGCCTAAAGCCCATTTAACCTACCTTGTCTTTTTTATTTGAATACTAAAACCGGCCCATATTATAGTATATGTAGTTTTCTTTCATTTTTTTTTATTTTTTGTGAACGCATTCATTTAGTTCTCGCGTTTTTATTTCCGTCTGTTAAATAATACTTTATAGTTTATTTAAAAAAAACAAAAACTTCGTATTTAGAAATACGGGTTTTACATTTAGAATTCTGAGTGATGCCTTTTGGGCTAACGAATGCGCCTTTAGTATTCATGGATCTTATGAATCGAGTGTACAAGCCGTATTTGGATAAGTTTGTCATTGTATTCATTGATGATATTCTTATTTACTCCAAGAGCAAAGAAGAACATGAGAAGCACTTGAGGACGATATTAGAGCTGTTGAAGAAAGAGAAGTTGTATGCGAAATTCTCCAAGTGTGAATTTTGGTTGGAATCTGTACAATTTCTTGGGCACGTGATTGATAGCGAAGGAGTTCGTGTGGATACTGCCAAGGTAGAGGCAATTAAGGAATGGTCGGCACCGACAACGCCGACTGAAGTTCGACAATTTCTTGGTTTAGCTGGTTATTATCGGAGATTCATCGAAGGGTTTTCGTTGATTGCAAAGCCGTTGACCAAGCTTACTGAGAAGAATCGGGTGTTTGAATGGGGAAATGATGAAGAAATCGCTTTCAAAACACTGAAGGACAAATTGTGTTCTGCTTCGATTTTGTCATTTCCAGAAGGAATCGAAGACTTCATGGTTTATTGTGACGCGCCTCATAAGGGTTATGGAGCTGTTTTGATGCAGCATGAGAAGGTGATCGCTTACGCGTCGAGACAATTGAGGAAGAATGAAGAAAACTACACTACGCATGATTTGGAATTGGGAGCTGTAGTTTTTGCGCTAAAGTTATGGAGACACTACTTGTATGGGACTAAGTGTGTTGTATTCACTGACCACAAGAGTTTGCAGCACATTTTAGACCAAAAGGAGTTGAATATGAGACAAAGACGATGGGTGGAACTACTGAGTGACTATGACTGTGAGATTCGCTACCATCCTGGCAAGGCGAACGTTGTAGCAGATGCACTTAGTAGGAAGGATATAGAGAAACCTTTAAGAGTCAGAGCATTAGTGATGACTGAGGGTGTTGATTTGGCCAAAACAATATTGAAGGCTCAAGAGAAGGGATTAAGGAAAGAAAATGTTGGTGCTGAGAATCTGGGAAGACTACTAAAACCTCTTTTTATGGTTAAGTCAGACGGGCTGAGATATTTTGAGAATCGGATTTGGTTACCGCTATGTCCATCCGAGGAAGGAATGCCTGGAGTACGAGATTTGGTTATGAATGAGTCTCATAGATCGAAGTACTCGATACATCCTGGAGCGGATAAGATGTATCATGATCTGAAGAAAGTCTACTGGTGGCCGAATATGAAGGCGGAGATTGCTTGTTACGTCAGTAAGTGTTTGACTTGCGCGAAGGTTAAAGCTGAACATAAGAAACCGTTTGGGTTGTTGGTACAACCTGAGATCCCAGAATGGAAATGGGAAAAGATCGCTATGGATTTCGTGACGGGTTTACCAAGAACTCCTAGTGGTTATGATATGATTTGGGTAATAGTGGATAGATTGACGAAATCTGCTCACTTTTTACCTATGAAGAAGACGAACAACATGGAGAAACTTGCCAGTGTATACGTGAAGGAAATTGTTTGTCGACATGGTGTACCTTTATCGATCATTTCGGATCGCGGTAGCAGGTTTACTTCGGAATTTTCGAAATCTCTTCAACGTGCGATGGGAACCGAATTGAGTTTGAGCACGTCGTATCACCCTGAAACTGATGGCCAAAGTGAACGAACTGTTCAGATGTTGGAGGACATGCTCCGAGCATGCGTGATTGATTTCGGAGGAAGTTGGGAACACCACTTACCTTTAGTTGAGTTTTCGTATAGTAATAGTTATCATGCGAGCATTAAGGCTACACCATTTGAAGCGTTGTATGGAAGGAAGTGTAGATCTCCTGTGTGTTGGAGCGAAGTAGGAGAGAGTCAGTTGACTGGACCCGAGATGGTTTTGGAGACGACAGAGAAGATTGTGCAAATTAAGAACCGTTTACTTGCTGCAAGAAGCCGACAGAAGAGTTATGCCGATAATAGAAGGAAACCAGTGGAATTTGAGGTCGGAGGCATGGTCATGCTTAAGGTTTCTCCATGGAAGGGTGTGATTCGTTTTGGGAAGAAAGGAAAGCTGAGTCCAAGGTATATTGGACCATTCAAGATTGTTAAACGAATTGGACTGGTAGCATATAAGTTAGAATTGCCGAATGAGCTTAGTGCTATTCACGACACGTTTCACGTATCAAATTTGAAGAAGAGTTTGGCGGATAAAGAATTGGTGATTCCTTTGGACGAGATTCAGCTTGACGATAAAATGAATTTCGTGGAGGAACCAGTGGAGATTATGGACCGAGAGGTTAAGAGGATGAAGCATAGTAGAATTCCCATTGTGAAGGTACGATGGAATTCGAGACGTGGACCGGAATACACTTGGGAACGTGAGGACTTCTTCAAGGAGAGATATCCTCATCTGTTCCAGCGGCACGAATGTGAGTATAAGAAGAGGTGAGCGTCGGGACGTCGCTCTATTTAAGGAGGGGTGGATGTAATACCCAGAAGCCGAGGTTACTCATCTTACCCTAAATTACGAATATTTTTGAAATTTTTAAGAAATTTTGTTTATTATATATTTTATCGTTTTAGTTGAAACCAATGTTTGAGGTCGTAATCTTGACGATTGACGATTTAAGAAGAACGATGACGACTACGATCTCGACGGATGCCCAATTTTTATGTTTTATTGTCGCCTTATCAATATTATAATTTTTCGAGGATTTTACTTTCGGTTCGTGTTAAGTCGAGTCGGGTGCGTTTTATTTCTTTCCGGGTGCATTTAAATTGTTCTAAAAGTATTTTGGAGTGTTCGGGATGACCCCCGACTTCCACAAAATTTTCCAAGTCGACTAATAAGTCGTTTCGCGCTATTTATAAGAGTCATTTAAATATTATGCCAAAAGAATGCCTAAATTGCACCAAGGGTCCCTAAAAATTTACAAAAGGGAAACAAGAACACACACAACACATTTCACTTCAAAGAAAAAAACCCCTTCCCTCTCCTTCTTCATTTGGCCGTCGGCCATATCACCACCACCACCACACTTTATTTTTTTTTCTTGTTTGATCAAAACTAACTAAAGACCACCTTTTCTAATCCTTTTGTAAGTGTTTTTCTACAATCAAATCAAACATGCATGAACATGATTTTTCAAAAATTAAAAGATTTTTCAAAAGTTTGATTTTGTGTAATTAAACTTAATGCATGTTTGATTGAGGTTTAGATTATGTTAATTCACCATTTGAATTAACCAAAACTTGTTTGGTTTGGGTGTTTTGATCACCAACACCCCACGGCCAAATGGGGGTGTTTGGTGGATCATGGTGTTTGATTATTTTGTTAGTGGGTTTGTGTTTAGATTGATGTTTTAGGTGTGTTTGAATGGGTTAAACATATTGCATGCTTGATTTGGTAAATGGGTTTTAGAGTGGATTTGATGTTCTAGGTGTTAGGGACCGATTAAGGTGTTTAGGAATGGTCATGAGTTGTTAAGTTAGGGCTAGGTGTTGTTAAAATGGTTTGGAAACAAGTGCTAAGGTGATTTTGAAGTAGTAATTTTTAGGCAGATTGTTTAAGGGTGTTTTGAAAATCTTAAGCTAAGATACAGGTCATGAATATAGAATGTAGTTGTAGGGCTTGTTCTTAGCTACATTTTGGTATAAAGTAGAGCTTACGACTCCTAACGAGTCAAAAGTTATGATGTTTTGAAAGTACGTGTACCGGGAGATGAGAACCTACATAATCCGAAATTATGTTTGGTTTTGGGTCAAATCCCGGGGACCATAGATAGAGTTTGGTAATTGATTAAAAGTTGATTTTTGGTTTCAAACCTGCATTTGTGAGTCTATTATTAGACTTAGGTGCTGTATGGGTCAATGGTGTATTTTAAATGGGTCAAACAAGTCCAACATGGTCAATGTGCAAAATCAGTCCGAAATATGTACGTCTAGTAATGTGTTAAGTAACGAGTCATAAAAGTGAAAACTTTTCAAGGCATTAAAAATGGGTTTTCTATAGGTCATGAGGTATTTTTTTGAATTTTCTTAAATTTTATAAAAGTGTTTAAGTCATAGAAAACAGCCCATACTTTTGGTAATTATCGGCGAAAAATGTAAAAAGGGTAGTAACTTTAATAACATAGATAAATCGTATAAAACTAATAACGACTACTTGTTTGGTTTTGGCGTGAGTTTGTAATTATGAAAATTGACTAATATTTACATATTATACAGTACATAAATTTATATAAATGAGATTGACTCATTACGCGTTATTGTTTGTTAGGTGTTGAATTTCCTGGGCATCCTCATCATCGTCAGTGATCGTCATTCGTAACGTCGACTACTTCCATATATATAAGGTGTGAATTTGTAGCCTCGCTTACTACTGTTTTCAATTGTTTTTACCCGCGAGGGAGATTCATGCTAGTTTTATAAAATGAACATAAGACATGAATGATTGTTGGACCCGAAGTTGCCTAAATTGTGTTGAGTACCTAGTTGCATAAGACCCTATATTCATGAACTATTAACTATTGTTTAATCCTCGTGTGGATTGAAAATAGCCGCTTATACAATTGATAGTACTATGGGGTTTACGACCCTATCCGAGACGAGGGCTAGTACGTTGAGTACCTCCTGCGGACGGATAACTTGTGATAAGAAATAAGGTATAATTGCAACTAATGCCTTTAGAAGGGGCAATGGTTTCATTTTAATCACGGCGGTAATTATACGCGGGTGATTGAGTTAACGGATTAGTGTCATGAGCTTAAACACAATTGTCATAACCTTGATAATAGATAGTTTGATCGATAATTCTATGAATGATCGTGAATGATTTTTATAACACTTATGTTCAAAATGAGATTGTAAAACCTATGAATTCCACTCAACATTATTTGTTGACCCAATTTAGCTTGTGTTTCAGGTAATCGATGATGTATAGCATGGAGCATGCAAAGGATGGGAGTTGTGTGTGGCTTGGTGGTCTACTTATCTTCCACCCTTATTTAACTTGAAACTCTTTTATTTTTCTGTCATGTGATCAAAGAATGTATCTTTTGGGGTTGAGATTCAGTGGGGACCAAACGCAAACTCTGTTTTGTATCATCTTGGTATTTGGAAAACTGTAGACTTGTATGTTTTAACAATGTTTAAATTATGCTTAAACTTTTACGTCTCTTTGAGTCGTTTGATATAGCTTGTGTGTGATGATAACTGCCTAGCACCCAAATGTTGTAGTTCCGCTGCGCATAGCATTTGTGGGGGTGTTAGAAGCGCAAATACGATCGCAACAAGTGGATCGTGGTCTTTGATCGTAACCACAAGGATCACAGTCAATGCGATCGTACCCAAGAGATAGTGACTTGGATCGCACCCACAGATCGTGGTATGGATCGTACTCAAACAAAGAAGTTTGGATCGCAATCAATGCGATCTATCCAAGAGATCGTGACAAGTAAAACCCTCCTAAGATCGTAATGGGACACAAAGAGTAACTAAGCTGAAACGAATAAGCTGTTAATCCAATAAGCACTTACCAACTCTTAGCCAAGACTAATTAAGCACAAATTTTCGACTTTTGAAATACTAAATATGGGAACTTTTATAAAACGAACTTTAATAAGATAAAACTCTTAGGAAAGCTTAAAAGTAAATAAGCTAAGTACCAAATAAGCTAATAAGCATAATAAGCTCAAAGCTTAATTTGCACAAAAACTTAGAAAGGATTAAAAAGATAAACTTTTTAATCACATAAACATCAAAATCAAACACGAAGCATGAAAATTCGGATAAAAATAACTCAAAATAAAGAAAGGTAGAAGAAGATTAAAGATTAAAAGCTTAAACTTGAACTTTTGATTAATGAATTCCAAATACAAAGATGAAAGTAAAGCTTAAATTTGAAAGGAAAAATGAAGAAAAGATGAAAACTTAGTGAGAGAAAGGTAAAACTTTCTCTCTCTAAAAACTAAAGAAAGGAAAATAAAACTAGTTAACCCCCCTCCTAATGTGTTTAGGAGGGTATATATAGGCAATGGGGGAGAGCATGTGTTGCCTCCTCTTTCTTTCTTCTTGGGTCGACTCGATTTAAATCCTTTGTCTTTCTCGACGTCGTCTCGGGATTTGAACTCGTCTTATAATTTTCTTCTATAATTAGACTTGAGTTCTTCGACTTCATTAAACTTCCGTCTTTAGACTTTTTCTTCGATAAATCTTCAGAATAGGCCTTGGACTTCCGTTCTTTTTGCACTCTTGATCTTTTGACTTCGTCTTTTCTCGTTTTCTTTGATAAAAGCCCGTGAAAGCCTGTGTTTACTTCCTTTTTCATCTTTTGGTCCTAAAACACAATAAAAACACAAACCACGCATAATTCTGACTTTTACGACATAAAATACATGTTTTGGTCTTGTTATTATTGGAAATAAGTGGTAAAAGGATAAGTGTTTTCACACTTATTAATAGGGTTCAACATTAGAGGTTCAATGTATTAGATAAAGTTCAACATTAGAGGTTCAATGTATTAGATAGGGTTCAACATTATAGGTTCAATGTATTAGATAGGGTTATACATTAGAGGTTCAATGTATTAGGTAGGGTTCAACATTATACGTTCAATGTGTTAGATAGGGTTCAACATTAGAGGTTCAATGTATTAGATAGGGTTTAACATTATAGGTTCAATATATTAGATAGGGTTATACATTAGAGGTTCAATGTATTAGGTAGGGTTCAACATTATAGGTTCAATGTATTAGATAGGGTTCAACATTATAGTTTCAGTGTATTAGATAGGGTTCAACATTAAAGGTTCAATGTATTAGATAGGGTTCAACATTATAGGTTCAATGTATTAGATAGGGTTATAGATTAGAGGTTCAATGTATTAGGTAGGTTTCAACATTATAGGTTCAATGTATTAGATAGGGTTCAACATTAGAGGTTCGTGTATTAGATAGGGTTTGTTGGAAATACGTTTTACGTATAAAGAAAGTCTCGGCCACTCCAACAATATAGTTATAGGCTCGTAGTAGTGTTTAAGTTACATTTATTAAATAGCCCTACCCATGAGCATGTTCATGGGCCGGAGGCCCAAGTCCATTAAGGACTTGGCTATATAAGCCTCTTTCCACCATGGAAAGAGGTGTTGGTTGTTTCATTTCTCACTTTTATAACACATAGTTTCTTTCACTTCTCTCTCTCTAAGTTTCTCTGTCTAGAAAACATCAACCCTCTTGAATCATAAAGATTATTCTAACACCCTAAATTTACACTGCGCAGCAGAAATACACAATTGGGTGCTAGACACAAGCATCATCACACAAGGTATATTGAACGACTCAAAATTGAGACGTTTACACATAAAATATGAACATGATTTTCATAAATGGTCTAAAACATAAATTTCATCCCATAATTGTACTGACACGACACCAGAGTAAAGCGTTTAGTCCTCATGGGTCTCGACCAACAACCAACAAGTTTAGTACAGTACACAACATAAAGTAAATTGTTCAACAGTAAAAGGTAGAACAGTTTTTAGACCAACATTCTTCCAAAAGCCAAGCCACAACCTCCACAGCAAAGCTCCTTGCTCCATCACTTCCTATTACCTGAAATACATGCTAAAACGAGTCAACAATAATGTTGAGTGAGTCTATAGGTCTATCAAATCACATTTGAACACAAGAAGAAAATCAATCATAATCATTTATAGAATAGTCGTACACACAATCTATATTCAAGGCAATAATAATAATAAACATTGTATTTAAGCTCATGACACCGACCCTTTAACCAAATAGTCACCCACGCCAAATGTCGGCATGACTAGAATAAAACCGTTTCCCCTCTAAGGTATCTGTTGCTAGAATACCACAATCTTATTCACGTAAAATTATCCTTCCTAGCGGGTTACTCAACGTAATGCTCTGGTCTCAGATAGGGTGGTCAACCCAATAGTACTATTATTAGAATAAGCGGCTATTCCCGACTCACAACATCAAGTCAGAAGATAGTTAACGGCTCATGAATTTAGGGTCTTTAGCAACAAGTTACTCAATACAATGAAATCAACTTTAGGCAACATTCGGGTCTAACAATTACTCATGACTTGTGTTCATTTATTTTCAAATAGCATGTATCCCCCTCGCGGGTATAAAACATTTAGTAGCTAGCATAAAAAGCGAGGCTACAGACTCACCTTAGTATAAGAGATTCAGCGAGATGATCGTCGATGATAATGGATTCCTTTCAAAGACGGGAACCGCTACCTATCAAATAAGGCGCGTTCGTTAATAATGACTCGAGAAATAAATCATACATAACAAAATCAAACTCATACTCATAAATTCACGATAAACTCGAGAGAAAACAATACAAATAACTTCATTATACTTTACTTCACATTTACTTTACCATTTTATACTTTTAATAAAATCCGACGGTACATACTACATGTACTAGCTTATTTACCCCTTTTAAACTTGTCAAACGTTTATGAAATGACCCGATAAACTAACTTACTATATATAGAAAGCCCTCCTACAAGTTCATCAAATGAAATTAATTTTAAAGTCCTTTACCCGACTCATTTTCAAACTACAAAATCCAGACAGATTTACGTTAATTTTTCATACAACCGTTTTAACTTATTTAAACGACCCGTTTACAAAACCGACACTCGTTTTTTAAAGTAAAATCAACCTCTAAAGTAAACACCTCATTATCAGTAGGTTACATATTTCAAAACGTCCATTTAGAGTCCCCGAGATTCGATCCAAATATCGACAACAACTATATGTAATGCCGATACTCGTCTCCCGTACACGATCATTCAAAACATCATAACTTCGCGCTCGTTTGGAGCTAGAAGCTCTACCTTATATCAAATCGAAGCTAATAAAATTATCTACAACCCTAGGCTATAAGTTAAGCCATTTTCAAAACATAAAAATTCGGATTTTACTGTTTACTTACTGTTATAAAATGACTACCAAAATCTTGTACAAAATCAACTTTTTGATCAAAACCAACCATAAAAATGATCATTTTTATACCCTAACATCAACATATATGAACCATAACATTTAAATCATCATCAAAATTAAAACCCTTGAATCAAAATGAAGTTTTTAACAAAGTTTTTAGCAAGATGCATGATCATGGCTTCTACCTAACAACATCAAAAAAATAGAAATGCCTTGCAGGTGTAAAGTTCTTACACCAATGTAATCCTTGATCAATTCTAAGAGTGGGTCTAGCTTTGGTTTAGCTCAAATCATCCTCAAACTTGAGTTAAATTGAAAATTGTATGTTATTGTGTAGGTGGTGGGTGTTTCGGCAAATAGAGAGAGAAAGAAAGAGATGGAGAAAATTTTTAGTGGAAGATTTGGAGTGCGTGTGTTTGTTTAAACTTTATATGTAAAACTCGCATGTTTTTACAATGAATAGTACCCTTAAGATCGTATGTACTAGATTAAAACTTTCCTTTTATAGTATGATTACGTTTACTTGTTAGGATTTTACGTATTACGTATGTGTTAGAACACGATAAGTATTTATTACGCACGAACACGCAATAATTATTTAACAATAATTAATCACGAACATGCGATCATGAAATCATGAACGTAATTAAATCACGAACTAATATTAATTACGTATTTATATATTTATTACGAGCGTGAATAAATATATTAGGTCACGGTAAATATTTAACGAGAACACATAAAACACGAACACAAATAAACACGAACGAACACTTAAACAATGAGACACAGAAAACGGTACGGGTTCCCCATGTGGGGCACCCTATCCGCGGCAACATCAAGGAGATGGGCCAAGCCCATCTCAAAATTTACTAAGAAGGGGTTAAGGTAATTTTTACTACTCATTTTCACTTTATAGGAAACCAAAACAAAAACCTAAAAATATTTTTCTCCTTCTCCTTCTTGTCTTCTTGTGGCCGCCGCATATAACACACCAAAGGGGGGGGGGGGGTGTTCATTTGATTTTGATCTTGAATCTTGTACGTGTGTTCGTGTGTTTTCATCCTCGTTAGATCCACGTATTCGGTATATTCTTTTAATCCTTTATCTTTTTGATTTGATCTAATAAAATTAATTAAGAACATGATGTTTTTAAAAACCTAATTAAAAACATAAATCATTCATGTAAATGGTTATTGGGTAAATCAAAAAGGTTGTTTTTAGGGGTTTTTGTTTGGCCGGCGCCTAAACCGAATCCCAAGGGGGTCTCGGTTTGGCTAATAAAGCACCACCGAGACCATATGGTCCCGGTTTGGTGGTGTGGGTCCCACGGCAGCAGCAAACCAAAGGGAACCCCGAAGTGGTTCGGGGTATGGTGTCGATTTCATGTCCGGTTCATGGTTTCAAGTCAAGATCCAGTTCACGGTTTATGTTAAGATTATTTTTTAATAATCATATGTTAAAATTAAATTAATAAGTATGACATGATTAATTTAATAAACATTACTTAGGTTATAATTTAATTATAAGAATCATGGAATTATTAACCTAAGTATTTTATATTTTCTAGACTTTATAATTAATTAATTATTAAAACAATAGTTATAATTGATTAATTAACATGACTTAGGTTATATTATTAATAAATAATAATACATGTTTTAACCTAAGTATTTAACTTTATTTAATTAAAAACATGATATATTTAATTAAATACTTTTAACCTATAGTTTATTTAAATGACATGTAATAACTAATAAACTATACATTATATCATTATGACTTAGAAAATAATCAGAAAAACACTTAAGCTTATATACTAGCTTATTTAACCAGCTTATATCTAATTATGGAAACTTTCTATTTTTAGAAACTTATTTAATTCAGGCAGCTAATCTATTTATGGAACCTTTCTATTTTTAGAAACTTATTTAATTCAGGCAGCTAATCTATTTATGGAAACTTTCTATTTTTAGAAACTTATTTAATTAAGGCAGCTGATCTATTTATGGAAACTTTCTATTTTTAGAAACCTATCTATTTTAAGCAGTAATTCTATTTTTGGAAACTTTCTATTTTTGGAAACTTTCTATTTTTGGAAACTTTCTATTTTTGGAAACTTTCTATTTTTGGAAACTTTCTATTTTTGGAAACTTTCTATTTTTGGTAACTTTCTATTTTAGGAAACCTGTTACTTTTGGAAAGTTACTTATTATTACACAGTAAGTATAATAATACATGAAATACCAGAAATAGTTAATCAGAATAGACAGAGTATAAGATAAACACAGTTTAAGGCGTTAAACAGTAAAACATGATATGAACATATAAAAGAAGCTAAGACATGACATAAAACCAGTTACGTATTTAGTAAGCAGATACTTATTCATGTATGTATTTATGTAGCATTAGTGATATCGAAGTAGGATTCTCCTCAGTTCATCTTCTTCGTTCACTGGACATAAGGTACGGATTCCCGTCCTTTCAGTATGGACATTCTTTCCTTATTAGGATTCCCCGTATGCAGCCAAATGTTTTCCCGTAGTATAAGTTTATATGTTTGACTTGCTTTTGTTTAATTTATAATACCTATAGCCATATACATGCATGACCAGTTTCACCTAGTTATGGAGGTACCATAACCTTAACACTAGAGGCACTGGTGTTATGACTTCACCACGGCGGAGTGATTGCTTGTGGCGTCCCTTCAGTTTTTGGCCATATTATTATATTTATCATGTGGGGCATATGGGTGCATCCTAGTTACATGTTTTTCAGCAGATTACTCAGTGTGAATGTGGTGTGTGCCTTGCATCTTTCACAGGGAGCTGATCCCTCCTACCCAAAACCAATATATTAAATTAGAGGCAGCCCCTCTAATTTGCATGATGTGGTCACCCCTCCAAGTATTCATGCACGGTGGATTTTCATGACCTATATTGGCTAATGGTAGAACATGTTAAACAGTTTTTATAAGATAAACATAAGGCTTTTCAAACTATAAAACCAGTTTTACGAAGACTTAACCACGTTATTCGAGACTTAGTTTCTTCCGCTGTTATATGTTATATGCTTATCCTACCCATGCTTTATTGTACATCCGTGCACTGAGCGTATTGCTCAGCCGTTTTCCTTTTCTATGTTCCCAAAACGGCAGGTGCTCAGGGACGCTCGTAGACTTTAAGCGTATGTGCATATGGACGGGAAGCTTTCTAGCCTTTCTTTACTTTATGCATTATCTTTACTTTGATACTCTGCTATGGACCTTGTTTAGTCCTTTCCTTTACAGTACTTATGTTTGTGTGTGATGAGCTCCACTTTTGGACTACCGATGTTTGATTCCGGTATTTTCCTTTTATGGTCATGTAATGTTTAGACATTTTTCCTTGTATGCTTTGATGACACGCCATAATTACGCGTGACATTCCACTATCAAAATGGGGTGTTACAGTTATGGTATCAGAGCCAAGGCTTCGACCTGTAGGCTCTCAAATATGACCTATGATTAGTGGGTAGTCACTATGGTCTTCCTAGAACTAACAGTCGTTTTTCATGCATTCATCATTTTTATGCATACATATATATGTCATTTTCCCAGGTTTATGACTAAGTAATGGTTGGTACAGGACTGGCCCTATTTAGTCGCATGTGTTTTATCGAAACTTTTAAATTTGGGACCGACCCATAGGCGTCCCCTCACCATGTCTTTTATTTTGGGTGAACTGACCATAGGCGTTCACTCTCGAGCATACAAAAGTTTTCATAAAAACTGCATCATGCATTCATACACAAAATTTTCTTGCATAAAATTTTTCTCTTGAAATTTTGGTATAAATTTTTTTCATGTATATATATATATATTTTATGTTTTGATCTGTTTAATCATATGTTTTATGTTATACTGTCAGATGGCAAACACAGACAATCTCTGGGAGATGTTTGCAGCTGCTGATGCAGAAATGCAAGACATCCTTCATCAGAACGACGGCTATCCTCCCCCGCCTAACATTTTCCCCATGGAAGGAAGGAATCGGCTCATGAGGGAATACTATACCATTAGACAGCGACCTAACGAAGACAGCAATGACTTCATGTAGCGTTTTCTTCGTTACTCCGGTGTCCTAAGAGCATCTGCGGGCACCACTGAAGAGCAAGCACTACATTTTCGTTGGGCTCTTAATCCAAGGATCGCCTATAACTTAGGAGGTGCTCCGTTGGATACGGTAGCACAAGTGGCCGATGCAGCACATAGGCTGGAGATGCTGCAGGAGAGAGATGAGTTCGGGGAAGCTGAGAGACCCGACAAGAGGTAAACATTCGTATTCAAGCGGTGACCAATCCGCATTCTTTCCATATATGTCAATTATTCATCTCATTAAAATGTATCTTCCAGGCAGAAAACTTGGGACCGGTCTCAGCCGGCTACTCAGCAGTAGCCTCATCAGCCCAAGGGAAACGGTCAGACTAACGACCGTTCTGCTACTAATAGGCGTGGCGGTAATGATAATTACCGTCACAATGCTGGACACTCCAATGGCAGCAGGTCCTAATACTTACGAAATTTTCTTATGATTTCATGTTATAACTCATATTCTGACACTTTAGCAAAAACTTCTACCAGGAACCATGGAAACGGTAGGGACCAGGACCAGAGAGGTTCACAGCCTAGCCGTCCAGCTATCACTGGTATTCAATCTTACGATTATCCACATTGTACTTTGTACCCTATTATCATGTCTCATGTAAAATGTTTTATCAGGTTCCCAGCCAGCCAGAGCACCTGCTGGAGGATATACTCATCCTCTTTGCTCTACTTGCCACCGTAGGCACCCAGGGCCATGTCGTCGTAACACTGACGCATGCTTCAAGTGTGGTCTTCCTGGCCATATCATGAAGGATTGCCGAAAGGGCGAGATGGAGGGCACATCTGGACATGCTGAGACCAGGCCAACAAGTCTACAGGTACCATCACTGGAATCTTGTATATGTATGGTCAAGCTGCATGTGCTCTTTTCGATACGGGTGCTACTCACTCGGTTATTTCTACTTCTTATGCTAAGAACATTAGGATGCTCCCCATGCCACTAGAGAATAGGCTTACTATTTCCACGCCTTTGAGGGACTCTGTATTAATCACCCATGTATGCAAGAGTCTTCCCCTAGAATTTGACGATAAGGTTCGACCTGTTGACGCACTTCCACTGGACAATAATGACTTCGACATGATTTTGGGCATGGATTGGCTATCCAAGCATCATGCTACCATAGACTGCCATTCATATCGATTTATCTTCGGTGATGTTAATGCACCAGAGTACATTCATAAGGGGTTCGTACCCGGACGGTCTGTACAAATCATATTTACCCTGCAAGCGCGTGCACTACTGTCACATGGCTGCGAGGGTTATCTAGCTACAGTTCACGACATGGATGCTGAATCTCCATCAATTCAGGATCAACCAATACTGTCAGAATTCTAAGATGTATTCCTAGATGAACTTCCGGGCATACCACCTGCACGAGAAGTGGAATTCAATATCGAGCTTATTCCAGGAGCTGAACCAATCTCCAAGGCTCCTTATCGCATGGCTCCCATAGAGCTGAAGGAGCTGAAGGATCAACTGCAAGAACTTCTTGAACGAGGTTTCATTCGACCAAGCGCATCTCCATGGGGCACACCGGTTTTATTTGTTAAGAAGAAGGACGACAGTATGCGTCTTTGCATAGACTATCGCAAGCTCAACAAGATTACTATCCGGAATAGGTATCCACTACCGCGTATAGACGATCTGTTTGACCAACTCCAAGGGGCCAAACACTTCTCCAAGATTGATCTTAGGTCAGGCTTTCATCAGCTACAGGTCAAGGAGAAGGATATCG
Source organism: Glebionis coronaria (assembly GCA_025667525.1). Classification (NCBI taxonomy): domain Eukaryota; kingdom Viridiplantae; phylum Streptophyta; class Magnoliopsida; order Asterales; family Asteraceae; genus Glebionis; species Glebionis coronaria. Next base: position 104,047,755 of record CM046879.1, read on the forward strand.
CCAAGACTGCTTTTCGTACCCGCTATGGCCACTACGAGTTTGTAGTTATGCCATTCGGCCTGAAAAATGCTCCAGCAGTGTTCATGGATTTGATGAACAGAATCTTCCATGAATTTCTGGACAAGTTCGTCATTGTCTTCATCGATGACATCCTGATTTTCTCAAAGTCCAAGGAGGAACACGAAGACCATATTCGTACAGTACTACAGATTCTTTGCCAGAAGCAGTTTTATGCTAAATTCTCTAAGTGTGAGTTTTGGTTAGACAAGGTGGCATTCTTAGGTCACATTGTATCAGCAGAAGGAATCACTATGGATCCAGCGAAGGTTGAGGCCATTACTAAGTGGCCAAGGCCGACATCAGCGACGGAAGTCCGCAGTTTCTTAGGCTTAGCTGGCTATTACCATAGGTTCGTGGAGAACTTTTCCCGCTTAGCACTACCATTGACCAAACTGATGCGGAAAGGGGAGAAATTCGTCTGGACTGAAGAACGAGAGAAGAGCTTTAAAGACCTGAAGCAGAAGCTAGTATCTGCACCTATTGTTACTCTCCCATCTGGTACGAGTGGATTTCAAATCAACAGTGATGCATCGGGGAAGGGACTTGGCTGTGTTCTCATGCAACATGGGAAAGTGATCGCGTACGCTTCACGGCAGCTTAAGCCTTATGAAGAAAATTACCTCACGCATGACCTAGAACTTGCTGCAGTCGTGTTTGCATTGAAGATATGGAGGCACTACTTATATGGAGAATCATGTGACTTTTTCACAGACCACAAGAGCTTGAAGTATATCTTCACTCAACGTGAATTGAACATGAGACAAAGGAGATGGTTAGAGCTGTTGAAGGATTATGACATTAATCTACAATATCATCCCGGAAAAGAAAATGTAGTAGCAGATGCTCTTAGCAGGAAGTCCGGAATGATCAACGTCATTAAAATCAAAGAGGAAATCATAAGAGACTTGGAGCGATTAGACATCAAGATCATGGTACGTGGACAACACGATTACTGGGCTAATCTTAGAGTAGAACCCGAGTTACTCTCTAAGATCAAGGAAGCTCAGAAAGATGATGGAGAAATCTGGGCGATAGTACAGAATTTGGAGAAACAGACGGAATTCAGAGTAGATGCAGATGGTATCGTATGGCAGGGCACGAGACTTTGTGTTCCTGATGACCAAGAACTCCGGGAAGCCTTGTTAGCTGAAGCTCATAGCTCCCCATTCTCTATACATCCTGGTTCGACTAAGATGTACCATGACATCAAGCAATACTTTTGGTGGAGTGGTATGAAACAGGATGTGGCTACTTACGTCTCCAAATGTCTTACCTGCCAGCAGGTTAAGATCGAGCATCAGCGATCTGGCGGTCTCCTTCAACTGTTAGATATTCCAGAGTGGAAGTGGGACAAAATCACCATGGATTTTGTTACCGGTCTTCCGCCTACCAAGAGGAAGCACGATGCGATTTGGGTTATCGTAGATCGACTTACCAAATCAGCTCATTTCTTACTGATCCGCAAGGAAGATCCGGTAAGTAAACTCGCCGATACGTATAGAAGAGAGATCAAGAGACTCCACGGTGCTCCATCCAGCATCGTCTCAGACAGAGATCCTCGATTCACTTCGCGCTTTTGGAAGAGTCTGCAGAAAGCTTGGGGTACACAACTTAAGCTTAGCACGGATTTTCATCCTCAATCGGACGGACAGTCAGAACGAACGATTCAGACATTGGAAGACATGTTGAGGTCATGTGCGTTGGAATGGACGGGTGATTGGGACGATTACATCTGTTTGGTGGAATTTGCATACAACAACAGTTGGCACGCAAGTATCAAGTGTGCTCCTTTCGAGATGTTGTATGGCCGAAAGTGTCGCGCCCCAATCTGCTGGGATCATGTTGGCGAACGAACACTTGAAGGACCAGAAGTTATAGAGATGACCAATGAGAAGATCGCAGTAGCTAAGCAGAAACTTCAGGAGGCACGGTCACGTCAGAAGAGTTACGCCGATAAGCATCGTAGGGACATACATTTTAACGTAGGAGATCACGTCTTTCTTAAGGTTTCGCCGGCACGTGGTGTTAGACGCTTCAGGATTAAAGGGAAGCTCAGTCCTCGTTTCATCGGACCTTTTGATATCATTGAACGAGTCGTTGAAGTATCTTACCGGTTGGCATTACCACCACAACTTTGGCATGTGCACAATGTGTTTCATGTGTCCTTACTCAGAGGGTACCAGTATCATCCCCTTCACATGGCTCAGTATCCACTGGAACAGATACGTGAAGATCTCACCTTCATAGAAGAACCCGAACGAGTTCTTGACAGACAAGAACGAGCCATGAGAAGGAAGACGATTTCATTCGTCAAAATCTTATGGAGGGATCATACCGAGTGGGAAGCCACTTGGGAAACAGAGGAGTCTATCCGGGCTTCTTACCCTCATTTCATATTTTGAATTCGGGTATGTTCTTCTTTTTCAGTTTACTTTATCTATAATTCGGGGACGAATTATTCTTTTTAGGGGGGAAGAGTTGTAAAACCCGCATGTTTTTACCATGAATAGTACCCTTAAGATCGTATGTACTACATTAAAACTTTCCTTTTATAGTATGATTACGTTTACGTGTTAGGATTTTACGTATTACGTATGTGTTAGAACACGATAAGTATTTATTACGCACGAACACGCAATAATTATTTAACAGTAATTAATCACGAACATGCGATCATGAAATCATGAACGTAATTAAATCACAAACTAATATTAATTACGTATATATATTTATTACGAGCGTGAATAAATATATATTAGGTCACGGTAAATATTTAACGAGAACACATAAAACACAAACAAAAATAAACACGAACGAACACTTAAACAATGAGACACGAAAAACGGTACGGGTACCCCATGTGGGGCCCCCTACCCGCGGCAACATCAAGGAGATGGGCCAAGCCCATCTCAAAATTTACTAAGAAGGGGTTAAGGTAATTTTTACTACTCATTTTCACTTTACAGGAAACCAAAACAAAAACCTAAAAATATTTTTCTCCTTCTCCTTCTTGTCTTCTTGTGGCCGCCGCATATAACACACCAAAGGGGGGGTGTTCATTTGATTTTGATCTTGAATCTTGTACGTGTGTTCGTGTGTGTTCATCCTCGTTAGATCCACGCATTCGGTATATTCTTTTAATCCTTTTTCTTTTTGATTTGATCTAATAAAATTAATTAAGAACATGATGTTTTTAAAAACCTAATTAAAAACATAAATCAATCATGTAAATGGTTATTGGGTAAATCAAAAAGGTTGTTTTTAGGGGTTTTTGTTTGGCCGGCGCCTAACCAAACCCCAAGGGGGTCTCGTTTTGGCTAATAAACCACCAGCGAGACCATATGGTCCCGGTCTGGTGGTGTGGGTCCCACGGCAGCAGCAAACCAAATGGAACCCCGAAGTGGTTCGCGGTATGGTGTCGATTTCATGTCCGGTTCATGATTTCAAGTCAAGATCCGGTTCACGGTTTATGTTAAGATTATTTTTTTTATAATCTTATGTTAAAATTAAATTAATAAATATGAAATGATTAATTTAATAAACATGACTTAGGTTATAATTTAATTATTAGAATCATGGAATTATTAACCTAAGTATTTTATATTTTCTAGACTTTATAATTAATTAATTATTAAAAACCATAGTTATAATTGATTAATTAATATGACTTAGGTTATATTATTAACAAATAATAATACATGTTTTAACCTAAGTATTTAACTTTATTTAGTTAAAAACATGATATATTTAATTAAATACTTTTAACCTATAGTTTATTTAAATTACATGTAATAATTAATAAACTATACATTATATCATTATGACTTAGAAAATAATCAGAAAAACACTTAAGCTTATATACTTAGCTTATTTAACCAGCTTATATCTAATTATGGAAACTTTCTATTTTTAGAAACTTATTTAAATCAGGCAGCTAATCTATTTATGGAAACTTTCTATTTTTAGAAACTTATATAATTCAGGCAGCTAATCTATTTATGGAAACTTTCTATTTTTAGAAACTTATTTAATTAAGGCAGCTGATCTATTTATGGAAACTTTCTATTTTTAGAAACTTATCTATTTTGAGCAGTAATTCTATTTTTGGAAACTTTCTATTTTTTAAAACTTTCTATTTTTGGAAACTTTCTATTTTTGGAAACATTCTATTTTTGGAAACTTTCTATTTTTGGAAACTTTCTATTTTTGGAAACTTTCTATTTTTGGTAACTTTCTATTTTAGGAAACCTGTTATTTTTGGAAAGTTACTTATTATTACACAGTAAGTATAATAATACATGAAATACCAGAAATACTTAATCAGAATAGACAAAATATTAGATAAACACAGTTTAAGGCGTTAAACAGTAAAACATGATATGAACATATAGAATAAGCTAAGACATGACATAAAACCAGTTACGTATTTAGTAAGCATATACTTATTCATGTATGTATTTATGTAGCATTAGTGATACCGAAGTAGGATTCTCCTCAGTTCATCTTCTTCGTTCATTGGACATAAGGTACGGATTCCCGTCCTTTCAGTATGGACATTCTTTCCTTATTAGGATTCCCCGTATGCAGCCAAATGTTTTCCCGTATTATAAGTTTATATGTTTGACTTGCTTATGTTTAATTTAGAATACCTATAGCCATATACATGCATGACCAGTTTCACCTAGTTATGGAGGTACCATAACCATAACACTACAGGCACTGGTGTTATGACTTCACCACGGCGGAGTGATTGCTCGTGGCGTCCCTTCAGTTTTTGGCCATATTATTATATTTATCATGTGGGGCGTATGGGTGCACCCTAGTTACATGTTTTTCAGCAGATTACTCAGTGTGAATGTTGTGTGTGCCTTGCATCCTTCACAAGGAGCTGATCCCTCCTACCCAAAACCAGTATATTAAATTAGAGGCAGCCCCTCTAATTTGCATGATGAGGTCACCCCTCCAAGTATTCATGCACGGTGGATTTTCATGACCTATATTGGCTAATGGTAGAACATGTTAAACAGTTTTTATAAGATAAACATAAGGCTTTTCAAACTATAAAACCAGTTTTACCAAGACTTAACCAGGTTATTCAGGACTTAGTTTCTTCCGCTGTTATATGTTATATGCTTATCCTACTCATGCTTTATTGTACATCCGTGCACTGAGCGTATTGCTCAACCGTTTTCCTTTTCTATGTTTCCAAAACGGCAGGTGCTTAGGGACGCTCGTAGACTTTAAGCATACGTGCATATGGACTGGAAGCTTTCTAGCCTTTCTTTACTTTATGCATTATCTTTACTTTGATACTCTGCTATGGACATTGTTTAGTCCTTTCCTTGATAGTACTTATGTTTGTGTGTGATGAGCTTTACTTTTGGACTACCGATGTTTGATTCCGGTATTTTCCTTTTATGGTCATGTAATGTTTAGACATTTTTCCTTGTATGCTTTGATGACACGCCATAATTACGCGTGACATTCCATTATCAAAATAGGGTGTTACATTATATATAGTGGTGGAGGGACCTTGGTTGCAATTTGGCAATAGTTGTGGCTAAAAATGAAAATAGTTAGATAAAAAGCGGGAAATAACTATTAGTCAATTTTCAAAATATTTACGGGGCTCGGGTATCATAAAAATACTTTTAAAAAATTTAAAACGTACCTCAAAAATAATAATATCGACTCTCGACTCGACTTAACACGTCATTTAAAATAAAACCTCAAAAATAATAAAAATCGAACAACCGACAATAAAACGTAAAATATTTGGCATCCATCGACATCACGCTTGCTAATACTCCTTATACTTAATAAATATAAAATATAGACCTTCCAACATCGGTTTAAACTTAAACCTCCAAAAATAAATATAGTTCAAACTCATTCAAAAATTTCAAAAATAATCGTAAAATAAGATTAAGCAATGACCTAGTTTTGGGTTGTCACATCCCCCCCTTCTTAAAAGAAGCGACGTCCGCGGCGCTTAATCCTTCCTAAACAAATGAGGATACTTGTCCTTAAAGAAACCTCACGTTCCCACGTAAACTCTGGCCCACGTCTAGAGTTCCATCTCACTTTCACAATCGGAATTCTACTATGTTTCAACTTCTTAACTTCCCTATCCATAATCTCTACAGGTTCCTCTATAAAATGCAACTTATCATCAAGTTGAATTTCCTCCAATGGAATCACCACATCTCTTTCAGCTAAACACTTCTTCAGATTAGACACATGAAAAATATTATGAATAGCCTTAAGCTCATCAAGCAACTCTAACTTATAAACCACCAATCCAATCCTTTGGATAATCTTAAATGGTCCAATATATCTCGGGCTCAACTTTCCTCTCTTTCCAAAACGTATTACTCCTTTCCATGGAGATACCTTCAGCATAACCATGTCTCCTACTTCAAACTCCAATGGTTTCCTTCTGTTATCAGCATAACTCTTTTGTCTACTTCTGGCAGATAACAAACGCTTCTTAATTTGTACAATCTTTTCAGTCATCTCATCATTTCAAGCCTAGTCAATTGACTTTCTCCTACCTCACTCCAACACACTGGTGATCTACACTTACGTCCATACAAAGCTTCAAATGGTGCGGCTTTAATACTAGAATGATAACTATTATTGTACGAAAATTCAACCAATGGAAAATTCTTATCCCAACCATTTCCAAAGTCAATCACACATGCACGAAGCATATCCTCTAATGTTTGAATCGTTCTCTCACTTTGTCCATCAGTTTCCGGATGATATGATGTACTTAAACATAACTCAGTTCCCATCGCTTTCTGCAAAGACGTCCAAAATTCTGAACTAAACCTACTATCACGATCAGAAATTATCGACAAAGGCACACCATGTCGAAAAACAATCTCCTTCACATACACTGTTGTCAACCTCTCCATACTATTTTTCTTCTTCATTGGCAAAAACTGAGCAGACTTAGTCAATCTATCTACAATCACCAATATCATATCACAACCATTTGCAGTCCTTGGCAAACCTATCACAAAATCCATTGTAATCTTCTCCCATTTCCACTCAGGAATCTCAGGTTGCACTAATAATCCAGACGGTTTCTTATGTTCAGCCTTCACCTTCGCACAAGTTAAACACTTATTAACATATTGTTCTATATCTGCCTTCATATTCGGCCACCAGTAAACTTTCTTAAGATCTTGATACATCTTGTCCGATCCAGGATGTATTGAATACTTCGACTTATGATATTCATTCATCACCAAATCTCGCACTCCTAACGAACCTTCCTCAGACGGACACAACGGTAACCAAATCCTATTCTCAAAATACCTCAATCCATTCGACCTTACATCAAACAAAGGTTTTAACATTCTACCCAAATTTTCTGCCTCAACATTCTCTTCCTTCAATCCATTAGTTTGGGCTTTCAATATCTCTTCTGTCAAATCAACACTTTCCATCATTGTCAAAGCTCTAACTCTTATAGACTTATCTCTTTCCTTTCTACTAAGTGCATCAGCTACCACATTCGCTTTACCAGGATGGTAACGAATCTCGCAGTCATAATCACTCAGCAACTCAACCCATCTTCTTTGCCTCATATTCAATTCCTTTTGATCCAAAATATATTGCAAACTTTTATGATCAGTGAAAACCACACACTTGGTTCCATACAAGTAGTGTCTCCACAGCTTCAAAGCAAAAATAACAGCCCCAAGTTCTAAATCATGCGTAGTGTAATTCTCTTCATGCTTCCTTAATTGTCTCGATGCATACGCTATACTTTCTCCCTTTGCATCAATACAGCTCCAAATCCTTTATGAGACGCGTCACAGTACACTACAAAATCCTCAGATCCTTCTGGCAGAGACAATATCAGCGCAGAACACAACTTATCCTTCAACATACTAAATGCAGATTCCTCTTCCAATCCCCATTCAAACACTTGATTCTTTTCTGTAAGCTTAGTCAATGGCTTAGCAATTAACGAAAACTTCTCAATAAACCTTCTATAATACCCAGCCAAACCAAGAAATTGGCGAACTTCAGTCGGTGTCTTCGGCACTGACCAATCCTTAATTGCCTCAATCTTAGCAGGATCCACACGAACACCTTCACTATTGATTGTAGTCCTTTTATGTATACTTTATTTTAGGAAAAACAAAGCAACACAAAATAGTGGAAAGTATTAAGTACGACGGTTTAGGAAAACCGTGCACAAATGACCCTTAATCAAATAAAAAGAGAGAAAAAGTTCGTTTCCCAAGGAGGTATATGTGTTGTGAGTTAACTTGTATTTATTTGAGATTAATATTGAGAAGAATGGGGATGAAAAGATGAAAAGACGGTTACGTTAAAATTAAACTACGACGTAAAAGACGTAAAGTCGTGAAAAACTACCCAAATTAAAAAATTATTATACTAAGACCAAAAACAAAATCAATAATTAAAAAGACTAAAAGGAAGTCTAAAATAATATAAATAAAGATAAAAATCCAACAAAGATATTTTAAAACCTTTTATTAATTAAATATTTAATTTTAAATGCTAATTAAAGCCCTAAAATTAAATATAACTAATTCAAATGTCTAAAATATGATTTTATTGAATAATTACTTAACTTATATTATTAGAAGACTAAAAAGTAATTTTCTAAAAATTAAAAGCTATTGAAACTATTTTTGAAACTCTAAAATGATTTAAAATGATTAAAAACTAATTAAACTTAAATAATTATAAAAATAAATCTAAAAGCTATAAAAATATTCTAAAAATGGAAAAGGTCCTAATTATTGCTTAAAGAACTTAGGAAAAATGAAAAATAAAGAAAAATAAAACTTTGATTTTTTATGATTAAAATAATATTAAAATAATACTAAAAATAAAAAGTTTCTAAAATTAATTCTAAAAAATTTCTAAAATCTTAAAATAATCTAACTAAGAGAAAAACACAAATTAAAGTTCCTAAACCTTTTTTAATAATTTTATAAAAATGTTTAAAGTTTATAAAAAACCTTAAAATAATATAAAATTAAAAATTAAAGTTTATAAAACCAAAACCTAATGTAAACCTCAAAATATTTATTAAAAAGCTAAAAACTATTTTTCCTGAAAATTAAAACTATTTTTACTATTTTTTTATGATTTTATAAAAACGGCTATTAAATAAATCCTAGAAAATAATCTAATAACGGGAAAAATTTCAAACCAAGCTAGAAAAATCACAAAACCTAATTAGATCCTAGGAAAATTCAAAAGAAGCAAAATTGATTATCAAATAAGCTGAAAATAAGGGATTAAGCTACGGCTTTTAATAAGCTGCTCAAAAGGAAAACGTGTTAAATATAGTTTGAAAACAAACTATCACGTAAAAAACCATCTAGATTAGCGGTAGGACACTTAACCCTCCAGCGAGAGGTCTAGTGTTCGAGTCCTGCTACGGGTGAGTTTTTTCTATTTTTTTCTTTTTTATTTTTTTCTTTGCCAATCCAATAGTGACCTTTAATAAGCTTGGAAACACAAATCAATCCCTTTTTTATCTAGGATTTAACCAGATTGATCAAACAAAATGTGACAGATTTCACTTTTTGATGAACACAAGCTTTTGTGTTCACTTGTTTTCTTCACAGCATGAAAAGCACCAAGAGGACTTGGTGTTGGCTTACTTGGAGTTGATATTGTGGACAGGGGGGCACCCTTGTGCTTATTTAAGCACAAGGAGTCAAGTACAAGTAGACAAGAAGCACTTAGCACACCAAAATTCTCAAAACAATAGCACACCAAGGCAATGCAAGTTTCTGTGATGATTTGAGCAGGTTTGTGGACTAATGAGCTTAATACTTGCAATCTAATGATATTCAAATTACCAAATTAAGCACACAACCTTACAAGATGATGCACAAACAAATACAAACTCCCAATCTCCCTAACTACTAACAGATTTCACACAATCATGCACCAAAATGGAGAGAAACAAGCAGATAGTGACAAAACAGATTTATAGCTACTCTTTTTCTTTTAAAACACACAATCTTGCTTCCAATCTTGCACCAAATGATATCCTAACTAGCAGACAACTTATCTCAAACCTATCCAATAGTTCTAACACGTTTTCAAAGCTCAAATCAAATCAAATACCCTGCTAAAACTTATATCCAAACACCCTTTAATATTTTTGAAAACGTTTTTTAACTAACCAAATTACTCTAAAAGCTACTCAATCTGATTCAAATAGCATCAACATGCATATAAACACAAATAAACAGAAATCCAACAGCTTAAACAACAAATATCAAACAACCATTCAAGATCATTCAAACCACCAATTTCTGAGATTTTTCACAAGGTAAAAAGGATTTACCTTAGGGCTTTACATCCAAAGCCCTAGTGGATGTAAATCCACCTCCAATACCAACTGGGGTTGGTGCTGATCCTTTAACAGCAACAATCCAACACCTGCTAAGAAAATCAAAAAGGAAAAAACAAGAACAAGCAATAATATGAATATTCTGATTTCTTTTTCTTTTTTTCTTAAACCATTCCAAAACCTTTTAAACCTTATCAAACACGTTTTGATAACACTATATCACTGATTAACAGAAACTCTTAACATCCAAACCTGAAACAGATTTCTTACCAAGAAATCTCAATTTCAGGAACCTTTAACTAAATTTTGAAAAACAAAATCAGTTAACCAAATAACAAATGGAACTCAGAATCAAGCTTTTACACAATACACAACTTTTAAAAACAATAAAAAGGAATTACACTTGATTAAATCAAACACCAAAATTTTATTTTCTTAAAAAGGGATTACAAGTGAAAAGCTTGAAAACTGGAACAAAGGGTCATCACAAGTTGATGCCTCTATTTATACTACTCAAATGAACAATCTAGAATCTTAAAATCAAAACCCTAATCACTAGAAAATCTCCAAAATGCCCTTAGACGTGTTTGAGTGGTGAGCTGTCCAAATTTGATCCTGGACGTTTGTTTTTGCGTTGTGAGTAAGCATAAATCCTCCACTGTTGATTTGGGACACGTCATATGGCTTGGAGCCTAAGGTGTGCTCTGATTGGTTGAAAGGGGAATTGGGGGTGGGGTCTACAGTGAGTGGGAAGAGGGTTTTATGTGTGGGATTGCTTCCTGCATGTGTGAATCACACATGTGCAAGGTGAATTGAAATTTTACCCAAGTTTAAGTGAGATAGAACCTGGGGGTGAAAAGTGAATAGTAACTTCTATTTGATCCGATATTAGGGGAAACAAAGGTGTTAGGCGCCAGTTTTGGTTTGAAAGTTTCAAGTGCACACATTTAGTCCTTATCTTTTGAGTTTTTTGGCAAATAAAGTTTTCCAGCCCTAAAAACGTACTTGCTTTGTAAATAACTTTCAAGGCTTGTCACTTTTGGCACCAAACTTCACACAAAGGTTATCAAGGGTTGTTTTTGACACTTTGGGATAATTCAAGGGCTGATTTTGGACTTCATTGATCTTCAAAGGTCTTCAATGCATCTTAATCTTCATGAGGGACCATAATTGAAAAATTGATTTTGTTGAGGGACCAATCTTGTCATTTCTTCAAAGTTGAAGGACCTTTTTGTAATTTTTGACAAACTTAAGGGACCAAACTTGTAATTATCAATATACAAGGGTTTTAAGTGTCATTTCTTCATTAATGGAGGATCAATCTTGTTTTGTCTTCAAGTCTTCAAGGGTATTTGTTGAGAATTCCATGATTAGGGCCCGGTTCTTTGTACGGCTTCGTTTCTCGTGTCCGTTTTTCCTTGTAACTTGTGATCTTTTGTCTTTTTCATGATATCCATACCTAAAATACACAAGTAAACAAACACAAGCATATATATGGTATTTTATGACATTTTTATGCATTTAAAGCCCGAAAAGAACGATGAGATCATGTATAAATGCCATCTCATCACTCCCCCATACTAAGCCATTGCCGTGCCCTCACGCAATGCTAGAATAAATTATCTAAGCATCACCAAAGTTCAATTTTATTAACCTTTATTGAAGAGTAAAAGACTTGCAACATACTACGAGAATGTGTAAAGACATAATGTATGATTTTCATCACCAAAAGGTGACTTTTAGGGTCAAAGAATAGAAACAAGTTAATGTCCCTTAGAGTAAATTTCGTCATCCTTGATTGTCATACATTCCATGCTAAGTGCAAAAACAAGATCATTGTTGGTACAAGTCACAATGCTAACACTACTCATACGCCCAAATTGTGTAATACTTTTTCTCCCCGCAATCCTAGTTATTATAAAAGGAAATGGGTTACTAGCATTTTTTATCAATTTGTCATGGATCACAAGTGATTCATATTGACTTATTTGAGTAGTTATTAGTCCGAAAGCAAAGTAGCACGATTTGATCAATAGTTAGCCGAAGGACAAAATCTTTTAAAACGGCTTCTCGTGTATCTCCTTAAGTTCATATCTTGGCATAACTCGTTTCACGATTTGAGACCTTTCTCGGACCGATATTTGGCATGTACTTCATACTTCAAATCTTGGGAAGACGTTCTTGAAATTATGGTCTTCTCTTCATATTTTGGAATTTCTTCACTTGACGTTTTTGAGAGATTCTTCATATAGGACCACGACTTCATCATTTTTCTTCAATCTTTACTTTGGATTTTGATATACAACGATCCGCCTCCTTTTCGGACTTGGATATATTTATCCTCATACCTTGTTAGGGTCTTTTTGGATAGACTTTCTCCATTCTTTAGGGGAGTAATAGCTTCTCGTCGTGTGTCTCGATCCTTCATATTGATTTTGGAATAATGATACTTCACATCATCTTTGGATCTTTAGCAAAAATAGAGCTCCTCATGCCTTGTTAGGGCCTTTTTGGATGATCGCCAATCTTCGCGTCCCGCTTCAATAAGTTATGCCTTGGCTATGAACTCTATTCAACCCCGAGCAACTGTTAAACGATCTTGCGCTAGAGGCTAAGTAACCTTTCAAATCGTACGACCTTACTTATTGCAATTATGATTTATTCCTAATGCATTGATCTTATGGGAAGAAAAAGCCACAATTAAAAACATATGAGTTTTTGAAAGAACACTTTCATGTTCTACGTTTAGCATGATCACTTGTCTAACTCTATCATTTCTCGTTCTTCACTATATAAAGACCTCTAATTAAAGAGACTCGTGAATACTTAGCCATGCAAGTCAAAATTAAGCCAAATTTGGATTAGCTTTCATTAAGACTATATCAAATCAAAGTTTTGGGTTTTCAAGCCACCTATAGGATCTTGCACTTTCTTGGACTTTTTCAAGTTTAGAGAATGCGTTTTAAAGTTCCCTTGATAAGTGACTTTCTAGAATCAATTATAGGAACTTGCGAAAAGTTCTTGTTCTTAACCCGAATGAATTAAGACTTTCGCGTTTTAAAGCTCCCTATATAAAAGTCTAGCAAAACTTGAATTGAGCGGGTTAAGGAATGTAAAGGGCTCCAAATGCCCATCAAGTCAAAAATTAACTCTTATTCTATCCATCGGAAAATATACATTCGTGTCTTAAAAACACTTATGAAATCTAAGAAAAATTTTAAAATTTGGCCATTTTTAGCCTTATTTGCAAAACAAAACATTGAAAGTTGGAAAGCGTGAGGGCGTAGCAAAGAAAGTACCTATTCACCCCCCCATACTAAAAGTAAACATTGTCCTCAATGTTTCGAGTCTAAAGGTGGAGCACCCCCATACTAGAGACGAAGAGTCGAATGCTTAGGATCTAGCATGGAAAGGGTGATCAACAATATATCTAAAGCCGTTTATTAAGTATGCTAAAAGATAATTGTTAGAACAATAAAGGATATGTCATGGAATCATGAAAAACTTCTTCAAACGAACGATGGAGGCTCACGTAAACGAACACGAGAGTCTTCAATCGTAGACGATGATGATGATCTAGATAACACAATCACAAACAACCACGAGACAACGAGTTGGAAGGGTACAAGTCCCCTTATTAGTGAATAGTAAGCATAAAGATAAGCATGGGATCTCCCCCACGAGGCACCTCGTTTTTGATTACCGAGTCATGAGCTTGACTCGATCCCCTCAATGTTAATTATCATTGGGGAAGGTGTCTTGGTCGGGGGCAACCATTGAAGGAATTTCCCCACCAAAGTAGTGCTTAAGCCTATGTCCATTCACCTTGAAATTGGGACCATCATCTTGAGCTAGCTCAATGGTCCCATATGGAAACACTTGTGTAATGGTGAACGGACCCGACCAACGAGATTTTAATTTCCCGGAAAATATCTTAAGACGAGAGTTAAAAAGCAACACTTGATCACCAACGTTAAAAACCCGGTTTTTAATCTTTGAATCATGAAACTTTTTAGTCTTTTCTTTAAAAATTAATGAATTTTCATAAGCATTATCCCTTAATTCATCTAATTCATTTAATTGTATTTTCCGGTGATCTCCCGCGGTCTTCAAGTCAAAATTAGCATGCTTAAGGGCCCAATATGCCTTATGCTCCAATTCAATGGGCAAATGACAATTCTTCCCATAGACTAACTTATAAGGAGTGCAACCGATAGGTGTCTTATAAGCGGTCCTAAAGGCCCATAAAGCGTCATCGAGTTTGTCGGACCATGAAGCACGGTTTTCTCCAATTGACCTCTCTAAAATCCTCTTCAAAGCTCGGTTCGAAACCTCGACTTGCCCACTCGTTTGCGGGTGATAAGCCGTAGAAAGACGATGTGTAACCCCATATTTCTTTAGAACCTTTTCGAATTGGTCATTACAAAAATGGGTTCCACGATCGCTTATAATAGCACGAGGGGTTCCGAACCGAGAGAATAGTTGCTTCAAAAACTTCACTACCACACGAGCATCATTAGTAGGCAAAGCCTTAGCTTCCACCCACTTAGAAAGGTAGTCCACCGCGACGAGGATATATTTGTTTCCACGAGACGATGGGAACGGCCCCATAAAGTCTATTCCCCATATGTCGAAAATCTCACACACTTGAATTATATTTTGCGGCATTTCATCACGTTGAGACGATTTTCCTTGACGTTGGCACGAATCACACGACTTCACAAGTGCGTGTGCATCACGATAGATAGAAGGCCAAAAGAAACCGGCATCGAACACTTTCTTAGCCGTGAGATTAGCACCGTGGTGACCACCCGTGGGTCCCTCGTGACAAGCTCTAAGGATATTAGAGGCTTCGGCACCAAACACACAACGTCGAACGAGTTGATCCGCACAAATTCGAAAGAGATAAGGGTCGTCCCAAAAATAGAACTTGACGTCACGAAAGAATTTTCGTTTTTGTTGTGTCGTCATACCCTTGATTATGAAATTGCCCGCATGGTAATTTGCAATGTCGGCAAACCATGGGGTGGTGTCTTTAGAATTCACTACACCGAGAGTCTCAAGAGGAAATGTTTCGGTAATTTCCTTGTTCTCGAAAACATCTTTGTGAGGATCTTCTAGACGAGAGAGATGATCGGCCGCTAGATTCTCGGCTCCTTTTTTGTCAAGCACGGTGACATCAAATTCTTGGAGGAGGAGCATCCAACGAAGCAATCTCGGCTTAGCATCTTGCTTAGCTAAGAGATACTTGATAGCCGAATGGTCGGTATACACGATGCTTTTAGTCAAGACGAGATAAGGTCGGAATTTCTCAAAAGCATAGACCACGGCAAGGAATTCCTTTTCCGTTGTGGTGTACTTTAATTGAGCCTCGGTCATCGTCTTACTAGCATAGTGGATAGGACGGAAATGCTTGTCATAACGTTGCCCTAAGACGGCCCCTATAGCATAATCACTTGCATCGCACATGATTTCAAAGGGTAATTCCCAATTAGGAGCAACAAGAATGGGAGCTTCGGTAAGTTTCCTTTTTAGAGTCTCGAAAGCCTTAACACAATCCTCATTAAAGTTAAAAGGAGCATCCATCTCGAGAAGGTGTGTCATAGGACGAGAAATCTTCGAAAAGTCCTTGATGAAACGACGATAAAAGCCCGCGTGGCCTAGGAAACTACGAACTCCCTTAACGGTTTTGGGATGAGGTAACTTGGCGATGACGTCTACCTTAGCTTTATCGACCTCAATCCCCGCCTTCGACACCTTATGTCCTAAGACGATTCCTTGTTTACACATGAAATGACATTTCTCCCAATTAAGCTCAAGATTGGTTTCTTCACAACGTTTTAACATTTGTTCGAGATTAGATAAACATGACGTGAACGAATTACCAAACACCGAGAAGTCATCCATAAACACTTCCATCGACTTCTCGATCATATCGTGAAAAATTGCCATCATACACCGTTGAAACGTACCGGGTGCATTACAAAGTCCGAAAGGCATCCTACGATAAGCGAACGTTCCATAAGGACACGTAAACGTTGTCTTCTCTTGATCACGAGGGTCGATAGGGATTTGAAAATAACCGGAAAAACCATCTAAAAAGCAATAGAATTCATTTCCCGCAAGTCGCTCCAACATTTGATCCATGAAGGGCAAAGGAAAGTGGTCTTTACGAGTGGCGTCATTTAACTTTCGGTAGTCAATACACACCCTCCAACCGGTCACAACACGAGTGGGAATTAACTCGTTGTTTTCATTGGGCACAACGGTCATTCCTCCCTTTTTAGGGACACAATGGATTGGGCTCACCCATGGGCTATCGGATATAGGATAAATCATTCCCGCGTCAAGGAGTTTAAGGACCTCCTTTTTAATGACATCGTGAATTTTGGGATTCACCCTTCTTTGACTTTGAATTGCGGGTTTGTAGTCCTCCTCCATTAAAATCTTGTGAGTACAAAATTTTGGGTCAATACCCTTAATGTCGGAAATTTTCCACGCAATTGCCCCTTTATGAGCCTTAAGAACTTTCAAGAGCTCGGCTTTTTCATCATTAGAAAGATCTTTTGCAATAATAACCGGAAACTTGTCATCACCTTCCAAGAATGCATATTCAAGGAGAGAAGGAAGATCTTTCAATTCAAGGATAGGCGGTTCCTCGATTGAAGATTTTGGTTCAACACTCATAACTTTCATCGGCGAAAGAAATGGTGGAATAGAAATATCATCACTAATCAACACCTCATCTTCATTGTCGATTTCATTTGAAGTGAAATCGCCTCCTTGGAATGGAGTGAGATTTGGTGTGGAATTAGCAAGAATCGGATCCAAAATAGTGGGATTGCCACTTGACGAGCTATCGGAAAAACCTAACACTTCTTGTGAAAACTCATCGCAAACCACATCAACGATGTCAATGTGATTGATGGTAGCGATTGCATAAACATGAGAAGGTTTCGAGTTTTGAGTAGCGTTTATAACAAGTTCCTCTTCGTTGAATCTCAAAGTGATAGTTCTCGCATGAACATCGATAAGTGATCTCGAAGTGTCTAAAAATGAACGACCTAAAATTAGAGGAACTTGAGGATCCGCAGGGATGTCCACTACTATGAAATCAACGGGATAGTAGAACTTCCCCACTTTCACGAAAACATCTTCGGCTATTCCACATGCCATAATCGTAGAATGATCGGCCATCTCGATGGACATGTTCGAAGGAATGAGAGCCGGAAGCGAAAGCGATTTCCAAATGGAAAATGGCATCAAATTAATGCTCGCACCAAGATCGGCCAAGGCGAGGCATTCTTTCATATCTTGTATGTCACAAGGAATGAGAAACTTTCCGGGATCACCAACTTTTTCCGGTATGCGGTTAAGATAAACCGAAGAACAATTAGCAAGCTTTGAAAGCTTTTCCTTATCGCTCATCATACTTTTAAAAGTGGAAGCGAAACGAGGCATGTATAACAACGCGTCGGCTAAACTCACATCAAAATGCACTTGTTGAAACATTTTTATAAAAAGCTCGATTTGTTGTTTGTTACGTTCTTGCAACTTCTCTTTGTTTCGTCTTGAAGGGTAGGGTAAGGGTGGTGTGGGTTGGTCATTAGGCAACAGCCTTGGAAACTCGGGTTCCACAATTGGTATTGGTTCAACCGTAGGTGTGGTTTGAGCGGTACTTCGTGGGATTGTAATGTGCTCTTTTTCGACCATCACCTCAGGTTCTTTCTCGATTTCCTTCTCCGTAGAAGTACTTGGACGAGAGATTGGTTCCTTGAAAGTTTTACCACTTCGTGTAGTAATAACCTTCATTTCTCCCTTTGGGTTTGCAATGGTATCACTAGGAAGACCACCCGAAGAAGAGGGCTTACACATGATAGCTTCGAACATCTTAGCCATTCGGTCCTCAAATTTTGATTGCCTAGCATCCGCTTTCAATAACTCTTGCTTAATCTCATGTTGTCCTAATTCCATCTTTTGTTGGTTTTGTTGAAGACGTTGGACATTTCCTTCCATTTTGTTAACATGAGTTTTAAGTTCATTAGCAAGTTCATTTTTAAGCTCGTTTTTCAACTCGGACCTTAAGCTAATCATCTCACGTTGCATATTATCAAATTTAGCATCATTTGCTTTTGCATAATCCAAAAATTCTCCTTGCAAATTTTTCGTGTGAGCATTTTGAAAACCTTGTGTAGTGTTTTGAAAATCACGGTTTTGGTTTTGATTAGAGATTTGTCCATTCCCACTTTGATAATTCCCTTTGTTGTAATTGCGTGTGTTGCCTTGGTAATTACCTTGGTTGTTGTTTCGATAATTATTAACATTTTGATTTGGTGGAGCTTGATTTGGACGAGAACCTTGGCCGTTTTGGTTGTAAGTTCCCGTTGCTACATAAGCACTCGAAGTGTTACCATCCGCGGTAATGCACTCGGAAAGATCATGAGCTCCCCCACAAGATAAACAACTCTTAGCAACCGCTTTAACCGAAGCGGAATTGGAAGCTTCTTGAGCCTTCCAATGGGACATTAGATTAGCAAATCTATCAAAAAACCGATTTTCCTCATTAGCTTCATCATGTAAGGCGTTAATGCTACGAGACGATTGTGACGAAGATGACGAACCCATATTGGCAACACTCGGTGTGTTACGAGGGCTATAAACCTTAGATCGATTTTCAATGATTTGTAAAGCCTCATTTGTCGTCTTGCACAAAAAATTACCGACCGCGGCGGCGTTCAAATAATCTCGTTCATGATCATTAAGCCCATTATAAAAAGTATCCACTTGATGCAATTCCGAAAAATCATGGTGTGGACATTCATGTAACATCTCTTTAAATCGTTCCCATGCCATTGAAAAACTTTCATTATTACGTTGCACAAATCGTGAAATCTCATTTTTTAAGTGTGTTGTTTTAGATGGTGGAAAAAACTTGTTCACAAACTTAGAAACGAGATCGGCCCATGTCAAAATCGAATTTGGCGGTTCTTTTTCGAGCTAAATTTTTGCGGGACCATCCAACGAGTATGGAAACAACATCATCTTAATGGCGTCATGTGGAACATCCTTAAATTTGCTAGTGGCGGTGAGACGGTTGAAATTCCTAATGTGGTAATGCGGGTTGTCTTTCTCGTGACCTCTAAACTTGTTTGCTTGCAACATAGACATTAAACCCGTCTTAATCTCGAAATTCTCCGCAAGAATGGCGGGAATAACAATAGCCTCTCCAAAACCCTCGGTGGGTGCTTGTAGCAACTCCATCATAGTACGATTAGCCATGACGACTTCTTGTTCTACAATAGGTTCAACAATTGGAGGTTCTTCAACAATCAACGATCCTTGACTTGCTTGCTTTTGAAGTCGTTTACGAGCTCGTTTTGCTTGATTACGAGTGATCATAAACTTCACGAAGAATGGGAGGTGAGCAAAGAAGATTCTTTTTGGTTGTTTTGTGGATTTTCAATTTTTTTGTGTTTTTGATGATATTTAATTTTTTTGGATTTTGGTGTATCTTCGTAGACAACAATCTACAAAATCTCTCCTCGAATCAAACTCTTGATTAAAGAAGCCTCAAAGGAATGAAAACGATCACGTGGAGTGAACGTCTTCTAATGACTTTAGAACTTTGGTGAAAACCAATTTGTTCACGAGGGTTTAATCACAAAGAAAACCAAGCAAATATAGTATACGTATTAATACTTTGGGCGGCAAAACCCTCGATTAGCCTTCAATCTCAAAATACTCACAAGCAAGCGGGGAAACGAGGCGGCGCGAAGCACTTAAGAGCCTTTTTCCTTAGGGTATATTTTATAATACCCGCCTTATACCCACCTTATAGTTTGTATTTTTCAAAATCGAGCTTCACGAAAGTATTTATCTATTTTTGCCTTTTCTTTTTGTTTGAGATTCGAATACAATAATTAGGAGATCAAATCCCAATTAAGGTTGTGTTTTCACACTTTTGGAGATATTGTATTTTGATTGTGATACTTAATACAATATAGTAATAATATTTGTACAAGAAAAACCAAGAAAACCGATAATACGTGTTAAGGGAGTTCCACTTAACACAAATACTTATTATGGATAATATCAAAAACAAAAGCTTCCAAATTAAAGCACAACACACCTCCCCGGCAGCGGCGCCAAAATGATTGTAGTCCTTTTATGTATACTTTATTTTAGGAAAAACAAAGCAACACAAAATAGTGGAAAGTATTAAGTACGACGGTTTAGGAAAACCGTGCACAAATGACCCTTAATCAAATAAAAAGAGAGAAAAAGTTCGTTTCCCAAGGAGGTATATGTGTTGTGAGTTAACTTGTATTTATTTGAGATCAATATTGAGAAGAATGGGGATGAAAAGATGAAAAGACGGTTACGTTAAAATTAAACTACGACGTAAAAGACGTAAAGTCGTGAAAAACTACCCAAATTAAAAAATTATTATACTAAGACCAAAAACAAAATCAATAATTAAAAAGACTAAAAAGAAGTCTAAAATAATATAAATAAAGATAAAAATCCAACAAAGATATTTTAAAACCTTTTATTAATTAAATATTTAATTTTAAATGCTAATTAAAGCCCTAAAATTAAATATAACTAATTCAAATGTCTAAAATATGATTTTATTGAATAATTACTTAACTTATATTATTAGAAGACTAAAAAGTAATTTTCTAAAAATTAAAAGCTATTGAAACTATTTTTAAAACTCTAAAATGATTTAAAATGATTAAAAACTAATTAAACTTGAAATAATTATAAAAATAAATCTAAAAGCTATAAAAATATTCTAAAAATGGAAAAGGTCCTAATTATTGCTTAAAGAACTTAGGAAAAATGAAAAATAAAGAAAAATAAAACTTTGATTTTTTATGATTAAAATAATATTAAAATAATACTAAAAATAAAAAGTTTCTAAAATTAATTCTAAAAAATTTCTAAAATCTTAAAATAATCTAACTAAGAGAAAAACACAAATTAAAGTTCCTAAACCTTTTTTAATAATTTTATAAAAATGTTTAAAGTGTATAAAAAACCTTAAAATAATATAAAATTAAAAATTAAAGTTTATAAAACCAAAACCTAATGTAAACCTCAAAATATTTATTAAAAAGCTAAAAACTATTTTTCCTGAAAATTAAAACTATTTTTACTATTTTTTTATGATTTTATAAAAACGGCTATTAAATAAATCCTAGAAAATAATCTAATAACGGGAAAAATTTCAAACCAAGCTAGAAAAATCACAAAACCTAATTAGATCCTAGGAAAATTCAAAAGAAGCAAAATTGATTATCAAATAAGCTGAAAATAAGGGATTAAGCTACGGCTTTTAATAAGCTGCTCAAAAGGAAAACGTGTTAAATATAGTTTGAAAACAAACTATCACGTAAAAAACCATCTAGATTAGCGGTAGGACACTTAACCCTCCAGCGAGAGGTCTAGTGTTCGAGTCCTGCTACGGGTGAGTTTTTGCTATTTTTTTCTTTTTTATTTTTTTCTTTGCCAATCCAATAGTGACCTTTAATAAGCTTGGAAACACAAATCAATCCCTTTTTTATCTAGGATTTAACTAGATTGATCAAACAAAATGTGACATATTTCACTTTTTGATGAACACAAGCTTTTGTGTTCACTTGTTTTCTTCACAGCATGAAAAGCACCAAGAGGACTTGGTGTTGGCTTACTTGGAGTTGATATTGTGGACAGGGGGGCACCTTTGTGCTTATTTAAGCACAAGGAGTCAAGTACAAGTAGACAAGAAGCACTTAGCACACCAAAATTCTCAAAACAATAGCACACCAAGGCAATGCAAGTTTCTGTGATGATTTGAGCAGGTTTGTGGACTAATGAGCTTAATACTTGCAATCTAATGATATTCAAATTACCAAATTAAGCACACAACCTTACAAGATGATGCACAAACAAATACAAACTCCCAATCTCCCTAACTACTAACAGATTTCACACAATCATGCACCAAAATGGAGAGAAACAAGCAGATAGTGACAAAACAGATTTCTAGCTACTCTTTTTCTTTTAAAACACACAATCTTGCTTCCAATCTTGCACCAAATGATATCCTAACTAGCAGACAACTTATCTCAAACCTATCCAATAGTTCTAACACGTTTTCAAAGCTCAAATCAAATCAAATACCCTGCTAAAACTTATATCCAAACACCCTTTAATATTTTTGAAAACGTTTTTTAACTAACCAAATTACTCTAAAAGCTACTCAATCTGATTCAAATAGCATCAACATGCATATAAACACAAATAAACACAAATCCAACAGCTTAAACAACAAATATCAAACAACCATTCAAGATCATTCAAACCACCAATTTCTGAGATTTTTCACAAGGTAAAAAGGATTTACCTTAGGGCTTTACATCCAAAGCCCTAGTGGATGTAAATCCACCTCCAATACCAACTGGGGTTGGTGCTGATCCTTTAACAGCAACAATCCAACACCTGCTAAGAAAATCAAAAAGGAAAAAACAAGAACAAGCAATAATATGAATATTCTGATTTCTTTTTCTTTTTTTCTTAAACCATTCCAAAACCTTTTAAACCTTATCAAACACGTTTTGATAACACTATATCACTGATTAACAGAAACTCTTAACATCCAAACCTGAAACAGATTTCTTACCAAGAAATCTCAATTTCAGGAACCTTTAACTAAATTTTGAAAAACAAAATCAGTTAACCAAATAACAAATGGAACTCAGAATCAAGCTTTTACACAATACACAACTTTTAAAAACAATAAAAAGGAATTACACTTGATTAAATCAAACACCAAACTTTTATTTTCTTAAAAAGGGATTACAAGTGAAAAGCTTGAAAACTGGAACAAAGGGTCATCACAAGTTGATGCCTCTATTTATACTACTCAAATGAACAATCTAGAATCTTAAAATCAAAACCCTAATCACTAGAAAATCTCCAAAATGCCCTTAGACGTGTTTGAGTGGTGAGCTGTCCAAATTTGATCCTGGACGTTTGTTTTTGCGTTGTGAGTAAGCATAAATCCTCCACTGTTGATTTGGGACACGTCATATGCCTTGGAGCCTAAGGTGTGCTCTGATTGGTTGAAAGGGGAATTGGGGGTGGGGTCTACAGTGAGTGGGAAGAGGGTTTTATGTGTGGCATTGCTTCCTGCATGTGTGAATCACACATGTGCAAGGTGAATTGAAATTTTACCCAAGTTTAAGTTAGATAGAACCTGGGGGTGAAAAGTGAATAGTAACTTCTATTTGATCCGATATTAGGGGAAACAAAGGTGTTAGGCGCCAGTTTTGGTTTGAAAGTTTCAAGTGCACACATTTAGTCCTTATCTTTTGAGTTTTTTGGCAAATAAAGTTTTCCAGCCCTAAAAACGTACTTGCTTTGTAAATAACTTTCAAGGCTTGTCACTTTTGGCACCAAACTTCACACAAAGGTTATCAAGGGTTGTTTTTGACACTTTGGGATAATTCAAGGGCTGATTTTGGACTTCATTGATCTTCAAAGGTCTTCAATGCATCTTAATCTTCATGAGGGACCATAATTGACAAATTGATTTTGTTGAGGGACCAATCTTGTCATTTCTTCAAAGTTGAAGGACCTTTTTGTAATATTTGACAAACTTAAGGGACCAAACTTGTAATTATCAATATACAAGGGTTTTAAGTGTCATTTCTTCATTAATGGAGGATCAATCTTGTTTTGTCTTCAAGTCTTCAAGGGTATTTGTTGAGAATTCCATGATTAGGGCCCGGTTCTTTGTACGGCTTCATTTCTCGTGTCCGTTTTTCCTTGTAACTTGTGATCTTTTGTCTTTTTCACGATATCCATACCTAAAATACACAAGTAAACAAACACAAGCATATATATGGTATTTTATGACATTTTTATGCATTTAAAGCCCGAAAAGAACGATGAGATCATGTATAAATGCCATCTCATCAACTATCAATCACGTGCCCCAAAAATTTCACTGATTTCAACAAAAATTCACACTTAGAGAATTTCGCATACAGCTTCTCCTTCTTCAACAATTCCAAAATTTTTCTCAAATGCTTCTCATGTTCTTCTTCACTCTTGGAGTAAACGAGAATATCATCAATGAATACGATAACAAACTCATCCAAATACGGCTTGCATACACGATTCATCAAATCTATAAATACAGCAGGCGCATTTGTTAACCCAAAAGGTATCACTTGAAATTCAAAATGTCCATATCGAGTATGGAAAGCTGTTATAGGAATATCTTCTTCTATAACTCTCAGATGATGATACCCAGACCTCAAATCGATCTTCGAGTATACACATGACCCTTGCAACTGATCGAACAAATCATCAATCCTCGGCGGTGGATACCGATTCTTGACAGTCAATTTGTTAAGCTCTCTATAATCAATACACATTCTAAAAGAACCATCGTTCTTCCTAATAAACAAAACAGGTGCACCCCACGGCGACGAACTCGTTCTAATAAATCCCTTATCCATCAATTCCTTCAATTGATCAGATAATTCTTTCATCTCAGATGGAGCTAAGCGATACGGTGCACGAGCAACAAGCGCCACACCCGGAACTAAATGAATACGAAACTCCACTTCACGATGCGGCGGTAATCCTGGCAATTCCTCAGGGAAAACCTCAGGATACTCTCTAATCACATGCACATCCTCCAATTTCCTTTCATTCACACCATCATTACTTATCTGTGCAAGAAACACATCACAACCTGCTTCTATATACCTCATCATCTTTAAACAAGAAACAACTCTCAAACGAGAAGTACATTCATATCCTTTCACAGTCAATACCCTATTCCTTAGCGGTATCTGAACTAATCTTTCTCCACAAACAATTACTGCACCATTACCAACTAACCAGTCCATTCCAATAATCACGTCAAAAGATCCTAATTCTATAGGCATCAAATCAATACTAAACACATAATTACCTATCTTCAAGGAACAACCTTTCAGTATAGAACTAGTGCTTACAACCTTACCATCAACTAACTCCACATTATAACTAGTTTTCAATCTCACTGGTTCTCTATCCAATAGCTGACTGAATCTAACATCTACGAAACTTCTATCAGATCCAGAATCAAATAACACACTAGCATAACAAGCATCAAGTAAGAACGTACCAGTCACCACGTTCGGCCCTTGAGGTTTGTTAGCATCTCCCACGACATAGGCTGGAGCAGCAATCCCAGCAGCAACAGCAGCAACAGCAGCAACATTGCCTCCCTGTCGTATGCCAACCCTCGGACATTTCCCTTGCTTATGTCCACGGCCTCCACATCCAGAACAGTAAACTACCTTAACAGCATTAGCCCCAGTGGCTACACCCTTGTTTCTACAATCCGCCATCTTATGTCCGGCCTTCCCACACTTGTTGCAAGCAGGTGTACAATTTCTAACATGATACAGATTACACCGACCACACTTCGGATTCACCTTGTTACCTTGATTTCCTGTGGCAGCACGAACACCATCATTGCTTCTCAAATTATATTGTTGATTCCTATTCGGTCCTTGGTTATTGTTATTACGATAACCACCTCGATTCTGCCCTTGGCTTCAGTGTGAAGCTTCCCACTTTCTCTTATTCCCCTCAGCAATACTATCCTTTCGATCCTGCAGCTTTACATCCATTAAAGCATGAGCTATTTGCACAGCTTCATCAAATGACTTGGGTTTCGACGATGTAGTTTCTCCCTTGATATTACTAGATAAACCCCTAATATACTGCTTCATCTTCTTACGGTCATCAACAAACGCATCAGGACACAACAAACATAAATCAGAAAATCTCCTTGTATAAGCTACAATATCATTGTTCCTCAGCACCAAATGCCTCAATTCATCTTCCAACTGACCTAACTCTTCCTCAGGACAAAACATAGCAGTCAACAGCCCCTTAGTCACAGTCCATGTTCTAGCATTAGCTTCAACCAACCATATAGTAGCTACTTGACTATTCTACCAACTCAATGCATCATCCTGAAAAGTAGTTGCAGCAAATTTCACCTTACTAGCTTCTGAACATCCACTGATTTCAAAAGTACTTTCAATCTTCTCAATCCACCTCCTTAATTCCAATGCACCACCAGTACCACGAAATTGGGTAGGTCCACATTTCATGAAACTAGCATAAGAACATTCCTTCTGAATCTGCTGAACAACATCATTACCTCCAACTTGTCCCACAACATTTCCTTCTGCTTGCTCATCAACATTACCTCCAACCTGATTTTCAACATTCCCTCCAACCTGACCAACAGCATTCCTATTCTCAGCCTCTTGGTTCCTCGCAGCACGTTCAGCTTCCAAAGCTCTAGCAATAGCTTGCTCAATCATGGTATTAACAGTAGCAGTCGTTAATTTAGGCGGCATGTTTACAGGAAACTAACCAAACAATAATTTAGTAAAGTCAGAAAAATGCCTCCCAACTCCTTCCCGTATAACCATAACAGAAAAAGAACAAGTAAGTATTCATATCAAGATAAAAAGAAGTATTTCTCTATCAAGATGTAACATGGATACTACATGCACCAACAACACAATTCACAATGAATCATTAGCCAATTCATAAAAGAACTAATAAGACAAATCATAAGTCATGAAGGTAATTTGGATTGTGTTGGAAAATCTCCACAAAATTGTGACAAGTAATGTCACTACAATCCTTCATCACAACAAACTTAAAAGTCATTAAGTTTCATCAGAAACTATAGAACGAGTCTACATAAGTTCTATTACAACAAGGCTAAATAAAAACAACATAAAGAACTAAACATCAGATCCCCGCATCTTCTTGTACATTGGCTCGTCATCACTGCTGCTATCATCATCCTCAGATTCTTCCTCCACTTTTTCCTTCCCCTTTCGACTACTTCCTTCACTTGGCTTCACCAACACTTGAGCTTCAACCTGATTCGGCACATCACGAATCACAACACCTCGACTAGGAAAAGATCTCATCGGCAAATCCCACGCATCCAACCTTGCATTCCTTTCTTGCTCCCTACGTAACGTTTCTACCTGCCCACTTAAATTCAACACCATAGATCTTAATCTAACAACTTCATCCATTTCCCTTGCCCTAACAAACTCTGACCTCCTCACACTACCAACAAACCTGTCAAACTTTTTCTCATTCTGCTCAAACCTCCTAATCACACGGGTCTCAACCAAATACCTTTCAAACAAAGACCTATCAAACTTCGTAAGAAACCAGAAAATATCATCATAAGACCTAGGACCTAGATAATAAACCTTAGGAATACCATCATGAATAGATCGTGCACTAGCAGCCCTACTCGACTCAACAGGAACATCACCCCTAGCAAATGCAATCCCAAGCAAACTGCTAATATAAGCATCACAAGTAGGAGTCGAAGAACGAACAATAGGTCGCTGACAATCTGGAACAGTTTGTGGCACAACATTAACCCTTGGAACATAACTACCTTGTATCAACTCAGGCTCTGTCTGACCAACTGCAGTAAGTGGAATCCCATCATTTAAAAACTCAAAAGGCTCCTCATCGTCACTAGCACCAAAGTTATCTACTTCCTCACCATCCACTACATTAGTCATATCAATCCATCCATCCTCACGAGGTAAACCAGCCATTTTCTACAATTATAAGGGTTCAAGGATACTTAAGGTCATTGTTAATAAAATAATAATTACTATGCCATGCTTATGCAAATGTCATACATTATCCATGCTATGCAACACAATTCAAATGATGTTTATGTAATGCTCGCAAAAAAATATGATACTGATAAGCACTCAGCGTACTTCCAATAATTCCAATACAATATCGTAGTATTTACTTAATAAATACTCGAGAAATCATTTCAGTTATGAGGGATACATCTACAATGCAAAAAAAAACTAAAAGTGATCTTACCGGAGCGTTGCAGAGGAGTTGTGTGCTTTTGAAGAATAAATACTTTCGACACCAAAGTTATAGTTTAGGACA
The DNA here is from genome assembly GCA_025667525.1 of Glebionis coronaria. Classification (NCBI taxonomy): domain Eukaryota; kingdom Viridiplantae; phylum Streptophyta; class Magnoliopsida; order Asterales; family Asteraceae; genus Glebionis; species Glebionis coronaria. The sequence continues at coordinate 104,076,196 of CM046879.1, forward strand.
ATTTTCAAAATCGACCCAGTTCTCTATAACTTGCAGCTCTGATTACCAATCTCTAACACCCCCAATTTACATTGCGCAGTGGAAATACACAATTGGGTGCTAGACACAAGCATCATCACACAAGGTATATTGAACGACTCAAAAGTGAGACGTTTACACATAAAATATAAACATGATTTTCATAAATGGTCTAAAACATAAATTTCATCCCATAATTGTACTGACACGACACCGGAGTAAAGCGTTTAGTCCCCATGGATCTCGACCAACAACCAACAAGTTTAGTACAGTACACAACATAAAGTAAATTGTTCAACAGTAAAAGGTAGAAACAGTTTTTAGACCAACATTCTTCCAAAAGCCAAGCCACAACCTCCACAGCAAAGCTCCTTGCTCCATCACTTCCTATTACCTGAAATACATGCTAAAACGAGTCAACAATAATGTTGAGCGAGTCTATAGGTTTATTAAATCACATTTGAACACAAGAAGAAAATCAATCATAATCATTTATAGAATTGTGGTACACACAATCTATATTCAAGGCAATAATAATAAAAAACATTGTATTTAAGCTCATGACACCGACCCCTTAACCAGATAGTCACCCACGCCAAATGCCGGCATGACTAGAATAAAATCATTGCCCCTCTAGGGTATCAGTTGCTAGAATACCACAATCTTATTCACGTAAAATTATCCTTCCCAGCGGGTTACTCAACGTAATGCCCTGGTCTCAGATAGGGTGGTCAACCTAATAGTACTATTATTAGAGTAAGCGGCTATTCCCGACTCACAACATCTAGTCAGAAGATAGTTAACGGCTCATGAATTTAGGGTCTTTAGCAACAAGTTACTCAATACAATGAAATCAACTTTAGGCAACATTCGGGTCCAACAATTACTCATGACTTGTGTTCATTTATTTTCAAACAGCATGTATCCCCCTAGCGGGTATAAAACATTTAGTAGCTAGCATAAAAAGCGAGGCTACAGACTCACCTTAGTATAAGAGATCTAGCGAGATGATCGTCGATGATAATGGATGCCTTTCAAACACGAGAACCGTTACGTATCAAATAAGGCGCGTTCGTTAATAATGAATCGAGAAATAAATCATACATAACAACATCAAACTCATACTCATAAAGTCACGATAAACTCGAGAGAAAACAATATAAATAACTTCATTATACTTTACTGCACATTTACTTTACCATTTTATACTTTTAATAAAATCCGCCGGTACATACTACATGTACTAGCTTATTTACCCCTTTTAAACTTGTTAAACGTTTATGAAACGACTCGATAAAATAACTTACTATATATAGAAAGTCCTCCTACAAGTTCATCAAATGAAATTAATTTAAAATTCTTTTACCCGACTCATTTTAAAACTACAAAATCTGGACAGATTTACGTTAATTTTTCATACAACCGTTTTAACTTATTTAAACGACTCCGTTTACAAAACTGACACTCGGGTTTTAAAGTAAACTCAACCTCTAAAGTAAACACCTCATTATCAGTAGGTTACATATTTCAAAACTTCCATTTAGAGTCCTCGAGATTCGATCCAAATATCCACAACAACTATATGTAGTGCCGCTACTCGTCTCCCGGTACACGATCATTCAAAACATCATAACTTCGCGCTCGTTTGGAGCTAGAAGCTCTACCTTAAATCAAATCGAAGCTAATAAAATTATCTACAACCGTAAGCTATAAGTTAAGCCATTTTCAAAACATAAAAATTCGTATTTTACTGTTTACTTACTGTTATAAAATGACTACCAAAATCTTGTACAAAATCAACTTTTTGATCAAAACCAACCATAAAAATGATCATTTCTATACCCTAACATCAACATATATGAATCATAACATCTAAATCATCATCCAAATTAAAACCCTTGAATCAAAATGAAGTTTTTGACAGAGTTTTTAGCAAGAACACCATGGATCATGCCAAAAACAACATGCATGATCATGGCTTCTACCTAACAACATCAAAAAAATAAAAATGCCTTGCATGTGTAAAATTCTTACACCAATGTGATCCTTGATCAATTCTAAGAGTGGGTCTAGCTTAAATCATCCTCAAACTTGAGTTAAATTGAAAATTGTATGTGTTTGTGTAGGTGGTGGGTGTTTCGGCAAATAGAGAGAGAAAGAAAGAGATGGAGAAAATTTTTAGTGGAAGATTTGGAGTGTGTGTGTTTGTTTAAGCTTTATATATAGTGGTGGAGGGACCTTGGTTGCAATTTAGCAATAGTTGTGGCTAAAAATGAAAATAGTTAGCTAAAAAGCGGGAAATAACTATTAGTCAATTTTCAAAATATTTACGGGGCTCGGGTTTCATAAAAATACTTTTAAAAAAATTTAAAACGTACCTCAAAAATAATAATATCGACTCTCGACTCGACTTAACACGTCATTTAAAATAAAACCTCAAAAATAATAAAAATCGAAGAACCGACAATAAAACGTAAAATATTTGGCATCCATCGACATCACGCTTGCTAATACTCCTTATACTTAATAAATATAAAATATAGACCTTCCAACATCGGTTTAAACTTAAACCTCCAAAAATAAATATAGTTCAAACTCATTCAAAAATTTCAAAAATAATCGTAAAATAAGATTAAGCGATGACCTCGGTTTTGGGTTGTCACAATTATCATTGTTCTACAATTGGTATCAAGAGCATGGGATGAAATATAGGTTGGTATTTGTGTTGTTTATGCTTTATTAAGCATAACGTGTAGTTTTTGACTGTTTTTCGCCAAAACATCAAAAAAATTTCGTGTTTGTTTGTGTTTCTAAGTCGTATACCTTCTTTAAATCGTGTCATAGTGATTTGGGTATCTTGGTTTTGGCTAAAACACAAGTCTTTTGGATCAAAAGTTGAGAAATTTCTTGTTTTTTCATCATTCCGAAATTCTTGCAAGATTTACCATTGGAAAGTACAAACGGTGTGAATTTTGATCGCAATAACCATTTGGTTCTACTTTGCGATCACTGGATTTCGATACCTTATTTTGACGAGACATTCCGATCGTGCATTGCGATCTGGGATTCCGACGGTTTTTAAGGAATTTTGAGTCGTTACTCTGTCCAGTTTATTTTAGCTATATTGCGATCTAGACATTCCGACGGGTAAACATTCCGACAGGTAATCATTCCGACAGATCCCATATTCAGATAGGGTGACATTCCGATCTAGACATTCCGATACCAGCAACATTCCGACAGAATAGAGTATTCTGACATAAAGCAACATTCCGACAACTGCACATTCCGATAGAATTTGTTTTTGGATACTTAGAGGATTTTTTCTATCTTGCATTAATTTGGTAATTTGGAAAATTTCAAAAACAAACACAACAACAAGATAACAACATCTTTCATTTAACAACACAAAAACACATAACCTTATTTCATTGTTCGATCATTTTTGATAAAAAAAATTTCAAGGGATCATAAAATGAATTCACATTCATATATGCCAACCATGACTTCGCTTACCGATATCTCAATCATCTCGGGTACCGACACTCACCCACCTTAGCTCATCAAAGATTTATTTGAAGCATGGCAAGGCCGCATGAAAACGTACATCATGGGCAAACCCAGTGGTCGACTTATGCTTCAATCAATTGAAAAAGGTCCATTAGATTGGGGAGAAGTTACCGTCAACAATGTGACAAGGGTAAGGGAGTATCATGAGTTAACCGGTGCTATCAAAATCATTGCCGATGTAGATGAAAGGGCCGTTCAGACAATTCTTCAAGCCCTTCCACCCGATATCTTTAGAATGGTAAGTGAACATAAAGTGGCAAAGGATCTTTGGGATCGATTAGCTTTTTTGTTACAAGGGACATCTCTAACTAAGCAAGAACGAGAGTGTCAATTGTATGACTTGTTTGATAGGTTTACATACATTCCAGGGGAGACTCTTCACGATTACTACTGGCGTTTCACTACTTTGATGAATCATATGAACGTGTATAATCTAAGGATTGAACAGTTTCAACTGAACACAAAGTTCTTGAACACGTTAGCCCAAGAATGGAGTCAGTATGTCACCGATGTTAAGATGATTCAAGATTTGCACAAGTCAAATTTAGATCAACTCTATGCCTTCTTGCAACAACACGAGAAGCACGTGATCCAAAAACGCATCTCTCAGGTATCTTATCAAGAACCATTGGCACTAATGGCAAACAATCCTACATTGTCATATCACAACTCTCCGTTTGCTTTGGGACACCAATCTTCCTATCAACCACTGTATCAAACACCAAGCTTCCCACAGTACTCGATCTTGCCACAACCGCCTACATCTTATCACCAACAATACAAGCAACCAGCAACATCATCACAAAGAGATTCACATCCGTTACCTTATGCTTCACACCAGTACTCACCTTATCAACCTCCAACAAACCTGCTGTTACCTATCAACAACTTGAGCTCCTCAACCCCATTACTCACAACAAGTTAGTGCTCCATCAAATCAACTTGTAGCTCAATCAGCACTAGCATTCTACTGTGATGATGAGATCCCTGTCCTTGAGTTTAGACAAAGGGATAGTCCGACTGATATACTTGCTCAAATGTCTGCTTATCTCACTCAAACATTGAACAAACGAGGTTACAGAGGTCCAGCAATAACTAACAATCAGTTAAGGAACTCTTCTAACTCTCGAAAACTGGCTACAATTCAGGATGGCAGAGTCATGGTGCAACCAAGTCAGGGGAGACCCAATTCTTCTACTGTTGGTTCACGTTCATCTAACACTACTGCTACAAGAGGTAACAACACTAGCAAAATGAAGGTGATTATATGCTACAACTGCAAAGGGTAAGGGCACATGGCTCGAGAGTGTAAGCAGCCCAAGAGGAAAAGGGACGACACATGGTTTCAGGAGAAGATCTACTTGGTGAATGCTCAAGCCCAAGGACGTGAGCTCGATGAAAAAGAGTTGGCATTTCTCGCTGATCCAGGAGTAGCGGACACTGACGGTCTCACAGCAGCCATCACAACAATGCCGCATATCAATGTGATGATTTGGATGCATACGACTCTGACTGTGATGATCTCAATACCGCCAAAGTAGCTCTCATGGCAAATCTTTCACTTTATGGAGCTGATACAATTTCTGAGGTACCAAATACTGCTACAGATACTAGTATTGTACCTTATCAAGTTGAGCAAGTGTCTGAGTATTCGGAACAGCCTCTGGTGGTTAGTAACTCAATCGAGGAGACAAACAATGATAGCAATATCAATGTAAGTCCCCAGACTTTGAGTGAACCACAACCGGGAGCTATTACGACTACCAATTTGTCTGCTCAACCTGATTTGGTTATGGTCTCAGCATCTTTGCTTGGCCAAATGAATAATGCGGTCCTTGAAACCCTCAATGTTAATCAGACTTTATCTGCCGAGCTTGCTTTGCATAAGGAAAAGGTTAAAACCTTGGAATTAACTCCAGTGTCCACTACCTTAACCAATCCTGAATTTGATAGGTGTAGGCAAGTCCAAATGGATAATCTACTAGAAATTGAGAGTTTAAGAGTAAATCTTTCGAAAGAACTCAAAGAAAAAGAGTCAGTCGTTAATAATTTTCAAAAACTTCAAACGGATTTCGAAATTCTCGAGTCTAAAAGAGTTGAAACGGAAATTAAGGCGTCTGAGAGAGTTAAAAAGACTAAAATTTTGCTTTTAAAACAATATGCTTCTTCACATTTAGTACACTTGTTTCATTCTTCTTTTCAAGAGTTCAATCTATCGCGTCTAATAGACCTACCACCTAACCCGGGGTATGCAAAGCAAGCATTTCACCACAACCCATGACTTTATGATGCAACCAAGTTCGGATTGGTATTAGATCCGATTGTGCTCTTGAATGAATCTGAGAGCATGACACCATATGAAGAGAATCGGTTAAAATTACTTCCTACATATCATGAATATTACTATGCTCAAATGAATGCAACAAATGCTAAAATAGATCTTAGAACTCGATTTAATATGCAAAAGATATCTATCTAAACATCCAATTTCATGCCTACCAGAGAATGCCTTAGTATAATTCCTACACTCGTTAACTGGGCCGAACCGAATTAAATTCCTAAGAATCTTCCACTGATAAGTACGGTAAAGCTCAGCTTGGAAGAGATTGAGCGATACCTTACTGAGTTTGACAAGGTCATCCTGGAATGTACGACTTCAACGGCTCTAACCGCTGGAGAATGGGCTTTCGAACACATGAAAACGGTGTTTGAGAAAGAGATCGTTCCGTTTGTGAACCATATTAAAAATGAAGTCTATGATCTAGCGGGTAATCTAAGTTTTGAAATTGGTGAAGTTTAAAATTTTTCTATGAAATGGATGATGCTTATGAACAACATTTAATTGAAAAAGAAAAGATTTTATCCGAATATGACCGATTCTTAGAACATATATGTCTCTCAAAGTGATGCAAGTTGTTACTCTTAAATATGCTCATGAGATTTCATCTACTGTGAATAAATGTGATGATGTGCATGATATATTTGTGAATATTGTTAAGCCAGTGATTAATGTAGATAATCATTCTTGTCATGAATCCAACACTGAATTTTTAAAGCTTTAAGATTCTTATAACACACTTTCAAAAAGTTTTAATGAGCTTCAACAACATTGTATATCTCTTGAGATTGAAAATCAATCTAAAAATGAAACTCTTTAAAAAACAAATGAATGTGAAAACTCCGTTGAGACAAGTGATAAGATGATTCAAGTAGTTCAGGATTTAGAGAAAAAATTATGAGACTTAAGAGAGAATCAGTATTAGAGAAATTAGAGCTAGAGGCTGCAGAGATTAAGAATCATGCCCTAGAAGATAGAATTTCTTCTATGATAGGGGAGCTTGATAAAGTAAAGCAGGGTTTTTTCACAAATTTATGGTTCATTAGAAAATAGCTTCGCTTTTAATGCGACAGTGCAAAAGTCACTTGTTGACAAACTGAACCGTAAGAGCGAGGAAATCTCTGACTTAAATATTCAACTCATCGACAAAAACATGGTTTTGGCTGAATTAAAGGAGACACTTCAACTCAAAGGACAAGAAGTTGTTGATAATCCAGCTGCAATCTCTGTCTCGACCTCTAGTGCTTTCAAACCCAACCCACGTGTGCTATATCGGGACCCAAAATTTAAGAATAGTCCAACTAAGTTTGCCACATACATGAAAAATGCCTTAGAACATGCAGATCTAGCTAGAGTGATCGTTGATGACATGCGTGAACTAGATCCCACAAGTCATCGTCTATATGAGCTCTTATTATATATGGATCGCGTTAAGGATTGTTTAGCAAACTTAGAGTACATTGGGCAACCGATATCTGTACCACCTAAACAACAAACCACCATTGCCGTTACTCCATTCAATAAGACCCCAGGAGCTAAGCCTGTTTTGAATACACCCATCAAGGCTAAGTCAAAATCTATAACTAATGTTCCCTTGGCTTCTACAGGAGTAATTATGTCCACTAAGGCTAAAGGATCTCAAGACAAGAAAGGTAGGATCAAGCCTTCCACTAGTAGGACTGAGAAGAAGAAAGTAGAAGTTCACCCTAGGAATGTTATTTCAGTTTTAAATAAAAAGAAACATGTAGCTAAGACAAAAGGTTCTCCCTCTGAGTGGAAACCTAAGCAAAATGTGAATTCTAATTTGAAATGTTGGAATTGTAATGAATGCATGTTTTCTCAGCGTCATGATTTATGCCTTGTTGATCACGTGAATGAAATGTATGCTATTAAGAACAACCTTGAATGGATTCCAACAGGGAAGAAATTCACTCATGTTGGTTGGCAATGGAAACCCACTAGTAGGACCTTCACTGCTAATGGAACTACGTGCCCTTTAACTAGGATCACATCCACGGAAGTTAGGTCTCAACGTCCTTTAAATAGGAACACTTGCACTAAGAAATGGAAAAAGCGCCCTTTAACTAGGTCTGCCCCCACTATTGTGCCTACCAGTGTTAATGTCCCTAGTCAAAAAGTACCTCAGAATACTAGACAACTAGAATCTAAACCAAAAACTAGTAAGAAAATTTGGAAGCCTAAAGATTCTTCTGATAGCAAATCTAAGATAATTACATCTGTACCTGCTAACTCAGAGGAACAATTAGATTCCGATACATCGTCTTTGTTTGGTGATATTTTCAGGTCGTCCAAATTATTCTTTGGTATTTGGACTCGGGGTGCTCCAAGCATATGACTGGATACCGCTCGATGCTCAGAAATTTCATCAGCAAGTTTCTAGGAACGGTTAAATTCGGAAACTAGCATATTGCGAAGATCATGGGTTATGGTGAATACCAAATTGGAAATGTTACGATTTCAAGGGTTTATTATGTGGAGGGACTTGGTCACAATCTATTTTCAGTGGGACAATTTTGCGATTCAAACCTAGAGGTGGCTTTTCGACAACATACTTGCTTTATTCTCGATCTTGCAGGAAATGATTTGTTAAAGGGTTCTCGAGGGGATAATCTCTACACACTATCCATTCAAAACATGATGGTCGCCTCTCCTGTATGCCTTCTCTCCAAAGCATCCAAGACCAAGTCATGGTTGTGGCATCGCCGGTTATCTCATCTTAACTTTGATGCTATAAACCATTTGGCTAAAAACGAACTTGTTCGTGGTCTTCCAAAACTTAAGTTCGACAAGGATCATTTATGTTCCGCGTGTTCTTTGGAAAAAAGTACCAAGAAATCATACAAACCTAAAGCTGAAGACACCAACCAAGAACCACTGTATCTTTTGCACATGGATCTTTGCGGGCCAATGCGTACGGCTAGTGTGAGTGGAAGAAAATACCTCCTTGTCATGGTGGATGATTTCTCCAGGTTTACATGGGTAAAGTTCTTAGCATCCAAGGATCAAGTACCAAACTATATCATTACGTTTCTTAAAATGATCCAAGTACGCCTTAATGCTACTGTTCACCGCATTCGGACTGATAACGGTACTGAGTTCGTTAATCAGACTCTTCGAAATTATTATGAAAAGGTTGGTATTTCTCATGAAACATCCGTGGCTCGCACTCCACAAAAAAATGGTGTCTTTGAAAGACGCAACCGTACACTTATGGAAGCTGCTAGAACTATGTTGATTTATGCGAATGCCCCTTTATTTTTATGGGTTGAAGCAGTGGCAACCGCATGCTATACCCAAAACCGCTCCATCATCCGTAAACGCCATGGTAAAACTCCATATGAGCTACTTCATGGACACAAACCCGATATTTCATTTCTTCATGTGTTTGGTGCACTATGTTATCCAAATACAAATAGTGAGAATTTGGGCAAACTTCAACCGAAGGCTGATATTGGAATTTTCATTGGTTACTCGCCTGCAGCTTACTGAATTTATAACCGTCGTCTTGGCAAGATTGTAGAAACTTTGGATGCCGATCTTGATGAGCTGACAGCGATGGCTTCTGAGCAACACAGCTCTGAACCCGCATTACATGAGATGGGAACCGGTACAATCAGTTCCATATTAACTCCCAACAATCCTAATTCTCCATCATTTATACCACCTACAAGGTCCGAGTGGGATGAGTTATTTCAACCTATGTTTGATGAATTCCTTGATCCACCTAGTAATGATTCTCCAACACCTGCAGCAGTAGCTCCATTTCCCGAAGTTGTTGCTCAAGATAATGGAAATCAGTCTGAGACATCTACCGTTACTCTTGAACCAGATGTTCCTTCCCCCACCAATTCACAAACTACACCTGAATCATCACCCCCACTCGTTCCTAATGATGTTGAAGAGGATCCCTATGATCACGATTTGGAAATTGCTCATTTACAAGAGCTTTCGTTCTTTGGTTCACAAATACCCGAAAACCCTAACGGTGCGTCTACCTCAGAGGAAGCTCCTGCCATCGTTCACTCCCGACCACCACGGATTGAAACTCACAACACAAAATGGATAAAGGATCACACAATCCGCAATATTATTGGTGACATCGATCGACCAGTCTTAACACGCCACCAACTCCAAGAACATGCATTATATTGCTATTTTGATGCATTTCTTTCCGACACTGAACCTAAAAACTGGCAACAAGCCATGACCAAATCATCTTGGATTGAAGCCATGCAAGAGGAACTTAATGAATTTCAACGTCTTGAAGTGTGGGAATTAGTTCCTTTGCCTAACAACGTTGAAATCCTTACATTGTTGTGGGTATATAAGGTTAAACTCGGTGAGTTAGGTGGAGTGCTGAAGAACAAAGCTAGATTGGGTGCTAGAGGTGACAAACAAGCTTTGGGTATTGACTTTGAAGAATCCTTTGCTCCTGTTGCACGATTGGTGGCGATTAGACTATTCCTTGCTTATGCTGCTCACATGAACATGATCGTCTACTAAATGGATGTTAAGACGGCATTTCTCAATGGTGAATTAAGGGAAGATGTCTACGTAAGCCAGCTGATGTATGTAAATCGTACACGTTTTAGGAAAAACGCGTATGAGCGGCAAGTATTAAGTCTTACGCTTTAGGAAAAACGTAAAACCGAATAAATGCGGGTTCGTTCTCGAAGGAGGTGTGTGGATTAAGTGTGCAAATATATAAAATCAAAGTTTGGATTAGTGACGTTTTTGGTTTAGAAGAGAAAAAGTAAAGACGAGCTACGACTACGATTACACTACGAGGATTTAACGTAAAACGCGAACGTAATTACGTAAAACTCGACAAAATTAAAAATTAAACCTAAACATTAATTAAAAGTTTAAACTAAGTCTAAAATAATATAAATAAGGATAAAAATCAAACAAATATATTTTAAAACCTTTTATTAATTAAATATTCAATTTTTAATGCTAATTAAAGCCCTAAAATCAAATATAATTAAGAAAAAGCCCAAAATATTATTTTATTGAACTAATAACTCACTTATATTATTTAAAGACTAAAAAGTATTTTTCCTAAATTTTCAAAACTATTTTTCTATTTTTAAAACACTAAAAACTATTTTTAACCTAAAATAATCATAAAAAATAATAAAATAATGCTAAAAATGATTTGAAAATTTTAAAAATCCTAATTTATACTAATGAACAGTATAAAAATGAAAAAGTTTGAAAAAAGTAAAATTTTTCACTAAAAGACAAAACTGATTGTAATAAAACCTTAATTACACTAAAATTAATTCTAAAAATTACTTAAAAAGTGAACAATAAAAATAATTTTAAACTAAAAATCTTAAAATGTTTTTCTAAGTCTAAGAAAATTTTTAAAACTAAAAAATATAAAGTTTTGTCACTAAAAGACAAAAACAAAAAATTAAAAAGTAATTTAAAAAGCAATTAAATCTAAAAAATAATAGATGAACAGTGACAGAAAATAAACTAGACAGAAAAATCAAGAATAAAATAAGAAAAATAACAAAATTAAAATGAAGATCAAATTCCTATTTTGACCCACTAAAGACAAAATTCTAAGATACTGATAGTGACATTTGGTTTGTTTTGTCTGTTAGCAAAGCAGTGCCAACAAATGCACTAGTAGGGGTAACTGAGTTCCCACTGCTGGAGCAAAAAACGGGTCTGGTGAGACTTGAGCTTAGGAAAGCTCTTTGGGTTGCTTTTTCTTGGACAATAAGGCACCCCTACACTCAGTGGAGTGTAGGGAGTCTGTTTAATCACAAAAATACACAACTAGTTCACAAGATTCACACACAAATTGCACAATTCAGTCACTATTATGGCTAATGTGATGAAGGTGAACAGTAGCTGATGCAAAAGGCACAAATACAGATTTTAATCTAACCAAACTTGCTCAAAAACTTGTCAAATCACATATAATCTGAGTACAAGCCCTAGGTTACTCCCAATCTAACTGAATTCAAGATTAGAAAACACAAATCTTTAAAAATGAGACAGAAAATTAAGCTTACTGATTTTAGCTATATTTACCAATTTTTGAACATGCAAATTTGCTCTAAAGCTAAACCAAACTGAAAACAACTAACTACTTATCCTAACTCAACCTAAGGGAGTATGTGTGAGTTCTTTTTAACAGATTTAATGTCACTCAAACCTATTTAATCCCTAGACCCAAACACCCCCTTAAATTTCAGAATAAGAATTTTAACAAACTAAATCCACTCAAATCTTAACTATACCAACCTAATCCTATCTAAGCATGCATACAAATAATAAAAAACCTAAACAAGCAGATAAATCCAACACACAAGTAGTTTCATACCAATTCACACAAAATCACTTAAAAGCTTTAGAAGGAGGGTTCAAGCCTAGTTTTTTTTTACCTTGTGGGACCCACATCCGGGCCACACTATGGCTGCAATGCCATCTCCATACAAGCTCGGGCTTGTGCTGAGTTTGTGGGATAACTGATGTAGAGACAAAAACCAAGGATATCTTCAAACAAGGAGAAGGAAATGATGCCTTGATGGGGACTTTTGCTCCTGCTCAACACAACACTCCTTCAAGTAGCATCAGCTACACACAAGCTTAGTGTCAATAGGCTTGTGGTAGCTTATGTTACAGTAAGTACACACAAATAATATCCAATATACTCCTTTTTTTATCTTTGAAAAATCTGTTTAAAAACTTCCAATTTGAAACCAACTCTTGAACTAATTTGTAAACAACCAAGTAACTGAGAAACCAGCTGTAAAAAAACAGAGATGAGCTAATGTCCAAGCTAGCTTGTCAGACTAGCTTATACAAAGCTTAGACTCTTGGATTTTTCAAAGAAAACAGATTTTACACCAAAATCATTTAACAAAAAAAATGTTTTGAATAACTTAACTAAACAAATTACACTAATGAATTTAAGACAGGGAACTCAGATATTTGCAAGCATTAAAAGAAGGAAAACGTTAACTATTAATTCACTTAAAAAAAGTTACAAAATCTGGAACAAGGTATAAGGTTCACATGTCGAACCTTATATACTACACTAAGGAAAATTCAAGAAATCAAAAACCCTAGCCAGTAGATTTCCCAAGTTTCCCATGGTCTTGAAAATTTGAAATTAGTCAAATTGGCTCCCATGTGATTCTTCAGAAGTCCAGTTGTCTTTGATGAATCTTGGACGTTGGAAATATACTTCGGGACCAAGAAAAAGGATTTGGGTCGTTGGATGGACTGCAGGATTCGTTTCTTGCTAAAAATGGACCAACAAGAAAGCAGGGGATCAACGTGGGGCCCATAGGAGGTCACGGGTTAATGTTTTGGGGGTGGGGTTAGGTTTAGTGTGGGATTAATCAATGATCTGGAGAAAATGGGTGAAAAACCCTTTGATTAGGGTTTAATTAATCTTGGCAATTTTTAGGGTTTATGGGTTGTTAAGGGGGTGGTTTAATCTGGTTTAGTGGGTGGGTTAATTTAAATTAGGTGTTTAGAGGGAAAGATATAACTGATTTAATCAGTTATATAAATTGGTGGGTGGAGATCTGAGGTGGAAGGAGAGTGATTGGTGATTGGCTGGAGGGGGAGTGGAGGGTGACGTGGCGAATGGTGAGTGGGTGATGGAGGTTAAGGTTGTCGGCCAGTTATTTATAATGGGGGGTAGGTTAAGTAGTTTGGGGTTTTCACAATTTTAGTCCCTCCGTTAATGGTACCCTTTTAACAGCTTTGCAAAAACAGTCCTCTATCCCTTTTCATGGTTAGTCCTTCCATTATTGCACCATTAGTCCTTTAGTAACTTGGAAGATTAAAGGACTAATATTGCAACTTCAATCAATTCTCAAGGGCTTTTTTAACACCCCCAAATTACAATGCGCAGCGGAAATACACATTTGGGTGCTAAATACGAACATTGTTACACAAGACATTTTGAACAAACTCAAAAGAGTAAATTTGAAATATAAAAGAATATAATTTAACCAATGTCTAAAACTTTCAATCCCAAGTAAAACAATTTTAGAAATATAAGAGTTACATTTAGGTCCCCCAAAGACTTTATCAAATCCAAAAATACTTTACCAAAGTACTCGACCGTACAATATTATTTTTATGACAAAAGGGAAAGAAATCCGTTTTAGACCAATCACCACAAAAGCAAATCCGCAATCCTCCTCCAGCAAGCTCCGCAATTCCTCAACTTCAATACCTGAAATACATGCTTAAAATCATCAACACAACGGTTGAGCGAGTCTATAGGTTTTCCAAATCAACATTTGAACACAAGAGAAAAATCAATCAAGATCATTTAATAGAATTGCTACGTATACAATCTGTTATTCTGGTGATCTGGCATATAGCAATAGCTATAGAATTGTATTAAGTTCATGACACCGACCCCTTAACTTAGTCACCCACGCCTAAAGCCGGTATGACTAGATGAAATTCCAGTGCCCCTACTAGGGTATCATTTGCAAAAATACCAATTCTCATTCTCGTAAAATTATCCTTCCCAGCGGGTTACTCAGCGTAAAGCCCTGGTCTCAGATAGGGTCGTCAGCCCAATAGTACTATTATTAGAATAAGAGGCTATTCCCAACTCACAACATCAAGTCATAAGATAGTTAACGGCTCATGACTTTAGGGTCTTTTGCAAATTAGGTACTTATACAATTCAAACAACAAGGGCAACAAAGGAAACATTCGGGTCCAAACAATCAATCATGACTTGTGTTCATTTTACTTTCAAATAGCATGTATCCCCCTCGCGGGTTTTAAAATCATTCAAACAATTACAAAAACGAGGCTATAGACTCACCTGGAGCAATAGCAGTAGTAAGACGATCTTCGAAGATAGTTGATGCCCGATAAACACAAAAACCGCAAACTATCAAATAAGGCGCGTTCATCAATAATAACTCGAATAAAATCCATACTTACTAATATCAAACTCAAAATCATAAAATCACACCCAACCCAAAATGAAAACAATACAATTGACCCTTTTACTTCATTCTATGTGCTTACTATTAGTTGATTCTTTCGATAAAAATCTGCCGGTACACACCAAATGTACGGGCTCGTTTACCCCACTTAAACACATCAAATATTTATGATAATAATCAGAGACCTCACTTACTATATATAGAAATACCTGTTAAAGCCCATCAAAAGATTTTACTTTTAAAGTTCCCTGCCCGACACATCTTTGAACTACAAAAACCGGACAGTTTTACGTCACCGACTCGTACAACCATTTTGACCATTCTAAACAATCCCGTTTACAAATCCGACACTTGAGCTTGAAAATAGACTCACAACCCTAAGTTTAGAACCAAACATCAGTCTTTGAACATTTTTACAACTCATTCTATAGTCCCCGAGATTCGAGCCAAATATCGACAACAACTTCGGATTGTGTCGATACTCGTCTCCCGGTACACGAATAATCAAAACATCATAACTTCGCGCTCGTTTGGATCTAGAAGCTCTATCTTATATCAAACCGAAGCTAAAAGAATTATCTACAACCTCATCTCATTAGTTTGTTAATTTTCAAACAGTAAGTTAGCCAAAAATAGCCTTAAACCTACTGATCTAAATTGCCTCTTTAAAAACCATACTAAATCAATTTTTCATCCAATTTTAATCAATCCCATGCTACTAATATCACCCTAATCTCATTTTAAACAAATAATCTAACTCATAACACCCTTTAATGATCATCCAAAAATTTACCCACTCAAAATTTCCAACATGCAATAATTAATATATATATATATATATATATATATATATATATATATATATATATATATATATATATATATATATATATATATATATATATATATATATATATATATATATATATATATATATATATATATATATATATATATATATATACATATATATATATATATGTATATATATATATATATATATATATATATATATATATATATATATATATATATATATATATATATATATATATATATATATAAAACACTACTAACAACACACCCATACAACAAAAATAGACCAAATCTTCATGGATCATATGAAAAAAATAAAAGTTGGTGCATGTGTATAAAAGTTATACCAAAAGATGCACAATTTAATTTCCAAATATGGTCTTCTATTAGATTTATTGGATTCAACTTCAAAATCAAAAATCAAAATCAAAAGCAACTTTTTAACAAAATTTTTGGCATGATCATCTCTTGATCATCACCAACAACACATGCATAAACATAAATTTGACCTACCAACTCTTGAAAAATCAACCTTCATGCATGTTGCTAAATTTAGTACCAAAAGATAGCCCTTGAAAATCTAAGATTTGGTCTTGTGTTGTTTTTGATTAGATCATAATAAAAATGGAAGAAATTTGATGGTAAAGGGGTGTTGGGGGCGACATTAAAGAGAGGGGGGGAGAGAGGGATGGGTTTGATTTTGTTTTCACACATTTTGTGTGTTTTTTTCCTAGTGGAAAAACCTTTTATAGTGGGTTGGAGGGGTAGTTTTTGTCAATTTGTGATAGTTTTGGTCCAAAATGCAATTAAATAGTTGTAAGGGTAGAAAATGTAAATTGTCAATTTTGAAAATATTAACGAGGCTCGGGTTTCGTAAAAATACTTTTCAAAAATTAAAACGCACTCAAAATATGATAATAATATGATCCCGGTTCGACTTAATACGAACTTAAAATAAAAACGTCAAAAATATAAATATCGAGACAACAAATAATAAAATATAAAATATCGGGCATCCATCGATATCGTGGTCACAAATAATCCTCACTATTAGTAAAATGATAAAAATAAGACCTCCAACGTTGGTTTTAAATAAAACCATCAATCGTCATTTCATTCAACTCATCAAAATTTCAAAATCATTCATAAAATAATATTATATAATATTAAATAAATGACCTTGGGTTTGGGTTGTCACATCCTACCCTCCTAAAAGAGAGCGACGTCCCGGTGCTCGGCCCTTCTTATATTTGCATTCCATACCTCCAGAACAAAAGAACTCTTTAAGTTGAATCCTTACTATGTTTCGACCTCATAAGAACTCTTCTAAGTTCTTTCTATGAAAAGCAACTTATCTTCAAGTTGAATTCTTTCCTTGGTGTTCTCAAAACCAATTTCACTCGTTATAACGACACCTTAAGCATAACCACGTTTCCAATTTCAAATTCCATCGATTTCCTTCGATTGCCAACATAACTCTTCTAACAATTCCTTGTTACTTAATAAACGATCTTTAACCCATACAATCTTATCAATATTGCCAATATCACTTCTAGTTTACTCATTCAATTCTACCTACATTTCTGCAATACACCGAAAACCAAATATTACGTCCACAACTCACTATATTTAACCTTCACAAATGGAAGTTCTTTATGGCCTTCAATCAATACAGCCTCGTTACTAGCATGACAATCATCGTCATATAAGAATTCCAACAATTTCTATGTCAATCACATACGCACAAGCATATCATTCGATGTTTGAATCGTCCTTTCACTCTATCCATCAGTCTCTGTTTAACACACAGTACTCAACTCAACTTTCACCTTTACCCAAACCAAATCGTATCGATTTCTTGACTTGTGAGATTCCTTCATCACTAAGTCTCACTCTCTCAACTTAGGTATGTTAGGAGTGCTCAATATATCATGTCTCACTTGACCTTACAATGAAATCCTTTCCATAAGTTCGATAACATGTTGAAATTACTTATCTTGACCTCCTTCTCAAATCAGACCACTAACTTAAAATTTTCAATATCCTTGCTATCAAGCCCACACTTCTTGTCATTACCAAAACTCAAATCTTAAAAGATTTTCCCCTTTTTATCCCTGATAAGTGTATTAGCTACCACATTTGCCTTTCCCTGATGGTAGCGGATCTCGTAGTCATAATCATTCACATCTATAATCATCAACATATCCAGGTACTCAAAACATATAACTGATAATCCTCTACTCATTTCCTTTATCATCCCAGGAAATTAATTATGGATCAACTTCTATGATCCTTTATCACTACATACTTGATTTCATACAAGTAATAATTCTACCATCTCAAGGCAAACACCGCAACTACATAACCCTTATGAGACACATCAAAACAAACTACAAACTATGAATACCTCAGATCCTTTTAACAATGACAACATCAGTGCAGAACACAGCCTACCCTTCAGTGTTCAGAATACAACTTCCTCGTATGATAAGGATCAGATCTCAAAACTTACAATTTAGATGTATAAGTGGGACTCACACATCCAATTCTTCTTAGTCAGCTTAATCAATGGTTCAACAATCAGTGAAAACCTCTCGAAAAACCTCCGATTATTCCCAGCTTAACCCAAGGAATTAACAGATTTCTGTCAGCGTCGTTGGTACCGACCAATCCTTAATCATTTCAATCTTGGCAAGATCTTCACGAATACCTTTGTTGTCAATTACTGCCTTAGAAAACGCAAATATTTCAACTAACATTCACACATAGGAAACATTACATACAGTTTCTCTTTTTCCAACCATCCCAAAAATTATCCTCATATGCTACTTATGTTCCTCCTTTCCTCGTGGAATAAAATAGAATATCTTCAATAGATATAATGACTAACTCATCCTAGCACATCTTACTCACAAGATTCACCCAGTCCATGAATATGGCAGACGCGTTCGTCCATTCCAAAAACACCACTTGAAACTTAAAGTACCCACATCAAGTACGAAGAACAACTATAGGAATATCTTCCTTCTTTAATTATCAGTTAATGATAACCAAAACTCAAAGCGATCTTTGAGTACACACTAGATCCAGACAAAATGTAAGGATCAACGAATCATCAATCCTCGGTAATGGATACCGATTCTTGGCTGTCAATTTGTTAAGCTCTCAATAATCAATACACATCCGAAACAATCCATCCTTCTTGACAAACAACACAGGTGATTGTCATTGCAACGAAACTTAATATAATACATTTCTTATCCATCACTTCTTGTCGTTGACCGAATAACTCAATCCACTCTGACGGTGCCAAATGCTAAGGCATACAACTACTACTCAACAAAACACAGAAGCACTACACAATGAAACGCAAAAGCACTACACCTATCGCTTACAACACTTAATCGAAATGAATTCCCTTTCATAAGGCGACAACAACACTACAAACTTCAGGAAAACCTCAGATTACTCTCGAGTCATTAACAGATCTCTCAACTTCTCCTCAACTACTAAATCACTAATTACCTGAGCTAGGAATACATCACATTCCTCTTCCACATACTTCCTTGTTTCCAAACAAGATACTTCTCAAACAGAAAGTTCACTCATCACCTCTCATAGTCAACACTCAGCTTCGCAGCAAAATCTAAACCAGCAGCTATCAATTTATAGTGAAGATTAGTCCAATTCAAGCATCAGCACTTCGCACCACTAACCAATTCATACCAATAATCCACATCCAAAGATTCCAAATCTTTGAGCATCAAGTCGATACTAAACACCTACTTTCCTAAATTCAAGGAACACACTCTCAGTGTAAAACTAACACTAGCAACCTTTCCATCGGTTAACTCCACATCATAGTTAATTGTCAATCTTATTGACTCTCCGTTGATAAAACAACTAAATCTTTACATTTCTATAGTTTCTACCCAATCTGAAACCAAACAACATACTGACATAAAGAATCTCAAGTAAGAATATACCATTTACAACATCCAGAACTTAAGGTTTGTCAGCATCATTCAAACGTAAACCGAAGCGGCGGCATTCATATCTTGTCAATTTCCTTTCCTTAGACAATTCCTTTGTTTGTATTCTTTCTCACCACGGCTAAAACATATCACTACTCCAGGGGTACTAATTACCATGACTAATCCTCTTGTTCTGCACTTAGCAGCTTTATGACCAGGTTGTCCTAACTCTAGTCGCAATTGTGTAAAATTACCTACATGGTATAGAGTACAGCAAACATACTCGAGATTTATCTTACAGCACAAATTTGCTCATTCCTTCCAGGGTTTAAATACTGATTTCAGTTCTGTCTTTAGTTATTGTTAGTACTGTAATCCTTACAATTCTGACCTCGATTCGGGTTAGACTGAGCAGATTCCCACTTTCTCTTATTGTTTCAACCATGCTATCTATCTTAACTTGCACTTTCACGTCCATTAATTCAAACGTCCTCTGAACAGCTTCATCGAAAGATTCAGGTTATGAAGAAATAATCTCACTCTTGATATTACTAGACAATCCTCTAATGTACTACTTCGTTGTTTTACGGTCATTCACAAAAGTATCAGGACATAGCAAATATAGCTCAGAAAATTTCCCAGTAAGCAGTAATATCATCGTCCCTTAGCACTAATTATCTCAATTCAGATTCCAACTGTCCTAGTTCCTTCTCGAGACAAATCCTAGCAGTCAATAGTCTTTTCATCACGGCCCATGCCTTACTATTAGTCACAACCAATCCTAAAGTAGTCACTTAGTATTCCACCATCTTAGTGTACCATCCTGAAATATAGCAGCAGCATATTTCACCTTATTAGTTTCTGAACATCCAATAACCTCAAAGTACTCTCTATCTTATCATTCCAACTATGCAATTCTAATGCACTACTACTACCACAAAACTGCGCAGAACCACACTTCCAAAAACCAACATATATATATTCTTCTAAACTTTCAGAACAGCAGCAACACTATCATCTTGATCAGCAGCATCATCATTATTCTTAGCAGCATCGCCATTATTTTCAGCAGCATCATCATTATTCTAAACAGCATCATCATTATTCTCAGCAGCATCATCATTATTCTCAGAAGCATCAACTGTAGCACCATTATCTCCAGCACAACTAACTCCAGCATCTTTTAATTCCTGGCAGCACGATCAGCTCCAAATGCTTTAGCAATAACTTGTTCAATCATAGTGTTCACGGTAGCAGTCGTTAGTTTTGGCTACATATTTCAAGAAACTTAGTCACGTAGCGATCTACTAATGACAGAAATATGCTTCCCTTACTCCTTCTTCCATCATCACAGAAGAAAGAAACATGATAAGTATACATATCAAGAATAAAGAAGGAATTCTTTATCAGGATGTCTCATGGATACTACATGCACGAACAACACAAACTACAATGGTTCATCAACCAAAACTCAAAAGAGTTAACAAAGGCACATCATAGATCATGAGGGTAATTCAGACTGCGTTGATGATTCAACAGGATAGTGGCAATGTCTGTCACTACAATCATCTACCAAACAAACTTAAAAGATAATAAGTTCCATACACAAGGTTTAAATAAGTCCGATCACGAAAGAAAATAAGATACAAAGAAATCCATCACGCAATTAGTTCCTTAGACAGTAGCTCCTCATCCTCCTTAACATTGTTGTCAGCTTCATCACACTTGTCTATTTCCCATTTCACACTTCAAAGTCAAATCCATAACCTGATGGCACCTCATTCTCAAAATCCAAATACTTACTGCTACACGGCAGATTAATCACAAAACAAGTCTCAGTACGACTTTCAACATTCCTAAACTTCCAAACTCCAATCAGAATTGATCTCACATGAGACTCCCACTAACTTATCCTTTCAAACCTTACCTACTTCTCTTTAAACCTTTCAATTCAAGCACACAGATTCATCACAATCGACCCAAGACTAGCAATCTCATCCATCTTCCAAGTCCTAACAAACTCAAATCTCCACATACCAAATACAACCTTTAAATCCACCTTTCTTTCACATCAACCTTCTAATCACACCAATTCCAACCACATATCTATCATACATCAACTAATCAAACTTCCTCATACCCGATATAAGTCGCAAGAAATCAGTTGTAAAATCGTTCAACATCTGGTCTACTGTCCCAGACCCTCGGCATTATATAAGGTCATTATTTTAAATTATATACATATGCATTACATAAAGAAAATTACGATAACAAGTACTCAACGTACTTTCAACAACATCAATATATCATCAATACATCATCAATACATCATAGTATTTACTTAATAAATACTGTAGAAATCATTTCAATTTTAAGGGATACATCAACTATAAAACAATACAAAACAAATAATCTTACCGGAGCCTTGCGGAGAAGTTGCGTTGCTTTTGTAAAATATTTTCGACACCACAGTTATAGTTTAGGACATTTTTCAAAAAAAATCGACCTAATTCGCTATAACTAAAAAGCTCTGATTACCAATCTTTAACACCCCCAAATTACAATGCGCAGCGAAAATACACATTTGGGTGCTAAATACGAACATTGTTACACAAGACATTTTGAACAAACTCAAAAGAGTAAATTTCTAACACCCCACCAAATGCTATGCGCAGCGAAACTACAACATTTGGGTGCTAGGCAGTTATCATCGCACACAAGGTATATCGAACGACTCCAAAGAGACGTCAAAGTTCGAACTTAAATTAAAAATTGTTAAAAAGTTACATGTCTACGGTTTTCCAACCCCAAAATGATACAACAGAGTTTGTGTTTCGGTCCCCATGAATCTCAACCCCAAAAGATACAGTTTTCACAACAACATGGCATTAAAGTTTAAAATGTTCAAGTAATAATGGGAGGAAAAACAAGTAGACTGCAAGCCCCACACACAACTTCCATCCAATGCATGCTCCATGCTACACTTCATCGATTACCTGAAACACATGCTAAATTTGGTCAACAAAAACGTTGAGTGGAATTCATAGGTTTTACAATTCATTTTGAACATATGTGTAATAAAAACCATTCACGATCATTCATAGACTTGTAGATCAAACAATCTATATTCAAGGTACTGACAATTGTGTTTAAGCTCATGACACTAAACCGTTAACTCAATCACCCGCGTAATAATTACCGGCGTGATTCAGATGAAACCAGTGCCCCTACTAAGGCATTAGTTGCAATTATACCTTATCTCTTATCACAAATTATCCGTCCGCAGGGGGTATCAACGTACTAGCCCTCGTCTCGGATAGGGTAGTCAACCCCATAGTACTATCACTTTGTATAAGCGGCTATTTCCAATCCACGCTAGGATTAAACAATAGTTAATAGTTCATGAAATTAGGGCCTTTTGCAACTAGGTACTCAACACAATTTCTAAGGCAACATTCGGGTCCAACAATCATTCATGACATATGTTCATTTTGAAAACTAGCATGCATTTCCCTCGCGGGTAAAACAATTTAAAACAAGAATAAGCGAGGCTATAAATTCACACCTTATATAACAAGTAGTCGACGAATCGAGTGACGGTCACTGAGGACGATGAGGATGCCCGGGAAAATCAACACCTATCAAACCAATAACGCGTAATGAGTAATCTCATTTATAAACCTTAAGGTACTGTATATAATACATACATATTAGTCACTTGTGATAATTACAACTCACGCCAAAACAAAACAAACAAGTGTTACTCGTTTTATACTATTCGTCCATATTATTAACGTTATTCATTTTTACGCATTTTTCGCCGATACTTACCAAAAGTACGGACTGTTTTACTAGACGTAACCCTTTTTATAAAAATTGGGAAAATTCTCAAACATACCTTAAAACCTGTATAAAACACATATTTAATCCCATTAAATGTTTTTGCTTTTACGACCCATTACTCAACACTTAACCAAAACTACATTTTTCGGACTGAAATTATACTTTGACCAAGTCGGACTCATTTGACCCATTTAAAATATTCCATTGACCCATTTGACACCTAAGTCTTATAATAGACTCAAATATGCAGGTTTGAGACCAAAATTAAACCCTTGACCATTTACCAAACTATACCTATAGTCCCCGGGATTTGACCTAAAACCAAGCATAATTTCGGATTATGACGGTTTTCATCTCCCGGTACACGAATTTCAAAACATCATAACTTTTGACTCGTTAGGAGTCGTAAGCTCTATCTTATACCAAATCGAAGCTAAGAAGACGCTCTACAACTATATCCTAACCACAAGACCTGTTTACAAAATAATTTTTACGAAAACACCTCAAACTTTCTGCCTAAAATCACCTATACCAAAATCATCCCAACGCTCGTTTTCAAACCCATTTTTCGACACTAGGCATCAAACTAAGCACTCGTAATCATACTCAAACACCCTAATCAGTCCTAAACACCCTAATAATCAAAATCATCATAAAACCCAATCACAAAATCAAACATGCAAATGGTTTTACCCATTTAAAAACATATAAAAATAAGATTAAACACATAATCCATCATCAAAACATCAACCACCATGATCCTCCAAACACCCCCTTTGAGCCGTGGGGTTTGGGTGATCAAAACCCATCAACCAAATTGATTTTGGTTGATTTGTTTAGTGATTTAACATCATCCATACTTGAATTAAACATGCAAATGCCTAATTAACATCAAAATAAACTTTTGAAAAATCTTTTAATTTTTGGAAAAATCATGTTAATGCATGTTGGATTAAACCATGGATTAACACTTACAAAAGGTTTTTAAGATGTGGTCTTTAATTACAATTAATCAAAACCAAGAAAAACTGAAGGTGGTGGTGGTTTGGTGGTGTTTGGCCGTCGGCCTAAAGAGAGAAGAAGGAAGGGATGTATTTTTTTTTGAAGTGAAATGTTTAGTGTGTGTGCTTGATTTCCATTTTGTGCATTTGGGAGGGACCTTGGGTGCAATTTCACCTTTCTTTTGTCCTTAAGCAAAAACGTCCTCATATGTTTACGGGATTAACTCACTAGTCATTTTGGAAAATTTTACGGGAGTCGGGGATCATCCCGAACACTCCAAAATATTTTTAGGACACTTTAAATGTACCCGGAAAGCAATAAAACTCACCCGACTCGACTTAACACGAACCAAAAGTAAAATTCTCGAAAAATTACAATATCGATAAAACGACAATAATCATAGAAATTTGGGCATCCATCGGGATCGTATTCGTCATCGTTCTTCTTAAATCGTCAATCGTCAAAATTATAACCTCGAATATCGGTTTCAACCAAAATAATAAAATATATAGCAAATATAATTTATTAAAAATTTCAAAAATAAGCGTAATTTAGGGTAATGTAAGTGACCTCGGTTCTAGGGTATCACATCCACCCCTCCTTAAAGAGAGCGACGTCCCGGCGCTCGCCTCTTCTTATACTCACATTTCGTGTCGCTCGAACAGATGAGGATACCTTTCCTTGAAAAAGTCCTCACGTTCCCAAGTGTATTCCGGTCCACGCCTAGAATTCCATCGAACCTTCACAATGGGAATTCTACTATGCTTCAGCCTCTTGACCTCTCGGTCCATAATTTCCACGGGTTCTTCCACGAAATGCATTTTGTCGTCCAGTTGAATCTCGTCCAAAGGAATCACCAATTCCTTAACCGCCAAACTCTTCTTCAAATTTGATACGTGAAACGTGTCGTGAATAGCACGAAGCTCGCTCGGCAACTCTAACTTATACGCTACTGGTCCAATTCATTTAACGATCTTAAATGGTCCAATATACCTCGGACTCGACTTTCCTTTCTTCCCAAAATGAATCACACCCTTCCACGGCGAAACCTTAAGCATAACCATATCTCCGACTTCAAATTCCAACGGTTTTCTTCTGTTATCGGCATAACTCTTCTGTCGGCTTCTCGCAGCAAGTAGTCGGTTCTTGATTTGTACAATCTTCTCTGTCATCTCTAAAACCATTTCGGGTCCAGTAAATTGACTTTCTCCTACTTCACTCCAACACACAGGTGATCTACACTTCCTTCCATACAACGCTTCGAACGGTGCAGCCTTGATGCTCGCATGGTAACTATTATTATACGAAAACTCCACTAAAGGCAAGTGGTGTTCCCAACTTCCTCCAAAATCAATCACGCATGCTCGGAGCATGTCCTCCATCGTCTGAATAGTGCGCTCACTCTGGCCGTCAGTCTCCGGATGATAAGCCGTGCTCAAACTCAATTCAGTGCCCATCGCACGTTGAAGCAATTTCAAAAATTCCGAAGTAAACCTACTATCGCGATCCGAAATGATCGATAAAGGTACTCCATGTCTGCAAACGATCTCCTTTACGTACACACTGGCCAGCTTCTCCATACTGTCCGTCTTCTTCATAGGTAAGAAATGAGCAGATTTCGTCAATCTATCCACTATTACCCAAATCATATCACATCCACTAGGAGTTCTGGGTAAACCCGTCACGAAATCCATAGCGATTCTCTCCCATTTCCATTCTGGGATCTCTGGTTGTACCAACAACCCAGACGGCTTCTTATGTTCGGCTTTAACCTTCGCACAAGTCAAACACTTACTAACGTAACGAGCAATATCTACCTTCATATTCGGCCACCAATAGACTTTCTTCAGATCATGATACATTTTATCCGATCCAGGATGTATCGAGTACTTCGACTTATGAGACTCGTTCATAACCAAATCTCGTACTCCAGGCTTTCCTTCCTCGGATGGACACAACGGTAACCAAATCCGATTCTCGAAGTATCTCAACCCGTCTGACCTAACCACAAAAAGAGGTTTCAACATTCTTCCCAAGTTCTCAGCATCAACATTCTCTTTCATTAATCCCCTCTCTTGAGCCTTCAGTATTGTTTCAGTTAAATCAACACTCTCAGTCATCACTAAAGCTCTGACTCTCAAAGGTTTCTCTCGGTCCTTCCTACTAAGTGCATCTGCTACGACATTCGCCTTGCCAGGATGGTAGCGAATCTCACAGTCATAGTCGCTCAGTAATTCTACCCATCACCTCTGTCTCATGTTCAACTCCTTTTGGTCTAAAATGTGCTGCAAACTCTTGTGGTCAGTGAATACAACACACTTCGTCCCATACAAATAATGTCTCCACAGTTTCAGCGCAAAAACCACAACTCCTAATTCCAAATCATGCGTCGTGTAGTTCTATTCATTCTTCCTCAGTTGTCTCGACGCGTAAGCAATCACCTTCTCACGCTGCATCAACACAGCTCCATAACCCTTACGAGATGTGTCACAATACACTACAAATTCTTCGGTTCCTTCAGGTAATGACAATATCAGCGCGGAACATAACTCGTCCTTGAGTGTTTTGAAAGCGAATTCTTCCTCAGTTCCACATTCATACACTCTATTCTTCTCGGTAATCTTTGTCAATGGCTTCGCAATCAAAGAAAATCCTTCAATGAATCTCCGATAATACCCAGCTAAACCAAGGAATTGTCGAACTTCAGTCGGCGTTGTCGGTGCCGACCATTCCCTGATCGCTTCGACCTTGGCAGGATCCACACGAACTCCTTTGCTATCAATCACGTGACCAAGGAATTGCACAGACTCTAACCAAAAATCACACTTCGAGAACTTCGCATACAGCTTCTCTTTCTTCAGCAAATCCAATATCTTTCTCAGGTGCTTCTCGTGCTCTTCCTTACTCTTAGAGTAAATAAGAATATCATCAATAAAAACAATGACAAACTTATCTAGATACGGCTTGCATACTCGATTCATAAGGTCCATGAATACAGCAGGCGCGTTTGTCAACCCAAACGGCATCACTCGAAATTCGAAGTGTCCATACCGCGTACGAAAGGCAGTTATAGGAATATCCTCCTCTCTCACACGCAGTTGATGATACCCTGACCTTAAGTCGATCTTTGAGTATACACAGGAACCTTGCAATTGATCAAACAAATCATCAATCCTCGGCAATGGATACCGATCCTTAACCGTCAGCTTGTTGAGTTCTCTATAGTCAGTACACATCCGAAATGACCCATCTTTCTTCTTCACAAACAACACTAACGCTCCCCATGGTGATGAGCTCGGTCTAATAAATCCTTTATCCATCAACTCCTTCAGTTGATCCGATAACTCCTTTAACTCTGATGGTGCTAATCGATAGGGTGCACGAGCAACTGGTGCAGCGCCCGGCATCAAATCGATTCGAAACTCGACCTCACGGGTGGGTGGTAAACCCGGCAACTCGTCTGGAAAAACTTCCAGATATTCGCAGATTACAGGTACCTCTTCTAACTTCATCTCTAAGTCACCATCACTAGAAACTTGTGCCAAAAACACATCGCATCCATCTTCTACATACTTCATCATTTTCAAACAAGAGATCACCTTCAAACGAGAAGTGCATTCATCTCCCTTCACAGTCAAGACTCTATTCCTCAACGGGATCTGAACTAATCTCTCTCCACAGACGATCACGGCACTATGCGCCATCAGCCAATCCATTCCCATGATCACATCAAACGATCCTAGCTCTATGGGCATTAAGTCGATTTCAAAAGCGTAATTTCCTAACTTCAAGGTACACCCTTTCAGTATAGAATTCGTACTAACAATTTTCCCATCGGCTAATTCCACGTTATAACTAGTCGTTAACAATACCGGTTTTCTATCGATATGACGACTAAATTTAACATCTACGAAACTCTTGTCGGAACCAGAATCAAACAAAATACTAGCATAACAAGCGTCTAGCAAAAACGTACCGGTAACCACGTTAGGACCTTGTGGTTTATCAACCGTCCCTACTTGATACACGGCAGCAACATTGTTACCTCCTTGTCTGTTCCCAACCTTCGGGCAATTTCCATGCTTGTGTCCTCTTTCTCCACATCCAAAACAACCCATCACTCTCGTAGCATTCGCCCCAGTAGCTACTCCCTTTGTTCGGCAATCTGACATCCTGTGACCCGCTTTTCCACATTTGCCGCACGCAGGTGGGCAACTCCCTACATGGTACAAGTTGCATCAACCACAGTGGGGATTCACCTTCGCTCCTCTGGGGTTTGTAACAGCTCTCATCCCGTCATTCCTTCGCTGGTTGAACTGCTGATTGTGGTTCTGACCCGAATTATTACGGTTTCCACCTCGGTTTTGACCTTGGGATTGATTGCTCTGTACTGCCTCCCACTTCCTCTTGTTTCCTTCAGCAATGAAGTTCTTCTTGTCTTGGAGTTTGACATCCATCAACGCGTGAGCCATTTGGACCGCTTCATCAAACGACCCAGGCTTAGATGAAGTCGTTTCACCCTTGATATTACTGGACAGACCTTTGATGTACTGTTTCATCTTCTTGCTATCATCGGCAAAGGCATCGAGACACAAAAGGCTTAATTCATTAAACCTCCTGGTGTAAGCAGTAATATCATTGTTTCTCAAAGTCAGGTGCCTCAACTCATCTTCCAATTGACCCAGCTCCTCTTCAGGACAGAACTTCTTGGTCAAAAGAGCCTTAGTAGCAGTCCAAGTTCTTGCATTCGCTACTGCTAACCCAACAGTGGCTACTTGGATGTTCCACCAACTCAATGCGTCATCAAGAAAAGTAGCAGCCGCAAACTTGACCTTGTTTGCTTCTGAGCAACCACTAATCTCAAAAGTACTCTCGACCTTTTCTAACCATCTCCTGAGTTCTAGAGCTCCACCAGTTCCACGAAACTGCGTGGGACCGCATTTCATAAAACTAGAGTAAGTGCACTCTCTTGGGGCTTGCTGTCTCCCCACATTTCTGCCTTGATCTGGGTTTCTCTCTGCTCGATCTTCTTCTAGCGCATTCGCAATGGCTTCCTGAATCATCGTGTTCACACGGGTTGCTGTTAGCTTTGGAGGCATGGTGCGTTCTCAAATACACCTCTCTGCAAAGACAGGGAAAAATAGAAAAACAATGTAAGTATACACATCAAGATTAAGATGGATTTCTCTTTCAAGACATAATATAAATACAACGACACATCACTACAAAGTTACTAATATTCATCAATTCACATCACAAAAGAGCAAATTAAAGACATATCACAGATCATGAAAGGTAAACATGGATTGTATTGATAATAACCAAAATTGTGACAAGTATTGCCACTACAACCATTCACCATAAAACTTAAGTCCTCAAGTTTTTTGTCACAATACCATCATACAAAAGTCTAAAATAGTTCTATTACAACGATCAAAGATAAAATACAAGACAAGCAACTAGTCATGTGGTGATCCACACGACCTCTTGGATGGCGGTTCATCATCATCCTCCTCGGGTTCTTCGTCGCTGTCTTCCTCGTCCACTTCATCCATCTTCCTCTTTCCTTTGTCATTCGGCCCACATTCAGTCACCTTCTTCGTCCCAGAAGTGGACCCACACTCGACTGCTACATGATTTCCAACAGTGATACAAACACCTCTGGCAGGTGGCTGGACCATGAAGTCATTAGCTTCCATTTCCAAGTCGTCCACAAATCTCCAATCTGGGGGCAAGGATGCTCTCACTCGATGCTCCCAACTCTGCATCCTAGTCAATCTCGCTTGATCTTCCCTAACTCGATCAAGACTGGCGCTCAAGTTCGCTATCATCAATCTCAGACTGTTGATATCACTCTTGTTCGCATTTCCATCAAACTCAATCCTTGAAGTTCTTGCCAATAATCTTTGGTGTGCCCTTTCATTCTGATCAAACCTCTTAATTACCCTGGTCTCCACCACAAACCGCTCATACATCAACCTATCTATCCTCCTCAAACGACGCTCGGGGTCCCAATAGTGTCTTGGTCTCGGAAAATAGACCCTCGCGATATTCTCATGAATAGATTGTGATTTAGATGAATTGCTGGATTCTGCACCACTCCCATTACTTACTCGAACAAGCCCTGGCACTGTCCTCAGGTAGTCCTTACAATTTTCCATCAGGCGACGAACGGGTTGCTGCTCATATCGGTCGGTCGGAGGCACTTCATAACCCTTTGGCGAATTTGGAGATTGAAATAATTCAGGTTCGGTCTGACCGACAGCGTTCTCAGGAATTCCATCATCCACCGGTTCCTCGGGCTCTTCCTCAGAATCCTCACTACCATCGCTACTGATACTGAAGTTGTCTACGTCACTTTTGTCACTGTCATTTCCCGGCTCTACCGCTTCTTCTGGAGCGATCCATCCATTGTCATTATTCGGCTGGTTCGGAGGAAACGGTCCCCCTTCGTGTCCTACGACATAATCGTCTCCATTTTCGTTAGGCGGTACCTCGGCCATTCCTGCAATAACAGAGAATTTTGGAGGGTACGTAAGATTACTATTCAATATTTATAAATACATGCATGCAAATGCAATGCAAAGGTGGTACACATGCCCAAAATGCGATAATATGATACTCATGCATAAGTAATACAAGAATTACGGTATCGGGTACTCCACGTATAATTTCAACGTTTACATATAGTAGTTCCATATCTACGTAATAAATACCCACATATATACTTCAACTCAAAAGTATACGTCAATACCATGAATACAAAAAAATAAACCTTACCGGAGCCATGCAGGATAGTTGTGTGCGCTTGGACAATTTCTTACAACCCCAAAAGTTATAGTTTAGGAATTTTCAAAACGACCTAGTTCTCTATAACTCATGGCTCTGATTACCAATCTCTAACACCCCACCAAATGCTATGCGCAGCGGAACTACAACATTTGGGTGCTAGGCAGTTATCATCGCACACAAGGTATATCGAACGACTCCAAAGAGACGTCAAAGTTTGAACTTAAATTAAAAATTGTTAAAAAGTTACATGTCTACGGTTTTCCAACCCCAAATGATACAACAGAGTTTGCGTTTCGGTCCCCATGAATCTCAACCCCAAAAGATACAGTTTTCACAACAACATGACATTAAAGTTTAAAATGTTCAAGTAATAATGGGAGGAAAAACAAGTAGACTCCAAGCCCCACACACAACTTCCATCCAATGCATGCTCCATGCTACACTTCATCGATTACCTGAAACACATGCTAAATTTGGTCAACAAAAACGTTGAGTGGAATTCATAGGTTTTACAATTCATTTTGAACATATGTGTAATAAAAACCATTCACGATCATTCATAGACTTGTCGATCAAACAATCTATATTCAAGGTACTGACAAATGTGTTTAAGCTCATGACACTAAACCGTTAACTCAATCACCCGCGTAATAATTACCGGCGTGATTCAGATGAAACCAGTGCCCCTCGTCTCGGATAGGGTAGTCAACCCCATAGTACTATCACTTTGTATAAGCGGTTATTTCCAATCCACGCTAGGATTAAACAATAGTTAATAGTTCATGAAATTAGGGCCTTTTGCAACTAGGTACTCAACACAATTTCTAAGGCAACATTCGGGTCCAACAATCATTCATGACATATGTTCATTTTGAAAACTAGCATGCATTTCCCTCGCGGGTAAAACAATTTAAAACAAGAATAAGCGAGGCTATAAATTCACACCTTATATAACAAGTAGTCGACGAATCGAGTGACGGTCACTGAGGACGATGAGGATGCCCGGGAAAATCAACACCTATCAAACCAATAACGCGTAATGAGTAATCTCATTTATAAACCTTAAGGTACTGTATATAATACATACATATTAGTCACTTGTGATAATTACAACTCACGCCAAAACAAAACAAACAAGTGTTACTCGTTTTATACTATTCGTCCATATTATTAACGTTATTCATTTTTACGCATTTTTCGCCGATACTTACCAAAAGTACGGACTGTTTTACTAGACTTAACCCTTTTTATAAAAATTGGGAAAATTCTCAAAAATACCTTAAGACCTGTAGAAAACACATATTTAATCCCATTAAAAGTTTTCGCTTTTACGACCCATTACTCAACACTTTATCAAAACTACATTTTTCGGACTGAAATTGTACTTTGACCAAGTCGGACTCATTTGACCCATTTAAAATATTCCATTGACCCATTTGACACCTAAGTCTTATAATAGACTCAAATATGCAGGTTTGAGACCAAAATTCAACCCTTGCAAATTTACCAAACTATACCTATAGTCCCCGGGATTTGACCTAAAACCAAGCATAATTTCGGATTATGACGATTTTCATCTCCCGGTACACGAATTTCAAAACATCATAACTTTTGACTCGTTAGGAGTCGTAAGCTCTATCTTATACCAAATCGAAGCTAAGAAGACGCTCTACAACTATATCCTAACCACAAGACCGGTTTACAAAATAATTTTTACAAAAACACCTCAAACTTTCTGCCTAAAATCACCTATACCAAAATCATCCCAACGCTCGTTTTCAAACCCATTTATCGACACTAGGCATCAACCTAAGCACTCCTAATCATACTCAAACACCCTAATCAGTCCTAAACACCCTAATAATTAAAATCATCATAAAACCCAATCACAAAATCAAACATGCAAATGGTTTTACCCATTTAAAAACATGTAAAAACAAGATTAAACTCATAATCCATCATCAAAACATCAACCACCATGATCCCCCAAACACCCCCTTTGAGCCGTGGGGTTTGGGTGATCAAAACCCATCAACCAAATTGATTTTGGTTGATTTGTTTAGTGGTTTAACATCATCCATACTTGAATTAAACATGCAAATGCCTAATTAACATCAAAATAAACTTTTGAAAAATCTTTTAATTTTTGGAAAAATCATGTTAATGCATATTGGATTAAATCATGGATTAACACTTACAAAAGGTTTTTAAGATGTGTTCTTTAATTAGAATTAATCAAAACCAAGAAAAATTGAAGGTGGTGGTGGTTTAGTGGTGTTTGGCCGTCGGCCTAAAGAGAGAAGAAGGAACGGATGGATGTTTTTTTTGAAGTGAAATGTTTAGTGTGTGTGCTTGATTTCCATTTTGTGCATTTGGGAGGGACCTTGGGTGAAATTTCACCTTTCTTTTGTCCTTAAGCAAAAAAGTCCTCATATGTTTACGGGATTGACTCACTAGTCATTTTGGAAAATTTTACGGGAGTCGGGGATCATCCCGAACACTCCAAAATATTTTTAGGACACTTTAAATGTACCCGGAAAGCAATAAAACTCACCCGACTCGACTTAACACGAACCGAAAGTAAAATTCTCGAAAAATTACAATATCGATAAAACGACAATAATCATAGAAATTTGGGCATCCATCGGGATCGTATTCGTCATCGTTCTTCTTAAATCGTCAATCGTCAAAATTATAACCTCGAATATCGGTTTCAACCAAAATAATAAAATATATAGCAAATATAATTTATTAAAAATTTCAAAAATAAGCGTAATTTAGGGTAATGTAAGTGACCTCGGTTCTAGGGTATCACAAAATTTGAAATATAAAAGAATATAATTTAACCAGTGTCTAAAACTTTCAATCCCAAGTAAAACAATTTTAGAAATATCAGAGTTACATTTAGGTCCCCCAAAGAGTTTATCAAATCCACAAATACTTTACCAAAGTACTCGACCGTACAATATTATTTTTATGACAAAAGGGAAAGAAATCCGTTTTAGACCAATCACCACAAAAGCAAATCCGCAATCCTCCTCCAGCAAGCTCCGCAATTCCTCAACTTCAATATCTGAAATAGATGCTTAAAATCATCAACACAACGGTTGAGCGAGTCTATAGGTTTTCCAAATCAACATTTGAACACAAGAGAAAAATCAATCAAGATCATTTAATAGAATTGCTACGTATACAATCTATTATTCTGGTAATCTGGCATATAGCAATAGCTATCGAATTGTATTATGCTCATGACACCGACCCCTTAACTTAGTCACCCACGCCTAAAGCCGGCATGACTAGATGAAATTCCAGTGCCCCTACTAGGGTATCATTTGCAAAAATACCAATTCTCATTCTCGTAAAATTATCCTTCCCAGCGGGTTACTCAGCGTAAAGCCCTGGTCTCAGATAGGGTCGTCAGCCCAATAGTACTATTATTAGAATAAGCGGCTATTCCCAACTCACAACATCAAGTCAGAAGATAGTTAACGGCTCATGAATTTAGGGTCTTTTGCAAATTAAGTACTTATACAATTCAAACAACAAGGGCAACAAAGGCAACATTCGGGTCCAAACAATCAATCATGACTTGTGTTCATTTTACTTTCAAATAGCATGTATCCCCTCACGGGTTTTAAAATCATTCAAACAATTACAAAAGCGAGGCTATAGACTCACCTGGAGCAATAGCAGTAGTAAGACGATCTTCGACGATAGTTGATGCCCGATAAACACAAAAACCGCAACCTATCAAATAAGGCGCGTTCATCAATAATTACTCGAATGAAATCCATACTTACTAATATCAAATTCAAAATCATAAAATCACACCCAACCCAAAATGAAAACAATACAATTGACCCTTTTACTTCATTCTATGTGCTTATTATTAGTTAATTCTTTCGATAAAAATCTGCCGGTACACACCAAATGTACGGGCTCGTTTACCCCACTTAAACACATCAAATATTTATGATACAAATCAGAGACCTCACTTACTATATATAGAAAGACCTGTTAAAAGCCCATCAAAAGATTTTACTTTTAAAGTTCCCTGCCCGACACATCTTTGAACTACAAAAACTGGACAGTTTTACGTCACCGACTCGTACAACCATTTTGACCATTCTAAACAATCCCGTTTACAAATCCGACACTTGAGTTTGAAAATAGACTCACAACCCTAAGTTTAGAACCAAACATCAGTCCTTGAAAATTTTTACAACTCATTCTATATTCCCCGAGATTCGATCCAAATATCGACAATAACTTCGGATTGTGTCGATACTCGTCTCCCGGTACACGAATAATCAAAACATCATAACTTCGCGCTCGTTTGGAGCTAGAAGCTCTATCTTATATCAGATTTAAGCTAAAAGAATTCTCTACAACCTCATCTGATTAGTTTGTTCATTTTCAAACAGTAAGTTAGCCAAAAATAGCCTTAAACCTACTGATCTAAATTGCCTCTTTAAAAACCATACTAAATCAATTTTTCATCCAATTTTAATCAATCCCATGCTACTAATATCATCCTAACATAATTTTAAACAAATCGTCTAACTCATAACACCCTTTAATGATCATCCAAAAATTTACCCCCTCAAAATTTCCAACATGCAATAATTAATATATATATATAAAACACTACTAACAACACACCCATACAACAAAAATAGATCAAACCTTCATGGATCATATAAAAAAATAAAAGTTGGTGCATGTGTATAAAATTTATACCAAAATATGCATAATTTAATTTCCAAATATGGTCTTTTGTTAGATTTATTGGATTCAACTTCAAAATCAAAAATCAAAAATCAAAAGCAACTTTTTAACAAAATTTTTGGCATGATCATCTCTTGATCATCACCAACAACACATGCATAAACATAAATTTTACCTACCAACTCTTGAAAAATCAACCTTCATGCATGTTGCTAAATTTATTACCCAAAGATAGCCCTTGAAAATCTAAGATATGGTCTTGTGTTGTTTTTTATTAGATCATAATAAAAATGGAAGAAATTTGATGGTAAAGGGGTGTTGGGGTTGACGGTAAAGAGAGGGAGGAGAGAGGGGTGGGTTTGATTTTGTTTTCACACATTTTGTGTGTGTTTTTCCTAGTGGAAAAACCTTTTAAAGTGGGGTGGAGGGGTAGTTTTTGCCAATTTGTGATATTTTTGGTCCAAAATGCAGTTAAATAGTTGTAAGGGTAGAAAATGTAAATTGTCAATTTTGAAAATATTTACGAGGCTCGGGTTTCGTAAAAATACTTTTCAAAAATTAAAACGCACTCAAAATATGATAATAATATGATCCCGGTTTGACTTAATACGAACTTAAAATAAAAACGTCAAAAATACAAATATCGAGACAACAAATAATAAAGTATAAAATATCGGGCATCCGTCGATATCGTGGTCACTAATAATCCTCACTATTAGTAAAATGATAAAAATAAGACCTCCAACGTCGGTTTTAAATAAAACCATAAATCGTCATTTCATTCAACTCATCAAAATTTCAAAATCATTCATAAAATAATATTATATAATATTAAACAAATGACCTCGGGTTTGGGTTGTCACACTTTTCTTGTAAGATCTTCAAACTTTAGGGACCCTATTTATATTTTTGGATATTTGAGGGGTATAAAGTGTCATTCTTCAAAAGTTGAGGAACCAAACTTGTACAATCTTCAAACTTCAAGGTCATTTTTGAAAAATCCATTCACGATATCCGTACCTAAAATACACAATGAACAAACACAAGCATATTTTGGGTATTTTGATGATATTTTTAGCGTTTTAAGCCCGATTTGGACGATGAGACTATGTATAATTACAGTCTCATCACTCCCCCATACTAAACCATTGCCGTGTCCCCACGCAATGCTAGAATAAAGTATCATAGCACTTCCAAAATTCATTTTATGATGACATTTATTGAAGACATAAATTTAAATAACTACTACACGTGTTTTAGACATAATGTATTGTTTTCATCACGATTAAGTGACTTTTGGGATCATAGAACAAGAACACGTGAATGCTTCGTTAGAAATAATTTCGCCGTCCTCGATTTTCACCCGATTCCATGCTAAGCGTGTAACGAGATCATTGTTATTATAAGTTAGCAATATGATCATATCTCATGGGTGTTAATTACGAACCTAAACTCCCTTATTCCTACTTGGTATCTCTTATATTTTATTTTGTCTTAATG
Source organism: Glebionis coronaria (assembly GCA_025667525.1). Lineage (NCBI taxonomy): Eukaryota > Viridiplantae > Streptophyta > Magnoliopsida > Asterales > Asteraceae > Glebionis > Glebionis coronaria. The sequence continues at coordinate 104,113,752 of CM046879.1, forward strand.
ATCACGAGGATACATCATTGACTTATGCGTGAATAGAGATTAAGTCTAAAAATAGAGTCTTAATGGTGTAACCAAAATCATTAAATTAATAATTCATCCTAATAGACAACGATGTCAAAAAATTAAGTCAACAAGAAGGATCGATAAACACGGTTTTATAACGGTTTTGAACATGAGACTTATTACCATGACTTTTATTATCCGCCATCATCGGTGGTTTTATTATCATGGTTTACCTCCATATTTTATTCAACTTCACCATGAAGCTTTTATTATGACTTCGGTCTTGCCTTGCCTTTTATTATCCGCCTCATCGGTGGTTTTATTAGCCAAAGACGTATATCCTCACGCTAAAGCGAATTTTGGATCTTTAAAGCTTCAAAGATTAAGGCTTGATTCACTTTCAATTTGGGCATAGATTTTTGGTCTTGTGAGCTTCAAATTTTTGCTTAATTTAGGTGAGCACTTGAAATCTTATTATTAGGTGAAGCTTTCGATTATTCGGGTGCCAATACTTCAAAACCGTGACGCTGGCGATACCTTAATGTTTTCCCAATTTAATTACATGGAAGCTACTAAAACAAATTAGAAACCAACAATAGTGACTAAACCGCTAAATCAATATTTATTAACAATTTATTATGCAAAAGCGTGGGGAGAATAAGCTAATAATTACTACACATGAGATCGTGACGATTACGAGAATTATAAATAACTCTATCATTTCTCGTCCTCATTTAAGAGACTTAGCCTAAAAAGTTAAGGAATCGAAGCTAAGTGCTCAACACGCACGGTCGAGTCAAAAATTACTCTTATTCTCACCATCGGAAAACCTACATTCGTGTCTTAAACACTTATGAAAAACTAGAAAAATTTTAAAATTTGGCCATTTTTAGCCTTATTTTTCAACAAAACGATAGCAAAAAGATGAAATTTGGATAGCGTGTTGACGTAAGCAAGGTGAAGTATCTAGTCACCCCCCATACTAAAACTAAACATTGTCCTCAATGTTTCGAGTCTAGGGGTGAAACACCCCCATACTAGAGACGAAGTCGAATGCTTAATCTCGAGCATGGAAAGGGTAAAACGAATAACCTATAAGCCGTTTATGAATTATGCTAATAAGATAAACGTTACAACATAAAATGATATCATCGGATATCGGAATCTCCAAAGGAAACGATCGAAGCTCGAGTGATCCGTAAAACGAACACGAGAGGCTTCAATGATGATGATGAACCTAATAAATCACAATCACAAACAACCACGGAACAAAGGTTGGAAGAGCACAATTCCCCTCGTTACGTTAAACTAAGAAAACGATAATATTTACAAGGATAAGCATGAGAATCCCCCACGAGGCACCTTGTTTTTGATAACCGAGTCAAAAGCTCGACTCGAATCCCTATAAATGTGATCATTTAGGGATAATCATGGTATGGTCATTTTTGGTGGGGCTTACATGATAAACAAGGACCAAAAGCAATCGGTGCTAAGGACTAAGTCCTTTGATGATGCAAAATACTGGGATCGAAGATGGCGTCCTCGTTTTCATGGGATAAACGAACCAACGCCACTTCAACACGTGCTCGAACCTCAAAGGGGTAGAAGAAAAGAGATGAGAATTAGAAAGGTGGGGCAATGGGTAAGGCAACGTAATGAGCTACTCGAGGTAGACTCACACCAAGAAAATGAAAAGATTTTCCATTTATTGCATCGGTGGAAGACCGAGATTTCCCTTTACAAGCAATTCCGAGATCGTAAATCTCGTCCTCGGTGGAGAAATGTGAGGGAACATAAGGGGCTTCCCCCCCCCCCCACTAGATCCACACCAACCGTCGTCAAAAGGAGTAGACAAGGTGGTAGCACTCATAAAACGATGTGATGACGGAGTTAAACATGTAGAAAATTCTTTTAAAACATTTTTAAAATCCTTTCCTTTTTCATCGTTTAAAAACTCTTTATTAAAACCCGATTTTATAATCTCGAAAATATTTGGCGTGTCAAATTCAAAATTGGTCGTGCTAAAAATCCTCACATTTAAGTCTTTGGTGGGAGGGGTGGCGGATTATATAAGTTCTCAAAACGTCGATCAATAAAGAACACCGCCCCTCGGGGTCAACATACTCGTCATCCTCATGAACGTCGATCTCATCGATTTCTTCATCAAAGATAGGCTTGTCAAACCAAGGTTTGTCATTCCCCTCCTTGAGTATCTTAGAAACTCTCTCGAAAAGATCACAATCAAGCACGAAACCATCATCCTTTTGTGGGGATTGTTGATAAGTTAAATCCTCACGAATGTGGTAAACGTAATTCTCATTTGAGGAGTGTTGATTAGGTAACTCCTCGAGAATTGGATTTTTGTTGGTCACATGAGTTGGTTCGTCATCAAAAATAAGACGTTCCAACTCATTAAGTTCATCCTCGATTTTGGAAAGATCGACCTCACTCGTAGGTGGAAGTGAAAGCATAAGAGCTAGCTCTCGTTCAATGATTTCCTCAATCTTGGGATCAAACTCATAATCATCGTACTTCACATGTTTCTTTTTAGGAGAATCAAAAATTGCATGTGGATTTCGAAGTACGTGATCAATCTCGGCAAAATCGCCATCGTCATCGTCAAAGAAAGAGTCGATGTGAGCACTCACAACCATGGTCTTACAAGTCGAATGACTATGCTTAGGTGACTTTTATAAGACGAGAGGATCGATGTCGATAAAACCTTTAGCCTCAACGGGTGTTGGGCTAGGCAAAGGAGGCACTTCGATGGAGTTAGAAGTTGAAGCCTCAAAGACGTGGTCCTTCGAAGGTGGTGAAGACGAGCCCATTTTGGTCATTGTCGTGATGGCACTAACGTCGCCCTTCGGAATTGGTGTTTCACTTGTTTCATCGAATTCATCCCAAAGCGAATTTTCATTCATAAATTTACACATACCCTTTTGAATTAGGTACACGTATTCTTTATCATTAAAATCCTCATCTTTAAAACCGTTCTTCTTAATTTTTTCAAAACATGCATTAAGCCTCATTCTTTCCGCTAAAGTGAACATTTTGAAATCATTAGGTTTAGAATCATTAGGTTTTGAAACCTTGGTTTTTTCATTGTCACAAGACACTTGGGATTTACTCGTGAAAAAGTCCATTTTATCATCCCCATATCTCATAGTAAGTCTCCCCTCGTGAACGTCGATTACGGTTCGAGACGTTGATAAAAATGGTCGGCCTAAAATAATGGGACATTTAGGGTCACACTCTTAATCGGATATAACGAAATCCGCGGGAAAAACAAACTTTCCAACTTTGACATAGACATCCTCGGCTATTCCAATTGGTATTAGTGGAGTACAATTTGTAAGCTCGATTGTCATGTTTGTGGGGGTAAGATTAGGCAATCTCATCAATTTCCAAAGAGAATGAGGCATAAGATTGATGCTAGCACCTAAACCGGCAAGGGCTAAACATCCCTCAATCTCGGAAAAATCACAAGGTAGTAGAAATTGGCCCGGATCCTCTTCCTTTCTCGGCATACGCCTTTTGGGTTTTTTGAGAAGGATCGAAGCACAAGTTTCTTCAAGGGTCACTTTGGTGAGGTCGATGAAGCTATCTTTTTGAACCGTGGATGGAATTTGAGGTACACGAGGGTGTGCACTCTTTTCCTTGGTCACCACGTTTAACTCCTCGACTTTAGAACATGAAGGCGTCTTAGAAGTCGAGGGTCGAGAGGAAGAAACAACTCTAAATCCTTCAAGGTTAGAGGTAATCACACGACCTTTCTCACGAGACGAGGCGGCTTTACATTGTTCCTTCGGATTTGCAACGGTGTCACTAGGTAACGAACTCGATGACGCACCCGGGGACTTGTTCATAATGGCCGAAAACATCTTTTTAATGTCAATTTGTCCTTGCTCAATCTTCATGTTTTGCAATTTCAAAGTATTTGTAAAGTCATTTTTCAAAGTACCAATTTCTCCCTCTAATCGTCTCATATTAGCCTCATTCGTTTTCATGTAGTTTTGAAAATCGTTTGACGAACTATTTTGATTAGAATTAATGTTCCCTTGGTTTCGATTACTTCTTTGAAAATTTCCTTGATTACCACTTGAAAAATTGTTTCCTTGATTGTTATTGTTTGAAAAATTTGAGTTTTGATTATTATCTCGATTTTGCCAATTCAAATTCCGACCTTGATTATAACCTTGATTTTGATTCGAAAAATTTCCTTGTTGATTATTTCCTTGAAAATTGTTTCGGTTTTGATTCGAAAAATTGTTGCCTTGGTTATAATTTCCTTGTTGTGATGGACCCGCGTTCTTTTGATTTTGAAAATTGTTGTTTCCATTTAACGCACTCACATTCGACGTTTGGCCATCCGTAGCCGCACACTCGTAATAATTATAAGGTCCACCACAAAACGTACACAAAACCTCAACCGCTTTCACCGTAGCGGGAGCGTCTTTCTTTTGCATTTCAACGAGAAAAGATGTAAACACATTCGTCAACTTGTCGACTTTCGCATCAACTCTCTCAATGTCGCAATTAGAACTACTAACATTGGCGACATTGGCAACACTCGGTGCGTTGCGGAGTTGGTAAACCTTGGATCGATTTTCGATAATTATCAATGCATCTTTCGGAGTCTTACACAAAAAGTTGCCACCGGCGGCGGAATTCAACGAATCTTGTTCTTGAAAATTAAGACCGTTGTAAAACGTATCGATTTGGTGCAACTCGGAAAAACCATGGTGAGGACATTGCCTAAGCAATTCCTTAAAACGATCCCACGCGTCTCTAAAAGATTCATTCGGTTTTTGCTCAATTTCGTAATTTCATTTTTGAAAAACGTCGTCTTAGACGGTAGGAAAAAATAATTAACGAAAATGGAGACGAGATCCTTCCACGTAACTATCGAATTAGGTGGCTCTTTCTCGTACCAATCCTTGGCGGAACCATCGAGCGAGTACGGAAAAAGCATAAGCTTGACGACATCGGTGTCGACGTTCTTAAACTTGCTCGTGGCCAAAAGACGATCAAAATTCCGAATATGGTCGTGAGGATTATCGGCTTCACGACCTCGAAACTTCGTAGCTTGGATTAACAAAGCATTCCGCTCTTAATCTCAAAATTCTCTGCTTCGATAGCGGGAATTACGAGCGCGTCTCTATAACCCTCGGTGGGCGCTTGGAGCAATTCCATCATCGAACGATTGTCGGCCATCTCCTCTACGGTCTCTTCAACAACGATATTAGGAACGTCGGTTTCTAAATCTCGTCTACGTCGTCGATTCCTTCGATTACGATTGCGTCGATTCGAAGCGTCACTAGAATTAAAATAATCCTTCGATCGAGAGCGCATGCACTAAGCGTAGAATGGGAGGTAGCAAAGAAGATTCTTTTTGCGGTTTTTCGATTTTTAAATTTTTTTGGTTTTTGAATTTTTTAATTTTTTTGGATTTTTATGTATTACGTAGACACAAATCTACAAATCTATCCTCGAATCGATCTTCTCGATTAAAGGAGCCTCAAAGAATAAAAACGATCACGTGGAGTGAACGCCTTCGATGACTTTAGAACGTTGGTGGAACACCAAAACGTTCAAGAGGGTTTAATCTTGAAAACAAGAAAATATAATATACGTAGATAATACTTGGGCGGCAAACCCTCGATTAGCTCTCTTTCTCAAAACACGCACAAGCAAGCGGGGGAAACGAGGCGGCGCTAAGCACTTAAGAGCCTTTTTCCCTTAGGTTATGAAATACAACCGCCTTATACCCACCTTATAGTTTGTGTTAATTGAAATTAAGCCTCACGAAAGTATTTATCTATTTTGCCTTTAAACTTTTTCTTTAGATTCGAATACAATGATCGAGTGATGAAATCCCGAATCAAGGTTGCGTTTTCACGCTTTTGGAGTACTTGTATATTTATTGTTCTACGTAAGTACAATATATTAATATATTCACAAGAAAAACGAAAACGATAATGGATATCTACAATATAGTAAAAGATTGTTGTGTGTTTAGTTTAGGAAAACTAAACACGATTTATTTGGATACTATAATATATTAAGGAAAAATAACAAAAATAAGTATGTACGTTATATACGCTTTCCAAAAATCGAAAAGCAAAAACGCACTATTCACACAAACACGATACTAATAATGACACACTAAAAACACCTCCCCGGCAGCGGTGCCAAAAATGGATGTAAGTAAATCGTACACGTTTTAGGAAAAACGCGTATGAGCGGCAAGTATTAAGTCTTACGCTTTAGGAAAAACGTAAAACCGAATAAATGCGGGTTCATTCTCGAAGGAGGTGTGTGGATTAAGTGTGCCAATATATAAAATCAAAGTTTGGATTAGTGACGTTTTTGGTTTAGAAGAGAAAAAGTAAAGACGAGCTACGACTACGATTACACTACGACGATTTAACGTAAAACGCGAACGTAATTACGTAAAACGCGACAAAATTAAAAATTAAACCTAAAAATTAATTAAAGTTTAAACTAAGTCTAAAATAATATAAATAAGGATAAAAATACAACAAATATATTTTAAAACCTTTTATTAATTAAATATTCAATTTTTAATGCTAATTAAAGCCCTAAAATCAAATATAATTAAGAAAAAGCCCAAAATATTATTTTATTGAACTAATAACTTACTTATATTATTTAAAGACTAAAAAGTATATTTCCTAAATTTTCAAAACTATTTTTCTATTTTTAAAACACTAAAAACTATTTTTAACCTAAAATAATCATAAAAAATAATAAAATAATGCTAAAAATGATTTGACAATTTTAAAAATCCTAATTTATACTAATGAACAGTAGAAAAATGATAAAGTTTGAAAAAAGTAAAAATTTTCACTAAAAGACAAAACTGATTATAATAAAACCTTAATTACACTAAAATTAATTCTAAAAATTACTTAAAAAGTGAACAATAAAAATATTTTTAAACTAAAAATCTTAAAATATTCTAAGTCTAAGAAAATTTTTAAAACTGAAAAATAGAAAGTTTTGTCACTAAAAGACAAAAACATAAAATTAAAAAGTAATTTAAAAAGCAATTAAATCTAAAAAATAATAGATGAACAGTGACAGAAAATAAACTAGACAGAAAAATCTAGAATAAAATAAGAAAAATAACAAAATTAAAATGAAGATCTAATTCCTATTTTGACCCACTAAAGACAAAATTCTAAGATAATGATAGTTACATTTGGTTTGTTTTGTCTGTTAGCAAAGCAGTGCCAACAAATGCACTAGCAGGGGTAACTGAGTTCCCACTGCTAGAGCAAAAAACGGGTCTGGTGAGATTTGAGCTTAGGAAAGCTCTTTGGGTTGCTTTTTCTTGGACAATAAGGCACCCCTACACTCAGTGGAGTGCAGGGAGTCTGTTTAATCACAAAAATACACAACTAGTTCACAAGATTCACACACAAATTGCACAATTCAGTCACTATTATGGCTAATGTGATGAAGGTGAACAATAGCTGATGCAAAAGGCACAAATACGGATTTTAATCTAACCAAACTTGCTCAAAAACTTTTCAAATCACATATAATCTGAGTACAAGCCCTAGGTTACTCCCAATCTAACTGAATTCAAGATTAGAAAACACAAATCTTTAAAAATGAGACAGAAAATTAAGCTTACTGATTTTAGCTATATTTACCAATTTTTGAACATGCAAATTAGCTCCAAGGCTAAACCAAACTGAAAACAACTAACTACTTATCCTAACTCAACCTAAGGGAGTATGTGTGAGTTCTTTTTAACAGATTTAATGTCACTCAAACCTATTTAATCCCTAGACCCAAACACCCCCTTAAATTTCAGAATAAGAATTTTAACAAACTAAATCCACTCAAATCTTAACGATGCCAACCTAATCCTATCTAAGCATGCATACAAATAATAACAAACCTAAACAAGCAGATAAATCCAACACACAAGCAGTTTCATACCAATTCACACAAAATCACTTAAAAGCTTTAGAAGGAGGGTTCAAGACTAGGTTTTTTTTACCTTGTGGGACCCACATCCGGGCCCCACTATGGCTGCAATGCCATCTCCATACAAGCTCGGGATTGTGCTGAATTTGTGGGATAACTGATGTAGAGACAAAAACCAAGGATATCTTCAAACAAGGAGAAGGAAATGATGCCTTGATGGGGACTTTTGCTCCTGCTCAACACAACACTCCTTCAAGTAGCATGAGCTACACACAAGCTTAGTGTCAATAGGCTTGTGGTAGCTTATGCTACAGTAAGTACACACAAATAATATCCAACATACTCCTTTTTTTTATCTTTGAAAAATCTGTTTAAAAACTTCCAATTTGAAACCAACTCTTGAACTAATTTGTAAACAACCAAGTAACTGAGAAACCAGCTGTAAAAAACAGAGATGAGCTAATTTCCAAGCTAGCTTGTCAGACTGGCTTATACAAAGCTTAGACTCTTGGATTTTTCAAAGAAAACAGATTTTACACCAAAATCATTTAACAAAAAAAATGTTTTGAATAACTTAACTAAACACATTACACTAATGAATTTAAGACAAGGAACTCAGATATTTGCAAGCTTTAAAAGAAGGAAAACGTTAACTATTCATTCACTTAAAAAAAGTTACAAAATCTGGAACAAGGTATAAGGTTCACATGTCGAACCTTATATACTACACTAAGGAAAATTCTAGAAATCAAAAACCCTAGCTAGTAGATTTCCCAAGTTGCCCATGGTCTTGAAAATTTGAAATTAGTCAAATTGGCTCCCATGTGATTCTTCAGAAGTCCAGCTGTCTTTGATGAATCTTGGACGTTGGAAGTATACTTTGGGACCAAGAAAAAGGATTTGGGTCGTTGGATGGACTGCAGGATTCGGTTCTTGCTAAAAATGGACAAACAAGGAAGGGATAATAGGTTGTAAATGTAACATTGTTGTCCAATTTTACTATGTTATACAATGTATAATTAATCTTACCAAAAAATGCACCCACCATTACTAATCCTTTCTATTGTAACACAATTTGCATTTCCGTTTGATTTTTATGACGTGGCACCCACTACCACATGTTTAACCCGTTATATTTCTTTAACCCCGTTACTCTCCCAACCACACCCCTGTTACTTTCACTTGGGCCCCACCTTTAATAACTCACCCTACCCCTAGTTCTCTCTCTCTCCCATGGATATTCCAGCCGCCACCCTTTTCCAAAATTCTGATAACATTCATCTTTATTCGTCCTCTCTATCCTTGATATGATTTCATCATGTCTTTGATATGAAATACGATTACAGATCTCGTGTTTCTTTCCAGAATGGGTGGCGGTTTCAAACTTAATAATTCATCATATAGGAGTTTCCATGTCTAGCCTAATGGAGAAATCAGGCCGTCATTCCCATATGAGAGGCGGTTGAGCGTTTTTGTTATATCGTAAGGCTTTCTCCAGGCTCTTGATGAAACCCTAACCCTAGCTATCTCGTTCACACGGTCGTGTAATGTTAGGGATACATCATCTAATCTTATTTAGGATTCGTGTGTTTCGGTTTCACTGCAAATCCTGGTTTCACAACTAGGGTTTTGTTTGTGTATAGCCGTCACAGGTATGGCTTTGTCCTAGATCTATTATTTTAGACACTTTATCCGTGGTTTTAAGGTGTCGACATCATTTTCGATAATCCTATCTGGTGGTACTGTTATAATTTTTTTTTTCTGATCCGCTGGTGTTTGTGGGTGTGGTGGTCGTCTCAGAACGATCATGGTGATGAAACGGTGAGCCTAAAGAACCGTAATGTCTAGGGTTTTTACTGTCATGGATATATATATTCTAGGTTCGCTGTTGGTGGATGGAGTTTCGGGTGTTTTGGTCTGTGTAGCGTATGTGCTGCTTATCATGCATCGACAGTCTGTCGAGTGGTATTATGCTTGGATCGCATGGTGGTTTGGGTGTGTGGGTTTCAGGGAGAGAGGTGATGTTCACTAGTTCCTATGCCGAGTATTGTCCATCTATATAATTTGAATCGAATTTTTGATGTAATGATGTGTTGTTTTGATAAATAGTTACTAATCTGTAGTCTTTTGGTTTGATTGGAACAGGTTAGAACATTGAGAGGCGGAAAAAATTAATGGGTGGGGCCCAAGTGAAAGTAACAGGGGTGTGGTTGGGGAGAGTAACGGGGTCAAAGAAATATAACGGGTCAAATATGTGGTAGTGGGTGCCACGTCATAAAAATCAAACGGAAATGGAAATTGTGTTACAATAGAAAGGATTAGTAATGGTGGGTGCATTTTTTGGTAAGATTAATTATACATTGTATAACATAGTAAAACTCGACAACAATGTTACATTTACAACCTATTATCCCAACAAGGAAGCAGGGGATCAACGTGGGACCCATAGGAGGTCACGGGTTAATGTTTTGGGAGTGGGGTTGGGTTTAGTGTGGGATTAATCAATGATCTGGAGAAAATGGGTGAAAACCCATTTGATTAGGGTTTAATTAATCCTAGCAATTTTTAGGGTTTATGGGTTGTTAAGGGGGTGGTTTAATCTGGTTTAGTGGGTGAGTTAATTTAAATTAGGTGTTTAGAGGGAAAGATATAACTGATTTAATCAGTTATATAAATTGGTGGGTGGAGATCTAAGGTGGAAGGAGAGTGATTGGTGATTAGCTGGAGGGGGAGTGGAGGGTGACGTGGCGAATGGTGAGTGGGTGATGGAGGTTAAGGTTGTCGGCCAGTTATTTATAATGGGGGTGGGTTAAGTAGTTTGGGGTTTTGGCATTTTTAGTCCCTCCGTTAATGGTACCCTTTTAACAGCTTTGCAAAAACAGTCCTCTATCCCTTTTCATGGTTAGTCCTTCCCTTATTGCACCATTAGTCCTTTAGTAACTTGGAAGATTAAAGGACTAATATTGCAACTTCAATCAATTCTCAAGGGATTTTCTTGAAAGATCTTCAAACTTTAGGGACCCCATTTATGTTTTTGGATATTTGAGGGGTATAAAGTGTCATTCTTTAAAAGTTGAGGGACCAAACTTGTACAATCTTTAAACTTCAAGGTTATTTTTGGAAAATCCATTCTTGGGCCCGGTTCTTTGTGCGGCTTCGTTTCCCGTGTTCGTTTTTGCTTCATTCTTGTAATATTTTGTTGATTTCACGATATCCGTACCTAAAATACACAATGAACAAACACAAGCATATTTTGGGTATTTTGATGATAGTTTTAGCGTTTTAAGCCCGATTTGGACGATGAGACTATGTATAATTACAGTCTCATCACCAGCCGAATGGATTCGTCAACTCGGAGTATCCTAATCACGTGTACAAGCTCAAGAAGTCTCTTTACGGGTTGAAACAAGCTCCACGCGCGTGGTACGATCTCCTATCGTCGTATCTCATCTCGAAAGGCTTCTCCAAAGGCAAAGTGGATCCAACATTATTCATTCTCAAGGAGGACAACGACATGATACTGGTACAAAGTTATGTTGATGATATAATATTTGCTGCTACTAATCAACGATTGTCTGACCATTTTGAGAAAATTATGTCCACACGTTTTAAGATGTCGATGATGGGAAAATTTTCATTTTTCTTAGGGTTGCAAATTTCTCAGAATCCCAGAGACTTCTTCATTAATCAATCCAAATTTGCTCTTGAATCATTAAAGAAATATCATTTTGAAAATTGTGACCCCGTGGATACTCCAATGGTGGAGAGATCCAAGTTAGATGAAGATAAGGAAGGGATAGCTGTCGATCCTAAACTTTACCGTGGAATGATCGGAACCCTTCTCTATCTGACTGCTAGCAGGCCTGATTTGCAATTGGCTATATGCATGTGTGCCCGGTATCAGGCTCGGCCTACTGAAAAGCACTTACATGTTGTGAAAAGGATCTTTCGGTACCTTAAAGGAACACTTAATTGTGGTCTGTGGTATCCGAAGGATTCTTCTATTGCACTAATCTCATATGCAGATGCGGATTATGCTGGGTGTCAAGATACAAGACGTAGCATTTCTGGCAGTGTGCAACTTCTTGGAGATAGACTTGTTAGGACAATGACTCCGGATCTGATCAAAATGGCAGCCGCAAATGTGGACTTCTTTGATACTTTGAAGATCAGCCATAATGAAGCAGAATATCACTTGAATGAGCTTACCAAGGCAATGAGAGCGACGACTATAGGAATTCAGACTCCTGTGTTACGACCTCTTACACCCACGGTTATCGCCGGTTCTGCAACGATCCCAATAGAGCACTTTGTTTCTCACGATCTTGAATACCTTGAAAATGGAGCAAAGAAATATGCTATGTCGCTTACTATGCTCAAGGCTGTTAATCTGGAGAACGTTCCATGGATCAAAGATAAAGTACCTGATGCAATATGGAGAAAGAAACTGCTCAAGTTTTATGATACCTTTGCTTCTCTTGGCATCTCTCACTGGACTGCAAAGAAAAGGTTAGCTTACAATCATTTTCATCGTCCAAAGAGAGGTTCTTCTATTGTCTCAGCTCACAGAATCAAAAGCATCCAAGGAGCAACCACTCAGACTGTCTTCGGTTATGATTACTTGAATGTAATCGTGTTCAAACGTACTGCTGAGAAAGAATATCGAATCGACGAAAGTGATCTCCAGTACCTTCAACTGGAAGACATCAAAGATCTTCTGCTGTTATTGGCTCAGGAAAAAGTTGACCATCTTCAACCTGAGATTGTCATTGCATTGAGCTCCAACTTTCGCCAATATGCAAGAAAAATTGTCATTCAAAACCGGGTGGAAGACTTTCAACTTGGAGTAGAGAGCTATCAGAAACAGCTAAACTTGCAACGTCCCCATACAACTCCACTCAGTAATTTTCAAAAGAACAAGAAGCCGTACATGGGGACCACAACACCGGAAGCAGGGATATTTTATCCAAATGAAACTGGAGTCATGCAGTTTATGCGATTCTCTGAACTGCACAAATTCAGCGATGGCACGCTCAAGCATGTTCGAGATGATCTGACAGTTCTCAATGCCAACCTACAGCTTCCAGCAGTCAAGTACACCTGGACAACCCAGTGCAAAAAGGGAGCAACGTACGCGATCAAGAAGATCGAGGAACTTCTAAGGAAGCGCCGGTTGCTACGAAGTGTTGAACAATTCGTCGGTGGACGACCATATGGAGCTCACCATAGGTTCACGGAACGAGCCATTTAATTATGGTTCGTCTTATAACAGGTCAACTCCATATGTCTATAATTGTGAATATGTTAATTTTTTGGTTAATCAGCTTTTTGTGGCATATTGTAGTGTAAAAGTATGATATTTTTCAAGAATTTCTCTCGAGATTCTAAATCTTTCAAACATATCGTACTCAAGCACTACAACTAACCCTCATTAATTTGAGGGGGAGCATTAATATGTTCTTTGCCCAACATCTAATTTCATTTTATTACCCAAAGACCGGTTAATCCATTAATATCCAAAATATTGATGGTTAACATTTTGGAAAGGGGAGAAAATGGGATTAAGGAGACTTAATGATATTTGGTTAAACAATGAAAAAGGCTTAAAAGATAAACCAACTTAATATGTGTAATGCATATGTTAAGGGGGAGCGTTTTTTGGTGATCAAAACACTTAAGGCACAAAAACTTTGATTATAATATCACAAGTGCTTTAAAGTGATTTTTCAAGGATTTTTCATGGTGACAATACTTACCCAAAACATACTTAATTCACGACGGATGTGGTGACAAAAGGGTGGTAGGTATAGGTATTAGTCCAATGATTCATCAGAACCGATGGAATCTTCCCAAGGACAATTCCCTAGATAGAATTAGAAGTCCTAGGAAAGATGGAGAATGATTGTGAACGTAGCTGAATGCAGACCAAGTACTTAAGCTAGCACTAGAACAATCACAACAAGGTGATAGTGATGACGTATTGGTAAGCATTGAAGGGGTTGAAGAATGAAAAAGAATTGTAAAGATAAAGGGTGTAAAGAAAGAATCCCTCCTTATAACTTTAGGCAGAAACCGGGTCAATACATATGCTATTGAGATCATTTTTTAATGATTCTCGATATTGAAGAAAGACATCATGGACCCAGTGATGCAATGCACAACCCTCCCCAGCTAACTCAAATATCTCTCAAAAGATATTTGTTTTAATCACACGTTATCTATTGGTTTATTCACTCCGAATAGACTGATATTGAATAGGTGGCACTCCTCTCCAGCCATCGCTCACTAAATCAAAACGCACTATCGAGTCTAGAGCCACGAGATAATCAAAAGTCTCATTAGGACACTTTCCATTTATTCATTGCTTCTTCACACACTGTGAAAAGTAAGAGATCTTCTACGCAGTATTCTTGTAATATTGCCAGAACATCTGAGTGATACGCAAGTATTACAATGAAGATGGAAATCTTGCTTGAGCCAACATCAAACAAGATCATGGTAGGTGACACGTGCGGTTCTTTAAGAACCAATCTTGTGAAAAACTGGAAAGAAACAGTAGTTTAATTCTTAATTGAACTTAAACTCGTTCCAGACCTCTACGCATTATCGTATGATCTTGCCAGAACACTCAGAGTGACACTCTTTAGTGTTCACAGTGACGAGTGGAAATCCTTCTAGTGTTAACATCAAACAGCACTTGGTAGGTGACAAGCAAGATTCTATTTGAATTAAGTTTGTGACAACTGGAAAGCAACGATGGTGAATATCTTAATTGAAATTTACTTGTTCTAGGTTTCATGAATTGACGGCTTCAATCATAAGGATTTTTAATCCAAATGATTCACTCTTTATGTTCGCAGTCAGCTTTGGACGGTCGAATATAGAGAACGGGTTTACCCGCGAAATCCTGTCAGGAAGTTACTTAATTGAAACTATCCGTCACGGGTACGATATCTAATATCGTCCAACGTTCTTCACCGACCGGAGGTAAAATGATACCGAATTAGAATAAAATGTCAAAGCCATTTTATTCGTGTCTTATTATGTTGCTACATTCGAAGACGGTGGCGTTGCGGTGTACCTGTTGAAGACGTCCTCACATACTTACTCCTTCTACATCAAATACTTCTGCAAATTCAAGAAAGTATGACCTAAAAGTCTTCCGCTGTATCGACTCTGAAACTTTCAAGAATTCAACAAAGGATAAGTGTGTGGGACATGAAGTCACGAAGAGGGGAACATCACAAGGAGATAAAGACTGCACATGAAAGGCCAAAAGAACGTGTTACAAGCAAAAGGCTGATATTATTCAACACATATTCACAAAAAGAAGAAAATTAAAGTAAGAAAAGAGAAAGTGGACTACGAGCTCAAGAACAAGATCTAACATGCTAGATTAGGACTTTGTAAATTTGGAGTGACCTCCCTTTGGGGGAGATTGTTGAAAATACGTTTTACGTATAAAGAAAGTCTCGGTCACTCCAACAATATAGTTATAGGCTCGTAGTAGTGTTTAAGTTACATTTATTAAATAGCCCGACCCATGAGCATGTTCATGGGCCGGAGGCCCAAGTCCATTAAGGACTTCGGTATATAAGCCTCTTTCCACCATGGAAAGAGGTGTTGGTTGTTTCATTTCTCACATTTATAACACATAGTTTCTTTCACTTCTCTCTCTAAGTTTCTCTCTCTAGAAAACATCAACCCTCTTGAATCATAAAGATTATCATTGTTCTACAGGGTTCAACATTATAGGTTCAATGTATTAGATAGGGTTATACATTAGAGGTTAAATTTATTAGGTAGAGTTCAACATTATAGGTTCTATGTATTAGATAGGGTTATACATTAGAGTTTCAATATATTAGATAGGGTACATCATTTGAGGTTCAATGTATTAGGTAGGGTTCAACATTAGAGGTTTAATCTATTAGTTAGGGTTATACATTAGAGGTTCAATGTATTTGATAGGGTTATACATTATAGGTTCAATGTATTAGATAGGGTTCAACATTGGAGGTTCAATGTATTAGATGGGGTTCAACATTATAGATTCAATGTATTAGATAGGGTTATATATTAGAGGTTCAATATATTAGATAGGGTTATGCATTAGAGGTTCAATGTATTAGATATGGTTATACATTAGAGGTTCAATGTATTAGATAGGGTTATACATTAGAGGTTCAATGTATTAGGTATGGTTCAACATTATAGGTTCAATGTATTAGATAGGGTTCAACATTAGAGGTTCAATGTATTAGATAGGATTCAACATTATAGGTTCAATGTATTAGATAAGGTTCAACATTATAGGTTCAATGTATTAGATAGGGTTATACATTAGAGGTTCAATGTATTAGATAGGGTAATACATTAGAGGTTCGATGTATTAGATAGGGTTATACATTAGAGGTTCAATGTATTAGATAGGGTTATACATTATAGGTTCAATGCATTAGGTAGGGTTCAACATTATAGGTTCAATGTATTAAATATGGTTCAACATTAGAGTTCAATGTATTAGATAGGGTTCAACATTATAGGTTCAATGTATTAGATAAGGTTCAACATTATAGGTTCAATGTATTAGATAGGGTTATACATTAGAGGTTCAATGTATTAGATATGGTTATACATTAGAGTTTCAATGTATTAGATAGGATTATACATTAGAGGTTCAACTTATTAGATAGGGTTATACATTAGAGGTTCAATGTACTAGATACGATTATACATTTGAGGTTCAATATATTAGATAGGATTATACATTAGAGGTTCAATGTATTAGATAGGGTTATACATTAGAGGTTTAATGTATTATAGGTTCTAAAGTGGTGTGGTCACTTGTCGCCTCTAGCTCCCTCATTCTATCCTATGTAGTGATAATAACACAAGATAGTAAATATATTAGTCGGGTTGCTAGATTATTATCAGGATAAGCTGTTTGAAAACAACTTATTAGGATAAGCTGATAAGCAACATAACGAATGTTTGGGTTTGCGTTTTACCCAGTTAAAGAGTGTTTGGATTTACGTTGAACGAAAATTATAAAGTTTATAAATCCCCAACGACATGTCGCTTGGGTAACCAAAATGATAAAAATAAGTATATAACATGTATTATCAGTTAGAATTTAAAAAAAATACATACTTGTTAGTTGTGGTGGTCGGCTGTGGTTGGTTGTGGTCGAATGTTGTCGGCTACTGTCGGTTGTGGTCGGCTACGGTCGGCTACAATAACATAAAACATTTAATTAAAAACTCAATTAAACACTCAATCAATAAAAACTATGAATTTAAATAAAAACCATAAATTGGTTGTGGTGGTGGTAAGTGGTTGTGTTGGTGTTGAACGGTGATGGTGGTGCGGATTGGTGGTGATGATTGTGGTGGTGATGATCTGGAGGTGATGATTGGTGGTGATGATTGTCGTGGTGTGATTGGTGGTGATGACTGTGGTGGTGTTGATTGTGGTGGTGATGATTGTGGTGGTGTTATTGGTGGTGATGACTGTGGTGGTGTTGATTATGGTGGTGTTGACTGTGTTTATAAGCAGTGAAGAGAAAGAGATAAGAGTGATAGTATGTGTTTTTGTGATTCGTTAATGTGAGGATAAGAACTGGTCAAACTTTCTCTAGCGACATGTCGCTGGGGAAAGTTTTTAAATTTTGACTAAATTTTCCCCAGCGACATGTCGCTAGGGAAAAATTATAATTTGTCGATTTGTGCTAGGTTATTTATTAGTTGGTTGATGTTAGCAAACTTTCCCCAGCGACATGTCGCTGGCGAAACCCTGTAGTTTGTCGTTTTGTGAAAAAAGCGCGTTAATGAAAATTTTAGAGGGGTTTATTAAAATATTAAATGAAAATATCCCCAGCGACATGTCGCTGGGGAAACCTAATTTTTATAATATTTACGTAATTTAGTTTTAAATGATTAATAATAATGAGACTAAATTTTAATAATAACTAAATTGTTATATTTTTTAATAATAACTAAGTTTTATAAATAATAACTAAATGTTTTTTATTAGTTTATAGAATGATTCGGCTTCTCGGTTTATTCCGGTAGATTAAACTGGTTCGTTCGGTTGGTAGGGTTCAACATTATATGTTCAATGTATTAGATAGGGTTATACATTAGAGGTTTAATGTATTAGATATGGTTATACATTAGAGGTTCAATGTATTAGATAGGGTTATATATTAGAGGTTCAATGTATTAGATAGGGTTATACATTAGAGGTTCAATGTATTAGGTAGGGTTCAACATTATAGGTTCAATGTATTATATAGGGTTATACATTAGAGGTTCAATATATTAGCTAGGGTTCAACATTATAGGTTCAATGTATTATATAGGGTTCAACATTAGAGGTTCAATGTATTAGATAGGGTTCAACATTAGAGGTTCTATGTATTAGATAGGGTTCAACATTATAGGTTCAATGTATTAGATAGGGTTATACATTAGAGGTTCAATGTATTAGGTACGGTTCAACATTATAGGTTTATTGTATTAGATAGGGTTCAACATTAGAGGTTCGTGTATTAGATAGGGTTCAACATTATAGGTTCAATATATTAGATAGGGTTATACATTAGAGGTTCAATGTATTAGGTAGGGTTCAACATTATAGGTTCAATGTATTAGATAGGGTTATACATTAGAGGTTCAATGTATTAGATATGGTTCATCATTAGAGGTTCAATGTATTAGATAAGGTTTAACATTAGAGGTTTAATCTATTAGATACGGTTATACATTAGAGGTTCAATGTATTTGATAGGGTTATACATTAGAGGTTCAATGTATTAGATAGGGTTTAATATTAGAGGTTCAATGTATTAGATAGTGTTCAACATTATAAGTTCAATGTATTAGATAGGGTTATCGATTAGAGGTTCAATGTATTAGATAGAGTTATACATTAGAGGTTCAATGTATTAGATAGGGTTATACAGTAGAGGTTCAATGTATTAGATAGGGTTATACATTAGAGGTTCAATGTATTAGGTAGGGTTCAACATTATAGGTTCAATGTATTAGATAGGGTTCAACATTGGAGGTTCAATATATTAGATAGGGTTCAACATTATAGGTTCAATGTATTAGATATGGTTCAACATTATAGGTTCAATGTATTAGATAGGGTTATACACTAGAGGTTCAATGTATTAGATAGGGTTATACATTAGAGGTTCGATGTATTAGATAGGGTTATACATTAGAGGTTCAATGTATTAGATTGGGTTATTCATTAGAGGTTTAATGTATTAGGTAGGGTTCAACATAATAGGTTCAATGTATTAAATAAGGTTCAACATTAGAGGTTCAATGTATTAGATAGGGTTCAACATTATAGGTTCAATGTATTAGATAGGGTTCAAAATTATAGGTTCAATGTATTAGATAGGGTTATACATTAGAGGTTCAATGTATTAGATAGGGTTATACATTAGTGGTTCAATGTATTAGATAAGATTATACCTTAGAGGTTCAACGTATTAGATGAGGTTATACTTTAGAGGTTCAATGTATTAGATACGGTTATACGTTAGAGGTTCAATATATCATATAGAGTTATATATTAGAGGTTCAATGTATTAGATAGGGTTATACATTAGAGGTTTAATGTATTAGGTAGGGTTATACATTTGAGGTTCAATATATTAGGTAGGGTTCAACATTATAGGTGATTAGGTTCAATGTACTAGATAGGGTTATACATTAGAGGTTCAATGTATTAGATAGGGTTCAACTTTAGAGGTTCAATGTATTAGGTAGGGTTCAACATTAGAGGTTCAATCTATTAGAGAGGGTTATACATTAGAGGTTCAATGTATTAGGTAGGGTTATACATTAGAGCTTCAATGTATTAGATAGGGTTATACATTGGAGGTTCAATGTATTAGATAGAGATCAACATTAGAGGTTTAATGTATTAGATAGGGTTCAACATAATAGGTTCAATGTATTAGATAGGGTTATACATTAGAGGTTCAATGTATTAGATAGGGTTATACATTAGAGGTTCAATGTATTAGATAGGGTTATACATTAGAGGTTCAATGTATTAGATAGGGTTATACATTGGAGGTTCAATGTATTAGATAGGGTTCAACATTAGAGGTTCAATGTATTAGATAGGCTTCAACATTATAGGTTCAATATATTAGATAGGGTTATACATTAGAGGTTCAATGTATTAGATAGGGTTATACATTAGAGGTTCAATGTATTAGATAGGTTTATACATTAGAGGTTCAATGTATTAGATAGGGTTCAGCATTATAGGTTCAATGTATTAGATAGGGTTCAACATTAGAGGTTTAAAGCATTGGCGGGAAAATATTAGCGGGAAAACACTGGTGGAAAAATGTTAACCATTTCCCTCACTTTTTTTACCATAAAAGGAAAACCACACAAAATCCTTATCATAACAACCACCAGCAGATCACACACACACACACACACACACACACACACACACACACACACACTTATCATCACAAACACATTGTTATTATGAAGATGTTGGAGCATGAAGTTTTTCCGTGCAAGTGTGGACATGGAGATGTAGTTCTTCTAAAATCCTTGCAACCTGAATCCTTTGGTAGACACACTACTACAAAAAAGTCCATGGAGACTGGTCCAAAAAGGCAATAGAGACTGGTTTTGTAGGACGTCTCTATGTGGAGGATCTCCTTGCTTGAAACATAAAGAGACTGGTTTTAAAACTAGTCTCTATTAAAAGAATAGACACTGGTTATCTTCATAAAAACAAGTCTCTTTAGAGATTGGTCTCCATACTAATCTCTAGAAAGAGTCTTTTTAAAAGCATCTAACCAGTCTTTTTATAGAGTAAAAAAATGTGTTTTTTTTCTAAAAACCAGTCTCTTTTTAATTATTTTTTTAAAAAAAAATTTGGAAATTTTATTAAATTCCAAATTTTACAAATTTAACCCTCTACAATGAAATAATGTAAATACAAGAATTCTATAAAAAAAAACTAAATTAAAGGACTTAAATTGTCATAAACAACAAATGTATGTAAATAAAGACAACTTTATTAATTGGAAGGATTAAAATTGTCAAATACATATTTCGAATCAAATTTGTTTTTATTTAACTTGTCGCCACAATGTAAACGAAGACGCTCGTTATTCCACTGCACCCGTATAGTCATCCATTTCGCTTATATGTGGACGTAACCCAAATCTAGTGTTTCATTAGAAATGGGTCGTAATCGCCACTTCAATCACAAGAAAACTTATAGGCGTGAACAGATTTGTAGAACCTGGCTCATCGTAGGACGTCTTATAGCTGAACGTGTGAGACAAAGTGTTGCTGCTAGCGCCATTCGAACTATCTCATCTTTATAGACTTCTTTATCCAAGTCCACATCCAATATGCTTGCTAGATCACCTTTTTCTAGTTTTGGTTTTGCCAGATACGCTTAGCATGATTAGTAAAATCGAAGAAATAACCTTACAACATCCATTAGATTTACAAAAATCAAGGAGTGTTCAAGATTCTTACCCACGTAATCAAACTATCTTCGCCTTTAACAGGACCTGAACTGATCGGTCTTTTTCTTGTTAGAAATTCGTTAGTTTATTTTAAGCACAAAACAAACAAACTACTTATTACTTAATCTATATTCCTATTTTTTTAATTAAGACTATAAGTCGTTATCAAACACTACCTAAGCCATTCTAGTAAAAATGATATAACCGTCTCCATGCCTGTATATCAAAATATATGTTAATGTCATCAGAAAACAATAAACTCAGGCTGTCTAAACAAATGAGACCATGAATAGCATAAATTTCAAAACAAAGATCAATTAGTTTACTATAAATTGAAAAAACCAAATAAATCAAGTAGATCCCATAAAATTGGACCAAAACTACGTCGGTCCAAGAAGTTGACCAGATTTATTTTTGTCCATAGTCTTTTACCTCCATATAGATTATTAGCCTCAAACGTGAACACAATATTGTTGGTATTTCATAATGAGATTTTTTCTTATCTGAAATGAGTTGGAAGGTTTTGACCCCTTATATCCAATCAACCCTATTCACAAACAAAGAGGTACAGAAAACTACCTCTAGTGTTGGTATAAGCGTGTATGCGATCCGTTTGTAGACCAGAAAAGGATAACATACCTCATTAAGGGCTACTACCTCTAGTGTTGGTATAAGCGTGTATGCGATCCGTTTGTAGTCCCGCTCACCAAGCTAACCAGCTTTTGTTGGTTGGCACGTGCTAACGCCGCCAAAACTTTTCAAATAAACATACAACTTCTATATTCAGAGTGGGAAGTTGCTATTGTCATACCTCGACGACCACAACTATAACTCCTAGATTATTGAAGCAATATCCAATACCTGAGAAATATAAAGTGGATTATCAAACCAATATCCAATACCTCAGAAAAATTTAAAAAATGTACACATATGAAAGATATCAGTAAGTGAAAGGGACGCTGTTGGTAACTTGGTTCACGTTACCATTGCCTATGGCTTACTTATTCTTGACTTATTATGTCATAATGAACTTACGCCCTAAAAAGCGAGCTTACGAAACATTAGCCCAAAACCAAATAAGCCATAAGGCCGCTATATAAGCCAAAACAAACACCCCCTAAATAGAGATAAAGTGTTTTACTGTTTGGCGTTGTGCAATTTAGTATTTTTAGATTAAAAGCCTTAACGGTTGTGTATTACAGGTTTCATTTGCGTTTTTTGTAACACATGCAGAGTTCTTATTTTGTCGTCCAAAAAAGGAAGCATTGTGAAGCTTTCAACGATGCTAGGGGCTTTTTCTACAACACTATGTTTATTATTTCGTTTTTATTATTATTAAACAATATTTGATGATGCTCAGTTTCGCGCTGCAGCAGCATGATTGAAGCACTTTGGATGTCTTTTTAGTTTTTGTTTTGTGTACACTCATTTTAAATTTTGAGGTCACTATTAGTATTTTGGTATAAATCCCTTATAATATTAATTTTGTATAAATGATTTAGGAAGTCAGTTTGTGTGCATACAATTTGACAAATAAGGTTGTATTATCATCTCTAGCATCATTGAAACCACAAATAAAACATGAACGTTCCTCATATATAAAGAAAGGATTTACTTACTGTCGGTTCTTTTGTCGTTTTCAGCTGAGTTGATCACCGTCGTATGGCTATATCTCGTGAACTACCCATAAATGCATAGATCAAAGGAGGTACAAAGCTCGAATCTACACAAATAGGAAAGCCAAATTCATATTTAAGATATTACATTGCTAACTGAATTCAGTCAGTTAGTAGCAAGATAAAACTTACATAACCCATACTGAGGAGGTAGAAATGCTAGTCTTGAGTACCAAATGTCCTGTTAAATCCGACAGTTTATTAAGACTTGGTATTATTAAATGTAGCAATATGGGCGGGTCACTTGAAGAACAAAATTAATTCATGTTAAGTAGGTCAATATGCAGGTATCAGGTGAATTGACGCCCAACGTTCTTATGTGAGTCCTTATATTAATTTTTGAAGTAGAAAATTAACGCTTAGTTATGTTTACAGAAGATTATTATAATACAGCTCTTAATCAAACAAGTAAGAGGGTTGTATATGCATTAAAAATAGAGTTCGGGTGCCTTTTAATTTCTTTGACCCATTCCACTTTAGCTCCTTGGATGGGCCTGTTTGAGATTAAACAAACTCCACTTGGACTCATTTATAAGTAAATGAGTGGAAATGTCACCTCTGAAGCTTATTATTTCACAAATAGTTTAGTACCTGAGGAATACAAAGACTTGCAATGGTGAGCCCTACGATGAGGTCTCTAGTGCACCTTGGTGCCCTTTGATCTGCAGGAACTGGCCAAGGATCTTTTTGAAGCTCATCCAATACCTGAATATAACATCAAGTTACACTAAAGATACACATGTTCTTTTATATAATCAAAATATACTGCTCCATCTTTATTGTGGTGTTTGGAATTGCTTCATTAGCAAACATTTGTGTGTTTGACAATAATCTTTATTGTGGTATTTCTCATATAAAAATCCCCCGAAAACTTTCCATGGCAAACATTAATTATAGTGAAATTTCGAAATTACTATAATAGCTATATGTTAAGAAGTAGATTCGTGGAGCAGCAAATATATATAACATCTATCGAAAGAAGGGTCTAGTGTAGGTACCTGTTATGACTTGTGAAGAGCAAAATCCCACTTAACGAAATCCTCTTTGAGTGTTCTTAAGAAGCTCTGTTCCTTTTTTCTTGCACCACTCAATGACATTCATCCCTCCTCTCGAGTCACGTAAGTGTTTCGTAACCTCTCACAAAAAAAACATTTTATCAAACACTTGGTATTCGACATGAATAAACTAATACTTTTCCGGCCAAATCACCAAACTCTGCCCCCATGCTACTATCAGGTTTATTTCATAATCAATATAATTAAAACTCATAAACCCTAATTTACATATAAACCAATCAATAAATTTAACTTTTTTTCCTAATATAAAAATCATAGAAACAATGATTCATAAAGATGGAAATTTTTAATTCTATCCAGTTATAGATAAAAAGTAAAAACTTTTGTAAGAATACAAAACCGAATCCACATACCTGGTGGTGACAATATCTTTACGGGGTGGAGGATGAAGATTATTAAGGAAGTTGCTATTAACTGCCATATAAAAATATATATGAAAGATTGTATACGAGGCTAAGGTTTCGAGTGTGTTATTGCAAGTAGATCTGGGCATGAGTTTTTGAGCGGTGGAAAATCTAAAACTAGTGATAGGATGATGTTGCGATGGTGCTGAACGGTTGTTTAATTTTAATACATTGGTTGATTTCAATGGACACGACTAACGATTGGTGGGAGGTGATTTTCAAGATCGATGGAGATGAGGTGATTATAAAATGAAAAGTTCAAATTTGAGATGAAAATGAAAAGATAAGTTCGAGATGTGTGGAGGGACAATTTAATTTTTGCTAAAAAGAAAAGGCGGGACAAGTTAATTGTCAAGTGAGGGGGGAAATTTTACACCAGTAGGGACGAGCATCGGGGAAAAACCAGACCAGATCAAGACCAAGTTACGAAAAATAATGATCGATTACCAGATCAGACCGGTACTTATTTAGTCTAAACCATGGACCAAGGATCGGAGCCAAATGGGTTTGGTTCGGTTATTTAGGTATTGTTTGATCCGGTTATGCTTACCCCTATTTAAATTTTAAATGTAGATGTTCAACGGAGGAGTAGATATGATATCGTGATGCATAAGATGTTCGTATCAATATGTTATCCTTGTACATGAGATATTCAACGAATGAGTTAAAAACTATTGTCGACTCATATCGTGTACAACGATACTCGATTGACTCATATCGTGTGAAACGCTACCCTATCTACTCATATCATGTACAACGATACCCGGTCCATTTATATGGTATACAACGATACCCGATCGACTTATATCGTGTGAAACGATACCTTATCGACTCAAATCGTGTACGACGATACCCGATCGACTCATATAGTGTGAAACGATACCCTATAAATTCATAGCGTGTACAACGATACCCTATCGACTCATATCATGTGAAACGATACCGTATAGATTCATAGTGTACAATGATACCCGATCGACTCATATCGTGTACACGATACCCGATCGACTCATATCGTGTGAAACAATACACTATCGACTCATAATGTGTACAATGACACCCAATCGACTCATAACATGGACAACGATACCCTATCGACTCATATCGTGTACAACGATACCCTATCGACTCATATCGTGTACAAAGACACCCGATCGACTCATATCGTGTACACGATACCCTATCGACTCATATAGTGTACAACGACATCCTATCGACTCATATCATGTGAAACGATACCCTATCGACTCATATCGTGTACAGGATACCTTATCGACTCATATAGTGTAGAATGACACACGATCGACTCATATCGTGTGAAACAATACACTATCGACTCATAACTTGTACAACGATACCAGATCGACTCATAACATGGAAAACGATACTGGATCGACTCATATCATGTGAAAGGATACCCTATCGACTCATATCGTGTACAATGATACCCGACCGACTCATATCGTATACAACGATACCCTATCGACTCATATAGTGTACAACGATATCCTGTCGACTCATATCATGTGAAACAATACCCTATCGACTCATATCGTGTACAACAATACCTTATCGACTCATATCGTGTACAATGACACCCGATCGACTCATATCGTGTGAAACGATACACTATCGACTTATATCGTGCACAACAATACCCGATCGACTCATAACGTGTACAACGATGCCCGATCGACTCATATCAAGTGAAACAATACCCTATGGACTCACATCGTGTACAACGATGCCCACACGAAAATAATAACGGACGTAAAAAACGCGATATTTAAATAATTTATTGAATTTAAAGCCTAAAAATGCAATTTTAATTTTTCCTACATTATAAACGACAAAAGAAATTTTAGAAAAAAAAGAATTATATTTTTTGACTATTAAATAATTTTTTATGAATTAATTAATATTAAAACTAATTAAATGATTTAAAAATATTAAATGATTTTTCAAAAATCCAAAAAAATTATAGAAAATCAAAAACGCTGTTAGAAAACTATAAAAAATAGTAAGTCGAAAAGATAAGCTCAAATAAGCTCGAAATAAGCATAAAGTAAGCTTTTAAGCAAAAAAAGTTAAAGGAGTATAAGTAAAAGCTTTTGTAATGATAAACCAAAAAGAACACTTGGTGCAGATGGTTAAAGAGTGTATTTCTGTGTCTGTTTGTTTTTTGAGGTCAGGGGTTCGATCCACCTGTTGCCCATTTTTTGGTATGTCGACTAAAATTATATACAGTAGGTAAATATGGTTTATATAAGTTTTACACAAATTATGATTCTTAATTTTTTTATGTATTAATGGCCCTTGTACTTTAATCACATATATACTTTATAAAGTCTAAAAACGTAAATGTTATAAAAACAAGTATGTACGGTTTAGTCCTTATGATTTTAAGTTTAAAAAAATTAACCACAATCTATATTAAAATAAAAACAAGACTGGTTTTTTAAAAACCAGTGTCTTAAAATGTGTAAAAACACTGGGTTTTTTTAAAAAAAATGGTGTCCATAAAACAAACACATATAGACATGTTGTTACGTAAAAACCAGTGTCTTTACTTTTATAAAAAAGACTGGTTGAACTTAAAAACCGGTTTCTTTGGAATTCACATTATGGAGACTGTTTTTTTACAAGAAAACTAGTTTCCATGCATTCCCTTCCCACTATTTTTGGTCATAGAGATATGTTTTTTCATAACCAGTCTTTTTAAGGGGGTCTCTTTAGCGTTTTGTGTAGTAGTGACATTACTATGCTTGTCCACGTTCACAGGTTGAACCTCCAGTTTCATATGGATGCAATTTTTTTTATGGAAAGACGAACGCGTCCAACTACTAATCAATTCTCTTGGAGGTTCATTCAGCTTTTCTCCTCCAAGCTCTTCTCCGAGACCTTTAACGAGCTTTTCTCCTCCAAGCTCTTCTTCGAGACCTTCAACGATTCTAATTTCTTCTCCAAGCTCTTCAGCGTGTGCAAACTGTGTGCGCTTGAATGGAATGATAAAGGTAGTTGAGAGTACAGTAGAGTTGTACCGCAATGGAGATAGGCACACAGTGGATTCAGCTGCACTACTTCACGACCTTTACGATGACATGGGGAACATTCGTTTGAACTAGTTTCAGATGTATCTGTTTTCGTGTTTATTAGTCTATTATCGTTTTAATATCCATGTTTAATTAAGCGCGTGTTTAATTGTCCGTGTAGAATAAAGCTATGTTTAGGCGTGTCTGTTTGTAAGTCTCAATGAATGTTAACAATTTTTAATGAATGTTAACAATTTTTAATGAATATTAACAATGAATGTTAACAATTATCAGTGAATGTTAACTTTTGGCGGGAAAACATTGGCGGGAAAATGTTCGCGAAAAAACATTGGCGGGAAAATGTTGCCGGGAAAATGTTGCCGGGAATATTTAACCATTTCTCTCATTTTTTTGATTATAAAAAGACATATAATTTTTTTTAATGGTAAAATAGTATTTTAAATTTTAAGAACTATATTTCTTTATATATTATAATTTTTCTATTTTATATATAATTTTAAATATATATTACATTAAGAAAATTAAAGATTGCATGTGAAGTATCCCAGCGACATGTCACTGGGTAAGCTTTTTGTTTGTTGTCTTGTGAAAAAAGCGCGTTAATGAAATTTTTTGGAGGGATTCTTGAAAAGTTTCCCCAGCGACATGTCGCTGGGGAATCTTAGCAATATTGAACAATACATTCATTAACAATAATCACTTGGCTTAGTCTACGAAATATTTATCCCCAGCGACATGTCGCTGGGAAACCTTGACGGGATAATCTCCCGCTTATATTTTTGTTAAAGTATTTGGTCAAATTTTGGTCAAGATTTCCCCAGCGCTGGGGAATATTTTCGATAAAGTTTGACCAAATATTCAACGAGCTAAAGTGCCACGTCAGATTTGTTTTGTCATTTAGTGGGTTTTCCCAGCGAAATTCTGTCGCTGGGAAACCCTCGATAATGGTTGGATTGTTGTAGTGTCTTCCTAAGAATTCACATTAATTAAATCCAGATAATCTCAATCTATGCTTAACACAATGCTATAAAGAAATCAACAATCCAACTAAAAAATAACACAATAAGTATAAAACAATCTACAAAGCAATAAACCTAAAATTAATTTCGTGTTATGTTTTGGATGAGCAAGTGCCAGCAGGCAGCAACCAATAGCTACCATAGTGGAGATTAGATGTGTTTACAAATATAAAACTCCGTAATGGATTACTACTGTTCAATATCTCACAGATTAATGTAGCACGGATACATACTACTAGTATATTAATTCGAGTACGATTTTTAGAGCGATTCACGCGGATCAAGCACTATGTGTATTTGGAGTGGGTTTAGATCGGGCTAAGGTGGAGCGGGTTTGGATAGCACCAAAATGTTATTCCAAAAGAGCTTCCCGGGATTTTTTTTATTTTTTTTTTGAATAATTTTATAATTTCAATAATGGGCTAAGCCCCAAAATGCATAATATATTATTAGGTCGTCTAGAAACCCTAAATAACATCAGTCGATTAACAATCAGCGGTGAAAATACCTATGGATAGAAGATCTTCGTTTCTTGTTAGTTGTAGGGTTTCTCCCTCTTCACCGTGCCACAAGAATGCTGAAAAACGGAAGACTAGGTCTCCCACCACTACAGTTGGAATTCATAACGAATTGGAAGAAGCTAGATGCCCGATTTGTATGGAGCATCCTCACAATGCTGTCCAGTTGCAATGTTCTTCGAGTGAAAGCGGATGCCGTCCTTATATCTGCGACACAAGCTCACGCCACTCGAATTGTCTTGATCAGTTCCGGATGAAGTCAAAGGAGAGAGCAGAAGCTAAGCCCGTTTGTCCTTTATGTAGAGGTCGAATCAACGGATGGACTAAAGTTAACCCTGCTGATAGACAGTTCATGGACTCCAAAATACGACGTTGCTCAATGGATACTTGTAATTATGCTGGAAACTATTTACAGTTAAGAAAACATGCTAGGAATAGACACCCGCGTGTTCGCCCAAAAGATGTAGATCCTGAACGAGAACGCAAGTGGCGAAACTTGATACGGGAGGCGGAACGACAAGATTTGTATAGTATGCAATTTGATTTTGATGGATATGTTGATGGCTTTCAGTAAAACATGGATGGTGTTTACGGAGTTTTCTAACCCAAACATGAATAATTGCACACTGCACTGATACTATTATATTGAGGGTCAAAAAATTTAGAGGGAATTGCAAGAATCGTCCCTAAAGTTTGGAGAAATTGCAGATTTCGTCCCAAAGGTTACGAAAGTGCAATGCTCGTCCTTGTTTGAAACCTATGGTGCAAGGACTGTCCCTGGCCTCAAACGACGTTAACTTCCATCCATTTACAAAAAACACGTGCCTTTCACACGAGGACTTTTATGTCCTTTTACACTTACCCACCCTTTTAATAATCCCCACCCACCTCCACCCACCTCTTTTAATAATTCTGACCCCCCCCCTTTTACCTTTTTTAATCAAACCGTAACCTAATTTCATCCCCAATAACAAGAAACCCTAATTTATAAAATACCCAAATCAAGTCAAATGGCCCTTTGCTTTTGTAACAGAAGATCTCATGTTCGTACTTCATGGACTGATCATAACCCAGGACGTAGGTTCTATTGTTGCGCCCAATCCGTAAGTTATAAGATCCCATTTTACTTAACAAATTGATGATATGTATATTGTTCGAAATTTGAGATAGATATTGCATTTTGTAGCTTGGAACTAATTGTGGCTTTTTTGATTGGGTTGATCCACCCATGTGTGCCCGTTCAACTCAAATCATACCTGGATTGATAAGGTCAAGGAATGTGCTTGAAGAATCAAGGAATGTGCTTCAAGAATCTTTGAACTCAATACAAGCTGCAAATCGAAGATTGATGATTTGGTTGGTTTCAAGTTGGGTTTTTTTCCTAGTTTACATAATGTTCTAAATGGTCTAGGGAATGTATTGTTCTTAGATTAGTTGAACTTATACATTAACCAATGTATGGTTAATGAATTTTGATGTAAGGTTGTTAATGTTCAATGTAATCTAAGTTTTAAGACTATTTGAAATTGTGTTATGTTTGATGTAAGGTTGTTTATGTTCAATGAAATCAATTTCTGAAGTCATAATACACAATAGTAGTAAGTGAATAACACAAAATGTATCCATGTCACAAAATAACAAGTTATAGCTTGTTACATTGAAAATGCATAGTAGTAACACACAAAAGTCTTAACACACATAGTACTAAAAGTCATGGAAATACAAGATAGTACTGAAAGAAAGTCTTAAACAAACAACATTCTTAAACAAACAACAATTGAAACTGAAACTGCTACTTTGTTGGAGTGAGTCTGCAAGCTTGTGCCTTTGTTCTACCACTTGTAGGTTTTGGTGGACTTGCAGCTTGACTACCACTTGTAGGTTTTGGTTGACTTGCAGCTTGACTACCACTTGCAGGTTTTTGTTGACTTGCAGCTTGACTACCACTTGCAGGTTTTTGTTGAGTTGCAGCTTGACTACCACTTGCAGGTTTTTGTTGAGTTGCAGCTTGACTACCACTTGCACAAGATGCTATACTCCTCTTACAACCTCTTTTGTTGTGGCCTTTTTCGTTGCAATTGCTGCAAGTAACAGTTGATCCTTTCTTTGATAGCTTTACACCTTTGACCAAATCAAGTTCCACTTTACTTTTCTTTCTATTCTTAGGAGGCCTTCCAATCTTTGGATGTGGTTTTGGGGAAATTAGGGTAGATGGCCATTCTCTTTTCTCCCAGTAATGTCTTCCAGCAATAGGGTTGACCTTAAATTTGTATTGCTCCTTCCAACTTTGTAAAGTATATGAGGCATGAACCCAATTCTCTGGCAAACCCCCATTACCACCATTTTCATTCATGTTGTTGATACAAGCCACTGCATGTTTACATGGTAAACCTGATACTTCCCATTTCCTACAAGAGCATACCCTTTCTTTCAAGTTAACTACAACCTGATCATCAAAAGGCCCTTTTACCTGATAAAGGTCTCCACCATTCAAATCAACACTGTATTGAGTTGCTTTTTCTTTGACTATGTTAAAAACTTTGGTAACGGCTGGAGTTAATGGACCATTTGACTTGTCAATCACACCTTGAACAATCACAATCCTTTTCATTAAATATTCTCTAACATACTCTAGGCAAGTGATGATTGGGGAATTCCTAGCATCTAACAGTTGCCGGTTAAAAACCTCACAAATGTTGTTTATCAACAGATCACAGTGAGCCCTACCTGTTAATTCCAATCAATTGTCAAAACCTAACTAATTACTTACATACCGGGCATTATAAAAAGTTAACTAACCTGAGAAGTGAGATCTGCTCCAGTGTTCAGCAGGTATTTTCTGTAACCACTCATATGCTTTGATGTTGTATGACTTCAACACATCCATACATCTGTTAAACTGTGCAATAGTTGTAGCAGTTGCACAATTCCAAAGCATTTCCTTATAAGCTTCACCTTTCCAAGTCAAATTCATATTTTCACAAATGTGTCGGACACAAAACCTATGTTCAGCAGATGGAAATAATTTCTTGATTGCAGGTAGCAGTCCCTATAATGAAGAGAATATAAACATTTTAGTAATTGACAAAACATTGCAAATCAACTTAAATAGAAAAAAGATAATGAATATAAATTAGTTACATACCTTCTGTCTGTCTGTGATAAATGTGAAGTTCGAGTTGCTGTATAAGTCAAAATCATCTCCAAATGCAGTGAGGAACCATGTCCATGAATCCAGTGATTCAGACTCCACAATACCATAAGCAACGGGATATATCCCGTTATTTGCATCCACAGACACAGCGGTAAGTAGTTGTCCTTGATATGGTGCTTTCATAAAGGTACCATCTAAACCTATTAGATCTTTCCCACCAGCTTTAAACCCTTCTTTAAGAGCACCTAAACACACGTATATTCTCTTAAATTTTTTGGTATTGCTCTCTGCATCTGCTTCTTCATCCCTAGACACATCTATTTTAACTGTAGTGTTAGGATTACATTTCTGTAATTCTATCACATAATCTCTTAACAACCCATACTGCAAATCATTATCACCTTTCAAAGTGTCTTCTGCCTTAGTCTTAGCCCTAAAAGCCTTGTGATGTGAAACACCAAGCTGGAACTGTTGTTGCATTTGAGATTGAATTGCTTTTACAGGGATTTTTGGGTTTAGATGAATTATACTTGTAACATGATTTGAAAGAAAGGTGGATGTGCAGTGTTTGACTTTTCTTGATTGCAAACAAATATGCTCCTTGTTTAGCGTTCTCACTTGCCACCTACCATTGTCTGCCTTAGCTACATACACACTCCATGTGCATTTATATTTGTCATCTACCACCTTTGAAGTTACATTTTTACCCTTTTGGGAAATATCAACCTTATCTGCAACTTTATCACTTTTCTTTCCTATTGAAGATTCCATGGGTCCATCATCTTTGCTTGGAACAATTCCTGCACATTTAGCCCTTACTCTTACATTATCATTTTTCACAATTTCCACATTTCTCCTACACTCTACTGAGTATGCCTTGATCCTCTTCTTAACTTCCTCCCTATTACCAAATTCTTGTCCTAGAAAGAAATGGTTCCTAGGAATTTCCTCTTTCTAGTTTGTGGAACAATAGCCAAATCTTCATCTAAATCCATTACTTCATCATTGTTATCCAGTTCCTTTAATTGAAGTTTTTCATTAAAGGTAGGCATGTAGTAACTTTCAACTGTGGTTTCACCATGTTCAATGTACACTTCAATAACCTTATTATCTTTTACATATTTGGAAAGGTTAACTATATCATCATCACTAGCCAATGCCCTTAGTCCCCAATCTAAAGTCTTATCTGGTATCTTAAAGTGATAATACATTATGTCTCTTGCATCATATTTCAACATCTTCACTATAGAATGTATTATGTTAATAGTGAATTGCTCAATATCTAACAAATCAATGTATTGGATTTTACCACCAAAATACCTACGATTTGGAGCAGGTGTGAAAGATCCACCATGGAAAAGCTTCATTGAGAACACTTCGGGATGATCAGCTGTTTCATATAAAAAATCACTAATTAGTAAAACCCTCATCAATTGTATACGAAAAAAGGATCTGATTAGCAGTGCCTTACCATAAATTGTGTGAGGATCAAATGCACTTCCATCTTTTCGAAAGTACCAGACCTCAAGTCCAGTAACCATTGAAGTTTTGTAGCTTGAAAGTTTAGGGATTCAATTTGCTTGTGTTTAAAAATTTTGGGGATGAAATTAGGTTACGGTTTGATTAAAAAAGGTAAAAGGGGGGGGGTCAGAATTATTAAAAGAGGTGGGTGGAGGTGGGTGGGGATTATTAAAAGGGTGGGTAAGTGTAAAAGGACATAAAAGTCCTCGTGTGAAAGGCACGTGTTTTTTGTAAATGGATGGAAGTTAACGTCGTTGAGGCCAGGGACAGTCCTTGCACCATAGGTTTCAAACAAGGACGAGCATTGCACTTTCGTAACCTTTGGGACGAAATCTGCAATTTCTCCAAACTTTAGGGACGATTCTTGCAATTCCCTCAAAAATTTATATTTCTTCCACCAAATTACTGAAACAATACACGGGATTGCTGCTAATTCTGTTGGTGATACCAATTTTTTCTACGTAGTAGTACTTTATGTACGTATATGTTATCTCGTAGAGCGTGAATATTGTAAGTACCGTGTGGATGTTGATGATAGAATTGTCTCAAGTTCTTGAATATCAAAATTTGATGCAATGGAATAAAATAGTTCACACTATCAGTCGTTAGAATAACTTAGAGCACAGCGAACCGTAGAGCCGTAGAAGTGATGTCATAACCAAAAAGTGGTGTCACGTCAATAGGCTATGACAGGAGTGATGATTTTGGTGTCATAAGGGTATTTTTGGTGCCATAGAGGGTATATACCCTTTAGATTTAAAAAAAAAAGCCCAGAAACCCAACGGCGTGGGCTGGTGACCATGACGCGAGTTGCTCGGCTCCAACCTACCGAGACCTGCGCCATGCTCTTTTTTCGCGCCATGTCTCGGCGCCAGGCTTCCACACGACTCCAACCCCTCTTATATATATACTCGCGCAAAGTAGTAGGTTCGTAAAAGAATGTTGTTAACATTTTTTGATTTTACGTGTCTTTTGCGAATATTGTTTGACGATAAGATTAACGCAGGATAGTTTCAGTCATTGTGTATACGTGTTGTGAGATTGAAGAGTATTTGTGTTGTGAGATTGAAGAAAATTAATTTGTTACAGTTGAGTTATTTTGCATATTTTTTTATTTATTCAAAAGCTAAGAGAGTAATCTTACTCACTTATTATTTAAGATTAAATTTTAAAATAAAAACACGCAGGAATTATTTTTTTTAAAATGTACAAAATTTGTTAAAAATGATGGATAGACTAAAATGTAAATTTGACGAAAATTATTTATCAATGGTAATTAAATATCACTAATCATAACATAATGAAATAGGAAAAAGATTCCTATAAACCCTTAATTTAGCATAAACTCAATCAATTAATCACAACTACCCATTTTTATATGTAACAAAAAACTCATATTTTAAAAATTAAATATCTCACAAACCGTTCATCGTAACGTAAAACAAAACATATCACCGCGACGAGAATTAAATCATCTATCTATCGAGGGGCACATGTATATACTTTCGACGAACTTTTTTTTTCAACTTTTTTTCCTAAATCACGTCTGAGAGGAATCATGTATGATTCGTCACAAAACATATATGATTTTCAGAAAATCATATATGATTCATATCACGAATCATATATGAATTTCTGAAAATCATATATGATTCGTGACGAATCATACATGATTCCTCTCAGACGTGACTTAAGAAAAAAAGTCGAAAAAAAGTTCGTCGAAAGTATATACATGTGCCCCTCAATAGATAAATGATTTAATTCTCGTTGCAATGGTGTATTTTTTTCATTTGACGATTTACCGTTTGTGAGATATTTAATTTTTGTAAAAGTGGTGTGAAATGGGTTTTTTTTAAATGGATGATTATGATTGGTTGAATAGGTATATGCTAATTTAAGGATTTACATAGATCTTAATTCAAATGAAATATCATAGTGATATTTAATAAACATAATTACTGTGTAATATCACCAGTGATATTCATTGCTTTATTATTAGTGATATTTTATTTTTTATCACTAGTGAAATATCAATAGTGATAAAAATTAGTTGGAAAAATTTTCATCTTTAGTCCCTCCGTTCGATTTCTGAAACTTTTAAACAATTTGGCAAAAATAAGTTAACTTTCACCATTAGATTAAACCAAAATAAATAATGAAATTTGTCCCTTAACATGTGAAAAAACAAATATCCAAATGAACTTTTCTCTAATCTGCCATAATCTATTTTCATAATATTCAGTCAATCGTCCAAGACTGTGCTCGATTAATGTATTTATCTGTAGAAAAACGATTCAAGAGATCCCAAACAACTTTTGAATATATTAAACAAGATTTAAAGATCAAAGACCGAAAAATAAAGTTAAAGACAACCAGTGCCAGTTACGTGTAGTCCTATTATCTACATGATACTAGTTTTACAAATCAAAACATCAACATTAGAGATCAAACTGGGGTTTCAAGATATGAACAACGGAGAGAGTAAAAGTATGTGATAACACACAGATGGAATGAATAATAAGTGAAACCCTAGTTGGAGCTAGGTTAATAAGAGGCAAAAGTCGACCGTTGAGCCCACGGGCTTTATCTTCACTTGGGCTAGCAAATGAGGTCTGGTAATAAACAATGGCAATCATTTAACTTTAGTCCCTCATGTCTAGAGCTGCTTCCACAGAAGGTCCAAAGTATATAACTGAAAGTTACAATTAAACACATAAGTCCTTGAGGTTAAGTTGGGTTAGCAGATTAGATCATTAATTTTAACATCCCTCCTTAATCTGACAATCCATATAAGTCAATCATACCCAGTTGTTTAACAAGTTTTCATGTTGCTCTATATCCAACCCCTTTGTAAGGATATCTGTAATTTAATTTGCAGAATCCACTTTGATTGTTTTAACAACACCATAAGATTTTTCTCTGAAAAAGTGTGAGTCAATTTCAAGGTGTTTAGTTCTTTCAGGAAAAACAGGGTTGGCTGCTATCTTAATAGCAGAATTGCAGTCGTGGTGAAGTGTGATTGGGAGCAAGTTTTCACACTGCAAGTCTTTTAAGACTTTAAGAACCCAATCACTTCATTGCTAACTGAGGCAAGAGCTCTGTACTCTGCCTCAGAGGATGACTTAGAGAGAGTGTTTTGCTTTTTGCTTTTCCAAGAAACTAAATTTTCGTTTATAAAAACATAATACCCAATCACAGATTTTCTGGTTACTACACACCTGGCCCAATCAGCATCGGAATAAGCATTAAGAGTCATACCAGATTCTCTTTTGAAGTGAATACCCAAACCTTGAGAGCTCTTAAGATATCTTAATATCTTGAAGGCTATTTTGAGATGAGAGTTCAAAGGAGAGTGCATAAACTGACTCAAACAATACACAACATAAGAAATATCCGGCCTAGTGTTAATCAAGTAAATAAGCGTGCCCATGAGATTTTGATAATCAACAATATTTGCAAGAGAGGGATCGTCATTAGTAGGCTCATTGGATATGACAAGCTTAGATGGCAAAGGAGTTTTGGCAGGTTTTCAAGCAAGCACACCATACTCAGATAATAAATCTAGCACATACTTTCTTTGATTCAAGCAAACACCATTGTTATTGTCAACAACTTCTATTCCCAAAAAATACTTTAACTTACCCAGATCTTTAATCATGACCTTAAGGCTTAAAAAAAATTTAAACTTCTCAATCTCAGTAGTGTTATTACTAGTTATAATGATATCATCAACATACACAAGTAAAGCAAGAAAAATATCATGAGACTTAGTGTAAAGAGAGTAATCAGATTTACTTTAAACAAAGCCATTTACATTCAACACAGATGTGAGCTTAGCATTCCATTGCATAGGAGCTTGTTTAAGACCATACAAAGATTTTTTTAATTCTACAGACCATGTCCCCCCCCCCCCAAGGAATATATCCTTGGGGTGGTTTCATGTACACAGTCTCATCAAGGTCACTATACAAGAAGGCATTGTTAACGTCAAGCTGAAAAACAGGCCAAGATTTCACAATAGCAATATTAAGCTAACACCTAACAGTGACCATTTTAACAACAGGAGCAAAAGTTTCATCATAATCTATTCCTTCCTTTTGACCAAGCCCTTGGGCAACAACCCTAGCCTTATACCTTTTAGTCTCTCCACTAGACTTAAATTTTAGGAAGCTCAACAATGTCCTAAGTTTCATTTTCAAGCACGGCAGCAAGTTCAGAATTCTTAACATCAACCTAAAGAGAGTTCTGAGATGCTTCACCAAACTTTTTGGTTCACTGTTTTTATAAAAGTTTCATGATTAAGCTTAGAAAAGCCAACTAAATTTTCAAGACCATACTTGACTTTAGAATTAACAACAAAGTCATTATAGTTTTTTCAAAAAACAGAAGGTCTGGTGCACCTTCTAAGATTTTGAGTTCCTAGAGCTGAGGTATTTGGATTTTGGTCCAAGGTTCCTTCAGACTCATTGTTTTCATCAAGTGTAGCATCCTCCTCTCCCAACCTAGCATTAGTGTTGTCACTGATATGAGCATCATCCACAGTAATTGGGGAATCATCAGTGTATACACCATCCCCAAGGATTGAAGAGTGGCCATCTTCATTGTGTGACCCATGGTCAATATTCAGATAAGGTGTTACTCTCTCATCATCATTAGGAAGCTCAGGGTTATCATAATCAAAGAAGTTTAATAGATTTAAGTCTTGAAAAACATTTGAATTCTTATCTTTATTGACATTAGTAGCGGAGTCTTTAAAAGGAAATATGGTCTCAAAAAATTTAACATTTATAGAAACAAGAAACAGATGTCTATCAAGACTATAAACCCTATAACCCTTCTGAGAACTAGAATAACCCATAATAACACATTTTCAGGTCTATTAGAAAGCTTATCACGACTATTAAGAATAGTATAAAAACAAAGGCAATAAAACATTCTGATATGAGAGAGACTAGGACAAGTATTGTAAATCATTTCAAAGGGTGTTTTTCCATCTAACACAAAAGAAGGCAATCTGTTAATAAGACAAGTAGCAGTCATCACACATTCAGTCCAATATCTAAGAGGGATTCTCCCCTGAAACATAAGGCATCTAACAACATTTGGCAGATGCCTATGTTTCCTTTTTGCAATACCATTCTCTTGTGGGGTATATGCATAGGATGGTTGGTGTATTATACCCTTTCATTATAAAATTTTGTAAAATTTTGATTTACAAACTCTGTGTGATTGTCACTTCTAAAATTCTTGACACTTTTAAATTGATTTTTAATCAGATTATAAAAGGTGTCAATGTAATATATGACTTCATCTTTAGTTTTTATAAGGTACACCCAAACAGCCCTTGTATAGTCATCCACAAAAGTTAAAAAAATACTTGTGGCCAGAGTAGCTGGCCACCTTATATGGACCCCACAAATCTAAATGCACAACATCACCAAGTTTTTTTGTTTTATGATCACTTATAGGAAAATGTTTCCTAATTTGTTTAGCTCTTTGACAGATTTCAAAGAAAGAAGTTTTTTTAAATTTGTCAATTTTTAAGGATTGTTTAAACACATTAAGGGCAGGGTCAGTAGGGTGGCTAAGTCTACAATGCCAATCATAATAAGACAAAGAGAAAGTAACAACACTGCTTTGATTTCTACACTTAATACCTTATGTATCCAAGTAGTATAAACCACCACACTATTTACCAATCCCTAACACATTTTTCAGATTCAAATCCTTATTCACAAAGAAATACTTACTCTCATACAAAAAACAAATATTTTACCATCCTTAGCCAATTTATAAACCGAATTTAAGGTAACACGATATTCAAGTATAACCAGCACATCAACTAAAATCAGCCCATTAGAAAGTCTAAGATTACCAATTTTAGATATTATAGCCACAGTTCCATTAGGGTGAGCAACTTTGATTTAAAGATTAGAGATGTCAAAAACATTATCAAGCTCTTTATCATTATTGGTCATGTGTCGGTTTGCTCCATAGTCAATTACCTTCCCATTATAGGTCATACAAGCGTTAGAACTTGTGTTAAATCTTGTTGAAATTTTCATTAAAATTTTTACTAGAGTTAAAATATGTAGATGCCATATTGGCCTGCATATTCTTTCCAGTTCCATTGTTATCCTTAATAAGAGAGAGTAAAGTGGCCATTTGTTCATCAGAAAAACTAGCACAAGTAGAACCAACATAATTATTAGACACATTTTTCCCTTAAAAATTTTGCCCAACCTTTTTCTTTCCAAAGTCACTAGGGTACCCCAGTGATCTTAAAACACCTGTCAATGGTGTGACCATTGTACCTATAGTTCTCACAAACCAACTCATCATTAGAGGCAAAATTAGGTCTAATAACATTCTGATTGTTAGGTCTAAATCTAGTACTGCTATTGGTAGGTCTGAAATTGTTGGTGATAGGTCTTAGAACATTAGCATTAGGGTTCTGGTTTCTCTAAAATTTGTTCCTAGTAGGACCATTAGACAAGAAGGAAGAGGTCTGGGCTCTTTGGGAGGACCCAGAAGTACTACCAGATGACATTGTATGAGACTTCTCACTAGAAATAATAGCATAAGCTCCCTTCACATCAGGAAGATTCTCCCTAGATAAGATAGAACTTTTAATGCTCATGTAAGAATCATCAAGCCTCATAAAGAATTGTATAAGTTTCAACAATTGATTATATTTTTAATGTCATTAGAAGCAATTCACACACAATTAGGCAATTCAATCATGGCATCATATTATTTCCACAAAGCATTCAACTTAAAATAGTAATCAGATAGGTTAGAGCCATTTTGTTTCCAGGGGTTAATCTTATGATGCAAATTAAAGATGACAGAACCATCAACCTTATGATATGTTTCCTTTAATTCCTTCTAATAAGTGTGTAAACACTTATCCTTTTGCCACTAAAATCAAGGAAAAACAAGACCTAATCATGTGTTTTATATCATAAATGTCGGAATTACGCGTGGTTTTGTGTTTTGTGTGTTAAATAGGTACAAATGATCAAAAGAAGAGAAAACACGGGATTTCACAGTCAAATATCGAAGAAAAGTCAAGAAAGAGTCAAAGACAAGATCAAAAGTCCAAAAGTGTGCAAAGATCACGGAAACCAATGAAAATCGACACGAGATTGATGAAAAAGATCGAGGAAGCCAAAACAGAGCTCAACTTTAGAGGATTTAATCATTTGTCGAGTAAACGAGCCAAGTGGGTCCCACAAAAGGGTAAATGGGCTCAAAAGCCCATTTATGTTTCAAGTAAATATAATGGAATTTCAAAAAAAGTCCAAATAGGGCCCAAAAATGAAGATTATGGCACGGATGAATGATTATTGGGCCATTAACCCAATTGAGTGGGACATATGGGAATAAAGAAACGAGTTTGGGCTTTGTTCATGTTTTCAGCTTTTCACAAGTAAATAAAAAAACCGTAGCACTTCCCATTCCCATTAAATAATTACCGTCCCATTCTTATCCCCACAAACACGTCACTCAACCACAATAAATAAACAAAACCGTTTCTCTCACCCACTTTCATAAAACTTTCGATAACATCTATGTGTTATCTTCTTCCCCAATTTTTTCTTCACCCCAAACCAGTAAAAACTCCACTGTTCCAAACCCTAAATGGGTAAAAAAAATCAAATTGATGTGGGGTTTTTAATCTCACGTGTTAATCACGTGTTGGGAATTAATTCCCCAATTGATTCGGAAGAGAGAGTGGAAGAGCAAAGCAACGTGGCGTTTTTCTATTGGGTCTAACACCTCACAACTCTTTT
Source organism: Glebionis coronaria (assembly GCA_025667525.1). Taxonomy (NCBI): domain Eukaryota; kingdom Viridiplantae; phylum Streptophyta; class Magnoliopsida; order Asterales; family Asteraceae; genus Glebionis; species Glebionis coronaria. The sequence goes on from CM046879.1 coordinate 104,155,468, forward strand.
TCCACCAATCAAAAGCCAAAGAAGAAACACAACTAGCACACGGATGCCACGTTGGCGATCCGTGTGCTATTTGGAATCATCACAGCCGCAAGATCAAGCAAGAGAAGAAAGAGAAGAAGATTAGCGGCCAAGATCTCTAACCGTGGTCACCAAGTTCACCTAGAAGGTTCGGGGGATCCCTATAAAAACCCCCCTCCCTCATGTAATTGTTCATGCTTTTTCTTTATTTTAATTTTTAGTAAAATTAGTTATAGGTTTTTAATATTGTAATTTCTTTTTCCAAAGATTGTAAGTTCGAATTTAATTAATGAAAAATTAAAGTTTCGTTTTAATTCTCGTTTGATTTTAAAGTTACTGTTCTTAATTTAATCATTCTGTTAAAAAGTTATTGTTACTATTCTAATCAGTGTTATGATATATATATAAAAAAAAATTAAAAAAAAATAAAAAAATAGAGGAAAGTAAATATTGATTTTCCCCACTGGGAAATCAATTAAAGAGGTACTGTTCATCCGATTGTTCATCCGATTATTTGGGTTCGATTCAAGCTTGGTGGTTTGTTTGGAGTTCGTTTTGGTTTAAAATTGTTGATGTTGTTGACGAGTAACGGAGGTGTTTGATTTCGGTTTAAGCTCGCTCAGCGCGACGCTTCGTCTCAAAGGTTGTCGTCAAACGGTTTGAATCTCTTGTCCCTTTTAATTTTTAGTTAAGTTTTGTCTTAATTTAATGTTATCTGCTTATTTGCTATTGTTTGGATTATCTTTGTTAAGTGTGATATTTGATATGTGATGTTTAGTCAATATTGAATCTGTTTAGGTTTTATTGATTTTATTGAATCTGTTTAGGTTGAAACTATTTATTAATTTTATTAGTTTAAGTTTATGTTTGTGATTTTTAGCTTATTTTTTATTGTGATTCAGTTATAGTAGGTAGTGGTGTTTAGTTCGAGTTTGTTTAGTATCAAAAAAATATAGCAGGATTACATTCGGTTGTAGGATTTGGTATTTATCTGTTTTGATGCAAGCTGTAGGGTTGTGTTAATCAGCTTATTTGACATCAGTTTTGGATTAGCTTATCACTGCTTATCTACCTTATTTATTTCCTGTTTTTTTTAGACATCAGCTTATTGTTTGGTGTTGGTGTTGGTTCCAGCTTATTTGGTTTTTCTAGTTAACTTGCTTATTTTTTGCTTATTACATTGTTTTGGCTGTGTTAATTGCTTGCTGATAAACTGATTTCATTGATCAGTTTTGACATACTGTCCAAAATAACAAAGTTCCAAAAAATCAAAAATATTAACAAAATTTTAGGTCTGCTGGGACTCGAACCCAGGACCTCTCGTCTGGTAGACCACGTCCCATCCAACTAGTCTAGGCCTTTACTTGTGTTTATCTTTGCTTTGTTTAATTAATATAGGATAATTAATTCTGTCAACTTTTAATTAGTTAATACAAGTTTAAGTTTATTTAAATTTTAATTAAAAGTATTTAAATAGTAATTTGTTTTAATTCAGTTCTTATAAAAATTCAAAAAGACAAAAAAAAATAATAATTATATTTTATTCACTTTCTTTAAATTTAAATTAGTTTTAATTTACTTTTATTAAAATAGTTTTGCTTTAAATTAGTTTTAAAAGTACTTTTATTGCAAATTGTTTCTTTTTTTTCGTATGTTTTTAAAAGTTTAGTATCAGAAATTAGTTTTCAATTAAAATGAGCTTTTATTTAATTATAGTTTTCATTTAAATTAGTTTAAATTTTAATTAGATTAAGTAGTGTTTTTATTAAATAGAATTTAGTTTAAATAGATTAGTTTAAAACACCAAAAAATTTATTTTACCAAAAACAAATATAATCTTGCGTTTAATTGGAAATCAAATTCGAGTGAGTCGAGGAAAAACGATCTTAATTGCAAAACATATAAAAATCCTAGTTTCAAATGGCGCCGCTGCCGCTTCGCTCGTACGATTGACGATTTTTTGTGAAGACGTTTGGATTTTGGGATCCGTTCTTCTTGAACGTTAATTTTCTTGCACAAAAAATCTAAAATCTAAAAAATCAAAAACTTAAAAATACAAAAAAATTAAAAAATCGCAAAAGCAATTTCTTTCCTAAGAATTGCACCAAAAAAATTAAAAAAAATCCAAAAGTAATACTTTTTCCTAAAAGTATTACACCAAAAATATTACGTATTAGTGTTAATTTTTAGTTCGATTTCTTTCGATCTTTCTTGTGAATATATATTTTTCTAAAAAAATACAAAAATATTTTTCTTTTACTATAATATATTACGTAGCACAATAACTTACCTACTTTTCAAATAAGCCTTAGTTGGGATTTCATCACCTAACTATTGTAGTCGAATCCTAAACGAAATAAAAGGCAAAATAGATAAATACTAGTAAGACGTTTGAACTCAAAATATACAAACTATAAGGTGGGTATAAGGCGACGCGCTATAAAAGGCCATCTAAGGAAAAAGGTTTTTAAGTGCTTTGTGCCACCTCGTTTCCCCGCTTGCTTGTGCGTATATTGAGAGGGACGACCGATTATTGGTTTGCCGACTCAATTAGTATTTACGTATATATTTTTGTAGATTTTTCATATTGCTCATCGAGAGGGAAAATCCTTTTCCTTTCAAAGTCGACCGAGGTCACCTACCTCATTCCAAAGTTTTAATTGTATGCGCACTCGCGCGCGTACATACATACCGAGTGGTGTACCAAAATCTTCTAATTCTTCTAAGAAGAAGAAGAAGAAAAACAAAAAGAACGTCATTCAAGCCGATCCCGAGAATCGTGCTTTCGACAATACAATGGAAACGGATAACCGACCTATGCTCGAGATTTTGCAATCTCACGTTGAAGGAAACGATGACGCTATCGTTGTCCCCGCAATTGGAGCAAATAATTTTGAACTCAAACCGGATTTAATTAAAATGGTTTCCGCTATCCCATTTTTGGGTCGTTCCCAAGATGACCCCCATGATCATATCAAAAGATTTACCCAATTGTCCAATACCGTCAAATACAATGGGGTACCACAAGAGGCCGTTCGCCTACAACGTTTTCCATTTTCCCTCGAGGGACAAGCCCGGATTTGGCTTGACAAGGAACCACCCCAAAGTATCTCAACATGGATTGATTTAGAGACCAAGTTCATTAATTACTTTTTCCCACCATCACGGACCACATCTCTAAGGAATGAAATAATCACTTTTGAGCAACAATATGGGGAAACGTTTAGTGAGTCTTGGGATCGATTTAAAGAGCTTTTAAGAAAATGTCCACAACACGGTTTCACTAAAGTACATCAAATAAATACGTTTTACAATGGTTTAACTCTAAATGACCAAGACTCACTTAATAGTGCCGCGGGGGGCAATATTCTTGTGAAAACAATGAACGAGGCTTGGGCCATTATTGAGAACAAGGCAAAAGTGCAAACCAAAAGTGTTAGGGCTAATATGGAAAGTGTTAGTACGAGCAATAACGAGGTGAATGATCAAATTAATAAACTTACTTCACTTGTTGAAACACTCGCTCTAAGAACCGACGCCCTCACCACACATGTGCATGCCGTAAAAGATAATAGTGAAACGTGTGAGACTTGTGGTGGACCACATTCATATTTCAATTGTGACAAGGTTTATAATCAACAACAACAAGTTTGTGCTTTTAATGCTAATGAGAGGGTTTAATTTAAACCTAATGTTGATGTTAACCATTTGTCTTACAAAAGTACTAATTATTTGGCTCCCCCGGGTTTTGTAGCACCTCAAAGACCACCCCCACCCGCCCAAAATACCCAATACCAAAATAGGAACCAAGGTCCTCAAATGGGTAATTTTCAAAGGAATACTAATCAAGGGATTTTTAATGGTCAAAATCAAGGGTTTCAAAATAATCAAGGTTTTTACAATAACAACGATTTTTAAACTCAATATCAAAATCAAAGTTTTCCTAATCAAGGGGTTAATAATCAAGGGTTCAATCAAATGAATATGCAAAACCCTCAAATGGACTTGGTTCTACAAAAATTGACCGAACATGAGAAAATCATGCAAGCTATGCAAGCATCTACTAGACAAATGCAAGAGTCCAACGATAAGAGATTTTTGACTATGTTGCAAACCCTTCGACCCCAAGGTGCCTTACCATCCAATACCGAGATTAACCCTCGTGCTAATGTGAGTGCTATCAATACTCGAAGTGGAGCCACTTTAGTGGGACCTTCCATCTCTTCGCCCGAAAAGGAGAGACAAGGCCCGGAGGTCATAATGAGTAACCCTACTCCCCCTCCGGTGATTTCCCCCACTACCACTCCTAGTTCTAGTCCTCCATTGCCGGAAGAGCCTATTCTGACGGTTGTTCAAGAAGCGAGTCCTTCTCCTTCTCAACCTAAGCCTAATATTCCTTATCCATCTAGGTTAGGCAAGACTAAAGTGCTCAACAAAGATGACATTCATGTCTCTAACTTTTTGAAAATGATCTCCAACGTGAATGTTAACGTTAGCCTTATTGAAGCACTTGCTCAAATGCCAAAATTTGTCAAAATGTTCAAGGACTTGCTCAATAAGAAGGAAAAGATGGTTGAGCTCGTTAACACCCGTTTAAATGAGAATTGTTCCGCGATTCTTCTCAAAGAGCTTCCCGAAAATCTAGGAGATCCCGGACGATTCGTGTTACTTTGCTCGTTTCCTCAAATCAATGATTGTATGGCTTTAGCGGATCTCGGCGCTAGCATCAATCTTATGCCACTCTCGGTTTGGAAACAACTTTCATTACCCGACCTTGTACCGACTCGTATGACTTTAGAATTAGCTAATCGAACTCTCGCATACCCCGTTGGTATTGCCGAAGACGTTTTTGTTAGAGTCGGTACATTCACTTTTCCCGTGGATTTTGTCGTCGTCGACTATGAGATGGATCCTCGTATTCCGTTAATACTTGGTCGACCATTCTTACGATCCGGTAGAGCCTTAGTTGACGTAGCCGAAGGGGAATTAATTCTTAGGGTCGGGAATGATCAACAAATTTTTAAAATGGGGAAAATGGTTAATAAAACAAATGAAAAAGAATCGGTCAATATGATTGATGTGCTTAATTTTGATAATGAAGAAATTTTTATCAATCCTTTTGAAGCTAAAAAGTTTAATATCAATGATTTTGTGGTATACTCAAATCCACTTTTTGACACTTCAAATGATAATCCACTTTTTGAAGAAAATGGGGAAACTAATTTTAGTGATGTCTCGTCCCTAAGTGATCATTCCATTTCGGATTTTGAGGATGCCAATAGTGAGGACACTTCTTCAAATGCTCACTTTCCTTTCGATCTTAGGGAGACACCTTTAGAACCTCCAATTTTTACTCCCATTTATGACACCGATAGTGATGACACTTTTTCAAGTGATCACACTATTTTCGGCTTAGACGACTCGTCTTTTGACCCACCCACTTTCGACCCACCCATTTATGATTCACCAATCTTTGATAACTACGATGATGACACTTCTTTAAGTGATCTCATTTCCTTGGGTTTTGACGAGACACCTAGTGAGCTTAATGATCCTATTCTCTCTATGAGTGATTCTCCCATTCTTGAGTCTCCCTTTGACTCTTATATTCCTAATTTGAGGGACATGACTTTTGAGGAGGATCCTCCACCTTTAGAGGTCGCCCCTATTTTAGAGGATATTCCATTTGAGGAGGATTTAGATAACTTTCTAAACTCCTATTTTCCTCACGAGGAAGAGTTTTCCTATGACTCCGACGATACTTATGTTTTCACATCAAGTTTGGAAGAGGATGACTTTCCACTATGGATTTTGATGATATTTTGAGCTTAAATGTCGACACCTCTTGCCATTTTCCCATTAAGGAACCGGTGTTTGATCCGGGAATAGAGACTTTTGTGCTTTCATTGCCATACCACCTTACCTTCCCTAGTAAGAGACTTTTGCATAAGGATACCCCACTTTTCTATGACTTGCGTACCACCTCGGGGTTTATTTCCTTTTGTGATGGAAATTATGTGTTTGACCCGGGTAGATTTTCATGGGGTATTCATCATATGACTTTGTTTCACCCTCTATCATGGAGAGATTTTCCTCCCTTGGAAATCTCGGTTTTCCATGATTTTCCCATTTGAATGATGATATTCGGGAAATCGAGTCGAGCTAGAGACTCGTGAAGAAAAACTCAAGCATCGTTTAACTAGGTTAGATTTTTACCTTTTCCACCCTTTCCACCTTTTTCACCTTCATCCATATCCACCAATAAGTGTAGGGGGGAGCCAAATAGGTTGTTTGTGTGGTGATGTTGTGTAGGTACATGAGCTTTAATGTTCCACTTTTGGTGCTTTTGATACGACCCGTGTTCCCGTGTTACCCGTGTACCCGGTTCCTTCGATAAGTTTTTGCTATTGTGATTCTATCTTAAAACAAATGAATGTAATCACTTTAGTTGTCCTTTCCTTAGCTCGATTTTAAACAACGTACTCAATGTCCTAAGTGTAGGGGAGTTTATTCTCCCACATGCTTAAACATTGAGGACAATGTTTATATTAAGTGTAGGGGGGACTTCTATCGAATTTTAGTGGCCTTTTCCATGAATTTGACCCCATTTTACCGGAAAATTTTAAAAATTTTTCAACGTTTTTCAAATTTTTGATCTATTTTGGCCTAGTAGTATTTTTATTTATTTTCCTTTTATTATCGCATCATAATAATTTTCTATTTTCTAGAATAAAAATAAATAAATAAATAAAATGGTTTTAACAAGTTTAGATATCTTTGATATATTAGGCCCGTCGTGAATATTTTGACTCAACCCGAGTTTACTTATCTAAGTTTACTCTAGCTAGTATCCATAACCATATGGACCTTAATTGGTTTATTAGGCTAAGCATCCACGAGTCTCATTCCTTGAGATTTTAAATTGTGGAGAACGAGAGATGATAGAGTTAATTATAAGTTCGGTATTCTTTCATTAACTTATGTGAGTTAGTTATGAGCTTTTTCTCCCATCACTTGTTAATAAATATATTTGCAATAAATAAGGTTGTACGATTTAAAAGGTTACTTAGCTTCTAGCACAAGATCGTTTAAAAGTTGCTCGGGATTAATTAGAGTTCATAGCCAAGGCATAACTTATTGAAGCGGGACACGAAGATTGGTTTATCCAAAAAGGCCCTAACAAGGCATGAGGATTCACTTTTTTTGCTAAAGATCCAAAGATGACGTGAAGATCATTAATCCAAATCAATATGAAGGATCAAGACACACGACGAGAAGCAATTACTCCCCTAAAGATCATGGAGAAGTCTATCCAAAAAGACCCTAACAAGGTACGAGGATAAATAGATCCAAGTCCGAAAAGGAGGCGGATCGTTGTATATCAAAATCCTAAATAAAGAAGAGGATAAATGAAGAAGTCGTGGTCAACGTTTGAAGCATCTTTCACTCCTTATGAAGATGTATACCAAAATGAAGAAAAGACCATAATTTCAAGAACGTCTCTCAAAGATTTGAAGCTTCACTAAAGTACATGCCAAATATCGGTCCGAGAAAGGTCTCAAATCGCGAAACGAGTTATGCCAAGATATGAACTTTATGAGGTTTTGAGAAGCCGTTTTAAAAGATTTTGTCCTTTAGCTAAATATTGATTAAATCGTCCTACTTTATTTTCGGCCTAAATAAATTATCGAAATAAGTCAAAAATGCATCCTCGTGATCATTCAAGACAACAATAAAATACAAGAGATACACCGTAGGAATAAGGGGGTCTAAGTGATTAACTAAACCACATGAGTAAGTGTTAGTAGTGCTAACTTGTAATAACAATGATCTCGTTTTTGAGCTTGGTATGGGGAACGTGAAACTTGAGGGTGATTAATATTCATAACACCAAAGCCCTAATTAAAGTCTTAGATTTCTTCACGAGTTTCTTCCATCAAATAATTTCAAGCTAATAAAATTGTTATAACTTTTGTCTCCTTTTGAAGTTTTTGTCTTGTCGTTATTGTAATAATAGTAGATCTTAATAAAGGCCGAGATGGATTAATAATGAGAAAAATGTAATCTTATGCTTTAAAATAATGCATTGCATGGGGTCATTGCAATGGTCAAGTGTAGGGGATTTAATAAGTGTGTAAACACTTATCCTTTTGCCACTAAAATCAAGGAAAAACAAGACCTAATCATGTGTTTTATATCATAAATGTCGGAATTACGCGTGGTTTTGTGTTTTGTGTGTTAAATAGGTACAAATGATCAAAAGAAGAGAAAACACGGGATTTCACGGTCAAATATCGAAGAAAAGTCAAGAAAGAGTCAAAGACAAGATCAAAAGTCCAAAAGTGTGCAAAGATCACGGAAACCAATGAAAACCGACACGAGATTGATGAAAAAGATCGAGGAAGCCAAAACCGAGCTCAACTTTAGAGGATTTAATCATTTGTCGAGTAAACAAGCCAAGTGGGTCCCACAAAAGGGTAAATGGGCTCAAAAGCCCATTTATGTTTCAAGTAAATATAATGGAATTTCAAAAAAAAGTCCAAATAGGGCCCAAAAATGAAGATTATGGCACGGATGAATGATTATTGGGCCATTAGCCCAATTGAGTGGGACATATGGGAATAAAGAAACGAGTTTGGGCTTTGTTCATGTTTTCAGCTTTTCACAAGTAAATAAAAAAACCGTAGCACTTCCCATTCCCATTAAATAATTACCGTCCCATTCTTATCCCCACAAACACGTCACTCAACCACAATAAATAAACAAAACCGTTTCTCTCACCCACTTTCATAAAACTTTCGATAACATCTATGTGTTATCTTCTTCCCTAATTTTTTCTTCACCCCAAACCAGTAAAAACTCCACTGTTCCAAACCCTAAATGGGTAAAAAAAAAATCAAATTGATGTGGGGGTTTTTAATCTCACGTGTTAATCACGTGTTGGGAATTAATTCCCCAATTGATTCGGAAGAGAGAGTGGAAGAGCAAAGCAACGTGGCGTTTTTCTATTGGGTCTAACACCTCACAACTCTTTTTCCACCAATCAAAAGCCAAAGAAGAAACACAACTAGCACACGGATGCCACGTTGGCGATCCGTGTGCTATTTAGAATCATCACAGCCGCAAGATCAAGCAAGAGAAGAAAGAGAAGAAGATTAGCGGCCAAGATCTCTAGCCGTGGTCACCAAGTTCACCTAGAAGGTTCGGGGGATCCCTATAAAAACCCCCCTCCCTCATGTAATTGTTCATGCTTTTTCTTTATTTTAATTTTCAGTAAACTTAGTTATAGGTTTTTAATATTGTAATTTCTTTTTCCAAAGATTGTAAGTTTGAATTTAATTAATGAAAAATTAAAGTTTCGTTTTAATTCTCGTTTGATTTTAAAGTTACTGTTCTTAATTTAATCATTCTGTTAAAAAGTTATTGTTACTATTCTAATCAGTGTTATGATATATATATAAAAAAAATATAAAAAAAAATAGAGGAAAGTAAATATTGATTTTCCCCACTGGGAAATCAATTAAAGAGGTATTGTTCATCCGATTGTTCATCCGATTATTTGGGTTCGATTCAAGCTTGGTGGTTTGTTTGGAGTTCGTTTTGGTTTAAAATTGTTGATGTTGTTGACGAGTAACGGAGGTGTTTGATTTCGGTTTAAGCTCGCTCAGCGCGACGCTTCGTCTCAAAGGTTGTCGTCAAACGGTTTGAATCTCTTGTCCCTTTTAATTTTTAGTTAAGTTTTGTCTTAATTTAATGTTATCTGCTTATTTGCTATTGTTTGGATTATCTTTGTTAAGTGTGATATTTGATATGTGATGTTTAGTCAATATTGAATCTGTTTAGGTTTTATTGATTTTATTGAATCTGTTTAGGTTGAAACTATTTATTAATTTTATTAGTTTAAGTTTATGTTTGTGATTTTTAGCTTATTTTTTATTGTGATTCAGTTATAGTAGGTAGTGGTGTTTAGTTCGAGTTTGTTTAGTATCAAAAACATATAGCAGGATTACATTCGGTTGTAGGATTTGGTTTTTATCTGTTTTGATGCAAGCTGTAGGGTTGTGTTAATCAGCTTATTTGACATCAGTTTTGGATTAGCTTATCACTGCTTATCTAGCTTATTTATTTCCTGTTTTTTTTTAGACATCAGCTTATTGTTTGGTGTTGGTGTTGGTTCCAGCTTATTTGGTTTTTCTAGTTAACTTGCTTATTTTTTGCTTATTACATTGTTTTGGCTGTGTTAATTGCTTGCTGATAAACTGATTTCATTGATCAGTTTTGACATACTGTCCAAAATAACAAAGTTCCAAAAAATCAAAAATATTAACAAAATTTTAGGTCTGCTGGGACTCAAACCCAGGACCTCTCGTCTGGTAGACCACGTCCCATCCAACTAGTCTAGGCCTTTACTTGTGTTTATCTTTGCTTTGTTTAATTAATATAGGATAATTAATTCTGTCAGCTTTTAATTAGTTAATACAAGTTTAAGTTTATTTAAATTTTAATTAAAAGTATTTAAATAGTAATTTGTTTTAATTCAGTTCTTATAAAAATTCAAAAAGACAAAAAAAAAATTATATTTTATTCACTTTCTTTAAATTTAAATTAGTTTTAATTTACTTTTGTTAAAATAGTTTTGATTTAAATTAGTTTTAAAAGTACTTTTATTGCAAATTGTTTCTTTTTTTTCGTATGTTTTTAAAAGTTTAGTATTAGAAATTAGTTTTCAATTAAAATTAGATTTTATTTAATTATAGTTTTCATTTAAATTAGTTTAAATTTTAATTAGATTAAGTAGTGTTTTTATTAAATAGAATTTAGTTTAAATAGATTAGTTTAAAACAACAAAAATTTTATTTTACCAAAAACAAATATAATCTTGCGTTTAATTGGAAATCAAATTCGAGTGAGTCGAGGAAAAACGATCTTAATTGCAAAACATATAAAAATCCTAGTTTCACCTTCTAAACATGTTTGGCATTTTTTGAGAAAAACTGACCAAGGAATAGCTCCTCATATATAGAGTTAAGAATCCACCCCAAGACCACATCATTAACCATATCCCATTGTTTTCCTAAAACTTCATCAATTAAAGACCTTTTGCAAGTACCATCAATAAAACCAGTTTTATTTTTTCCTTCCAAAGCTAATAACATAGCATTAGCCCAAACTTGATAATTTCTAGTTCCTTTTAATTTAACAGTAACAACAGTTAAGACTGCTGAATGATTAGGGTGTAAGTGCAAAGGGTTGCTCAAGTCCAACTTACTGATGAGTGTGACTGGACCAGTTACATTCTCAGTATGAGATTCACCATGTTCATACATGGTGAATGGTCAAGAAATGAACTCAGTCCAAATCCAACTAAGTTCCCAGGCTTCCAAACCACTCAAGGTGGTAGGTCAAGGGCAAGGCAGAGGATGAGGGTCTAGATAAATAGGGTAAGAAATAAATAAACAACCAACACCTAGTCAATAAAGAAAACAAGAATCAATAATAACAAGACAATAAACACATAGCAAATAAATAGAGAGTGATGAGAGGTGTTAAAGTGCATGCAAACAAAGCACAATTGAACTGTTACTCCTAGATTTACTTAGTCTAGGATGTAACATAATCTCTAAAGAACAAACCCTAATTTTTCTTCACAAGAAAAATTAGGGGAAGTCACCACAACGAATAGATCTATCAACAAATCAAACAATCCGCCACAATGACCACCACAAATCAATCAATCCTCCAAAAAAAGTGAAACCCTAATTTTTTCATAAGAAAAAATAGGGAAAATTTATAAAACCCGCTTAAAAATGCAATTAAATTAAAACTTTTAATAATAAATGAAGCACGATAAGTATATATGTATATTTAATACGGTATGACAAGATACGACACGGAATTTAAAATCATAAATACATGACAAGAAATAATGTATATTGTAATTACAACACGAGAAGTATTTAAGTTAATGCACGATAAGTATTTACGTATATTAAATATTTCACGACAAGACTTAACACGATAAAACACGAACTTACATCACGAATATTAATAAACGGGAATTAATAAAACACAAAAACGAAAATGTAATATAAAGGTAGGTTTGTTTTGGCCGGTTTTTAAAGAAGAAAAGAAGAGGGGCCCAAGGCCCGGCCCGTTAATAATTTAAGTAGCAAAAAGGGTTACCATTTCTTTCATTTGCATGTTTACAAAAAAATAAAGAAAAACCCTAGTTTGGTTGTGGTGTGGCCGCCAGTTTTGCAAAATAAAAAGGAAGAAGAAACAAGTTGATCTTTGATTAAAACATTTGGCTATTGTTCGTGTTGTCAATCCTTAAACCATACGCATTGGTAAACCTTAAATCTTTACTTTCTTTTATTTTTCAAGAATCATTAATTAAACATGTAAATTAATTATGAAACATATCATTTAAACATGTTATTGAACTGGTTTATTTGGGTTTGCACAAAAACCGAGACCATGGTGGTCTCGGTAGAGTATTCGGCCAGCCAGCTGAGACATGGGGGTCTAGGTGGCTGTTTTTTGTCACCAACCGCAACCCCATATAGGGGTGCAGTGGCAACAGGGCCACAGTCAGCCGTAACACGACAAGACCCTAGTGGGATGTTTGGTTTGGATCGTAGGAACGACTAAGTAGCCAGTGGGAAGCCAAGGCTGGCAGTGGCAAAAGGCCACAATCGATGGTGTGGTGTTTATTTGTTTGGTTTGTGCAACCGAGACCAAGGGGTCTCGGTGGGCTAGGTTCGAGGCTCAGCTAAGCCGAGGGTCACCAAAGGGGTATTTGGGATTATTTTGACTAAGTTATATTTTGGTAATTAAAATAATAGTTATTGATTATATGATTTAACATGGCCTAATTAAATTAATTATAACTTTTCATTTAATTACTCAATTATCAAGTTATGGTAAAATTAATCATGACATCATTTGATTTAATTTAATTAAGGACTTAGCCTAATTAATTAATTACATTTTAAACCATGGTCTAATTAAATTAATGTTACTTTCAATATAATTATGCAATTACCTAGTTTATTGAAAAGTCTTTTTAATATAAAATTATGCTTTATTATTAATTAATAATCATTGTAAAACCATGCTACATTATTAATTAATAATTAATTATAAAACTATGACATGTAAAGGTATTTATAAATAAACTTTACTATGATATCATTTAATAAATCATGATTCATAAAATATGTTCATTAAGCCTCAACTTATATAATATGCTTATTTAACAAGCTTATTACTACTTATGAAAACTTATTATTTATGGAAACTTTCTATTTTTGGAAACTTACTATTTATAGAAACTTACTATTTATGGAAACAAACTATTTTTAGAAAGTTAGTATATATAGAAACCTGCTATTTTTAGAAAGTTACTAATTATATAAACATCAAAGTATATTAACACATGAAACATGTAATACGTTAATCAAGAGCACATGAAACATGTAATACATTAATCAAGAACACATGGAACGTATAATACTAAGAAAGACATGATACAACATGAACAAGTAAAACAAGTCAAGAACAAGCAAGACAAGTCAAGAACAAGTCAAACAACTCAAGAACATGCAAGACAAGTTAAGAACAAGTAAAACAAGTCAAGAACAAGTAAATTAAACTAAGAATCAATAAGTTATATATGAACAAACCACTCATACACATCCTTTATCATGTAGCTTACGTGAAGTCAGAGTAGGACTTTATTTTTGTTCATCTCTTGTCGTTTACTGGACATAAGATACGGATATTCCGTCCTCTAGTAATGACATTCTCTTTCTATGTATGATTTGGATTCCCCGTTTGCTGCCATCTATTTTCCCCAGTTTTCAGTTCATAAAATGTTTTTAGTGTTTGCCATACTATCCTTTTAAATTGCCTGATCTATATACATGCATGACCATGACCACCTAGTTATAGAGGTACCATAACCATGACATTTGAGGCACCGGTGTCATGACTTTTCAACGACGAGAGTGATTTCTCGCGGCGTCCCTTCAGTTGCTTTGGCCATTATTATTATTATCATGTGGGGTGTATGGGTGCATCTTAGTACATGTTTTAAAGGTTTACAAGGTGATTGTGGTGTGTGCTCTACATCCATCACATTGGAGCTGATCCCTCCACCCAGATTTATATTATTAGAGGCCACCCCTCTAATTGCATGACGAGGTCGCCCCTCTATGTATTCATGCGCGTTGATATATATCATGACCTATATGAGCTCTTTGGCATTTAAATTACATTGCATGTATAAAACTTAATACTTTTCAGTTATAAACCAGTTTATAAAACATGTTCTAGGTTTTCCAGGACTTGTACATATTCCGCTTCATTTCATATCTTTTGCTTATATTTTAGTTATTCTATTCATGTCATTATATCCGTTCACTAAGCGTATTGCTCAGCCGTATTTTTCTTTCTATGTCCCATACGACAGGTACCCAAGGACAGACATAAGCTATTGAGAGTGCGTGCATAGGATGGAAGCTACCTTAGACTTCTTTTCCTTTCTGATTTTATATACTTATGCTTGGTTGGACAATGTTTTGTCCCTTTTCTATATTCTTTACTTTATGCATGTGTGAGCTTATGTTTGGGGGCTGAAGTTTGACTTCGGGTTTCCTTTATGGTCATTTATGTTTTAGGACATATTATCTTGCATGCTTTGATGACACGTCATAATTATCATGTAACGGTCTTCTTATCAAAGTGGGTCGTTACAATTATGGTATCAAGCCCAAGGTTTCGACCTATAGGCTCTAAAACTTGACGTGTGACTATTGGGTAGTCACCAGGCTCTCCCTAAAGCGACGTTGTTACCTTCCATGTACTGATATTTTCTGAGTATTGCTAATTCTTACTCACGATGTTTTCTTTTGCATTTTGACTAGTATGGATTGAACCATAGTCGTCCATACTAAGTCACATGTTGTTGATCCCTATTCATTATGTTTTCTCTTGAGTTTTGACTAGTATGGATTGAACCATAGTCGTTCATACTTAGTCACATGTTTCTTCTTTCGAATTTTAGACTGGTATAGGTTGAATCATAGTCGTCCATACTTAGTCACATGTATTTCCTTTTGGATTTTGTGGGCTGAACGATAGTCGTCCACACTAGTCAATATTGAACCTCTGTTGATTATGCTTTAATGTTTCGTTATGTCGATTATGATTTCATACTTTTCATGTTGATTATGTTTTTCATGCTGTTTATGTTTTCATGTTTCATTGTGTTGATTTTGGTGTCCATGCTTCTTCATGTTGATTATGCTTTGTTAGCCTCAAAATATTGAGTCAAACAAGAATGCTCGGTCATATGTTTATTATGTATCGTATATTAGAACGTTATAATAGGTAGTAGATTAGTCGTGTATAACGGGCTTAACTTTAAGCTAAGGTTCATTCATAAGTAACCGAAGCCCAAAAGGAAAGCCCGACCCATGATCATATAGCCCATTAAGCTACATGTAAGCAAAGACTATATAAACCCTTCCTAGCATGTTAGGAAGGGTGTTGGTCATTTCATTTTTCCTCTAGTCTAATATTTCACAAGTTTCTCCAACCATTTTCTCTCTACATTCTCTCACTACTTTCTCTCTCTAAAATTCATCTCATATCTACCTTTCTTTCTTCATATATTCGTATTATATCATCATATTTAAGGGACAACAATTGGTATCAATCACCATGGGGCAGTTTTGTGATTGGTTGTTGTGTTTTCACTTGATTTATTTGATTTGATCCTAATTTCTTCCACGAATTCTAAATTTTTTTTTGTTTGTTTGTGATTTCAAGTCGTATACCTTCTTCAATAGTGTTGTAGTGATTTTCATATCTTGGTTTTAGTTAAAAACACAAACTTTCTTGGCTCAAACGTTCAAAACTATCTTGTTTTCTTCATTCCGAAATGCAAGCTAGTATCACCATCAGAAAGTACAAGTGAGAGGGATTTGATCGCAATAACCAACTGGTTCTACTTAGCGATCACTGGATTACGATACCTTATTCCGATCTGGACATTCTGATCGTTCATTGCGATCTGGGATTCCGACGGTTTTAAGGAATTTTGAGTCATTACTCTGCCAAATTTGTTTCAACCATATTCCGATCTGGGATTCCGACAGGTACATTGCGATATGGGATTCCGACAGGTATAGATTGCGATCTGGGATTCTGACAGGTATACATTGCGATCTAAGCATTCAGACAGAAGGACATTCCGATCTAAACATTCCGACAGTGCATTACGATCTAAGCCATATTCCGATCTAAACATTCCGACAGTACATTGCGATCTAAGCATTCCGACAGCCAACATTTCGATGGCACATTCCGATGACATGTTTAGCTAAATTTTGTTTGAGTATTTTTTAGACTTAGCCACCATCTAGACTAGTTTTGGAATATCGTTTACACGAAGATCAATAAAAAAAAGAGTTAAAATTTTTCCGTCGGTAAATTCAAATTTTTTCCATACTAGTTTTAGGACATTTCTAGCTCAATTTCAAAATTTGGCAATTACAAAATTTTTTTGGTCTACCGTTTTGTCGGACTGGAGAATTTATTTTCGGACTGAAGAAAAATTGCAATTTTTGGAATTTTAACCACAACAACAATCACAACAAATCTACTTAAGATCCATATTCACTTCATCATTTCAGAGAATATTGAGATGGATTCTACTGCCGAATATCGTGTGACGAACAACAACATAATGGTGGCGGGTAACAAAGAAAGACCACCAATGCTTGTGTCAGGTCGATATGATCAATGGCAATCCCGTTTTCTACGTTATCTTGACACAAAACCTAACGGTGATGCTTTAAGGCAATGTATTTTGGATGGACCCTATAAACTCTCAAGGATTCAAGTTCCTGCAGTACCAGCCACAGACACAAGTGACGCACAACTCGCATATGAACGTGATGAAAAGAGGACCGACCTCACCCCAGAGAACCGTGCGTGGTTTGATGCAGAGAAAGAAGCAATCTACTTAATTCTCAGTGGCATTGGAGAGGATATTTACTCTACGGTTGATGCATGCCCTACTGCTCAAGAAATGTGGACGGCTATTGAAAGATTGCAACAAGGTGAATCACTTAACAAACAAGATGTGAAAACTAAGATGTTTTGGAACTTTGGCAAGTTTACATCAAAGGATGGGGAATCAATTGATTCTTATTACTCCCCATTCTACAAGATGATGAATGATATGACCCGAAACAACTTGCAAATTTCCACCATGCAAGTCAATGTCCAATTTCTACAGCAACTTCAACCAGAGTGGACACGGTTTGTCACCTTGGTGAAACAACAACAAAAGTTAGACGAAGTTTCATATCACAAGCTCTTTGACATCTTGAAACAATTTCAAAATGAGGCAAATGAACTTCGAGCTGAACGAGTTGCAAAGATTTCAAATCCACTTGCTTTGGTGTCTACTACTCAACATTACCCAGATTATCACTCTCGTACTTCAAAGACCTACTCTACTCAATCATCATCACCACGATCATCTATTGTCTCCAAGTCACATGCTCCAACACGATCCTGAGGCAAAGAAGTTGCAAGAGCACCATCACCCACACCTGAGCAATCATCCGAAGAAGACAGTGATGAGAAGTAGCTTAAAATTATAGGGAATTCAAGCAACAAATGGCTTTCATTATGAAGCAATATAAGAAAATCTACAAACCCACCAACAACAACCTTCGAACATCTTCAAACCCGAAGAACACCCATGCACAGAGTCCTCCAAGGTATGACACACGAAGACGTGCTGAGAGTCCTCCAAAGTATGATCGACAACCTAAGTATGATAATCAGAGGGTGGCTACTGTTGTTGGAAATAGGGAAACTGTTGGTACTCAAGTTGTGCAACAAAGTGGGATTCAGTGTTTTAACTGCAGAGGTTATGGGCAGTTGGCTAGGGAATGCAGACAGCCAAAGAGGGTTAAAGATTATGGTTATCATAAGGAAAAGATGCTACTGTGCAAGAAAATGGAAGCTGGAATCAAGTTATTAGCTGAGGAAGGAGAAATGCTTGACGACACAGATGATGAACTCTCCGACCAAGAACTCGAGGCACATTATTCATACATGGCAAAGATTCATGAGGTCCTTAACGTCACTGAAGATGAAAATGGTCCTATCTTTGATATCGAGCCAATTGATAAGGTACAAGATGATGTTGAATATAATGTGTTTGGTGATACACATGAGCATAGTGATCTACCAACAACAATTACTGACACGTGTATGATGGAAACGGTTGATAGCAATACCACACCCGATTCATCAGACATGTGCAATAATGAGTTTGAGGATGATCAACATGCAAATGAGTATGATGACGAGGAGCGTGTCGCGCTTGCTAATTTAATTGCTAGTTTACAAAAAGATGTCAATAAAAATAGAAAGAGTCCAAAGCAATTAAAGAAGGCAAACGCAGCGCTCACTCAAAATTTTGAAGAATGCAAGGCCGCTCTTACAAAATCTAGTGAGACTATTGATAGTTATAGGGCTGACCTTCTTCAAAAGACCAACGAGCTTGAGGGGTACAAAAGTCGTGTCATCAACGTTAAAAAGGACGAGTTTGAAAATAAATACAACGAAGCTCTTGCTTTGTTAACTAAAGAAAAACGTCAATTTAATGTCTTATTAAGTGATGAACGTCAAAAAATGTACCTTGCCACAACAAAAGTTAATGAACTTGAACAGAAGCTTTCTATGAATACCACCGATTCTGCTAAAATTCTTGACGAAAAGAAACAAGAGCTTGAAACAATAAAACAAGATTTCAAAAATAGACAAAGAAAAGATACTGAAAAAGTAAAGGATCTCGAAGAACAAGTCGATTTTTTGAAAAAAATTGTTTATAATACACATGACTCTATTCAAACCGTAAGAATGATAGCACCTCGGTCGTTTTTCAAGGGTCAACCTAGCTTTGCCACCCCCAAGTACCTCGAACAAGCTCAAGCTGCGAACCCTCACTTATATCTTGATGAGTCTGAATGGACTGAGAATGACTGCCCAGTAGTTAATCTCAATAGTGAAGAGACGTCCCTTTGGGATGAGGAGAGTAGATCACCAGTCAATAAAGATTTTGTGAAACCATATAACTATGCTTATCTAAACAGTCATTATGGTCTTTTCACTCCACAAAAACAGAAGTCTCGTGAGGAATTTTTTTAGAATGCAAACAAAGAAGAATTCAATGGAAAAAGGCTTTTGCCGCTAAGAGGAAAACTAATGTTTTTAAATATATTAACTATTTGCCTCTAGATGCTTCTAAAAGCAAAAGTAGAAAAACACTTGGTTTTCTTAAAACCCACGTTGATAATGTTCAATCAATTGTTGAAAGCGATTGGAAAAACGTCAAAAGGATAAGTGGAAAACCGAGATTCCTCACGAAATAACTGTGCTTGTGAAAGAACTTTTAATACCAAATACGAAGATAATAAAAGAACATGTTCTTGAGATTGAAAATTTGATTCGGTCTGAAATGTTTGATGATTTGAAATATGTTGAGTCTCTTGAAAAAGAAATTGATGAACTTCAAAATGACAAATCAGAATTTTCAAACGAATATGATCTACTCTTAGAAGAATGTCTCTCCAATGATATTTTGTGTGTTACTCTTCAATCTTTTGCTGATATCGATGAATATTCTGATGTTGCATGCAAATATCTTGATAAAATCAAAGAATGTGAGCGTCTTGAACTTGAGCTTTCGAAACATAAAGAAAATGTTGATAAAAAGGCTTTTGAGTTACTTCAACACAAAACTGATTTCCTTCAAAAACATTGTCATTCTCTTGAACTTGCTTTGCAAAAAGACGTTGGTAGTTTTCCACATGATAATAAATTGCAAGAAAAACTTTCCCAAACATTTCGAGAAATGAATGAACATAATTTTGAAATTAAAGGGTTGAAAGCTCAATTACAAGACAGGGACAGAGCGATAGCAGAGTTGCAGAAACCTGTTGCTAAAATGGGAGGGAAAATTGTGGAACCTAGTGTTAAGAAACCTGTTGTAAGACAACCCAATGCTCAAAAAGTGACTAGACCCTCTGTCTTGGGAAAACCATCTGTTTTCTCTAATTCTGCATTTACAAAACCTGCGTTTGCCCCCAAGACGGATGGGAAGGATAGGTTACCACAAAACACTCCCAAAACACATATTCGATCACAAAGCATTAAGAACACAAATGTGGTTAAACCAGAGATGTATAGATTGGCCACTAAAGCTACACACAACAAAGAAAGTCCATCACCTCAGACTTCTAGAAACACTAATAGACGTGTGTCTTTTACTACAGGAGTAGTCCCCACTGATAGTGTTAGCCGGTCCCAGCTTAAGAGCACTCGCATGAATGAAAAGGTTTGGCAAACCAAAAGTCAAGGGAAAATGAAGACAGTGAAGACTACCCTAGGATTTTCAATGTTTCTAAGAATAAAACGTCTGTAATCACGTGTAATGACGATATGAATGATTCGACTTTGAATGCTTTAAATGTTAAGTTTGTTTGTGTGAAATGTTGAAAGTGTGCTAATGCTAATCATGTTATGTGTGTTTCGAATAATGTCAAAGGCGTAGAAACTAGAACTAAGAAGCAAATTGTGATGCCTATTAGTGCTAGAAAACCCAAACGCAAAGTGAACCATTCTGGTGCAACCCCCCCTAAGAAAAGTATTGCATCAGACTCCACCACTAAGAACCCTAGAAGAAGAATTAGGGAATTATATGAGTCTGCTAGCAAGCCTTGGAAATGGTGGTTTGCTAATCAATGTCCTCCAAGATATAAATGGATGCCTAAGGTTAGGACAGAAAATGTGACTACGTGCGTTAGTGTGACTCTAAGTGATGAAACTAGGGAAACTAATGAATCAGAAATCACAACTAACATGGAATCCAATTTAGCAAATGCTCCATCGTGTTCTAATTCTTCTGCAGGTGATCGAAATAATTCTCTTCATACTGGAATCCGGATGCACGAAGCACATGACGGGGAATCTCAAGCTTCTAATTAACTTCGTGGAGAAGTTCCTGGGTATGGTCCGATTCGGAAATGATCAATTTGCACCGATCCTAGGATATGGAGACTTGGTTCAGGGGAATATCACTATCAAAAGGGTTTACTACATCGAAGGGCTCAATCACAATCTTTTCTCGGTTGGTCAATTCTGTGATGCGGATTTGGAGGTTGCTTTTAGAAAGAAGACATGTTTTGTTCGTGATTATGCTAAGAATGACTTACTTACCGGAACACGGGTACTGATCTCTACACTATTTCACTACAAGACTCCACATCTTCAACTCCGATCTGTTTCATGGCTAAAGCTTCAACGACTCAAGCTTGGTTATGGCATCAACGTTTATCTCATCTTAACTTTGATACCATCAACTTGCTTTCCAAGAAAGATATTGTGCGAGGCCTTCCTAGCTTTAAATTCATCAAAGATCATCTTTGTTCTTCTTGTGAGCTTTGTAAAGCTAAACGGAGTAGTTTTAAGACAAAGACTACACCAAGCTCTAAAGGACGGTTAGATCTTCTACATATAGATTTGTGTGGTCCCATGCGTGTTCATAGTATCAATGGGAAGAAATACATTATGGTAATTGTCGATGACTACTCAAGGTACACATGGACTCACTTCTTGAGGTCCAAGGATGAAACACTCGATGTTCTCATCGGCTTCCTTAAACTGATACAACGTGGTCTTCAAGCTCAAGTTAAAGTGGTTCGTACTGACAGAGGCACAAAATTTTGAATTCAAAACTGAGAAACTATTTTGAAGCCGAAGGAATTGAACATGAAACATCTATTGCTCGAACACCCGAACAAAACGGCGTTGTTGAAAGACGAAACCGTACTTTAGTTGAGGCTGCTCGAACATTATTATCCGCTTCAAAACTTCCACTATACTTTTGGGCCGAAGCCGTGTCAACCGCATGCTACACACAAAACCGCTCCTTAATTATCCCAAGACACGAAATGACACCATATCACATAATTAATGATCGTAAACCTTCACTCAAACACCTTCATGTTTTTGGATGTACGTGTTACATTATTCGAGATGGTGAAAATCTCGACAAGATGAAAGAGAAAGGTGATGCATGCATTTTAGTGGGATATGCAACTCAGTCTAAGGGATACAGAGTATACAACAAGAGAACAAAATTGATAGTCGAGACTATTCATATCAGATTTGATGAATTACAAGAGATGGCACTTGAACAAAACAGTTTAAGTCCCGATCCACAACGACAAACGACTTCCGTTCACAACCGCACGGAACTCAGAACTCAAGACTACAGCAATGAACCGTCAAGTTCAAAGCTGGTTCCTGAACATGTTCCTAGAGAAGATATGACAGTGGATACGACACTTGAAGAGTTGGAAATGTTATATGGACCAATGTTTGATGAATATTTCACGGGAGAGAAACAAGTTGTATCAAAGTCTTCCGTTTCCACTCATGATAAGAATGATGATACCGATCATCGTCCATAAAAGGATACAACTTCATCTACTTCAACACGGGTTGCTGCAGATTTACCTCCTCTGAATATCACTTCAACAATCGATCCTACAACATCCACAACTACTGTCATTTCTCCAGAGAACACAAATCAAGTAGACGATGCATTATCTGACGATGACAATTTTCACAACCCATTCGGTACACCGGTACACGAAACTGGAGAGTCTTCCACTCGCCATGTTGATCTGTCAAATGTGCATACGTTTTATCAACAACATCCTTCAACACATCATTGGACCCGAGATCATCCTTTGGTTCACGTAATTGGAAATCCTTCACAGCCTGTTCATACAAGACGACAACTAACAACCGATGGCGAAGGGGTATGGCCAGAAAGAGGGAATTGATTTTGACGAATCATTTGCACCAGTAGCTCGTATGGAAGCGGTCAGGATTTTTCTTGCTTATGCTGCACATAAGGGACTCACTGTCTATCAAATGGACGTAAAGACGGCGTTTCTTATCGGTCCTTTGAAGGAAGAAGTCTATGTCACGCAGCCGGAAGGATTCGTCAATCCTCATTATCCTGACAAGGTGTATCGTCTCCACAAAGCACTATATGGACTAAAGCAAGCTCCAAGGGCGTGGTACGACGAGCTCTAGAAATTTCTAGTATCCAAAGGTTTCTCAAAAGGTTCCATTGATCTAACTCTGTTCACTTTTAAATATGGGGATGACATTTTGCTTGTGCAAATTTATGTTGATGATATTATTTTCGGGTCTACAAACCCAAAACTTTTAAAATGGTTTGAAAAAGTAATGCACAGCAAATTTGAAATGTCAATGATGGGCGAACTAAAATTCTTTCTTGGAATTCAAGTTCACCAATCCCCAAGTGGTATCTTTATAAACCAAGCTAAGTATTGTCAAGAGATAATCAAAAAGCATGGTATGACTTCATGTGACCCCGTTGGGACACCATTATCAACCACATCGCTAGATGCTGACTTGGAGGGAAATGCCATCGATCAAACGAGATATCGTTCCATGATTGGTTCCCTCATGTACTTAACAGCAAGCAGACCTGATATTTCACATGCTACGTGTTATTGTGCACGATATCAAGCACGACCCACAGAAAAGCACCTCAAGGAGGTTAAACGGATCTTTCGGTATCTCAAGAATACCATTCATTGGGACTCTGGTATCCGAGGGAAACCGGTTTCTTTCTAACGGTCTATTCAGATTCTGATCATGCAGGGTGTCTTGATACACGAAAAAGTACTTCTGGTGGTGCACAATTTCTAGGTCAAGATAAGCTTGTGGGATGGTCTTCCAAGAAGCAGGATTGCACGTCACTTTCATCAGCCGAAGCAGAGTATGTGTCTCTATCTGCGTGTTGTGCTCAAGTTCTATGGATGAGAACACAACTCACGGATTATGGCTTTCACTTTGATAAAGTACCTATGTACTGTGACTCAAAGTCGGCCATAGCCATCTCCTGTAATCCGGTACAGCATTCCCGCACGAAGCACATTGATGTCCGATATCACTTTATTAAGGAACAAGTTGAAAGAGGTATCGTTGAACTATACTTTGTTGGAACGGATTACCAATTAGCCGACTTGTTTACGAAAGCTCTGTCGAAAGATAGGTTTGAGTACCTCGTTAGGCAAATTGGTATGTGATGTTTGACTCCAGCAGACCTAGAGATTCTAGCAAAGGTGCCTGCTTGATTTATCTATCAAACATCAACCTGTAAATATCTTTGAAAAAGCAAAATACAAAAATATAAAACATATAAAAACAAAACACAAAATTAAAAAAAATCTTTCAAAATCCAAAAATATTCTTCTCGACATGTCTTTCAGTATCGATAATATGGACGTGCCTAGAAATGTCGCTCAATAACGACACGGGTGTGTACATAAAGCTCGAATGAAAGTTGTAAATGTTTTTCAAAACATGTCATTTTTTTTAATAAAGGAAATTGTCTATCTTGGACAATATTTCCAAACAACGGGTAGAGCAATCTATCACGGGTTGAGCTTGTCACAAAACATTCAACGTTTTGAGCTCAACACAATGGCTTGTAATCACTTTTAGATTGCAACGCGGATCTAAATTCACGGGGGAGTGTACGTTTTTGTACTCTTACCATAGCAAAAGAAGTTAAATCTTCTTACACTTGAGTGGATTCTTCAAGACATTCAAAGTCTATGAACTCAAGTTTATGCTTCAGAAAAACCTTTTCGACAAAAAGAATTGATTTTTCAAAAAGCGTTGAACACAATTTTTTCAAGAATTTCTCAACGATTATTGAAAATCTTTCAAAATTGTGTTTTCAACAAACTCCCATCCTCAAAAAGCGAAATGTGGATCATATCCTCACAATGACAATTCAATTGGATCAATTTTTTAGGGGGAGCATTTTAACTTCATGCAAAGGATTAACACATCTTTCTCTCAGAGATTTTCAAGACTATTTTTCAAAATATATTTTAATCAAATTTGGTATCTCTAATATCAAAAGATTTTATATATTAGAGATAGGGGGAGAAAATGTGATTAAAATGTGATCTTATATAAGACTCAAGCACTTTAACTCTTACCTACATGTGTGAAACACTTTCGATTATCGATGCACATGTGAAGGGGGAGCATTTCTGAAACGACAAAACTAGCAAGGTGTTAAATGCTTTTCAAACACTTTGTTAGAATTAAAAGTGGTTTTCATGGTTACGATCAAATACCCACAACATCTTTAATTCACGACGTTATTGGTGTCAAAAGGGTGGTTAGGTTTAAGTCCTATGATCCAACCAGAACCGGAGGGATCTTCCCAGGGACAATCAAATAGATTATTAGAAGTCCTTAGGAAAGGTGGAGTAGAATGTGAACGTAGCTGAATGCCGACTAAGTACTGATGCTAGCACTGGAACAATCACAACAAGGTGCTAGTAATGATGTCTTGGTAAGTATTGAAGGGGTTGAAGAATGAAAAAGAAATGTAAGGATAAAGGGTGTAAAGAAAGAAGCCCTCCATACAACTTAGGCAGAAACCGGGTCAACTCATCATGAAGACAAACTCATCATGGACCCAGTGATGTATGCACAACCCTTTCTTAGCTACTCAGGCTTCTCTCAAAAGAAGTTTGTTTTATTGTCACGGAGAACAACATGACTTTTATTGACTTTCTCACTTCGAGATAGTTGATATTGAATAGGTGGCATCTGCTCCAGCCTCCGACCACTAAAAGTGCACAAATCGAGTCTAGAGCCAAGAGATCAATCAAATCTCGTTAGGACATACGGATGAAGATCAAGAGAGTCCTACGCTATATCCTTGGGATATTGCTAGAACACTCAGAGTGATACTACTTAGTATTCACAATGATGAGTGGAAATCCTTCCAGTGTTAACATCAAACAGCACTGCGGTAGGTCATATGTAAGATTCTTTATGAATTGAACATGTGCAAAACTGAAAAGCAACAGTGGTTTGATTCTGAATTGATTCAAACTCGTTTCAGGTTTCTACGCAATATCTTTATGGTCTTGCCAGAACATTCAGAGTGATATTCATTAATATTCACAGTGACGAATGGAAATCCTTCTAGCGTCAACATCAAACAGCGCTACGGTAGGTGACTTGTGAGATTCTTATGAATCAAGCTTGTGTCAACTGGAAAGCAACAATGGTAAGATTCTTTACGAATCACACTTGTTCCAGGAATTTGAATTGACGACTTTAATCAAACGGGTATTTATCCAATTGATTCACTCTTTATGTTCGTAGTCTTGCTTTGAGACGGTTGAGTAAAGAGAACGGCTAGTACAGCCACGAAACCCTGTCAAGGAGATTCTTAATTGAATCTACCTGATCACAGGTACGATATTTAATATCGTATAACGTTCTTCACCGACCGGAGGTAAAACGCTACCGATTTAGGACGAATGTCAAAGCCATTCAGTCCGTGTCTATGTTTTGTCTCGAGAAGGTGGCGTCACGGTGTACACAACAAAGTCAATGATTCAGAAACCACATACTCATGCCTAAAGACATATTCAACAATTAATAGTGTGAGCATGTGGATGAAGACACAAGATCGCAAGATGGCAAAGACAAGTCAAGGATGATTTGAATATCTCAAGCTTAAAGACAAAGTCGAAAGACAACGACAAAGGCTCAAAGATCACAGCATGAAGGAACAGGACTACGATTACACGTTCAAGACTCATTTATGGCGAGATTAGTAATCTCTACAACTTTCCTAAATGACCAAGGTTTATGACCTCTCATTGGGGGAGATTGTTAGCCTCAAAATATTGAGTCAAACAAGAATGCTCGGTCATATGTTTATTATGTATCGTATATTAGAATGTTGTAATAGGTAGTAGATTAGTCGTGTATAACGGGCTTAACTTTAAGCTAAGGTTCATTCATAAGTAACTGAAGCCCAAAAGGAAAGCCCGACCCATGATCATATAGCCCATTAAGCTACATGTAAGCAAAGGCTATATAAACCCTTCCTAGCATGTTAGGAAGGGTGTTGGTCATTTCATTTTTCCTCTAATCTAATATTTCACAAGTTTCTCCAACCATTTTCTCTCTACTTTCTCTCACTACTTTCTCTCTCTAAAATTCATCTCATATCTACCTTTCTTTCTTCCTATATTCGTATTATATCATCATATTTAAGGGACAACATGCTTCATGCTAGTCATTGATGAATTTCATTTAATCATGCTCTCATGATAATCATGGTTGGTTTTCATTAATCAAGCTTTCATGCTGGTCATTGTTGAATTTCGTTTAATCATGTTTTCGTGCTTCTTCATGCAAGTGTAGTTATGTCTACGCTAGATTAGTTAGGCTATTACGTTATCCTCTTCAGTTTGGTTTCTAACCGTTTAATCATTTGCCTTCCTTTGCTCATGTCAGATGGTTGACACCCGTATCGATCATCTCATGTGAATTCCATGTGTACTCCATGTATCGAATTCCATGTGTACTCTATGTACCGAATTCCATGTGTACTCAATGTACTGAATTCCATGTGTATTCCATGTGTACTCCATGTATCGAATTCCATGTGTACTCCATATACCAAATTCCATGTGTACTCTATGTATCAAATTCCATGTGTACTCCATGTACCGTATTCCATGTGTACTCCATGTACCGTATTCCACGTATACTCCACGTACTGTATTCCATGAGTATTCCACATACCGTAGTCCATGTGTATTGATAATCGATTCTCAATCATCTTAGGCGTTTTCCACTTACCAATGTTGCTCAAGTGATGATGCTGCTCGCAACTTGGAGATGTTATAGAACAAGGACGAAGGCGATAGATCGGAACGACCAGACAAGAAACATACTTCATCCACCAGACGTTACAATTTAATTCCATGTCTTTATCTTCTCAGTTATATGTCACGTGCCATTCAGTTGTCTTTTCAGACATATGAGTGGGAACCGGTACCAGCCGGCCACTCGGTTGAATAGTTACATGAATCACAGTCATGATAATGACCGTCATGGAACTGGCAGATAAGGAGGTAGTGACAACTACCGTGACAACAAATACTTTGGCAATAACGACAGAAACCCTGGTAACGGACGTGATCAGAAATACAAAGGGTCAGTAGTCCAACCGATCCGTCAATCCTGGCATAATAACCTAAGATTTTCAACTATATTCGCTTTCACATCTCGAGACACACGTCAAGACATCCGTCAAGACACATGTCTCACGTATATTTTCTGAAGACACATGTCAAGACATCCGTCAAGACACATGTCTCACGTATATTTTTTGAAGAAACATGTCAAGACATCCGTCAAGACACATGTCTTACGTATATTTTCTGAATACACACGTCAAGACACCAGTCAAGACACATGTCATACGAATAATTTCTTAAGAAAAGAGTCAACACACATGACTCACGTATATCTTCTGAACCAGACCCGCAGTAATACTCATGTTGGGAAACGCAGTGTTCGTTCCGTGAGATACGAGCGAAACACATTCAGTGAGATATGCTATGTTTACTTCATGTATTCATATGACAAATTTATTCTTGATCATGTATTACATGCATCCACGGCCGTGAAAGACTCTTTTTGCATCAACCACGTGTATATAGGCTTTCCTTTCAGTTTGACGACAAGACCGTTCTACTAACGCACTTTCCTTGGACATGTGCGAGTTCGATATGATTCTGGGTATGGACTGGTTAGCAGCACATTGCACTACGATTGATTTTCATTCATATCGGGTCAAATTCGACGATGTTCAGAGTCTTGAATACATTCATCATGGTTTTCTACCACGAAAATCAGTATAAATTATTTCTGTTTTTACAAGCACGTGCTTTATTATCCCATGGCTACAAGGATCTTCTAGCTACCATTTATAACGCGACTTCTGAGGTTCCTTAAATCCATGATCGAGCATGTTTCGGGAGCAGAACCTGTCTCCAAGGCTCTTTATCGCATGGCTTCCTTGAGCTAAAAGAGTTGAAGGATCAACTGCAAGAATTGCTGTAACAAAGTTTATTCACCCAAGTGTACACTGGTTCTGTTTGTCAAGAAGAAGGACGGTAGTATGAGATCATGTATCGACTACCGTAAATTGAACATGGTCACCATTCGTAGTCGTTATTCTCTTTACGTCTTGATGACTTGATTGATCAACTACAGGGTGCTAAGAACTTCTTCAAGATCGAATTACGATCAGACTATCATCAATTGCGAGTGAAAGAGCAAGAAATTTACAAGACTGCTTTTCGCACACGTTATGGTCGTTATGAATTCGTGGTTATACCTTTTGGTCTCACGAATGCTCCAACGGTATTTATGGACTTGATGAATCGAGTTTTCCATGAATTCTTGGACAAGTTCGTTATTGTACCAATTGATGACATCCTGATCTCCTCCAAGTCTAGCTGAGAACACGAGGATCATCTTCGCATGGTACTATAAATTCTTCGATAGGAGAAATTGTATGCTGAGTTTTCCAAATATGAGTTCTGGTTGAGTAAAGTGGCATTTCTGGCCAGATTGTTTCAGCAGGAGGAATTACCATGGATCCGGCGAAGGTGGAGGCTATCACTAAATGGCCAAGACCTACGTCTACGATTGAAGTACGTGGTTTTCTGGAGTTAGTTGGTTACTACCAACGAATTTTTGAAAGTTTCTCATGGTTCTACAAAAATGTATCAAGATCTCAAACCACATTTTGGTGGAGCGGTGTAAAACAAGATGCAGTTACGTTCATATCTAAATGTATGCCATGCCAGCAGGTTAAGATAGAACGCCAACATGCTAGTAGTTTATTTCAACCATTAGAAATTTCCGAATGGAAGTGGACAAGATCTCCATGGATTTTGTTACCGGACTACCACGACTCAGAGGAAGCATAATGCTACCTGGGTCGTGTCAATCGTTGACCAAGTCTACACATTTCCTTTTATCCGTTAGAATCATGCAATTAACCAGTTGACTGGGATATTTCAACAAGAGATCGTACGATTTCATGGTGTTCCGTCGACAATAATATCAGACCGAAATTTACGTTCACGTTGACGCTCACATTTACGTCTTATGTTCGCGATCTCGACGTTGTACGCGATCACGTCCTTATTTCATTTCATGATTTGCTTTTCACATTCACGTTCATGACATTGTTCACTTTCATGATTGTATTTTATCTCACGATTTATGTTTCACATTTTGTTTTGGAAAGGGTTGCAGAAAGCGTGGGAGACCAGACTCAAGTTTAGCACAACTTTCCATCTTGAGACAGACGTTTCACGTCACATTTCACGTCTCATCTCGTATCGTTTGGAGTTACCTCCTCAGTTATCACACGTTCCCATATGTTTCATATATCACCTTCGCCATATGTTCACGTATCACGTTCACAATTGTTCACGTATCACCTTCACAATTTTTTACGTACTACGTTCATAATATGTCTCTCGTATCATTGCTCAGAGATTACTAATATCATTCGTTTCATGTTATGTCGTAACGTTTCATTTATCCTTGCACGTTATTTCTTATCCACTCGATCAAATTCGTGAGGATCTATCCTACGTTGAGGAACCAGAAACTATTCTAAATCGTCAACATAGAGTCATGAAGACCAAGACTATTCCATTCATCAAGATCCTTTGGAGGAACCATCCCGAGCGGGAAACCACTTGGGTGACGAAAGGGTCCGTTCGGACTTTTTATCCTCATTTTCTCCCATGATCCGAGTATGTTCTTTCAACCATATCATGTATCTAATTCGAGGACGAATTATTCTTTTTAGAGGGGAAGAGTTGTAAAACCCGCTTAAAAATGCCCTTAAATTAAAACTTTTAATAATAAATGAAGCACGATAAGTATATACGTATATTTAATATGGTATGACAAGATACGACATGGAATTTAAAATCATAAATACATGACAAGTAATAATGTATATTGTAAGCAGAACACGAGAAGTATTTAAGTTAATGCACGATAAGTATTTACGTATATTAAATATTTCACGACAAGACTTAACATGATAAAACACAAACTTACATCACGAATATTAATACACGAAAATTAATAAAAGACGAAAACAAAAATGTAATACAGTGGGGGTCTTGTTTTGGCCGGTTTTTAAAGAAGAGAAGAGGGGCCCAAGGCCCAGTCCTTAATAATTTAACTAGCAAAAAACGTTACCATTTCTTTCATTTGCATGTTTACAAAAAATAAAGAAAAACCATAGTTTGGTTGTGGTGTGGCCGCCGGTTTTGAAAAAGAAAAAAGAAGAAGAAACAAGTTGATCTTTGATTAAAACATTCGGGTATTGTTCGTGTTGTAATCCTTAAACCATACGCATTCGGTAAACCTTCAATCTTTACTTTCTTTTATTTTTCAAGAATCATTAATTAAACATGTAAAATAATTATGAAACATATCATTTAAACATGTAATTGAACCGGGTTGTTAGGTTTTACACGGAAACCGAGAACATGGTGGTCTCGGTGGAGTATTCGACCGGCCAGCCGAGACATGAGGGTTTCAGTGGCTGTTTTCTATCACCAACCGCAACCTCATATAGGGGTGTCGTGGCAACAGGGCCACAGTCGGTGGCTTTTCTCCTTGGTCAATGGCAACACGATAAGACCCCAGTGGGGTGTTTGGTTTGTAGAGTGGGAACCGACTGCTGTCGGTGGGAACGACTAAGTAACCAATGGGAAGCCACGGCTGGCAGTGGCAAAAGGCCACAGCCGGTGGCGTGGTGTTTGCTTGTTTGGTTCGTGCAACCAAAACCAAGGGGTCTCGGTGGGCTAGGTTCGAGGCTCGGCTAAGGCGAGGGTCACCAAAGGGGTATTTGGGATTATTTTGACTAAGTTATATTTTGGTAATTAAAATAATAATTATTGATTATATGATTTAACATGGCCTAATTAAATTAATTATAACTTTTAATTTAATTAATCACTGATCAAGTTATGGTAAAATTAATCATGACATTATTTGATTTAATTTAATTAAGGACTTAGCCTAATTAGTTAATTACATTTTAAACCATGGTCTAATTAAATTAATGTTACTTTTAATTTAATTATGCAATTACCGAGTTTATAGCAAAGTCTTATTAATTTAAAATCATGCTTTATTATTAATTAATAATCTTTTGAAAATCATGCTACATTATTAATTAATAATTAATTATAAGACTATTACATGTAAAGATATTTATAAATAAACTTTACTATGATATCATTTAATAAATCATGATTTATAAAATATGTTCATTAAGCCTCAGCTTATATAATATGCTTGTTTAACAAACTTATTACTATTTATGAAAACTTACTATTTATGGATACTTTCTATTTTTGGAAACTTACTATTTATGGAAACTTACTATTTTTGGAAACTTACTATTTATGTAAACTTACTATCTTTGGAAAGTTATTATATATATATATATAGAAACGTGCTATTTTTAGAAAGTTATTAATTATGGAAACATCAAAGTATATTAACACATGAAGCATGTAATATGTTAATTAAGAGCACATGAAACATGTAATACATTAATCAAGAACACATGGAACGCATAATACTAAGAAAGACATTATACAACATGAACAAGTAAAACAAGTCAAGAACAAGCAAGACAAGTAAAACAAGTCAAGAACAAGCAAGACAAGTAAAACAAGTCAAGAACAAGCAAGACAAGTCTAGAACAAGCAAAACAAGTCAAGAACAAGTAAATTAAACTAAGAATCAGTAAGTTATATATGAACAAACCACTCATACATGTCCTTTATCATGTATCTTACGTGAAGTGGGAGTAGGACTTTATTTCTTTTCATCTCTTGTCGTTTACTAAACATAAGGTATGGATATTCCGTCCTTCAGTAAGGACATTCTCTTTCTATGCATGATTAGAATTCCCCGTTTGCTGACATATGTTTTCCCTAGTTTTCGGTTCATAAAATATTTTTAGTGTTTGCCATGCTATCCTTTCAAATTGCCTGAGTTGTATACATGCATGACCATGACCACCTAGTTATGGAGGTACCATAACCATGACACTTGAGGCACCGGTGTCATGACTCTTCCACGACGAGAGTGATTTCTCGCGGTGTCCCTTCAGTTTCTTTGGCCATTATTAGTATTGCCATGTGGGCGTATGGGTGCATCATAGTATATGTTTTGTAGGTTTACAAGGTGATTGTGGTGTGTGCTCTACATCCATCACATTA
The DNA here is from genome assembly GCA_025667525.1 of Glebionis coronaria. NCBI lineage: Eukaryota > Viridiplantae > Streptophyta > Magnoliopsida > Asterales > Asteraceae > Glebionis > Glebionis coronaria. Next base: position 104,188,794 of record CM046879.1, read on the forward strand.
GAGTTGATCTCTCCACCCGGATTTATATTATTAGAGGTCACACTCTAATTGCAAGACGAGGTCACCCCCTCTATATATTCATGCACGTTGATATATATCATGACCTATATGAGCTCTTTGGCATTTAAATTACATTGCATGTATAAAACTTAATACTTTTCAGTTATAAACCAGTTTATAAAACATGTTTCAGGTTTTCCAGGATTTGCACATATTCCGCTGTATTTCATATCTTTTGCTTATATTTCAGTTGTTTTATTCATGTCATTATATTCGTTCACTGAGCGTATTGCTCAGCCGTATTTTCTTTCCATGTCCCATACTACAGGTACCCAAGGACAGACATACGCTATTGAGAGTATGTGCATAGGATGGAAGCTACCTTAGATTTCTTTTCCTTTCTGCATTTTATATACTTATGCTTGGTTGGACAATGTTTTGTCCCTTTTATACATTCTTTACTTTATGCATATGTGAGCTTATGTTTGGGGGCCGATGTTTGATTCTGGCTTTCCTTTATGGTCATTTATGTTTTAGGACATATTACCTTGCATGCTTTGATAACACGCCATAATTATCATGTAACGGTCTTCTTATAAAAGTGGGTCGTTTCAAAATCACCTCAATCGAAGAATAAAACCACCATTTGCATGAATCAATAACAAAATTGATAATAGTAACCTGATCTTTGAAACCTTAGTTTTATCTCAAAAAATTAAAGGAGAAAAACAGAAGATCTTAAAGTAATATTAACAGATCCAGCTATCTCAATGGCAGATCTAACCAAAAAAGTATGTATGAGTAAAAACCTCCAAAATTTTATCAAACCCTAAAAAAAATTTCATCGATTTCAATAACATGTCTCTGATACAATGTAGAAAAAATGATTCAAGAGATCCCAAACAACTTTTAATTATACTAAACAAGATTTAAAGATCAAAGACTAAAATATAAAGCTAAGACTACGATTGCTAATCACGTGTAGTCCTATTATCTACATGATAATAGTTTTACAAATCAAAAAATAAAAAGTAGAGATCAAACTAGGGTTTCAAGATATGAACAACGGAGAGAGTAAAAGTATATGAAAACACACAGATGGAATGAATAATAAGTGAAAGCCTAGCTGGAGCTAAGGTAATAAGAGGGAAAAGTCGACCGTTGAGCCCATGGACCGAGTCTATGGGATTTATCTTCACTTGGGCTGACAAATGATGCCTGGTAACAAACAATGGCAATCACCCAACTTTAGTCCCTCATGTCTAGAGATGCTTCTGCAGAAGGTTCATATTATACAACTGAAAGTTACAATTAAACACAATAAGTCCCTAAGGTTAAGTTGGGTTAACAGATCAGGTCATTCATTTTAACAGTATCATATATATATATATATATATATATATATATATATATATATATATATATATATATATATATATATATATATATATATATATATATATATATATATATATATATATATATATATATATATATATATATATATATATATATATATATATATATATATATATATATATATATATATATATATATATATATATATATATATATATATATATATATATATATATATATATATATATATATATATATATATATATATATATATATATATATATATATATATATAGTGTAAGGTTATTTTAAGAACCAAAAAAATATACAGTACTGCGAGAACCACCTTTATACTCTTAACAATGCATATGTATTTTCATTATTATGTTTAAATTAACATTTAATAATTGTTTTATTGCTTATATATCCGAGTATGATGAGCGATATGAAGAGTGCACATGTGTTTTCATATTATCCAACGAAAAGATAGTTATAATATATACAAAAGAAATACATGTGCATTATCCTAGAATATATGTTACTAGTGACCTACGACAATAAAAATTCATGTATTTCTACCTAATGAACTAACCCGATGAATGTACATGTGCATTTTAAGAGTAAAAAGGTGGTTATCGTAGTTCTATACATTTATTTGGTTCTGAAAATAACCTCACCATATATATATATATATATATATATATATATATATATATATATATATATATATATATATATATATATATATATATATATATATATATATATATATATATATATATATATATATATATATATATATATATATATATATATATATATATATATATATATATATATATATATATATATATATATATATAGTGTAAGGTTATTTTCAGAATCAAATTAATGTACATAATTGCGAGAACCACCTTTATACTCTTAATAATACATATGATTTTCAATGTTATGTTTAAATTAACATTTAATAATTGTTTTATTGGTTATACATCCAAGTATGACGAGCGATATAAAGAGTGCACATGTGTTTTCATATTATCTAACGAAAAGTGAGTTATAATACATACAAAACAAATACATGTGCACGGTCCTAGGATACATGTTCCTAGTGACCTATGATAATAAAAATTCATGTATTTCTACCTAATAAACTAACCTGATAAATATACATGTGCCTTTAAGAGTAAAAAGGTGGTTCTCACAGTTCTATATATTTATTTGGTTCTGAAAATAACCTCATATATATATATATATATATATATATATATATATATATATATATATATATAGGGGGATGTTATTGTGGTGTACAATCTTAAAAAGAGTTATAATAAGTACACTTGTGAACCATTGGATTAACTTTGAAAGATAAAAATTAAATTTGATTAAATAAATATCTAGTAATGGCAGTTTTGTAAAAAGTTGAAACATTTTGGCTTTTTAATACGTTGCATTAAAAGTTCATCACATTCATTAGTTTTTTTAATCTTTATTTTCCACATTTATTTACTTAAAATCCCGAGTTATTTGGCAACTTGATGGCTAATTTTTTTGATTATTGATATACATTTTCCTATAGAAATTTATTTCTCAATATATTAAGTTGCATTTTTTCAAATGTCATTTCTTTATTAATCATAGTGCGATACATATTGGTCAATCTAAATTTTTAGTTTTGAACTACTTTTCTATTAGATTTTGAAGATACCTTCTAGCTTCATATTGTAATTATTATAAGACGTGTAAAACTACATTACAAGTAAAGTTACACTCTTGGATCTATATCATCACACATGTACCATTTATTCTTTTGATGATACACGTAATTCTTAATAGTTAATACTACCAAATAGGTGATATACAAATAAAGGTACATTGCTAAGTATACAAGAACACTAATGCACTCAATCAAAGAGTTTGATTCAAAAATGTAATGTAAGTACATATGTATCAAGAGTATTGTGATATCTATAGTGTGTCACTATATATATGTACCTAAAGTTTATAGTGTGTCGTTACAAGTTAAATGTAAAAAAAAAATTAGTGTGTCACAACATACATACCGAGTGTCAGAAAATTAGGTGCGTAACTACATATGTATCAACAAATGTAATTTGACACCTCAACTGTTTCACAAAAAAAAGCAATGTGTCACTAAAAGAATATCAAGAAATTTAATGTTTCATATAAAATTTAAAAAAAAGAGTGTAATTGTTCATACGTGATTAAGGATATGACTTTTTCATTTGTATGAAAAAAATAAAAATGAAGAAAAAGTATAATATGTAAAATTGGTCCAACAAGTACTTCGTAATTGCACTAACTTGGCACTAACTTGCATATACGAATACTACTAAAATATCATTAATAACATCATTTGTTAATCAATAAGAATTAGTTACATCTGATAATGCATGGAGATATGTCAAACCACATTAAAAAACAAATCAATAATATTTACAATGAGTTATACATAATGATGCAAGTAAGTGATTCACAATAAGATTTGGTGAAGCTAAAAAGATGATTAAAAAAGTGATATTGTAATCAGATCTGTCATGGAAAAGCATGCACCACCACGAACTAATAGAACAACTAAGAAATCCAAATCTGTCAAAAAAGATAAATCTATATAAAAAACAGATCGTGGGTTGTTTAAACAAAAATAGTAAACAAAAACAGATTTGTAAACAAGCAATCTCGTCGTGGATGGTTTTTTGTTCAGAAATTGGAATAAAATTGTAAATATGGGAATGGTTTCTACGGTTTATGACAATTAGGGATGAAGGAATGGATAGAATTAGACATGTATCAACAATCTTGGTTCTTGGACTGATTATGGGAGGATACCGATTAGTGGTGACGGCGGTTAGGGTTTGATTGAGTGGGATGAAAGAGAGAGAGACGACAAAGATGGTGTCTTTTTCTATTCGTTTGAAAACGATATCAAAGAGAGAAATAAGAAACAAAGTTTACATAATTATCCTTTTATTTAGTTTGAAATTTGCATTGTATTTAACATAGAAAATTACACGTGGTGGCTTCTAATTGGTGCTTATTATAACGTATTTTAAGAGTGTTGAACACATGAACATATATCTATATATCAGAAACCCTTATATAGGAAGGATAGTAAAACAATACCATAACTACAAAATTCTAATAAAATCACACGTGTAAATCAATAACAGATTTCCATAATTACCATACTTTCCCGCTATTGAACTTTTCCAAATAAAAGGATATTGCCTCAATTTACTTTCAAAAGATCTAAAAAACGCCCCTTTTTTCTTATGACATCTCCAAAACGTATCCTTAAAGATCATTCACATAATCATTATCTGATTTGAAAACAAATATTCAGTTAGTATTCGTCAGAATAAAAAACCCTAATCTAAACTCTCCCTATCAATTAATCAAAATAACAAACACAATTAAGAAGTTGGATTAGTTAAATTTAGGGTTTTTTTCCCTAAATCATGATCATGAATATGCTACATCAGATGTCGATGTGATAATCTATGATAGTGAGGTGCGTCCTCCTGGTCATCGAAACGTTATTGATGATCTACAATAAAGAAACGAATTAAAAAAACATGGTCACAATCTACAAAAAGTACCAGATTTGCTTTATTAATCTTCTTATTTTCGTTTAATTTTTAATTATTTTATGGATATATGCATAATTCTGATTCATTGTTATTTTTAAATTTTAATGATTATACTAACTCAGTTTCTATTTATCGTGTTCATTATAACCTATAATAACTAGCTAAAACTTTTTGAACAGGTCAAGTTTCATCAACTTCACAAATGGATAAAAAGCCCTATGTAAGTTGTAATCAGTTATGTAAATCTTTATCTTATAGAACAAATATTGCTGAATATGATCACAGAAACCATTATTACAAATTTTTAATTATATCCAAATGTTCTAAATAGAATAATATGAGGTTTTATGGAATTAGATATATGCAGCAAAGGTAATTTCAGTTAAATAGTCTTATCAATATTATGCGAAAACCTTAGCTACATTCCGTGACTATTAATGGTGTTAATTTGCAGATCAAAAAGTTGCGCCATCAACAGCTACCAGTGTGTATAAACCTATAAGCTAAGCTGAAACACGAAATCAGGTGTGCTGTCGTTCATGCAAGTCTCATAGCACAGGTGTCTAATTTTCCTGCCTCTATATCATTTTCTGGCTATTGGTATTTTTCACTTTCAGATCTGCAAAAAAAGAGGTTAGTTCCCCCTTTGTATCCTTTTTCTCTCGGCAATGTTTTTCTTTGATTCGTGATTCCGGTCGTATTTTTCTCTAATTCGTCATTCTTATAACCGTAGGAATTGCAGTTTCTATTACTGATTGAATTTTTTTTTGCGTAGTTTTAGGGATTGCAAGGATTATTGTTCCCTGTTGCTATTTCAAGTCAATTTTTACCTCTTTGTATTTTTTTTCTTATATTCAGATTGGTGTGAGATTAATAAGTTGTTATTATTTCTTGCTATTGCTGGAATTATCTTTTCCATCTGTTTATGCCTATTTCATTACTGCATTAATTTGTTTTTCCCATAGTTGCCTTTAATTATGAGTGAAAAAAGGGCTGCTACTTTATACCCCAATTGAGGACTTCGCGGAGTTAGTGCCCACCAGTTGCTTGATAAAGGTATTGAGAGAATAAGAATTGTGGTAAGTTTAATTTGTTTCTTCAGCTTTAAAGAAGTTGTAAGGTTGGATTGGTCTATAATGATGTTAAAAGTTGATGTTAACTTATTATTCACGATTAACATCATATCCAGGCTACCGAATCCATTGTGTGTGGTCATTTTCCCAAAAAAATTGTGACTATGAGGAAATTAGGTTTAGGATTGTTTATACAAGCTGGCTATCTGACTATTTGTGATTTTACTAACTTCTGATACGCAGTTTGAATAGCAATATGCAATTACACATTTTTTATGCAGGAAATGAGCTATATTTGACAATATTAAAGATGCAGCTTCGTGACGAACGTATGAAACCTGCATAATCGATAAGGTGACCCCAAATTACTAACCATCATACTTACATTAATTACTCATGATGAATCTTCAAATGAATTGTGTGGAACATCTTTTAACTACCGAGATAAGTGTGTGTTATGACTGAAGTGTGTGGTGTTTTTCGAAATGTGTTAAATATAGGCACAAAGCAGGCTGTTCATGGTTATCACGGACGAGGGTGGTGTGACAGTACTCTTTGGTGGTTTGTGGCCTGATACAAGCATTGACCATATGAATGAAGTTCAAGGTGAATGTTATTTCGTACGTACTGTATTAGGTTGATCTGCAACCCATATTGTATTTTTAGATGATAAACAACAGTAGGGTGCGATGCTTTCGGTTAGATTTCAGGACCTCAACTATGTATGCGGTTTTCACCTAATACGGTAATCAGGGAGCCTTAGTTGTGTCTGCCAAAATTAGAAAAGCTATATTTTAGACAAACGTTCTTGATAATTGTTAGATGGATTTGGCTTTGGTATTAGCTAATTATGTTTTTTTCTTTGACGATTTTTGTAACCACCAGATATAAGTAGATTTATATAGGAATTCGTGTTCAAATGAGTAATGATTAGGATGCAATTTTAGATAGCTATTTCATAACATAGGTTTTCCCGTTTTAAAAAATTGGTTGTCTTATTTAGTTGGATGTGTTTTTCATCCTTCTACATCCATCATTGTGGTTGATTTACGTGGATCATTATTTTGTGTAGGTTATTGTATTGATTGGAAAGCCTATCGACACAATTTAGGCGTTCCAAAATAGCTCAGCAGAAAGGATCCAAACATTGTTTATCAATCATCTGCAGGTCGAGTAAAATAATTATTATCTGCAAAATTATCTTTAATTTTCTTTATATTCTATAACAATATTAGGGATGTTTTGACAGAAGTAAGCATTCTGTAGGATTTTGTGAATTATTGGGTGTACCATTCAAATGATATACATATATACATGCTAATAGATTGAGTTCATGAGATCGAATAAGGATAAAACAACAACCCAAACATGACATTCATGGTCACTTGGAGTATGCATATTTGAAATACATATTTTAGATTAAACATGATTATTATTGACCGAGAGATCAAAATGCATATAACCACTACAAATAATAGGTCAACAACGTTAAAAAGAATCAGTTCATATGTGGGTACTACACAATTTAGTAGAAAATATAACAACTTATAATTTTATTCACAATTAAAAATAGAGGACATGACAGAGAATACGAAAATAAAGTAACCATCAATGTAAAGTAAACAAAATTAAGGGTTGTCTCGATTACAAGCATGGCATATGATCGTTTGATTATTACGACTCAAATCCACTATTACCAGTTTTCATTGTTCAGATAAGCATATTTAACTACTGCGCATTTCATGATTTTTGTGTTTGTGTATGCATTTTTAATAGCCAACTTAACTTTTGCCTTTGTTTTTATAAGCGGGCTTTCTTCGTATATATGAGAGAATGTAAAAGGCAGGATGTGGAATGTGTAAAAAGCAACGAAGAAGTTCAACAGTTACACTTATAAGGCTAGATAATCAGGTTTACTCTCTAACTAACTGATTAGATATGTTGTTACCCTTTTAGAAAGCTAATAGAAATGACTAGATGTTGTTACGCTTCAGAAAGTGCGTTTCATCCTATATCTAACTGCTAACTCATCTGAACGCTTACTATAGGAGTGAATATGTGCCTAAGATAAGTTGCTATCATGATTTAACAGTAAAAAAGATCAAAAAAATACGGTGTGTGTGTGTGTTATGGTATAGCCAATATGGAAACCTTCATACATAAACATGACAACAAATCGCCTTGGAAAAAGTCACATCAGACTCATTGGACATCAAGTATAGTTGTGTACTCAAAAGGGACAGGGTAAACACTAGCAATACCTATCCTGATGAGAAGTGGAACTTTGGAACTTTGAACAAATAGAAATTGCAGGCCCTTGTCATGTCTACTACTGATTCCACCAAACAAAATTAGCCATATTTCAAGCAGTTCGCCTCTCGCATCCGTCCATATGCAGACGAGTCAACGCCAATACTCGGTCCATCCCTAATAACAATGTAGACTTGGGGTTGTTTTCTGATGGGTCCTGATGTAAGTACACTTAAGACATCGGGATAGGTATTGCCTTCATGAAGGGTGGGTTAGGTCAGCCGTCAGGTAGAAAGCAACAGCTTTTAGGTGGCGGTGGGGGTAGCGGGCATGTTGCCATAAACAACAAAAACCTAAAGCATCACATTTATGTGTGTGTCAAGGTAAAACCTGATATAAAAATATCTAATGATTGTATATATTTAAAATATCTACTTGGTTAATAAATGGTTGTATTCTATGCGCACGTAGCTGTATCTTTGCAAAATGCTTTTCTAAATTAAGTCATATAAGTTCACTGACGCATCAGTTCAGTTACGCTTTCTGGATGAATCAGAGACTATAATCCATGATGATGGGCTATAAAAATGGACATTTCCACAGTTATGGACGACTATAGCATCGAGATGTTTTCGCAATGACTGATAACTGATTCAAGAAGTCAACTATCTTCTTTAGTGTCAGGTTATGCAGTGGGGCGGATTACATTTGCGTATGCGAGACATGGAGTTGCACCTCATGTTTCTTTGCTATTAGTAAATATTGATCTATTCTATTACATTTGAACTGTCAGCAAAATGGCTTCCATAAGTTTACTATTGTGCATGTTTTAAGCTTTAAGATTGTATTTTGACAAATTCCAACTCGATGAACTTCTAGGAAATTATTGTATACAACTTTTCTTTTATAAGAAATTATTATATTAATGATTTGTGTGTAGCTGATCATCTGCAACTTGCAAATTTTATGGGTCTCTTTCACTGATTAAGATGCCCCATAAACGTACTCATTATGGCTAAGATATCATTTTCGAAAATGAAGTGAAACTATAATTTTCCAAAAATGGATCTCTTCTATATCGGTCACACCCAAAAGGTAATTCTCTCTCTTTCATGCTTCATGTTTTGTTACAACTGTGAATATAACTGCAGCCATCGAAGATGTCAAGACCAATTACAACATAACCTCTTACACTAATTTCAATGGCAGTCAAGTTCTGTAGCCGATTTAACAGTCTGTTTTTACTTTGTATATCCCAAGTCTACACTGGCTTTCACATTCTGTCCTCCTTTATTTCACATTCTTTTTTCTAACCATGACCAGTCCAACGTAATGGTAACAAGTGACCATGAGTGAGGGTCAAAAGTCACGGCCTGTGTTCAAAAACTTACACTGGTCATTGCTATTGTTTTCCTTCAATACAGATAAAGTGAAAATGATGTAGATATACTGATATAGTAACATAGGTTACGTTACAACTACCATAACTTACTGAGATAATGAATCATGTCAAGAAAATTACATACCGTTGTGATCCAAGAATTTTACAGAGGATGAAAAACGAACAAGGATAGTTGTTAATTATCAAACTCGATCATTCAAAAAGTCTTGAAATCAACTACAAACGACATGGATAGACAGTTTTCTTTCAAAGTAAATAATGACATCAATTTGCTTTAAAATGTCACAACATTTAATTAGAGGATTCTCCAGAAGAAAAGCTAAACTGATGTACCCAGAACATAAAACGCCACTAAATACCGAGAAACAACTTGGATGAAATCATTTAAAGAGCACCTATAAATATCGATATGTTTTCCTCAAAGTTCAACATTCCATGCTTAAAAAAGTCCCAATCATCATTCAATAAACCTTAATAATTTACGTCCATTGACAAATTTGTATATAGCCATATACTATCATCTAATTTAAGGCTCCATCTTTGTGATGGTTCTACATTAATGAATCACAATCACAAAAACAAGAGTGATGACAGTGTCAGTGACAGCTGCCTAGAAGAACAAGATTACAAAAAGGTTCTCCCAATAATTTCTTCAAGAAACGTATGATCAAATCCTCAGGCGGATATTTTCAAACAAAGTGATACTTTATTCTGATTGAAATTTTCAAACCCAAACTAATGTTATTGCAATGACACATGAATTTTTTATTGAATTTGTACAATGGTCTGAATTCGGCAACTAAAGCTATAGAAGAAGAGGTAGACTAACATATAATGGCATGACCTGTAACAAATGAATATTAACAAGATAGTGTTGTTAACAATATATGATTATTTAAACTAATACTCTTGTTAACAATATATGATTATTTAAACTACTACTCTGGTAGTTGAGAAGTGGTTGTACCAATCAAGTACATACAAGCATATGAAAGCATCGTATCTGGCATCTACACGTCCAAAATTTTATTTTGTGGGGTCAAAATTATAATTATGCATACATAGGGTGCAATTGAATCGAGCCGAACTTAAGTTTAAGCTTTATAGAACTTAATCTTGGCTTGATAAAACAGTTGTAGGCTTCAGCTTGCCTTGATAGCTTGCAAGCTTTAATAGTTGAAGCTTGATTTGGTTTGATAAGGCTTGATCAAAGTTTAAGCTTCGCATAGTCAATTTATCTATCTTTTACCTTAATTTTATTATCCTACAAATTTTTTTTAAACAAGCCCGTCCATCGGACGGGCCTTAAGACTAGTATATATATATATATATATATATATATATATATATATATATATATATATATATATATATATATATATATATATATATATATATATATATATATATATATATATATATATATATATATATATATATATATATATATATATATATATATATATATATATATATATATATATATATATATATATATATATATATATGCTAGCTTTTAGACCCGCTCGGTAGACGGGCTAGCTTTAAAAATATATTTTTTAATGAAAATTGAAGTTATATGTGTTTGCGTTAAAATTTTAGTATACGTAGTGTTACTTATGAAATTAATATTTTAATAATGTAGCATAGAATAGACAAAAATAACGTAGTTTAAGATATTTTATTTATTTAAGAATATTATGACTTAATTGAATTTGCATACGTTAACGTTATGAATAAGTTTGTTACACTAAATTTTTTTAGAATTTTAATAATATTGTATAAATATTTTATGTATTTTTGAATTTATGAGGTAGTAAACTTTGTATATGTTAATGTTATGAATAACTTTTTTACATTAATTTTATTCTATATTAATATTATTGTAAAGTCTTTCTTTGTTAGCAAAAACATTAAAGTTAAATAATTTTAGAAATGATTTTGTTTTGTAAGTTTTGTGGTAAAGTGTATTCTAGGCAAAGTAAGCCCAAAAATCTCATTTCTGGTATTATTTATTGTCACAATAGCCCAGTCCAAAACTTGACAGTCCGAATATCTAAAAATATTTTCAGTTTAGTAAGTCAAACTATTGTGAATCATTTGTAATTCCTATTTTCTTTTTGAAACATTTTATGGAAACCCTTTAATGAATTAAATGCGTCATTTTTATAAAACTTTATATTTAAGGCATAATTTGTAATTCCTATTTTCTTTTTGAAGCATTTTATGGAAAACCTTTAATTTTTTTAAATTAATATTATTGTTAAGTTTTTTTGTTAGCTAAAAACATTATAGTTAAATAATTTTAGAAATGATTTTTTTTTTGTAAGTTTTGTGGTAAAGTGTATTCTAGCAAAATTAAGCCCAAAAATCTCCTTCCTGGTATTATTTTTTGTCACGTGTATAATATAGCAACAGTATATAGCCCAGTCCAAAACCTGACAGTCCGAATATCTAAAAATATTTTCATTTTAGTAAGTCAAAATAGTGTGAATCATTTGTAATTACTATTTTCTTTTTGAAACATTTTATGGAAATCCTTTAATGAATTACATGTGTCATTTTTATAGAATTTTATATTTAAGGTATCATTTTTAATTCATATTTTCTTTTTGAAGCATTTTATGAAAACTCTTTAATGAATTACATGTGTCATTTTTATAAAATTTTGTATTTAAAGCATTGTTTTACAATCTTTCCTTGTATATTTTTTATAGAATATTGTATTTAATGCATCATTTGTAATTCCTATTTTCTTTTTGAATTGTTCCACCATATTTCCTTATATATTTTTATAAAATTTTGTATTTAAGACATCACTTGTAATTTCTATTTTCTTTTAGAAGCATTTTATGAAAACCTTTTAATGAATTATATGTGTCATTTTTATATTTTGTATTTAAGTCATCATTTGTAATTTCTATTTTCTTTTTTAATCATTTTATGTAAACCCTTTAATGAATTACATGTAATATATTTATATAATTTTTTATTTAAGGCATTGTTTAATCATTATTCCTTATATATTTTTATAGAATTTTGTATTTAAAGCATAATTTGTAATTCATATTTTCTTTTTGAAGTATTTTTTGAAAACCTTTAATGAATTACATGTTTCAATTTTATAAAATTTTGTATTTAAGGCATTGTTTCACCATACTTTCTATATAAAGATTTTTGATTTGATTTGATTTTATACGTAACTCAAAGCTTGGATAACTACTTATTCAAGGATCAAAATTTTAGCTGATTCAGAGTGTTGTTCAATGACATTTATCAAGATTAGGGGAAGATCATAAGTGCAACATCCAACAATAACTACTAAGAAAAAACTAGCAATTACGTCTATGTAATCGATGATGAAAACGACAGATCAGGATCAAGATGAATTAAATGTATGCAAAAAAATATGCCATATAAAAATGACCATGGCTCTTAAATTTGTAATCGGTACAGAGTAACTACCTTTTAAGGATGCGTTTGTAAAAAAATAAGCATGTGTCATCTCTTTTATTTTAATTAGTGAATTAAATTACGTTGTAAAATAAAATCCTACATCCTTTGTTAAAAAAACAAATGAAGTGATAAACATGACAAACATGTGTTGAACATAAACAAATTAGGTGCTAATAGGCACAAAAAAAAATTATTAAGTTCAAATAAAAAATCGGGTGCTAATAGCCCATAAACGTTGTTAAAACATTTAGATAAAAATTTATGCGTGTGCATGAGTATTGTATAGATGTGACAAATTTTGTCAATTTTAATAAATATATTTATTTTTTTGCCTATTTAAATAAAAGGATGGACATTTTTTTTTCATTTATTATTATTGATAGGTTAAACGGGCGCACATGTAAAAAACTAAATGGGTTTAATGGGTGCCCATGTAAAATACTAATTAAGCTACTCGACGAATCTTTATATTTAATTTTTTATTCCGGGCTTTTAGACAAATTTTTTTATTTTTTATTTTTACGTTTTTATATGTTTTTCCCCGTTTTACCTTGCGCCTGTTTACCCCGTCTGTTTCGCCCGTACATTTAACCCGCTCCCTTTCAGTCCGCCGCCCGTTTTGCCTGTCGCCCGTACCCGCCCGCCCGTCCGTTTTACCACCTTATAACTAGTTTTTAATAATAAGGCAAACAATTATAAGACGAACAAACTAGCACTATAACTTTCCTTTTCTCGTTTTAACTTATGGGCTAAGCCTTTCAAGGCATAATAATAAACACTAGGGGTGTTCACGGATCGGTTCGATTCGGTTAGTTAGACGATTTTGATTATCCATCGCGGTTCGGGTAGTTAAAATTACTATCCGTAACCGAACCGTACAAGGCGGTTAACCGGACATACGGTTACCCGAAATGAGTGGTTACCCACGATTCGGGTCACGGTTAACCATTTTATAAGTTTCATCAAGTTTTAGTTTATAAATAAAAACACGGTTTAGAAGATAGAATGTTGTTTCGTATAATTCAATGACATTGCATAGATAAAAATCATATAAAAATTATTTCGTTCCAAAAAGTGCAATAGAATGTCATAAATAACATATTAACTAAGAAATGTTTCTTCGATGTTATAAACTACGATCACATTAATTAAATTTACACATGCATGTTTAAAATAGTTGACATTGAGCGTAAAAATATCGTTGTACAATAAAAGTATGGTACTAAAACAATTAATACATGTACTATAATTTGAATATTTAGTTTAAAAATTTCATGTAAAATATATGCGGTTCGGTTCGGTTAACCACAGATATTTAAAATTGAAAACCGTAACCGAACCGTCATAAACGGGTTTTTTCGGTTTCGGTTTTTTTCGGTTTCGGTTTCTTCGGTTTCGGATTTTTTCGGTTTCGGATTGAACGGTTCGGCTCGATTCGTCGGTTTCTCGGTTTTTTTAACACCCCTAATAAACACTTAAGTCCGTCTTATAAATACTATGACTAAACAATATAACATCCAAAGCAACCATCTTCTCGGTCGATTCACAAAAATCTAAATCATATGATCAACGATACTAACCTAACTACGAGCCTCTAATGCTATTATTGGAGTGACTGAAAATTCTAACGGTAAAATTGTATTTTCTAAGGGTGAGCATAAAACCGAAAAAACGAATCAAAAACCGAAAAATCGAAAAAAATTGCACTAAAATAACCGCCCCGATAGGAAAACCGAAGGGATGGTTTACACATTTTTAAAAACCGAATGTTTGGGGCGGTTTTTGGTTGCATGTATAAAATCGAACCGAAAAACCCACCCCGCCCCACTTAGGTCTACAAAATTAATATGTTTTTATATCTTTAAATAGTTATATATGTAATATTTTTAATATGTTTAATTTTTTTTTAATATACACATTTAAATAAGATATTAAAATAATTGATTATGTTTTTTTTACTTAAACTTTGTTTGATTTGTGATTCCTATATAAGCATTTTTATTCTTATTTTATAATTCGATGGTAGATTTGTGATTACTATATAAGAACTTTTATATAATTGCTATATCATTGGTTGCATTTGCAATTATGATGGATTTAATTTGTGTCGAAAGCGATTGACTATTGATGCGGTATTTTGTAAATAGGAAACCCAATGCGTAACAAAAAAAGAAAAAAAAACGAAATAAAAACCGAAACCGAACAGCTACAATGAAAAATCGAAACCGAAAAAACCGAAATCAAATGGTTTGCAATATTCAAAAACCAAATTTTACGGTTTAGTTTTTATTTTTAATATAAAATCGCCCCATGCTCACCCCTTCCAATAATCTGGATAATTTAGGTACACTTGTCATATTAATATGTTTGAAAAAATAGATAGCTATTTTAATAACTTAAACCCCTAACTATAAGAGGTAAAAAAAAGGAAAAATTAAGAAAAATGTCCATTGCCCATTATGTTCTTCCTACAAAAACACCTTAAATTTTCTCTTTTCAGAAATGATCAATTTTTTTGGGCAACATAGCAATTGGGTGCAGAATGCGCCGAGTGTCCTCTGTTGCCCTATATCTTAGGGCAATCTGTCAGAATTGCCCTATTCTGTGGAGACTTGTCAAAATCTAAACGGTTGTTGCCCTATACTCTTTGTTGGTACTTTGTTGCCCTGGACTGTATAAAAAAAACATGTTTTTTGGACTCAATCGAGAATTGCTCAAAATTGAAGGACTCTTTTGATAATTAACAAAAAAAATAGTCATAATAAACTATTACCTTTTGTTTATTTTTTTTTCGGATTGCTCCAAATTTATTGTCCTCTTTTAAATATAATTAGAAAATTTAGATCAAGATCACTATAATACACTTATTTAAAGTTAAAATTATAAACTTTAAGGAAGTTTTGAATTTATTGTTTAATGATAAAATTTTCTAATAGAGAGAAAACTGTAAATATTATGTTTTACTTAGACTAAACCGACTGCTTTATGTCGGTGAAAAATGATTTTTGGAAAATAAAAACAAAATATTTTTTGAATAAACATAAATAATAGGATAAATAGCATAAAAAGGTACTCATCTTATATCAAAATTCAGTTAAAGGTACTTAACTTTTTTTTCTCAATTTAAGGTACCGATCTTTTTTCTTATTGCAATGTTGGGACAATAACAAATTTAAAGGTTATATATTAACGACCGTTTACTTTATTATTGCATCGTTAGTCCTTTATATTATCAAAACTTTATAATTACCTCAAAATTCGTTTTTACAGTTTTAGACTGGTTTCTATCTTTTTCGTTTGATTTTTACCGTTTTCATTCGGTTTTTAATCGTTTTAGTCCGTTTGTTGTTGTTTTATCGGGTTTACCGTTTTCGACCTTCTTTAATGTGTTTGATATCGTTTTCGACCTTTTTTTTTACTGTTTTCGCCCGCTTCTTGTCGTTATCGCCTATTTATTTTATGGACGAAAAAATAAATAAGCAAAATAAAAACGTTTATAAATGGTAAAAAAGAAGCCGAAAACGGAAAAACAGACGAAAACAGTTAAAAGCCGTAAAATGGACACAAACGGTCAGTAAGGCTCGAAAACGTATAAAAATAGACGAAACGGCTGAATATGGTAAAGGAACGACGAATGTTGTAAAAATGGACCAAAACGATTAAAAACAAACAAAAAGGTAAAAAAAATAGACGAAAAAGGTGAAAACGGTCTAAAACTGTAAAAACGAATTTTGAGTTTATTATAAAGTGTCATTAATGTAAAGGACTAACGATACAATAATAAAGTAAACGATCGTTAATATATAACCTTGAAATTTGTTAATTGTCCAACATTGCAACAAGAAAAAAGATCGATACCTTAAATTGAGAAAAAAAATTTAGGTACCTTTAATTGAGTTTTGACTTAAAATTGGTACCTTTTTATTCTATTTACCCTTAATTAGAATGAAAAAAACGGAATAAAACGATTAAAAACCAAATAAAAACGGTAAAAATCAGACAAAAAAAAAAGAAAACGGTCTAAAACTGTAAAACGAATTTTGAGTTTATAAAATGTCGTGAATATAAAGGACTAAGGATGCAATATAAAGTAAACGGTTGTTAATATATAATCTTTAAATTTGTTAACGGTCCCAACATTGCAACAAGAAAAAAGATTGATAAGAGAAAAAAAAGTTAATTATATTTAATTGAATTTTAACATAAGATAAAAAAACATAAATAATAAGGCGGTAAAATTAACTTTCCTTTCTCTGGTTTTAACTAATGTGCTGCAACGCATAATAATAATAAACCGCCTGATTAATCCCGTCTATAAATAATACTAGTATCGACTAAACAATGAGTCTAAATCATTAAATAACATCTAAAACAGCCATCTTCTCGGTCGATTCATAAAAAGTAAAACATCTAAATCATAAGATCATTGACCGATTAATTAACAATCAGTGGCGAAGATGCCAAAGGATAGAAGATCATCGTCTCATAATAGGTGCAGGGAATCTCCGTATTCACGGTGCGCCGAGAATGCTGGTATACGGAAGCCTAGGTCTCTGGCCATTCCATTTGGAAACACGAATGAATTCGAAGAAGTGCGATGCCCGATTTGTATGGAGCATCCTCACAATGCTGTCCTGTTGCTTTGTTCTAATTTTGAAAAAGGATGTCGTCCTTACATGTGTAACACAAGTTCACGCCACTCGAACTGTCTTGATCAGTTTCTAAAGTCATCTGTTCATATGGAATCACAAGCTGAGCTTGTTTGCCCTCTATGCAGAGGTCAAGTCAGGAAGATTATTGGGGTTAACGACAGTGCCCGAGATTTCATGAACTCCAAAACCAGAAGTTGCTCAATGGATACTTGTAATTATACTGGCAACTATTCACAGTTAAGAAAACATGCTAGGTTTAAACATCCCCACGTTCGCCCAACAGATATAGATCCTGAACGAAAACTCATGTGGCAAAATATGGAACTAGATGAGGTACAACAAGATTTGCGTAGTATGCAGTATGATTTTCCGGAAACTGAAGAGGTAGATTTGGAACAAGATTTGGATAGTATACAGTATGATTTTCCAGAAACTGAAGAGGTAGATTTGGAACAAGATTTGGATAGTATACAGTACGATTTTCCGGAAACTGAAGAGTTAGATTTGGAATTGGATAGTATACAGTATTATTTTCCGGAAAGTGAAGAGGTAGATTTGGAACAAGATTTGGATAGTATACAGTATGATTTTCCAGAAACTGAAGAGGTAGATTTGGAACAAGATTTGGATAGTATACAGTACGATTTTCCGGAAACTGAAGAGTTAGATTTGGAATTGGATAGTATACAGTATTATTTTCCGGAAACTGAAGATGTAGATTTGGAACAAGATTTGGATAGTATACGGTATGATTTTTCAGAAACTGAAGGGGTAGATTTGGAACAAGATTTGGATAGTATACCAGAAACTGAAGAGGTAGATTTTGAACAAGATTTGGATAATATACAGTATTATTTTCCCGAAACTGAAGAGGTAGATTTGGAACAAGATTTGGATAGTATACAGTATTATTTTCCGGAAACTGAAGAGGTAGATTTGGAACAAGATTTGGATAGTATACAGTACGATTTTCCGGAAACTGAAGAGGTAGATTTTGAACAAGATTTGGATAGTATACAGTATTATTTTCCGGAAACTGAAGATGTAGATTTGGAACAATATTTGGATAATATACAGTATGATTTTCCGGAAACTGAAGAGGTAGATTTGGAACAAGATTTGGATAGTATACAGTATGATTTTCCGGAAACTGAAGAGGTAGATTTGGAACAAGATTTGGGTAGTATACAGTACGATTTTCCGGAAACTGAAGAGGTAGATTTTGAACAAGATTTGGATAGTATACAGTATTATTTTCCCGAAACTGAAGAGGTAGATTTGGAACAAGATTTGGATAGTATTCAGTATTATTTTCCGGAAACTGAAGAGGTAGATTTGATCGAAAACGAAACAACTGTCTCTGGTTCTGAAATATCAAATTCCTGTGCACTGGAACAAATTGGTATAATATCAGTCATTAGAATTTTATAAATATATTTGCATGCATGTATTAATAAATATATTAGAATTTTATAAATATATTTGCATGCATGTATGATATCAGTCACAAACTTTTGGATCGATTTAATGGAATTGGTAATTGGTGACCCTATTTCCATCATATGTTCTATGAATCAATTACCATGACTTAAAAGGCTTTTTTATTTCACAAAGCTAACTCTTAGGGAGTGTATAATCTACTATAAAAACAAGGAGCTCACAACAAAGTCTAAATGCATCGCAAATGGCTGAATGGTATTTTTTGGTGATTAGTTGCAAGAGATTAACCCAATGCTTGCGCTATTTATATTCTTGGATTATAAATTTTTAGGGTACAAACTATATGACTGTGTAGAAAAAGGTAATGAAAGTAAATTTTATAATGTGATAATTTTCTTTGATTAAATAAATAATGTGTGATCATGTTATTCAGATCCAAAAGGGACATGGATTCTAATATTAAGAGTTTATGAATAGATAATGTGACAGTACCAAGCATGTAGATTACACTTGTTTTCACGTTGAAATAGCTTTTTATGCTAACATTACTTTTACATATGTTGAATATGATGAATGCAAGTGTCTTCGGCAAAGTATAAAGTGTGGGCTTATAAGTACTACCAAAAATCATGCTATGTCCTGCACCAGGTTTTACAAAGACAAAATAGATCACATAACGACTATAATATTCGAACCCTTCCCTGGCCAAATTCATGAGGTTTCCCTGACGACATGTCGCCAGGGAAAGCGAATCCCTGGCGACATGTCGCCAGGGAAACGTCGCCAAGGAAGGCTGGTGCGGGATTGTTTCCCTGGCGACTATTTTCGGTTTCCCTGGCGACTAAGTGGGCCCCGCAACTCTTTGGTTCAAAAATTGGTGCCACGCTGGATTTGGTGCGGGATAGTTTCCCTGGCGACAAGTGTCGCCAGGGAAAAGTTGGCTGATTAAGAAACTTAAGTAAAAATGATTATTAAACCTCACTTTTCCCTGGCGACATGTCGCCAGGGAAAGTATTCGTAGCGTTGACAAGTCAATGCCTGGCGTTGACAAGTCAACGTTGTGCTAGAGTTTCCCTGGCGACATGTCGCCAGGGAAACTTCGTAGCGTTGACAAGTCAACGCCTGGCGTTGACAAGTCAACGTTGTGCTAGAGTTTCCCTGGCGACATGTCGCCAGGGAAACTTGGCTGACTTTTTAGAAGTCAAGTGAGCCCCAGTTTTCCTGGCGACATGTCGCCAGGGAAACTCTGATGACTATTCTGAAAGTCAAGCGGGTGTATGGTTTCCCTGGCGACATGTCGCCAGGGAAACTTTGACATTTTTTTAGCAGCCTGCACAGCAGGCTATTTCCATATTTTTTTGGAATTTTTCCCGAAAAAAACTACCAAAACCTGGGAATACAAATACAAAACCTGAAGATACAAATACTAAAAATCTACCACGAATCTAGTACCAAAACACAATAACATGTAACCTCTTGATCAATACAAATACATATGTCACAACTTGAGTACAAAGTTCCTAGTTACACTTATTAAACTTGCAATTCGGGGTTTACAATTATTAAACTTGCATGATAAGGTAGGAAAAACAAGACAAGCATACTAACCATTATTGCCATTCTACCCGTCGACATTATCATTACCACTCCCGCCACTCCCACCGGCGCCACTACCGCTGCCTCCCGTGCCACTCCCGCCGGCGCCACTACCGCTGCCTCCCGTGCCACTACCGCTGCCTCCCGTGCCACTACCGCTAGCACCACCCGATAGAAATGCTGAGAACGCATCGGCAAACCTATTGTCACTTCTCATAAAGTTAAACACTTGAGCCGCTTGTTCCAACCGTGGGTCGATGGCAGGAGGAGGAGGAATATAGTGAGCAGTCCTTCTCGGCACTATCTGACCGACACCGGGCATGTAGCCTCGCTGCTTTCCACCTCGGACGATACGGTTGATCTCGTTGTCCGTATGTTTGCCTGCAGCCTTCATCGCAAGCATCTCCTCCTAATGAAGTGACAAAAACAAACGACAGTTAGTATATTATTTATTAGTCGGGTTGGTACATTATTTATCGGCGGAGAATAGTAAAAAACCAAGGCATATCCAAAAAAAATTTAATTAATTAATTAATTAAAAAAAATACTTACATACATAACGCGGTCCACATCGCAAGGAAAATTCTCATCCTGGTCGGTGTGCGCAATAAAGAAGTGATCAATGACAGTCGGGGGTGGCACATCAGCTTCAATTGCAGCTTGCGTCTGTACATACATAGACACGCATATATAGAATGAAGCAAATTCAAAACAAAAAATCACAACACACCAAAACATATAATCAAAGACATATATATGTATGTAAATTAATTATAGAATTTCTCACCACTTCGTCTCGAAGGCGTGCCAACGATCGGGATCCCTGCAGACTCGGCGTCTTCTGCTTAGACCGGTTCTGGGAGTTCGTCAGGCATCTTTTCTCATAATTCGGATTACTCCAAAGTGCAATATGTTTTTCCCAGTCCTCTGAAGTAATTTCCTCTGGACGCTCGCTGCGGACTCTGCCGATATCTACCGTGCCGGTATCGATGTCTCGGACCCAATGCTTTGTCTTGAGCGTATTTTCTCGAGAATTGTAACTCTTTGTAAGCATTTGATTGATGCCGCCACGTATACCCTTCCATCTATCATGATCACTCTTGTGTGGCGTCAAATTAAACTTATCCTGCATTCATATACAACAAATAAAACAAACACAGAGTTAGAGTTAGAGATATAATTTATACATTATTTTGTTTATTTATTTAATGGCTTATATATTTATTTAATTTTTTATAATAAAAACAACTTATCCTGATAAGCATAAGCTTTTTGAAAACAGCTTGTTCTGATAAGCTTATCAGGACAAGCTGTTTGAAAACAGCTTATCCTGATAAGCTTATCAGGACAAGCTGTTTGAAAACAGCTTATCCTGATAAGCATATCAGGACAAGCTGTTTGAAAACAGCTTATCCTGATAAGCATATCAGAACAAGCTGTTTTCACACAGCTTGTTTTGATAAGCTTATCAAGATAAGTTGTATTCAAACAGCTTGTTCTGATAAGCTTATCAGGATAAGCTGTTTGAAAACAGCTTATCCGAAAAAGCTTATTACATTATTCTCATCAAATATATATTTATTTAAAAATTTGTATATTTATTCGAATTTTTTTATATATATTCAAAAAAAATTTATATGATATAAATAAATAAGATACAATTTGTATATTTATTTAAATTTGTTATTTATTTATATGATATAAATAAATAAACAAATTTATTTAAATATATACACCATTAAATAAATAAACACAATAATGTTATGAACATAAAAATGATAACTGACCTTTATGTTCGCCCAAACCAACGTCGTGATCTCATCAGGGACATCATTCCAACTTGAGTAGTACAGTGGCACGAGCCTCCTGATACAATCCCCGATGTAATTAGCTAAATGCTGAGCATGCACGCTGCGAGGCCGGAAAGATTTTTCTTCAAAATCTATCGGGACAAGGCCATGCTCACCAACTTCCTCTAACAAATCGATACATCGGGTAATGCCCCGAGTCTTTCTACCGGCCTCTCTGCCGCCCAAATTTTCTTTTCTTTTTCCTTTGCCTGCAAAAATCAAGTGAGTGACAAAGTCATAAAAATTCAAGGCAAGCAACATATATATGCACCAAATTTATGATTGTGTTACAATAATCTAAATATTCTTACCTTTATTTCTAAATAAGGCAAAACAACCGCTGCGGATGTTTGGCGTAGGAGGTTCATCCTCACCACCACCGTCACCACCGTGTGATCCTGCAACATCTGCTGACATCTGTACAAGTACAATTAGCATAACATAGACAAATTCATGAACAAAATAATATAAGCATGCACAAATCCAAATACAACACATCCAAATAAATATACACATTTAAACAATCCACAACAATTAGATTCATTCATTCAAACAAATAAGTGTCTTTTGCAAGTTACAACTAAAGGTCAATCTTCTTCTTCACTGGAATAAACTCTATCTTCACCATCATCATCATTCACACGTTCTTCATCACTTAAATCATGAGGGACGTCTTCATCATCAGTAATACCATCGTCTTCGTCATCAACATCAATGATATTTGGCGGTGCATCAACCTCCGTTTCGTGGCCATCTATATTCAAGGTTACATCACCCAACTCATTCAAATCAGTAGAAAGTGGTAGATCAGATGAGTTGTCGAAATGTATAATATCAGGAACGGCATCTGACACTATGACACCCCCGTTGGAAAACTTTTTATGATTAACATGTTCAACGACCTTCCGGTTGGGTTTGTTCTTATCTTCAATGTAGAAGACTTGTTTGACTTGTGTTGCGAGAATGTATTGTTCATCTTTCCAAAACTCAGCTCTTGTGTCGGTGAGTTGAGTCATGTTGTTTCTATAGATAATATTTTTTTACGTAATGTGGGGCGAGTGTCGAACCACTTAACTTTGAACAACACAACACTGAACGACAAATAATGAAACACGAGGATCTGTTGAAACTGACCATAAGCCATTGTGTTCTCAGGTCCAGGCGCACAAATGCCGCTGTTTTGAGTTGTACGACGTTCATCGCGACTGTGCACGACATACCTCACACCGTCGACTATGCAAGAGTTTATTGAGATTGGATGCGGTGATTGTCCACAAGCCAAAGCGAATAACTCGCTGGTTTGGATAACCTCTGGGTCTTTGTCATTGTCTACGTGACGTTGACGGATCTATGAGGAATAAAGGATTAGGTACAGAAAACTATTTATAATAATATTATTTTTTTACAGGTAAGTACACAAGATAAGTCTAAGTTTACCATTTTCCCAAACCACGCGGAGAATTCTTTTTTCGTGTCTTTGTCAGGATATAATCTGAAAAACGTTCATGGTATTAGAATAAGTCGCTATTGTTAAGAAAAAGAAGTTTCAAAATAAAATAAAAAACGCGTACCTCTTGAACTCGGAAATATACTTGTCGATTTCAGGACTGTTGTTTAGTACATACCATTCCACTTTCTTGAACTCTTGATAAGGGAACGGAATATACGACTTTTTCCCAAGCGGGTTACATACCGATCGGAACACCTGAAACTGACACGTTGGGGGAGGGGGGTCCACATTACGGTCGAGATGATTAAATTTAGTGGTAACATCATCCCGAAAATACTTAGAACAGAAAGTCAATGCTTCTTGTGCAACATAACCCTCCGCAATCGAACCATCCGGCTTAGCTTTATTTCGTACATAACCTTTTAGCTCTTTCATGTATCTTTCAAATGGATACATCCACCGGGGGAGGATAGGCCCGCCCTCAATGGCCTCATCAGGTAAATGGATAACCAAGTGAACCATAATGTCAAAGAAATCAGGAGGATATATGAGCTCAAGATCGCACAAAATGTCACCACCTTTTTTACAGCAGTCAACATGTCATCCACCATTAAAGTTGCAGAGCAGAGTTGCTTAAACAAGTTACCTAGGTCAATCAGTGGTTTTGCAATCTCAGCAGGCAAGTATTCCTGAAGTGCGAAAGTAAGTAAACGTTGCATCATTATATGACAATCATGAGACTTCATGCCCGTTATATTGGTATCGTTATCGGTCACTTTGTGCTTGAAGTTGGATCCGAACCCATCTGGTAGTTTAACACTTTTGATGTAATGACAAAACTTTTTCCTGTTCTTTGGTGTGAAAGAATACGAAGCCTGAGGCTTCTTGCACTTCCCGTTTTTACTTTGGGTGAGCCACAAGCTTTTTCGAATGCCCAACTTTTCCAAGTATTGTCTTGCCTTGATAGTGTCTTTAGATTTGTCAATCATCAACAAATTGTTCAGGATGGCCTCCAACACATTTTTTTCGATATGCATGATGTCTAAATTGTGTCTTAGTGAAAGAAAAGGCCAATACTCAAGCTCGTAAAAAATAGACCGTTTAGACCAGTTAGGCTCAACACGAAAATTGCGTGTTATCTTCACACCCCCAAAATCCTTATGTTTACTGGGCAGTCGATTTGGTAGTGAAGCGTGTTGATCGTTAATCCGTTCCATGGTAAATGTTCTAGGACGGGGCTGGTGTTCGGGTTTACCATTGAATAAACGTGAAGTCCTGGATTTATGGCGGGGCGGTAAGAATCTTCTGTGGCAAACATAAACTATTTTGCTTGCCACATGAAGAGATGGAGTGTCGTCATTACATGTAGGGCAAGCCTTGTAACCTTGCCCACTATATCCAGACAAACTACTTCGAGCCGGAAAATCATTGATGGTCCATAAAAGCATCGCTATCATGGTGAATGCCTCGCCTATAGCTTGGTCTATAGTACTGACACCATCCCATAAAAGTTTTAGATCATCAATTAAAGGTCTCAAGTAAACATCAATTTCCTTGCCCGGGGATTTAGGGCCAGGAATTAACAGTGTCAGCATTAAAGAACTCTCTTTCATACACAACCACGGAGGCAGGTTGTATGTTGTCAATATCACCGGCCACATGCTGTAAGTCTGACTAAGGTTGCCGAATGGATTGAAACCATCAGCAGCCAACCCTAATCGAACATTTCTTGGTTCTGCTGCAAAATCACCATACTTGGCATCAAATTTCTTCCAAGCCGCACCATCACACGGGTGTTGCATCTTACCGGGCTCCGTACACTTTCCAGTAGCATGCCAAATCATATCCTTTGCACTTTTACTAGACTTGTACAAACGTTGTAGTCTAGGAATGATCGGAAAGTAACGCAACACCTTCTTAGGAACTTTCTTCCCCGGCATGTTAGTGTCTTTCCATCTACTTGTGTAAAACCCGTATTCAAATTCGAGAAATGTAAATACGCGGTTTAGTATTTAAACCATTTACGTAGAAATTATCAACGGATCGAACGCGAGAAAATTATTACAAGTATTATTTTATTACAAGTATTATTATTATACAAGTTAAAAAAAAATATAATAAGAAATAAAAGAGTAGAAGGGCCGGTTGTAAAAAAAATAAAAGGGAAAAGGGATTTGGGCTTTAGCCCATTTGGTTTAGACAAAAACACCTTTCCTCCCATACCAAACGAACAAAAAAAAAGAATAGAACTAGGGTTTCGGTTGTTGGCCGCCGGGAAGAGAAAAAAAAAGGTGGAGATCGGGTTCAACATAAACCACCAAGGTAATCCTAGTTTCTTTTCCTACGTAATTAAGGTCTCGGTGGGTCTTCTTTTTGCCCAGCCACGATTAGAACAACAAAGGGGTGTCGGGTTGAGGGGTTATACACAAACCGAGACATCTAAATGTCTCGGTGGTGGTTTTGGTTTTATAGCCGCAAAAAAACCCGAGACCTAGAATCTCGAGGGTGTTTGGTTTTTACAGCCGCAGCAAGAGGGTGTAGGGTTTCGTTTGGCCTCGCAAAAACCGAGACTTAATGTCTCGGTGATCCCCTCCTCTGCCCAGCCGTGACCCATACAGGGGCGGCTAGGGCCAGCCTTGACCAAAAGGGTGCGTTTGGGGCTGCGTATATATAAGGGTGTGTTTGGCTAGTATAAACAGTGGAAACATAGCAACCTAGCAGTGGGAACTAGGTACTTAAGCAGTGGGGAAAAAAATGGACAGAAAACAAGGAGGTTAAATAACATTAGCGACAGTTTAGCGACAGATTTTTCTGTCGCAAAACTGTTAGAATTTATGCAGTTTTTAAAGAGGCAGTTTTAGCGACAGTTTTTGGTGACACAGAAATGCTGTCACTAATTATTGCGGACAGATTGTGTGTATATGTTAATTTTGTTAGTGCGACCGAGATGGGATATCTCGGTAAGCTCGGGACATTTTTGTAAACTATAAAATAAATACTTTATGTTATACCTTTTTGTTTTAAGTTAAATTGTTTTATAAATATGTAATATATATATATATTTTAAGTGTATTAAATTAAATAAATTCTTAAATATTAAAAGGGTATATTATTAGAAAACGAATTAAACAATTTAAGAACTTTCTAATTTAAGGAACTTCTATTTTAGCGAAATACTTATTATAGAAATATTTATCGTCAGAAATACGTTGTACGTAGCTATTAGTAGAACGTTAATACATTAAAATGAATTATTTTAAGATCGGATTTAGCCGTGATTGTACGTATGGAATATCTAAGATAAATAAATAAGAAACCAATAAGATCAGTAAAATTTAATAACGGATATCAGTTAACTTATTCGCGTCCTTTATTTATGTAGCACGCGTGAAGCCCGAGTAGTATTCGTTCAGTCTTCTATTCAGTCAGTTACTGGACTAGAGGTACGGATTTCCGTCCTTTCAGTAAGGACTTCCTTTCCTATGCATGATTAGGATTCCCCGTCTGCAGCCAAATGTCTTCCCCAGTATATGTTTAAATTATCAGTAATCATGTTTACAATAAAATAAATTGCCTGAGCGTTATATACAAGCATGATTAGTTTATGTACTAGTTACGGAGGTACCGTAACCACGACACTAGAGGCACCGGTGTCGTGACTCACATGTAGGAGAGTGATATCCTGCATCGTCCCACACAGCTCAGCTTGGCCATTTTATCAGTTTTATTAGTGGGGCGTATGGATGCATCCTAGGCTACAGTTTACAGTTTAGCAGGTGAATGTGGTGTGTGCTCTACATCCTTCACATTGGAGTTGATCCCTCCACCCAGCACAGTTATTTAGAGGTCACCCCTCTACAGCATGACGAGGACACCCCTCTATGTATTCATGCAACAGTTGTTACAGTTCATGACCTATATAAGCTCTTGGCAAAATAAAATACAGAAAATATATGTTTTCAAAATTAATAATTTATATTTCAGTTTCAGTACTTATGAACCAGGTTTATCAGATTTTGTGCAGAGCTTTACCACATGTCATATCAGTCTTATAGCATCATTGTTGTCTTCTACTTTTATTACTTCCTATTCATGCTATATCCGTCCACTGAGCGTCATGCTCAGCCGTAGTTTCCTTTCATGTTTTCAAACGGCAGGTACACAGGGACGATCTTAGGACTTCTAAGAGAGTACGTGCATTTGGATGGGAGCTATCCAGACCCCTTTATTTTTATGCACACATTACGTTACTTTACTTTAGTTGTTTGGACACTGTTTCGTCCTTTTCCTTTCAGTACTTAATCTTTATATTTTGGGCTTATGTTGGACTACCGATGTTTGATTCCGGTATTTCCGTTTGGTCAGTTAATGTTTAATACATTGCCTTGCATGCTTTGATGACACGCCATAAATACACGTAACGGTCCATTTATCCAAGTGGGGTGTTACAATTATGGTATCAGAGCGCAAGGTTCGACCTGTAGGCTCTAAAACTTGACATGTGACTAGTGGGTAGTCACCAAGAACTCCCTGTATTTCGGCGTCGTTATCTTCCATGCTACTTATGTATTTTATCAGTCGGATTTTCAAAAATTTGATTAAGTAAACGGTTGGTACAGGACTGGCCATACTTAATCGCATGTGATTTCAACGAAATTTTCATTTTGGTGAACTGACCATAGGCGTTCACCCTTTCCGTTTCCATTTTGTATAGATGAACTGACCTTAGGCGTTCATCCTTACTCATGTCAGATTTATGTTTCAGAAATTGTCATTTTGTGAACTGACCCTAGGCGTTCACCAGTATTCGTGTCATATTTTGCTAGCTATACCTTCATGAATTACACTAAGCATATTCAGAGTTATTACCTCAGGTTCTCACAGTTTTATCAACTTATCCTCTTTTATTTCAGATGCCACCCAAACGTGAAACCGAGAATGATCCTAACGCAGCTGCCATTGCTGCTGCTGTTCAGGCTGCTATACAGGCCATGTTACCCCAAATTCGTGATGAGATCCGAGCTGAATATCAAAATGGACCTCAGCAGAATAACAACCCTCCTGCTCCACCACCTGCCACTTTACCCGCTTGGCTGGATCTGTTTAACAAGCAGAAACCCCGACTGTTTGAACAGACTGTAGCTCCAACTGACGTTGAAGACTGGATCTACCATATAGAGAAAATTTTTGGAGCTATGGGTTGTGGTGATGTTTTCAAAGTTAGGCTTGCAGTTTACAAGCTAGAGGGTCCTGCTCTACATTGGTGGAGGTCTCAGAAACTGTCCAATGGGGGAGATGCTTGGGAGCTTGCATTGACCTGGGCACGTTTCAAGACGATGTTCTATGACCAGTTTTTCCCGCATGCGGAGCAAGCTAAGATAAAGAGGGACTTCCACGTTATTCGTCAGAATAATGGCGAGAACAGTATAGAGTTCATGCACCGATACCTCAGGATGGCTGGATTCTTAGGGGAGGCTGCGGGTACCGTAGAGGAGCAAGCGAAGCAATTTCGCTGGGCTCTTCACTCTAGGACTGCAGATAGACTGATGAGTGCCACATTCACTAATGTGTCACAAGTAGCTAATGCAGCTCGGGATGTCGAGATGCTTTTCGAGAGAGATGAGCTCGAGAATGTAGAGCGTCCGGAGAAGAGGTACATCTCACCCAACAGACTTAAACAATTTAGCCCCATTATTGCTTGTCAACTTATATGTATTGACTTATCCAATTATATTCTTACAGACACAGAGGAGGAGACCGATCCTAATCGGCTACTCCGCATCAGAACTACAGGAACCACGGTCAGTCATATGACCGTAATCGGTCAGATAAGAGGAACGGCGGTGATAATTACCGCGGCAGCTCCAACTCATCTGGCAGCTACAGGTGAGTCTTTAAGCTCCAGAAATACTAAACTATCGTGTAAAACAGATCTTAAATTTATTTGTAAATGCCAACAGAGATGCTGGACAGGGGCGTGACCAAAACAACAGGGGTCAGCAGGTTGCCCGACCGACAAATTCTGGTAATTTTAGTTTCAGTCAGACAGCCTTATTTCAGGTTAAGATACCAGAATCGTGACACGTGTTTTCATCGTAAATCAGGTTCTCAGCAAACCAGGGCTGCTTCTACCGTGTATACTTATCCCACTTGCGTCACATGTGGAAAGAA
The DNA here is from genome assembly GCA_025667525.1 of Glebionis coronaria. Taxonomy (NCBI): domain Eukaryota; kingdom Viridiplantae; phylum Streptophyta; class Magnoliopsida; order Asterales; family Asteraceae; genus Glebionis; species Glebionis coronaria. The sequence goes on from CM046879.1 coordinate 104,219,107, forward strand.
GCACACGGGACCGTGCCGTCGTGGTACGAGTGGTTGCTTCCAGTGTGGCCAGCCGGGCCATCTGAAGAGGGATTGCAAGAGCGGGAATGCTGCTGGTACCTCAGGCCAGACACCTCAGATGTTACCTCCGCCACCACCACTACCACCAACCACTGGTCGTGTTTACACTACTACCCGTGAGCAAGCAAATAAGACCGCAGGTACCATTACTGGCATTTTGTTTATACACGGACAGCCTGCATGCGTGCTTTTCGATACAGGCGCCACGCACTCGGTTATATCTACTTCTTATGCTGTTAGAATAAACATGACCCCTACGCCACTAGACAGTGCACTTAGTATATCTACCCCCATGCGAGACTCTGTACTCATTACCCAGGTGTATAAGGATCTCCCTCTTGAGTTTGATGATAAAATTCGTCCAGTCAGTGCCCTTCCTTTAGATATGTGTGAATTCGATGTTATTCTGGGTATGGATTGGTTGTCGGTTCATCATGCCACCATAGACTGTCATGCTCACCGGGTTATCTTTGGTGATGTCCAGACACCAGAGTTTATTCACCACGGTTTCCTACCAGGAAAACATATTCAGATCATTTCAGCTTTACAGGCTCGTACCTTACTATATCATGGTTGTGAGGGTTTCCTAGCTACAGTTCATGACACGACTTCGGAGACACCTTCAATTCATGATCAGCCAGTTGTGTCAGACTTTCCAGATGTCTTTCCCGAGGAACTTCCAGGTTTACCTCCCATGCGAGAGGTAGAATTTGGCATCGATCTCATTCCAGGTGCAGAACCAGTATCTAAAGCTCCTTACCGTATGGCTCCTGTAGAGCTTAAGGAACTGAAAGATCAACTTCAGGAACTTCTCGAAAGGGGTTTCATTCGTCCAAGCGTGTCACCTTGGGGCGCTCCAGTTTTGTTTGTCAAGAAGAAGGATGGTAGTATGCGTTTGTGTATTGACTACCGTGAGTTGAATAAGCTCAATATTCGTAACCGTTATCCACTTCCTCGTATTGACGATTTATTCGATCAGCTTCAGGGTGCCAAGCACTTCTCAAAAATCGATCTACGATCAGGCTACCATCAGCTGCGTGTAAAAGAGCAGGATATATCCAAAACTGCTTTTCGTACGAGGTACAGTCATTACGAGTTTGTCGTTATGCCATTCGGTCTCACGAATGCGCCCGCAGTATTTATGGACTTAATGAACAGAGTCTTCCACGAATTTTTAGACAAGTTTGTGATCGTATTCATCGATGATATCCTCATTTTCTCCAAATCCAAAGAGGAACATGAGAACCATCTCCGTACAGTTTTGCAGATTCTCAGACGAGAAAATCTATATGCTAATTTTTCGAAGTGCGAGTTTTGGCTGAATACAGTGGCGTTTCTAGGTCACATTGTTTCTGCGGAAGGAATCACCATGGATCCTGCGAAGGTTGAGGCTATCACCAAATGGCCAAGACCGACGTCCGTCACGGAGATACGTAGTTTTCTTGGGTTGGCGGGTTATTACCGCAGGTTTGTGGAAAACTTCTCACGTTTGGCGTTACCATTGACCCAACTTATGTGAAAAGGTGAGAAGTTTATATGGACCGAGGAGAGAGAAAAGAGTTTTGAGGAACTCAAGCATCGATTGATCTCAGCACCGATACTTACTCTTCCATCCGGTACAGGCGGTTATCAGATTTACAGTTACGCATCAAGAAAGGGCTTAGGTTGTGTTCTTATGCAGCATGGGAAATTCATTGCTTATGCTTCGCGTCAACTGAAGCCGTATGAGAAAAATTACCCTACTCATGATCTAGAGCTCGCAGCAGTCGTTTTCGCCCTTAAAATCTGGAGGCATTATTTATACGGTGAGTCGTGTGATATCTTCACCGATCACAAAAGTCTCAAGTATATATTTACACAGCGAGAGCTGAACATGAGACAGAGGCGATGGCTAGAACTGCTAAAAGACTATGACACTAATATTCAGTATCACCCAGGTAAAGCAAATGTAGTGGCAGATGCCCTTAGCAGAAAGTCAGGTATGATAAATGGCATCAAAGTTCAGGAAGAAATTATCTAGGACTTAGAGCGGTATGATATTGAGCTCTTAGTACGCGGACAGAGAGGATACTGGGCTAGTTTGAGGGTAGAACCAGACTTACTCTCTAGGATTAAAGCCGCCCAAGAGGATGATGGTGAAATCTGGGCGATTATCCAGAACATTGACCGGCAGACCAAATTTCGCATCGATGACGATGGTATCGTATGGCAGGGTACCAAACTCTGCGTTACAGAAGACCCTGCTCTCAGAGAAGCCTTAATGACTGAGGCTCACAGCTCTTCGTTCTCTATCCACCCGGGTTTCACCTAAATGTACCACGATCTTAAGCAGCATTTCTGGTGGAGCGGCATGAAACAGGATGTCGCAACATTTGTGTCTAAATGCTTAACCTGTCAGCAGGTTAAGATAGAGCACCAGCGTTCCAGTGGTCTCCTCCAGCCATTAGATATTCCAATGTAGAAATGGGACAAGATCTCTATGGATTTTGTCACCGGACTACCACAGACTCAGCGGAGACATGATGCAATCTGGGTAGTTGTCAATCGTTTGACCAAGTCAGCACATTTCATTCCTATTCGTAAAGATTTCACAGTCAGTAAATTAGCGAAACTATTCACCGAGGAGATCGTACGATTACACGGTACACCTTCTGAAATTATATCAGATAGGGATCCCCGTTTCACTTCTCATTTCTGGGGAGGTTTGCATAAAGCTTGGGGAACTAGGCTCAAGCTCAGCACAGCTTTCCATCCACAGACGGACGGTCAGTCAGAGCGTACCATCCAGACCTTAGAGGACATGCTACGTGCCTGTGCATTAGAATGGACAGGACACTGGGATGACTATATTTGCTTGGTTGAGTTTGCCTACAACAACATTTGACATGCTAGTATCAAGCGTGCTCCATTCGAGATGTTATACGACAGGAAATGCCGTGCTCCTATTTGTTGGGACCAGGTTGGAGAACGCTTGATTGAAGGACCAGAATTGATAGAAATGATCAATGAAAAGGTCGCCATCGCTAGGGCAAAACTGCAAGAAGCGCATACTCGTCAGAAGAGTTACGCCGATAAGCATCGCAGAGATCTATCTTTTCAGACTGGGGATCGTGTGTTCCTCAAAGTATCACCCGCACGCGGTGTCAGACGTTTCGGCCTCAAAGGCAAACTTAGCCCTCGCTACATCGGACCATTTGAAATCCTTGAACGCGTCGGGGAAGTATCGTATCGGTTGGCGCTGCCGCCTCAGCTTTTACACGTCCACAACGTGTTTCATGTCTCATTACTCAGGGGGTACAACTATCACGAGCTTCACAAAGTAAATTATCCACTCGATCAGATTCGGGAGGATTTATCTTATATCGAGGAACCCGAAGCAGTTTTAGATCACCAGGATCGAGTTATGAGAAGGAAGACCATTCCTTTCGTCAAAATTCTGTGGAGGAACCATACCGAGCGGGAGGCCACTTGGGAAACAGAGGAGTCTATACGGACTTCTTATCCTCACTTTCAGTTTTGATTCGGGTATGTCTTTTCAGCCTTTATGTCGTCCAGTTTATTAGCATTTCAGCTTTTACTTCAGTCAGCTTAAATACCTTGTAATTCGGGGACGAATTCTTCTTTTAGAGGGGAAGAATTATAAAACCCAGTACGGCCGTATCCTTAATTCGGGGACGAATTATTCTTTTTAGAGGGGAAGAATTGTAAAACCCGTATTCAAATTCGAGAAATGTAAATACGCGGTTTAGTATTTAAACCATTTACGTAGAAATTATCAACGGATCGAACGCGAGAAAATTATTACAAGTATTATTTTATTACAAGTATTATTATTATACAAGTTAAAAAAAAATTTAATAAGAAATAAAAGAGTAGAAGGGCCGGTTGTAAAAAAAATAAAAGGGAAAAGGGATTTGGGCTTTAGCCCATTTGGTTTAGACAAAAACACACGGGGGTTTCCCCTTTCCTCCCATACCAAACGAACAAAAAAAAAAGAATAGAACTAGGGTTTCGGTTGTTGGCCGCCGGGAAGAGAAAAAAAAAGGTGGAGATCGGGTTCAACATAAACCACCAAGGTAATCCTAGTTTCTTTTCCTACGTAATTAAGGTCTCGGTGGGTCTTCTTTTTGCCCAGCCACGATTAGAACAACAAAGGGGTGTCGGGTTGAGGGGTTATACACAAACCGAGACATCTAAATGTCTCGGTGGTGGTTTTGGTTTTATAGCCGCAACAAAACCCGAGACCTAGAGTCTCGAGGGTGTTTGGTTTTTATAGCCGCAGCAAGAGGGTGTAGAGTTTCGTTTGGCCTCGCAAAAACCGAGACTTAATGTCTCGGTGATCCCCTCCTCTGCCCAGCCGTGACCCATACAGGGGCGGCTAGGGCCAGCCTTGACCAAAAGGGTGCGTTTGGGGCTGCGTATATATAAGGGTGTGTTTGGCTAGTATAAACAGTGGAAACATAGCAACCTAGCAGTGGGAACTAGGTACTTAAGCAGTGGGAAAAAAATGGACAGAAAACAAGGAGGTTAAATAACATTAGCGACAGTTTAGCGACAGATTTTTCTGTCGCAAAACTGTTAGAATTTATGCAGTTTTAAAGAGGCAGTTTTAGCGACAGTTTTTGGTGACACATAAATGCTGTCACTAATTATTGCGGACAGATTGTGTGTATATGTTAATTTTGTTAGTGCGACCGAGATGGGATATCTCGGTAAGCTCGGGACGTTTTTGTAAACTATAAAATAAATACTTTATGTTATACCTTTTTGTTTTAAGTTAAATTCTTTTATAAATATGTAATATATATATATATATATATATTAAGTGTATTAAATTAAATAAATTCTTAAATATTAAAAGGGTATATTATTAGAAAACGAATTAAACAATTTAAGAACTTTCTAAATTAAGGAACTTCTATTTTTAGCGAAATACTTATTATAGAAATATTTATCGTCAGAAATACGTTGTACGTAGCTATTAGTAGAACGTTAATACATTAAAATGAATTATTTTAAGATCGGATTTAGCCGTGATTGTACGTATGGAATATCTAAGATAAATAAATAAGAAACCAATAAGATCAGTAAAATTTAATAACGGATATCAGTTAACTTATTCGCGTCCTTTATTTATGTAGCACGCGTGAAGCCCGAGTAGTATTCGTTCAGTCTTCCATTCAGTCAGTTACTGGACTAGAGGTACGGATTTCCGTCCTTTCAGTAAGGACTTCCTTTCCTATGCATGATTAGGATTCCCCATCTGCAGCCAAATGTCTTCCCCAGTATATGTTTAAATTATCAGTAATCATGTTTATAATAAAATAAATTGCCTGAGCGTTATATACAAGCATGATTAGTTTATGTACTAGTTACGGAGGTACCGTAACCACGACACTAGAGGCACCGGTGTCGTGACTCACATGTAAGAGAGTAATATCCTGCATCGTCCCACACAGCTCAGCTTGGCCATTTTATCAGTTTTATTAGTGGGGCGTATGGATGCATCCTAGGCTACAGTTTACAGTTTAGCAGGTGAATGTGGTGTGTGCTCTACATCCTTCACATTGGAGCTGATCCCTCCACCCAACACAGTTATTTAGAGGTCACCCCTCTACAGCATGACGAGGACACCCCTCTATGTATTCATGCAACAGTTGTTACAGTTCATGACCTATATAAGCTCTTGGCAAATTAAAATACAGAAAATATATGTTTTCAGAATTAATAATTTATATTTCAGTTTCAGTACTTATGAACCAGGTTTATCAGATTTTATGCAGAGCTTTACCACATGTCATATCAGTCTTATAGCATCATTGTTGTCTTCTACTTTTAGTACTTCCTATTCATGCTATATCCGTCCACTGAGCGTCATGCTCAGCCGTAGTTTCCTTTCATGTTTTCAAACGGCAGGTACACAGGGACGATCTTAGGACTTCTAAGAGAGTACGCGCATTTGGATGGGAGCTATCTAGACCCCTTTATTTTTATGCACACATTACGTTACTTTACTTTGGTTGTTTGGACACTGTTTCGTCCTTTTCCTTTTAGTACTTAATCTTTATATTTTGGCCTTATGTTGGACTACCGATGTTTGATTCCGGTATTTCCGTTTGGTCAGTTAATGTTTAATACATTGCCTTGCATGCTTTGATGACACGTCATAAATACACGTAACGGTCCATTTATCCAAGTGGGGTGTTACAACTTGTATTACACACCGGACAGAAATCCAAATCGACGTATCCTTCCCGAAATAAGCAACAATCGTGTTCACAAGCATGTATCGAATCGTACCCTAACCCGATCGTTTTAGATGTCTTCTTTATTGCATAGTATGACGGTGGGAGCTTGAATCCTCTGCTTGGGGAAAGATAGTTTGCATCCACTCTAGAATATCATTGAATATGGTATCGGTGATTTTAACTTTGGCCTTATAATGTGTAAACTTTGCCATAAAGTCTAATCGAGTCGCTTCTACACAACCAGGGTACAGCGGCTCATTGGCACTGCGATATAACTCTTCAAACTCGTTAGCTTGAGTCCGTCTGTTACTTGAGTTGGGAGGAGGTGGAGGAGGAATATAGTCCGGAGGCATATAGGTAAGATCATCAAGTAACGATGTCATGTCACTAATCAAAGGTTGTCTTGTGTTATCTATTATTGGCAGTGGTGGCGGTGGTGGTGGAGGAGGTGTAGGTGTAGGAGGAGCCGGTTCACCATGGTGTACCCATGTTGTATAACTGTTGTCAAACCCGGACTTCATAACGTGGTTCGAAAGAAGGTCAATATGTACCAAGAGTCTTGTTCGACAACGCTTGCATGGACATGGTATCTCATTCAAACGATTCACAAACTTCCTGGAATGCTTGACAAAACTGGCAAGACCCAATATAAATTCTGGCTGATGACGCTCTAACCGTGTCCAACTCTTATCAGTGAGTACCATAACTGTGTTTTAACGATACATGTAGTTATTATATGCAACTTAATTAACACAAGGAATTTTAAAAAATAATTATTATATATTTCATAAATAATAATATGTATTATATCAAATTATGAAAAATAATTATAAAATATATAATTATTATTTATAAAGTATATAATTATATAATAATAATTATTAAAAGATATAATTATCAAGTATATAAAATAGTATGTTCACCTAGTGCAACTATGGAAGGCAATCCTAACCCACCCTTTGAATGTTTCGTCTCATATATGAATGCGTATAACCGATTTACTATTTGAGAAAATTTCGGCAGCATTTCCCCTCAACTCCCCAAATATGTGTTTAAAGACATATTCGTAGGAGTAAAGGAGAAACACTGTAGAAATCATCTCAAATACTAAATCGGTTATACGCATTCATATCCTAAATGTGACAAAACATTCAAAAAGCAGTCCCAAACAGGGGACTTTCCGAAGTTAATTCCTAATAAATTAACTTCGGACGGGTTTTCTATAGGTTGATCAATTTTAGACGGGAATTTTCCGAAATTAATCGCTAAAATCCTAAAACATTCCTAAGGCTTAGTCCAATAAAACATTTATATCAAACAGCTTATCCTGATAAGCCAATCAGGATAAGCTGCTTTCAAACATTTTGTCCCGATAAACTTAGCAGGATAAGCTGTTTGAAAACAGCTTATCAACATAAATCGGGATAAGCTGTTATCAAACAGCTTATTTTGATATGCTTATCAGGATAAGCTGTTATCAAACAGCTTATTCTGATAAGCTTATCAGGATAAGTTGTTATCAAACAGCTTATTCTGATAAGCTTATCAGGATAAGCTGTTATCAAACAGCTTATTCTGATAAGCTTATCAGGATAAGCTGTTATCAAACAACTTATTCTGATAAGCTTATCAGGATAAGCTGTTATCAAACAGCTTATTCCAATAAGCTTATCAGGATAAGCTGTTATCAAACAACTTATCCTGATAAGCTTACCGGGATAAGCTGTTATCAAACAGCTTATCCCGGTATGCTTATCAGGATAAGCTGTTATCAAACAGCTTATCAGGATAAGCTTATCAAGATAAGCTATTTGAAAACAGCTTATCGCGATAAGCTTATCAGGATAAGCTGTTTGAAAACAGCTTATTCTGATAAGCTTATCATTTTATTTTCATCAAATATGCAACATAACGAGTGTTTGGATTTACGTTTAACACTCAAATTAACAAGTTTATACATTCCCGACGACATGTCGCCGGGGAATGTAAAATGAAATACTAAATAAAAAAACAATATGTATTATAATAAATTACAATAAAAAAAAATAAAAACATACCGTTGTAGTCGGGGCTCGGTCGGCTGTGGTCGAGCTCGGCTGTGGTCGGGGATCGGTCGGCTGTGGGCGGGCTTGGCTGCGGTTGGGGCTCGGGCTACAATAACATAAAACAAAACATTAACTATATTAATCAAAATCAAAATCAAAATCAATTAAAAAATCTTAATCTAGAAATAAAAAATTAAACCTTTAGTGAAGATGATGGTGTTTAAGATGATGGTGCGTGGGAGTGGCAGTGGAGGCGTGATGATGGTGGCGGAGTGGCAGCGGAGTGGTGGCGGAGTGGAGGTGATGGATTGAAGATGGAGATGGTGGTGATGATGAATAAGTGGTGGTGATGATAATGATGGTGGTAATGGTGGTGATGGGGGAGCAGCAGGGTGTGGAGGAGAGTGGTTATGGTGGTGATACAGCAGCAAAAAGCGAAGGAGATGGGTTTTTTTTGGATAAGTGTTGTGAGAAAAGATAAGGAGATCTGGTCAATAAAGGTCCAAAGTTTCCTTGGCGACAATCCCTGGCGACATGTCGCCAGGGATACTATCCACTTTGTCGTTTAGCCAAAAACGCGCGTGATTGAAAGTTTTTGGAGGGGTGTGACAAAGTTTCCCTGGCGACATGTCGCCAGGGATACCTTTGACTTTTCAACGCATATACACGTACCTAAGTCGTTTTGTCGTATCTCCCAAACCTTCCCTGGCGACATGTCGCCAGGGAAACTACCCCTGGCGACATGTCGCCAGGGATAGTCTAATATGTCGCAAGGGATAATTTTAGTGAAAATAAAATTTCTTGTTACTTATGTATTATTATAATTAGTAATAAAATTATTATTATTATTATTATTATTTATAAAATAATAAGTATTATTATTACTATTTATAAAATAATTATTATTATTTATAAAATAACTATATCATCCCAGTCAGTTTAATTTCTAAATTCATTCCGATTTATTCCGTTTAGTTTTTCGATTTATTCTAATTCGGTAACCATTTAATATCTAACGTTTAACAAATGCATACCGACTCATCCATTGAGCATCTAACATGTAACCAAGACATGTCAATTCATCCATTGAACATCTAACGTGTAACCAAGACATGCCGACTCATTTATTGAACATCTAACGTGTAACCAACACATACCGACTCAACCATTGAACATCTAACGTTTAACAAATGCATACCGACTCATCCATTGAACATCTAACGTGTAACCAAGACATGCCGACTCGTTTATTGAACATCTAACGTGTAACCAAGACATGCCGACTCGTCCATTGAACATCTAATGTTTAACAAATGCATACCGACTCATCCAATGAACATCTAACGTGTAACCAAAACATACCGACTCATCCATTGAACATCTAACGTTTAACAAATGCATACCGTCTCAACCAATGAACATCTAACGTGTAACCAACACATACCGACTCAACCATTGAACATCTAACGTTTAACAAATGCATACCGACTCATCCATTGAACATCTAACGTGTAACCAAGATATGCCGACTCATTTATTGAACATCTAACGTGTAAGTAAGACATGCCGACTCATCCATTGAACATCTAATGTTTAACCAAGACATGCCGACTCATTTATTGAACATCTAACGTGTAATCAACACATGTCGAGTCGTCCATTGAACATCAAACGTATAACCATAACAAACCGGGTCATCCATTGAACATCTAACGTGTAACCAAGACATGCCGACTCATCCATTGAACATCTAATGTTTAACAAATGCATACCGACTCATCCAATGAACATCTAACGTGTAACCAAAACATACTGACTCGTCCATTGAACATCTAACGTTTAACAAATGCATACCGACTCATCTAATGAACATCTAACGTGTAACCAAAACATACCGACTCATCCATTGAACATCTAACGTTTAACAAATGCATACCGACTCATCCAATGAACATCTAACGTGTAACCAAAACATACCGACTCATCCATTGAACATCTAACGTTTAACAAATGCATACCGACTCATTCATTGAACATCAAACGTGTAACCAAGACATGCCGACTCATTTATTGAACATCTAACGTGTAACCAAGACATGCTGACTCATCCATTGAACATCTAACGTGTAACCAAGACATCTAACGTTTAACAAATGCATACCGACTCATCCATTGAACATCTAACGTGTAACCAAGACATGCCGACTCATTTATTGAACATCTAACGTGTAACCAAGACATGCCGACTCATCCATTGAACATCTAACGTGTAACCAAGACATGCCGACTCATTTATTGAACATCTAACGTGTAACCAACACATGTCAAGTCGTCCATTGAACATCAAACGTATAACCATAACAAACCGGGTCATCAATTGAACATCTAACGTGTAACCAAGACATGCCGACTCATCCATTGAACATCTAATGTTTAACAAATGCATACCGACTCATCCAATGAACATCTAACGTGTAACCAAAACATACCGAATCATCCATTGAACATCTAACATTTAACAAATGCATACCGACTCATCCAATGAACATCTAACGTGTAACCAAAACATACCGACTCACCCATTGAACATCTAACTTTTAACAAATGCATACCGACTCATCCAATGAATATCTAACGTGTAACCAAAACATACCGACTCATCTATTGAACATCTAACGTTTAACAAATGCATACCGACTCATCCATTGAACATCTAACGTGTAACCAAGACATGCCGACTCATTTATTGAACATCTAACGTGTAACCAACACATGTCGAGTTTTCCATTGAACATCCAACGTATAACCATAACAAACCGGATCATCCATTGAACATCAAACGTATAACCATAACAAACCGGGTCATCCATTGAACATCTAACGTTTAACTATTGGCGGGAAAACGTTGGCGGGAAAACATTGGCTGGAAAATGTTAACCATTTCCCTCACTTTTTCACCATAAAAGGATTCACATACACTTATCATCAGCAGATCACACACACACACACACTTATCATCTCCTACCAAACTCACCACCACCACCACCTGATTTGGTAGCAGATGGATCCCCGTGAAGCTTATAAGTGTACATGTGGAAATGGATATATAGTGTTGAGACAGTCACATCAACACCATATCTTTGGTAAACTTTATTATGCATGTCATCTTTCGAAGGTAAACAATCTAAAGTATTTTTATTTATGTAATACGTGTGATTTTTAAAATAACATGTCATGTCATTTTTTTTTATTTTGTAACAGCCAAAAAAACAAGATTATGGATGTGGAAATTTTATATGGAAGGATGATCTAGATCTACAACTCCGTATAAGATCTTCCTCTCGATCTTCAACACCCCAAGGTTCTCCTTCAAGGCGTTCAATACATCCAAGTTCTTCTACATGATCTTCTGAATCTGCAACCACTGAGTGCTCAAATTGCAAGATCAAAGATCTAAAGATAAAGATGTTAGAGGAAAGACTAGAAATGGAAAGGCATCCTGAAGACCACGCATGTCAATCGGCTGCAATACTTCATGAGCTTTTAAATGAAATGGAAAATCTTAGCGTTGAGTAGTAATCGGCTGCACTACTTCACGAACTTTAAGTTGATTAGTAATGTCTGTTTTTAAGTTTTCCATTTGATTCCACAAGGGCTATGTATAATATTATGAATAAATAAATGTTTGTTTTATAAATGTCTCATTTTTATTATATAAACGTCGCAAAAATAAAATAACATCGGATCGATAGTTAAAATAATAATTATTTGGAATAAATAAATATTTGTTTTATAAATGTCTCATTTTTATTATATAAACGTCGCAAAAATTAAATAACATCGGATCGATAGTTAAAATAATAATTATATGGAATAAATAAATATTTGTTTTATAAATGTCTCATTTTTATTATATAAACGTCGCAAAAATAAAATAACATCGGATCGATAGTTAAAATAATAATTATATGGAATAATTAATAGTTTTTCATAACAAGCAAAAACTAATTAAATATATGACATGGAGTTTCCCTGGCGACATGTCGCCAGGGAAACATTTAGGATTTGGCGGGTAAAAGTCCGCCACACATTTTGTGTTTAACTTTGAAACTAATCACGTATGGCAAAGGTTTCCCTGGCGACATGTCGCCAGGGATAAGTTTGACAGGTTATTAGCAAAATTAATTTTTGTTAAATACGATGGACGAAGTTTCCATGGCGACATGTCGCCAGGGATAAGTTGGGACAAAGTTTTCCCTGGCGACATGTCGCCAGGGAAAACTTTGGAGGGAAAATTTCGCGCTCTTTCACTTGGTATCTGATTTGGACGGAGTATCCCTGGCGACATGTCGCCAGGGAAACCCTAGTCAAACTTTGACCAAAAAGTAAATCTGCTTAACGCCACGTCAGTGTTGTCGCCAGGGAAAAGGGGTTATCCCTGGCGACATTGTGTCGCCAGGGAAACCCCCGTCATCTGTTCTTTGTTTTCTTGTAGTACCAATTCTTTTTAAAATTTATTGTTGCTAACAGATAGACTGTGCGGCTTTCATGGGAAAAAACAAGGTGGTATTGTGACAAAGAGGGTAAATAGAGCAACTTTACAATTAACTTTGTCTATAGAACTTCACAAATTCTGACTTTCATTGTTTTTTTATATATTTTTCAAATATGTATGAAAGGTGTATTTTTTTAAATTTATTATCATAGAAACTTATTTAAATTTATCAAATTATATTATGTTTGGTATTAGCCATACTCAAAAGTATGTTTTATGATTTTCCATTAAATAATTTTTAAAACTAGTCGCTCACTGAGCGGGCCTTGAGACTAGTAATATTATATACGGTTTATAAAACTTTCATAACAATTGACCTTCAGAAGGAAAACGATTTTGACGTTTTGTATGCATTACAAGTAAACTTAATTAGGAATAATTTCCTATTTAGCTAAATTCTAGTATGCTCTTGATATAAAACTAAGCACATATGCATAATGCATCTTAAAGTGCTGTTCCGACTACCTTAGACTTCCATCTCAATTTGGATTCGAAATATAAACTAATAAACATATACTGGTTTAAGGTGGATTAAATCGAACAAGAAGAAACTAGTCAAATCCTTTATCAACAACTAATGAGCGAAACTAGATACCAAAATATCATATGCAAATTCTCCTTTTCAAATATGGATTGATATTTAAGAACACATTTTGTTTTTGTCGCCATTAAAAGCTAAACTCGGGGATAATTTAGGTTCGGCTGTCAAAATAGTTAGAGGTGACTAGGTGAGGTGAACATGGGGCGGTTTGGGGCGGTTTTATACTAAACCGTAAATTTTGTTTTTTATATATCGCAAACCATTTGATTTTGGTTTTTTCGGTTTAGGTTTTTCGATTTTTTCATTGTAGCGGTTCGGTTTTGGTTTTTATTTCGGTTTTTTTCTCTTCTCAATTTACGCATTAGGTTTCCTATTTTTAAATAAAACAGCATTAATAGGCAATCACTTTCGACACAAATTAAACCCATCATAACTACAAGTTGCAACCAACAATAATAATTTCAATAAGTTACATACATTACAATAATAGAAACATTAGCTACCACCAAATTATATAAAACCTAAGATCATAATGAAAAAGCTTATATAGCAATTACAAATCTTACAAATTTTAGGTAAAAACAAATTATAATTAGTTATTCTAATATCTTTTACAAATGTGTATATTTAAACAAAAAGAAAACAATTAAAAATATTAGAAATATCACATATATAACTATTTAAAATTATAAAAATATATTACTTGTTTTACCTAAGTGGGGCGGGATGGTTTTTTCGGTTCGATTTTATACATGCAACCAAAAACCGCCCCAAACACTCGGTTTTCAAAAATGTGAAAACCATCCCTTTGGTTCTTCAACTGGGGCGGTTTTTTTGGTGCGATTTTTTCCGTTTTGTGGTTTTTTCGGTTCGGTTTTATACATGCAACCAAAAACCGCCCCAAACACTCGGTTTTCAAAAATGTGAAAACCATCCCTTTGGTTCTTCAACTGGGGCGGTTTTTTTGGTGCGATTTTTTCCGTTTTGGTTCGGTTTTCCAGTTTTATGCTCACCCCTACAAAATAGAGTATAACCCATCAAAGTTACACTACAAAATAATTTACATTTATTTACTAAAAGTTTTGCTCACAAATAAAGTTTACAATTATTTAATTTATTATAATTTTTTCTTATTAAAACACAATAAATATAAAAATAAGTAAAAAAAACCACAACTTTTCTTTACTCTTTTTCCTATTAAAAAAATCATTAAAAGTTTTATACATTTTCTTACTCTTGGTAAGCATAGACTTTTGACACTCCCTGTATTAGTTACTTTTTTTTAGAGTAATAATTGATAAAAAATAACTTTTAATAACTCTTTTTATTAAAAATTAATAAAAAATACTTTTAAAACTTCACTTATTACCAATATGATAATGTACATTAAGAACCATAAATAACATTTCCTAATGCGCTTCACATGGCAGTTAAGCATTTTATGTGTCAGGATTCTAGATAGAAAACCAACTGCTTATCAGGTTATTCTATCAATTAAAAATCTTAGAAAAAAGTTGAGTTAACGTTACTAATTTATTGAAGGATCGTAATAAAGCTCTAGGTTTTTTAAAATCGTTAATCACAAATGTATATTATATTATTATGATGTTGTTGATAAAACTTTAATTGAACTTAAGGTTCATAATATAATGACAATAACAATGACGTTAATTATTATTATTTTTATTAAGATTTGAAGTTTAGATCATTTTAAAAAATATCATATGAGGAACAAAATTAAAATAAACGTAACATGAGGTTATATATTAATTGCCTAAGGAATTGTAAAAAACTTGGAGTTCAAGTTATTATTTTTTGAGATTATTTTATTTATCATTCAATCGAATCATATAGAACACGTGGTTCTTTATAAAAAAAATTCAATTATAATATGAGGTTATAATGTTTCGACTTTAAGATACTCATAAGATAACAAGTCCTTAAAAAATATAAATTTCAGTGGTATATTATTCTTTCGTGAGAATTATGATTAAAACAATAAACTTTGAGGTTATAAGAAATCACAGTAGAACTTGAAATTCATACTTTTTTTTACATAACATGAAGTTATAATATTTTGATTCTCTTTTTATAAGCATAATAAATTACTTATTATTTGTATAAACTACAATATAATTTTATTTAGATAAAAACAATATAAACAAATCAAGTCTACAAGTAACCTAACTTTGTATCCAAAAGTTTGAAAAGAAACAGAATAAATTTGTATTAAAATGGATGTAGTATAATTAATCTTAAAAACATACCATTTAATTAAAACTATACACAATAAAAAAACTTTCATAAATGATATTTAAATTGTAATTCAAATATGCAAAACGACACAACATGTTCAATGGTATTTAAGTTGTGATCCAATGATATTTAAGTTATGTATTTCTTTTTTGTTTTCTCAAATGTATATTAAAACAAATTAAAAACAAACGTTATAGCTACTTGTTCTGTGCTCCATATGCAATTGCCATAAAAAATCTAAATGAGAAACTAGTTGCACAAAACATCATCTTGTGATTCACATTTTCAAAGTTTATTATTATTGTTTAACAAAAAAAATCGCTACAGAACTTATATTCATTTTCTAGTGTATCATAATACTTGAAGTATGAGAATTGTTAAGTAATCAGAATGCAATAAAAAATAAGATCTTGAAAAAAATATATATCATAAATTACTATATTAAACAATAACAAAAATAAATACGGTAAAATAAATTACATAACAATTATAAGAAGTTGTGTTTTGATTATCTTGATGGGATGGAAATAGAACATCAAAGTTTTTATTATTAACCTCTTTTTTATAAAATAACATAACATGAGGTTATGATATTGAATCATATTAGAACATGAGATTCTAATTATTTGTATCTTTTATTTTTCTCTTTAACATAACATGAGGTTATGCTATATTGCATTGTTTTCATGTAGCCAAAATAGAACATGTTTTGTTCATGTAAACTATAAGAAACTCAATATAACATAAAGAATTCTCTTTATGTAATCACAATATAATAGGTAGTGCTCATGTCAATTACAATAGAGATATGTTAAGACTTCGTTGCCTAGTTTTGCTTAGAGCAAAAATCGTTCTTGATAATGTGTTATGAAATGTAGAGAATATGAATCGAGGAGGAAGAGATAATTACTATTAAGTAGTATTCTAAATGAGTACATTATGTCTCTTATTTATGAAGGTACATGAAATGTAACATCCTAACTTATTAAATACTAAATTCATGGATAATCTAAATGTGAATATACATACAAATATATAATGAATATAATTATAACAAAAATAAGTAGGTAGTACATGCTTTCATTATAGGGTTTAGGGCATTAAATAACCGTGTATGTTTTCAAATATATCCATATGTTACGTGTACCCAAAAAAATATCCACATAATATATAATCTTTGATTTTACCTGTTAATATGGTACATGCAAATTATTTTTTGCCTCTTAACCTGTGACTTGGCATGTGCACTTGTGAAGTTTGTAACGTTAGTCCTTTGCCAACGATCGTTTTTAAAATATTTGCAACGTTAGTCCGTTTTAAAATACTTTTCTCCAAAAAAGGACAATTTTGAAAGAAATACTTTTTAACATATTTTGAAAAAAAATTGGGAAAAAATAAATATTCTATTTTTTAAAATTAAAAAAAGCATATAAATTTAATAAATATAAAAATTAAATAGTATATAAAACTAAAAACGTTTTTCTTTATATAGATTAAATTTATATAAAATTATAGTGTTTTCTAAAAAAAAAAGTATATTCGAATAAATATTGTTTAGGAAAAGTATTTTTTGAAAAAAAAAACATATTTTCGAAAAAACTATTTTTAAAAAAAACATATCTTCGGAAAAAAGTAGTTTCTGAAAAAAAAGTATTTTCGAAAAAAATATAGTTTTTGAAAAAAAAAATAGTTTTGAAAAGAAAAGTAAAAAAATCAATCAAAACAAATAATGTATAAAAATTAGTACTTGTATAAATTTAAATAAGTGTATAACCCGACCCACGGGTACTATCCGTATCCATTACATATGGATCATACACAGATAGCGATAAAGCCTACAAGGCCCAATAAGCCGTTGTCGTAAGCGATTTTATCTCAACCGTGTCCTGGCCGCACGCGGACAGGATCAAACATAATATAATCTAAAGAAAACATCAAGATTCGTCCCTTTGGTTTGCCCAAAACATCAAGATTTGTCCCTATCTCAAATTAATACAAGGATCGTCCCTATTTTTGAAACTATCGTCAAATTTTGTCCCTATTTTGGATGAGAGTTAGTTTTGTCTGTTAACTTTTGAGATTAGAGGGGGTATTTCGGTCCTTTACTATTTTTAGCTGCATTAAATACATGAAATAACACCTACTTTCTTTCTTCTCTCTCTCATATCTCTCAGTCTCTCCCTCACAAATAAAAAACCAGTTACATAATCCTCATTTCCCCTGGATCCAAAAACCACCATAAAAAATCAATTATCTCTTTCTTCCTTATACAACACACGTAGCCTCCATCCTCATTGATAACTCCGCCCATCCCTTAACAATAACTATCTTAGATCTCATCATAACCTCCATATTATCCTTTCATTCTCTAAAACAATCACTTATCTCACAGATCAAAGCCAATTAATATGTGTAACATCAGTTTTGCCCACACGAACTTTGCGTCTGTTAGCAAAGAATGAAAACTGTATCATTACAAGGTCATCAAGATCTCTTGTAACGGAGTCTCGGGTAAGTTAGTTTTCGTATGTGATTTATGTTACAAAGATTACTAAGTGGTGGGATGTCGTGAGGGGGTGTAAGGTGGTGGTGAGGACGTCATGATGGGGATGTGATATAGCGGTGGTGGCAGTTGGAGTATTTATTTTTTTATGGTTCTTACTCATCATGAGAGGCGAGTTAGATTTTTTTTGTTCCAAAACTTAGATCGATTAGCTTCGTGTTAACGAGATTGAATCAAGTTTAACACTTAGAGAAACTTTGTTGTTATATGAACAATTCAAGTGTTATGCGGAATTAACACTTAAACTAAAGAACAAGTAAAAACAATAAACCAAACTTTCACTTTTGATTGATTATCAAACTTGAGTACAATGAAAGTCGAATACTGAATAATGCGTATATACTATGAACCCTACGACCTCCTTTTATAACATAAGGAGTCGTGTACAATGGATAACCTATCAACTTTTTTAGGAAAAGATAAATATAGAAAATACAATATTTGAGTATATCTTTTCTTCAAATAACAAACGTGTTGACTAAGTTTTCCTATTAGTGCTTGAACTTCTTCTTATCAGCGCTTGGATATTTCTTGTCAATGCTTGATCTATCAGCGCATGATTTCTTCCTATCAGCGTCCAATTAACTCTTGTCAGCGTCAAAGTGTCTTGGCTCATTTTATTTCCAACAATCCTCCCCTAAACTTTATATCTACTCTAGTAATCAAGTTTTTGAATAAAAACTAAGTACAAGGAGGATTCTTACAAATACAAACCACTTTTTAATTAGATAATAAATAAACCTAATTAAATCTTTGCCAACATCACTAGTATAATCTATTTCCAGCTGTGTAGACACCATCTTCTTCAAAACTTCCTTAGACATAGGATATTCAGCATCCACAAGAAGATATTCTGAAAACTTTGTAGTGCTCAAATGGTAAACACCAGCTGCTGAATGTAGACGCCATTGTAGTCCACTGATATCATTCAGATCCAACCATATGGGTTGGATCTGCTTCATCTGGTTCAATCATCCTTTTGAAGAATGTCCAGATCTTTATTCCATTGACTGAAGTAGGTGCTTCAGCCTCATACTTGGCCTTCATCAGTATCCAAAGATCTACCAAGTCTTCTCTATCCAGGCTTGCAAATAATGAGATCAAAGAAGTGAAAGTATGTACCTTCTTGCCATATATGGTGATCATCCAGAACCCACTTGCATCTTCTTTATAGTGAACTATTGGGTTTCTGTAATCTAAAGGTAATACCTCTGCAACATGTGAAGCTTCCAATGGGGAGAGCTTAATGCTCTTTCTGATAACTGCTTCACTAGGATCCACTATATCAAGAACTGGGAACTCAATAGGAACTCCCTTCTTCACTGGTCTTGGCGCAATAGAAGCCCTTTGGATCTGCAAATTTTCTTCAATTTATTCTCTTCTTTCATCTGAGAGAAGTCTCATAGTGTTTTCATCAAAAACTCTTAACCAAATTAGATAAGCCCTAAACTCCAATTCATCAAAGGATAACTTCTTCAACTTGTCATAGGTCCACCCACCCTGATGACACCTAAGCAACATAAAATATAGCTCTCTTCTATCGATTTTGAGCTTAGAAAACACCGTGCTAGCCCTATGCTTCAAAATTATTTTGTAGTCTTCCTACACTCTCAACAAGATCTCCAATCCCCATATTTGCCCAGTGATGGACATCTCTAGATGCTCTATTGTCTTGTTCTCCCAAGTAAAGTACATGTCCCTAACTTCAGGCATATCAAAATCAACTTTGCTCTTTAACTCTCTTAGCCTCTATTGGCTAGATCATCCTCACCATATTCTAACCTTTCTGGATCCTCTATTATCATCACACTAGATCCAGAACTCTCATCATCATAGCAACCATATTTTTCTTTCTCTGTGGTAGCTCAATCATGCTCTAGTAGTTGTGCAGCCAAAGCTTGATCAAATTGTATATGGGATTCATTCTTCTTTGGCTTCTCAACTTCCACTAAAATTGCTTTACCCTTGTCTTTTGCTCCAATAGTTGGTAAAGTAGTTGGTGGTACTTGTGTTGTATGATAGGTGTGATAACACCCATCCTCTTACCACATAACTATGATAATAACCAAGCCAAAACGTGTATTTAATGTCATAAAAGTCGAAATTATGCATGGTTTATGTTTTTATTATGTTTTAGGACCAAAAGATGAAAAACGAAGAAAACACGGGCTTTCACGGGCTTTTATCGAAGAAATCGACAAAAGACGAAGTCAAAATATCAAGAGTGCAAAAAGAACGGAAGTCCAAGGCCTATTCTGAAGATTTATCGAGGAAAAAGTCTAAAGACGGAAGTTTAATTAAGTCGAAGAACCAAATCTAATAAAAGAAGAAAATTAGAAGACGAGTTCATTTCATATCGACAAATCCCGAGACAACGTCGAGAAAGACGAAGAATTTAAAAGACGAAAAGACGAGAAGAAAGAAGAAAGCATCAACACATTTTCCTCCTCCTATATATAGTCCTTAAACACTTCATTAAGAAGTAGTAGATTTTAGTTTTAATTTTGTAAGGTAATTAGGAGTAGCTTAATATTACTTTCTCTCTCTAGCTTTTCCTTAACGTTTTTCAAGTTTTCATATTAATCTTGTATTTTGAATCTTAATCATCTTTAATTCAAGCTTTTTAGATAATCATTCTCATTCTACCTTTCTTTATTTTTAATCTTGTTTAATTTTTACAATCATGTAGTTTGCTTAATCTTTATGCTTATTGTTTGATTGACGTATTTGTTTTTGATTGTGCTTATTGGTTTTGATGTGTTTGATTTTTATAGCTTATAGAGTTTAGTGCTTATTGTGTTATTTGTCTTATTTTTAATTAAGTGCTTATTATTTTTATTTTTATATAAAAAGTGGATTTTAAATATTTTTATTATTTAGTGTTTTTAAAAGTTTTTAAATTTTGGTTTAATAGCTTTTTCTTGAAATTGATTTGGTTAAAGTTTTAGGTAAGTGCCTATTAGTTTTTAGCTTATTTTTAGATTTGCTTAATTTTTGTTCCTTATCCGGGTTATCAAAACCCTAGTATCCCGGATAAGTAGTTTTTAGTTCCCCGGATAACAAGTAGAAACTTTACATCCCGGATAAGTGCTTAAACCTTATTCTGGATAACTAAAACAGTTATTCCGGATAGTGATATAAAGTGATATCCCGAATAAGCTAGAAAACAATGATTCCGGATAACGAAAACAAAACCTTTATTCCGGATATCAAGAAAATTGCATAACCCGGATATACAAAAACTTTACAACCCGGATAATAAAAGAAAGTCAAAATCCGGATAAGACCAAAAGCAAAAACCCGGATAGCAATACAAATACGGATTCCGTATAACATTTTTACAATTGACATGCTAGCATGCTTGGTTGCTTCATCTTTTTCCGCCAATAGTCTTGTTCCCCCAAAGGGAACATGTTGCCTATAGTTAGACATTTGCTCCGTTAGCCGTCTAGTTCTATCCGAAAGTCGTGTTTATTTTTATTTTGAAAGTCAGTTATTTTTAGTTATATTTTTCGTCAAATTTTAGTATCAGTATTTTTTCGCAAAGTTTAAGTTTTAACTTTTATTAAGTGCCCATTTCAATATTTGTTTCGTTTATTTTTAAAGTAGCCATATAGTCCAATTTCTTTCTTTTTCATTAAGTAAGTTTTATTTTTAATTCGAAAATTTATTTTTATTTTTAGTTTTATTTTTATTAATTGTTTTTTTAATGTTTCTTTTTAATATTCGTTCTAATATCGTTTCTTTATTATTTGTCATTCGTCTTTACTTTATTTTTTTACTTTTCGCATTTACTTTTTAATTAGCTTTAGATAATCAACGATATTTTCTTTTTATTCACCAAGAACGATTGAGTCACACTTTTGACCGGAGATCAATTTGATTAGACCAACAAAGAACAATTTTTCTTATTAAAAAATCAGTTATTAAAATGGTGCCGCTGCCGGCTCTTTTCGTGAAGATTAACGGTTTATTGTGAGAGACACGTTGGATTTTGGGATCTGTTCATCTTTGAACGTTATTTTTCTTTCTCAAAAACTTTTCAAAACATCATAAAAATTAAAAAATTTAAAAATCCAAAAACATTTAGAAAATCATAAAAAGAATTTCTTTTTCAAAGTTTTGCACCAAAAATATTTTCTTTTTACGTTAACTTTATTTCTTCTATTTTTTTGATATTCTTTTCTTTTGTAGGTGTATGCGTACTCGTTCACGCAAAAGGAAATCCATTCAAGCCGCTATTATTGATCCTCCTGTTGTAGAGCCTCCCGTTGTCAACACAATGGAGAACCATCCAATGATCGAGCTCTTGCAATCACACGTCGAAGGCAACGATGATGCGATTGTGGTGCCGACTATTGACGCCAACAACTTCAAGCTCAAGTCCGGTTTCATTCAAATGGTTTCCGCAACAACTTTCTTAGGTCGCACTCATGATGATCCACACGATCACATTAAAAGGTTCGTACACGTATCCAATACTGTTAAATACAATGGGGTTTCGCAAGAGGCAATTCGTTTGCTCCTCTTTCCTTTCTCCCTCGAGGGACAAGCCCGGACTTGGCTTGATAAGGAACCACCCCAGAGTATTGTCACATGAACGGACCTTGAGACCAAGTTTATCAATTACTTTTTCCCACCCTCACGTACTACCGCTTTGCGGAATGACATTATCAATTTGAACAAAAGTACGGCGAGACATTTAGTGAATCTTGGGATCGTTTTAAGGAACTTTTAAGAAAGTGTCCACAACACGGTTTTACAAAGGTACATCAAATTAATACTTTTTATAATGGATTAAATTTGAGTGACCAAGATTCACTAAATAGTGCCTCGGGGGGTAATATTCTTGTCAAGACTATGAATGAGGCTTGGGAAATTATTGAGAACAAAGCCAAAGTCCAAACCAAGAGTGTTAGGGCTATTATGGCTAGTGCCAGTGAGAATGAGACGGCTACTCAACTGAAGGAACTTACTTCAGTAATAAAATGTAGAAATGTAAATCTATACTTATGTTTTTAGAGAGAGAAAGAGATAGAGAGATGGTGGATTACACACACATTTAGAGAGAGAAACCAATGTTTTACTATGTGAAAAGTGAATAACCACACACCCTCTCCATCAAAGGAGAGGATTTATATACCCAAGCCCATGAGATGGGCTTGGGTTTACATTAGGCCGCCTGCCCATACACTTCATGGGCTCGGTTTTGGGCTTTGTTAAATAAATGTAAATAACTAAACTACGAGCTATAACATGGACTATTGTTGGAGTGACCGATCCTTCTTAATACGTAAAACGTATTTCCAACAATCTCCCCCTAAGGGAGGTCACTCCAAACAAGGGCATTACCCAAGTTACAATTAAATAAACCTAGCATACTATGCTTGTCTTGAGCTCGTAGTCTTCGTCTTTCTTTTCTTTTTCCTTTTATGGTGAACATGCTGATGTGATCTTTGATATCAATCTTGAGCATTAATCTCTTGCCTTGATCTCGTGCATCCATCACTTGTGATCTTCGCCTCTTCGTGACACCATGTCCCATATACTTATACCTTCGTAATTCTTGAAAGCTTCAGAGTTCGATACAGCGGAAGACTTAACTTTTAGGCTTTCGTGAATTAAATGAGATATTAAGTGCATAAAGTATAAGCATGCGGGGACGACATCTTCTTGGATCCCGCAACGCCACCGTCTTCAAATGCCGCAACATAAGTAGACACGAACGAAATGGCTTTGAACATTTCATTCTAAATCGGTAGCATTTTACCTCCGGTCGGTGAAGACCGTTGGACGATATTAGATATCGTACCCGTGACGGATAGTTTCAATTAAGTAACTTCCTGACAGGATTTTGCGGGTAAACCCGTTCTCTTTATTCGACCGTCCAAAGCTGACTGCGAACATAAAGAGTGAATCATTTGGATAATAATATTCGCATGATTTGAAGCTGTCAATTCATGTTCCTGGAACAAGTGAAATTCAATTAAGAATCGCACCATCGTTGCTTTCCAGTTGTCACGAGCTTGATTTGTATAGAATCTTGCAAGTTACCTACCAAGTGCTGTTTGAGGTTAACACTAGAAGGATTTCCACTCATCACCGTGAACACTAAGGTATCACTCTGAGTGTTCTGGCAAGATCACTGAGATATTGCGTAGAGGCCTGGAACGTGTTTAAATTCAGTTAAGAATTAAACAGCTGTTGCTTTCCAGTTATCACAAGTTTGATTCATAAAGAATCGCACAAGTCACCTACCATGAGCTTTTTGATATTCGCTCAAGAAGGATTTCCATCTTCATTGTAAATACTTTCGTATTACTCGGATGTTCAGGCAAGATCATGAAGATTTTGCGTAGGACTTAAAATCTTTCTTACTTTTCACAGTGTGTGAAGAAGCAAGGAAATATGAAAGTGTGTCCTAATGAGATATTTGATGATCTCAAATGGCTCTAGACTCGATCGTGCACTTTTGATTTTAGTGATCGGAGGCTGGAGAGGAGTGCCACCTTTTCAATACCAATTTATTCGGAGTGAATAAATCGATAGATAACGTGTTGTCTCCGTGTGATTAAAACAAATACCTTTTGAGAGATATCTGAGTTAGCTGAGATGGATTGTGCATTGCATCACTGGGTCCATGATGTCTGTCTTCAATATCGAGTATCATTAAAATGATCTCAATAGCATATGTGTTGACCTGGTTTCTGCCTAAAGTTGTAAGGAGGGCTTCTTTCTTTACACCCTTTATCTTTACAGTTCTTTTTCATTCTTTAACCCCTTCAATGCTTACCAATACGTCATCACTAGCACCTTGTTGTGATAGTTCCAGTGCTAACTTAAGTACCTGGTCGGCATTCAGCTACGTTCACAATCTTTCTCCAATTTTCCTAAGGACTACTATTTCTAGCTAGGGAATGTCCTTGGGAAGATTCCTCTGGTTCTGGAAGAATCATAGGACTTAACCTATCCTACCATCCTTATGTCACCACAATCTACATCGTCGTGAATTAAATGAGGTTTGGGTAAGTATATGTCACCATGAAGATCCATTTTGATATGCAAATCCGTTTTGCTCCCCCTTAACATATGCCACGATATTCGAAAACATTTCGCACATGTCGGGATGAGCCAGCACATTAATTCAAACTATTTGTGATAATATCCCATATTAAATCACATTTTCTCCCCCATATTAAAAATATTAACCCAATCGATGTTTTTAATATCAATTGATTTAATGAAGTATTAACAAAGGTTTTGGGAAGAAAAATGCAAGTCTGTGTTATCTTCATGATATCAAACGCATGAGATATGATATCGATTTGTAACATGATCATATATTCACCCTATTAGAAAAGAATTGACAAGGTTGGACCTGATAGATGAGAACATCATATGATAAGATCAAATGGTTCTTGTTGCATATGTTGGTCGCCTCGTCACGTCTGAAGTCATCTCTTGACACCACGTGTACGATTGTATTGTTGTCTTGACACCAACTTGTGAACTTGGCACGTTCGGCATCGAAGATTCTGAATGTTTGACAATTGCTCCCCCTCAATTGTTGACCCGTGTTCTATCGAAAGAGCTGTAGTCGTCGGTTGAGTAGTCGCATCGTCTAGTATGTAGATACCAATTGTAGATAGCATGGTTGTAGAGATGATAGCTTCATAAAAATAAGACTTCTCTTGTTTTAACAAATAAATGCACTGAAACGTACATTTATTTGTGTTAGACCAAGTTATAAAGTAAACTTGATCCCTTACAAGACTTAAAGTAAACCTTGCCCGAGAAAATTAATTCCCGTTGTGAGCCAAAGCTTTCATAAGAAATACTTGACTTTAAGTGAAAACCGGGTTGCAGTCAGAAATAACTACAAGCCATTTAGGCATGTTTTATGAAATATTTACAACTTTTGTACGAACTCTATTTATGGCGCCGTGTCGATATTAATCAACATTGCTAAGGCCGTAAATATTATCGTACCAAAAGACATGCCTTAAAAAATAAAGTAAAAAATATTTTTGGATTTTTATGAATTTTTCAATTTTTATGGTTTTTATATGGTTTTATATTTTTGTATTTTGCTTTTGTGGATAAAAATATAAACAATATATACAAATGATCACCAAGGATACGGAGAATAGTTTTACCACCACTATTCTTTCGCTTCATCTGCTAGTTCCTTTAGAGTCTCAGGCGAGAAAGTTCTCATTCCTAGCTTGTCGGCCAAAAATTCAATTCGAGCGCGATCTAAAGCTTTCGTGAAAATATCCGCCAATTGATACTCAGATCGGACAAAGTAAAGCTCGATTACTCCATTTTCCACTTGCTCCTTGATGAAGTGGTAGCGAATGTCAATATGCTTTGACCGGGAGAATTGAACATTGTTGCAGCATAAGGCAATTGCACTTTTGTTGTCGCAGTACATCGGAATCTTGTTGAAACCTAGACCATAGTCGGTTAATTGCGATCTCATCCAAATAATTTGAGCACAGCAACCGGACATAGCTATGTATTCTGATTCCGTACTTGAGATTGCAGCGCTTTTCTGCCTTTTCGATGCCCAACTGATTAGTCGATCTCCTAGTAGTTGCAAAGTTCCACTCGTGCTACGCCTTGTATCTTGACAACCCGCGTGATCCGCATCTGCATATGCCATTAGTGCAATAGAAGAGTCCTTCGAATACCAAAGTCCCCGATTAATGGTTCCTTTAAGATATCGAAAGATCCTTTTAGCAGTAGCTAAGTGTAACTCAGTAGGCCTAGTTTGATACCTAGCACACATACATATAGCAAACTGAAGATCAGGTCGACTGGCTGTGATATACAGAAGAGTACCGATCATTCCACGATAAAGTGTCGGATCAACGGCAACTCCATGTCAGTCTGCATCAAGCTTAGTTCGTTCCACCATTGGAGTATCTACGGGGTCGCAAGATTCCATCTTATACTTCTTAAGCGATTCAAGGACATACTTGGATTGATTGATAAAGATGCCTCTGGGACTCTGAGATATCTGAAGACCTAAGAAGAATGATACCTTGCCCATCATTGACATCTTAAACTTGGAAGACATGAGTGTCCCAAACTCGTCGGATAAGGTTTGGGTCGTGGCTGCAAATATAATATCATCAACATATATTTGTACCATAATCATATCTTTACCTCGTTTCTGAATAAACAGCGTAGGATCCACCTTGCCTTTTGCGAAGCCTTGAGTAATGAGGAATTGTGACAAAAGATCATACCATGCGCGAGGAGCTTGCTTCAACCCATAGAGAGCCTTCTTAAGCTTGTACACATGATTAGGATAATTAGGATTCACAAAACCATCCGGCTGTTGAACATAGACCTCTTCCTTGAGTTCACCATTAAGAAATGCCGTCTTCACATCCATCTGATAGACGATCATATTCATATGGGCTACATAAGCGAGGAATAGGCGAATTGCTTCCAAACGGGCAACAGGTGCAAAGGATTCCATAAAGTCGATGCCCAATAATTGCTTGTATCCACGAGCTACAAGTCGAGCTTTATTCTTCAATATTCCGCCTAACTCATCGAGTTTCACCTTGTAAACCCATTTCAAAGTGAGTAACTGCACTTGATCCGGGCATGGGACAAGTTCCCAAACTTCAAGACGTAGGAATTCGTTAAGTTCTTCTTGCATAGCTTCTATCCAACAGGATTGAGTAAAAGCTTGTTGCCATGTCTTAGGTTCAACTTCAGTGAGAAACGCATCAAAATGACAAAACATTGCATTTTCTTGTAGCTGACTTCGTGTGGATACCGGACGATTAGGGTCACCAATAATAGAATCTATAGGATGATCCTTTGTCCACTTGCTGTCATGTTCACGAATCCGTGGATTGGAGTAAACTGTAGAAGGAGCTTCCTCTGAGGTGGACGACCCGGCTTGATTTGGGTCGGGAATTGGTACACCAAAGAATGGAAGTTCACGCATTTGAGCGAATTCCAAATCGTGATCATCATCATCCTCTTCATCATCAATAGGCATGACGTGGGTAGTTGTTACATGTGTTGGTTGAGAATTACTCGTTGAAGGTATATCTTGACCAATTGTAGGTGCAGATGTGTCTGATTGTGCAGCGGTGTCTGGAGCGACAACTTCGGTTACCGGAGCTATTACCTCAGGTTCTGGAGCAACAATACTTGAGGCGTAAAGAATTCATCAAAGAACGGTTGAAACAACGTATCCCATTCAGTCCTAGAAGGTGATGTAAATGATGATGAAGTAGGGTTATTTGGGACAAGACCAGAACTAATGTTACTGGGTCCCATTTCATGAAGTGTGGGTTCAGAGCTGCTTTGCTCAGAAGCCATTTCTGTCAGCTCATCAAAATCAACATTCATGGTTTCAAGGATCTTGCGAGAGTTACAGTTGTAGATTCGGTATGCCTTCTTTGCGGGTGCGTAACCAATGAAAATACCAACATCAGCCTTTGGTTGAAGTTTTCCCAAATTGTCACCATCATTATTTGGATAGCAAAGAGAACCAAATACATGAAGATATGATAAATCTGGTACTTTTCCATGGAGAAGCTCATAAGGTGTTTTACCATGGCGTTTACGAATTAGTGACCGGTTTTGGGTGTACACTGCTATAGATACTGCTTCTGCCCATAAAAACAATGGAGCCTTTGCGTAAATTAACATCGTTCGAGCAGCTTCCATAAGTGTGCGATTTCGCCTTTCAACGACACCGTTTTGTTGTGGAGTGCGAGCAACGGATGTTTCATGAGAAATGCCAACTTCTTCATAATAATCACGCAAAATTTGATTCACAAATTCGGTTCCATTATCTGTACGAATGCGTCGGACAGTAGTGTTGAGACGCACTTGAATCATCTTGAGAAATTCGATGATGAATTTAGGTGCCTCATTTTTTTCTTTAAGAAATTTCACCCATGTAAACCGAGAGTAATCATCGACAATGACGAGGATGTACTTTTTGCCACTAAGACTTTCAACACGCATTGGCCCACAAAGATCCATATGCAAAAGATAAAGTTTCTCTTGGTTGGTGTCTTCCGTCTTGGGTTTGTATGATTTCTTAGTGCTTTTCCCCATTGTACACGCGGAACACAAATGATCCTTGTGAAATGATAGTTTAGGAAGACCACGAACAAGTTCGTTTTTCGCCAAGTGATTAATAGCGTCAAAGTTAAGATGAGATAACCGTCGATGCCATAACCATGACTTAGTCTTCGAAGCTTTGGAAAGAAGACATACGGGAGAAGCGGCCATCATGTCTTGTAGAGACAAAGTATACAAATTATTCCCTCGAGTACCTTTCAATAAATCAACCCCTTCCAAATTACGAATGAAGCAGGTATGCTCTCGAAAAGCAACTTCTAGGTTTGCATCACAAAATTGTCCCACAGAAAATAAGTTGTGACCAAGACCTTCCACGTAATACACTCTTGAAATTATAACATTCCCAATATGATATTCACCGTAACCCATTATCTTAGCAATATGATCATTTCCAAATCGAACCGTACCAAGAAACTTGCTGACGAAATTTCTGAGCTGAGAGCGATCTCCGGTCATATGCTTGGAGCAACCAGAGTCCAAATACCAGAGAACAAATTGGACCACCTGTTTTCAATAACAACAGTAGACAATGCATTGGAAACTATTGGTTCCGGAGTGTTAGCAGATACAGATATAGAATTATCAGAATTGCTAACATTTTTGAGACCCTTAGATTTCCTACGTTTTCTAATGTGAGTTTTAGCACTAACAGGTTTTACTGTTCCAACTTTCTTAGGTTTTGGATTATTCGCGGGCACTACAGTGGGAGTAGACCTATTTAAAGGGAACTTTGTTCCTACAGTAGTGTTGGTGTTCCTAGTTAAAGGACACGCTTGTGTTTTGGTAGCCTTGGTACTCCTAGTTAAAGGACACGCTTTCTTCACTTCAGTGGGACTGATCCTAGTTAAAGGGCACATATTTCCTACTATAGTGAAAGTTCTACCAGTGGGACGCCACATCCAACCAACTTGGGTTAACACTTTCCCAGTCAGTTTCCATTCTAATCCATTTTTCCGGGCATGCATCTCATTCATATGATCAATAATGCAAGAATCATGACGACTAGAAAACATACATTCATTGCAATTCCAACATTTTAAATTAGAATTCACAGTAGGCTTAGAACGCTGCACAACCGCAGAGCCTTTAGGTTTAGCTACATGATTCTTTTTATTCAAAACAGAAATAACATTCCTAGGATGGGCTTCTACTTTCTTCTTCACTTGACTACTAGATGGGGGCAAGATCCTATCATTCTTCTTGTTTCTCTTAAGCTTAGATCTTTGAGCCTTAGTAGTGGTGCTTACTCCTGTAGAAGGCAACACGGGAATATTAGAAGCTGGTTTTGATTCCGCCTTATCTTTAGTGACCAAAGTTTGAGATGGTTTAGTTCTAGGGCCCTTGTTAAGTGGTGTGACGGCTATAAGGTTCCTTTTGATTGCACTAGAGGACGATGTTGAGACAGTGGCTGTGTTATCCACAACATTCTTACCTTTTAGAGTACGAAGTGTTTCCTTTAACTCAGCCAAGACCAGATTCTTATCACAAATTTGTTCCCTCAAATCAGATATTTCCATCGACTTTCGATTCAATCGTTTAATCAATGATTGATTCTGTACAGTGGTATCAACACATGCGGGCTTTACTGAATCGAAGAGTCGTGTATTTTTCTGTTTTAAGTTATCAACTTTGGACAAAATCTTGGAAACTCGATTATCTAGATCAAGTTTAAAATTCTCAGCAGCCTCAAGTACGTTCACACAGTTAAGCTCCTTAGATTTCTCTATTTCTATCGGCAAAGATTTAGCAACTTTGTCACTTAGCTGACGCTGTTTTGATTGTAAATTCAATCGAAAATTCTTTTCAAAGTTTGCATCATCGATATTAACACCTTCGAATGACGTTTCAAAGATTTCTTGAATAAATTGTTGCTTGCATTCAAGCGAAATACAATGTGTTTGAATCTCATCAAAACGTTTTGAAAGTGATGAATATGAATCTTGAAGCTTTAAAAATGCAGCGTCAGATTCGAGACAAGTACTATCTACCACAGTATCCACAGATTCAACATTATGCACAATAGAATCATTATCAACACTAGTATTCACACAGACATAAACTATATCATGAGACATCACTTGATTCAGAAGCAGATCATTATGGCGTGAAACTCGTTCTATTTCAAGTAAACTGTTTTCATAAGCATCTTCCATTTCATTGAAAACACGTCTAACTTCTTCTATTTCCAAAAATAAATCTTGATCAATATTACGAAGACAAGCTTTAACATTGTTTACAAACGGAACAATTTCATCTCGAAACGCAGCTCTAGTGTGCTCAAAGTTCCATTCACCTTCCGTTATGGCCGTGGCCGTCGTACGTTCCAAAGTGACCTTGTCAAAATCGGCTAAGTGTTGGAGAACCGTATTTAAGTTAACGGACGCCTTACTTACCGGTGGAATTAACTTCGTTAAATCCTTTTTGACGAGTGTAGGAGATGTACAAGGAAGGTTATCATTTGACAAGCTTTGGGGCACAAGAACTGTTAATTCTGCTAATTCCTTTTGTAAGCGAATGCGAGTCTTTTTCAAAAATTGATCTTTGTTATGTTGATCATAATCAATTGTATGGAATTTTGAAAGCATTTTAGAATGAGTTTCATCCCCAAGTGATTGTGTCTCCTCAGTACTACGAACAAAAGGTGCTTCTTTCGATTTTCCAATTATGGTCATATCATAAAGACCGGGAATATATTCCTGAGCTTGTTTTGCATAACCGGGATTAGGTGGTAAATCTTGAAGACGCTTAAGTTCGAATTCTTTAAATGATTTAGTTAAAAGATGAACCTTTTCTATGGAAGCGTATTGTTTTAAAAGCTGTTGTTCTTTGAATTTAAGAAGTTTGGTAGCATTAATTTCTGATTCAACCTTTTTAGACTCGAGAGTTTCGAAATCCATTTTAAGTTTCTGAAAATCATTGACAACCGACTCCTTTTCTTTTAATCATTAGAAAGATTAGCTTTTAATGATTCTATTTCTTTCAAGTGTTCAATCTTTTCAAAACGAAATTGGTCAAATTCAGAACATGTTATTTTCTCTGCTTGAGGGACCATTTCAAAAGTTTTGATCTTTTCTTTATGCAACGCAAGCTCAGCAGTTAGGGTGGAATTGGTATCTACGGATTGTCTGAGGGCCATATGCATTTGATTAATAATATGTTTAGGCACCATGAGCAAATCATGTTGAGCATAAGATTCCATACCCGTTGTAGCATTTGGTTGAGGTTCACTCAAATGTGTAGAATTGGGTACCACATCATTTGAGTTACTAGTTCCCGAATGCTGTTCGAGGTTGTCATTTTCATGCCCAACTTGATGTTGGTTATCATCAATATTATTAGATGTGGTTGGTACCTCACTGATGACATCAGAACCGTAGTGAGAGAGATTAGCAACGAGAGCAGCTTGGGCAGAGTGAATGTCATCACAATCCGAATCATATGCATCAAGATCATCCGCTTGATAAGCTGCATTAGAAGTGGAGACAACTGCAATGCCTTTAGTATCTACTGCCCCTGGGTCTGCAAGAAATGCTAACTCCTGTGAATCCAAAATCTTCCCCTTAGATTGAGCATCAACCAAATACATCTTCTCACGAAACCATGCATCATCCCTCCTCCTTTTTGGCTGAGTGCATTCCCCAGCCATATGACCTTGTCCTCGGCAATTGTAGCAAGTCACAACCTTCTTAGGACCAATAGGACTCCCATTTCCACTAGCTTGAGAATTCACAGCTTGATTGTTCCCAGTCCTTGTAGTAGGTCCATATGAATTTTGCCTTCCCTGAATAGGTTGCACCGTCACTTGACCATCTTGAACAATGGCTTGTTGTCGAGGATTTGATGAGGTGCGGAGCTGATTGTTTGTTGGTGGAAATCCTCTAGTTGCAACAAGTTTTGACAAGTAGGCGGTGAGATGGTTTAGAACATCAGCTGGCGTATCATTTGGGGTAAAGACCGGTGCTTGGATTGGTGGAAGTTCATTAGAGTAGAAAGCTTGTGCTGGTTGTGCTTCTATTGGAAAATATCCTTGCTGAGGAGTATAGCCCAATAGAGAAGCGTTGGCTTGTGATGGTGATGTTTGATATGGTGGTTGCTGTTGAAAAGATTGTTGATGAACACTTTGTTGATATTCTTGATGTGGCATCATTGGTGGTTGATAAGATGGTTGTTGTGGTTGCTGATAGATGTGTGGTGGTGGCTGCTGCAAGTATGATGGTTGTTGATAAGTATAAGCCATGTTTTGTTGAGAAGCATACATTGCAAGTGGATCATGAACTTGAGGTGTAGACAACCGAGCCTCGATCACATGGCATTCGTGTTGTTGAAGAAAAGCTTGAAGTTGATCCACATTGGTGTTATGCAAGTCCTTAGCCAATTTAACATCCGTCACGTATTTTTTCCATTCTGGAGGAAGAGTGTTCAAATACTTGGTGTTCAATTGAAAGGTAGGGATTGCCATGCCATAGATATTAAGCTCATTCAACAATAGGGTAAATCTCAGATAGTAATCATTGAGAGTCTCCCCTGGCACATAGGTAAACTTATCAAAAGTATCATAAAGCTTACACTCTCGTTCTTGTTTAGTTAACGAGGTACCTTGCATTAGAACACGAATTCTATCCCATAACTCTTTGGCAACTTTATGTTTGCTGACGAGTTTGTAGACATCTGGAGGAAGGGCTTGGAGAATGATGTTTGTAGCATACTTGTCACATTTATCTTGAATCTTCATATCTCCAGTCAACTCACCCGTTGTGCGAGGACGAGTGGTCGTACCTTCCGTCACAGTACCATAATCTAATGGTCCATTGAGCACCGATGCCCAAATTAGATGTCCATTCTCCTTGTTCAACATATAAAGTTCCATTCGGGAAGCCCATTCCTTATACATAGTCTTCACCAACATTGGTGGACGATTATCCGTACCCGAGAGGATGGACTTATCCGTAAGAGATGTGTACTCCATTTCAATAAGTTAAGATTTACAAAGTTGATCGAACAATGAAATAAGGTTAAGTATTTTTGTGTTGTTGTGAGTTAAAATCAAGAAACAATGTTAAAATCCCCTAAAATATGTTCTCGATAAACCAAAAATTCCAAGTCAAATTACACACGATTCGAAATTTTTTATGGAATAATTTTTGGATTGTCGGAATGTCTATATCGGAATGCCAGATCGGAATGTCACACTATCTTAATGTCCAGATCGCAATGACCTATCGTAAAGATTCAGATCGCAATGACCTATCGGAATGATTCAGATCGCAATGACCAGATCGAAAAGCCTATCGGAATACTCAGATCGCAAAGCCTATCGGAATACTCAGATCGCAAAGCCTATCGGAATACTCAGATCGCAAAGTAGCTGACAAAATTTAAGCAGAGTAACGACTTAACAAAACTTCCTTATACCCGTCGGAATCCCAGATCGCAAAGTACGATAGGAATGCCCAGATCGGAATAAGTAAAGAAATCCACGTATCGCAATGTAGAACCAAAACGCTTTCCGATGGTTATGGTTATTGCGATGGAAGCTCACTTTTCACTTGTCCTTTCCGATGGATGTTACTGCTTGAATTTCGGAATGAAGAACACTCAACTTTTTTGCAATTTTGATCCAAGAAAGATGATGTTTTAAAGAAAACCAAGATACCAAGAATCCTTTAAACACGAATCCCTATGTCACACTACTTAAGACTACGATCAAACACCAAAAAAAATTTGAAGTTTCGGCAAGAACAAACCAACACACTACGAAATGTTTAGAAAACAAAACGCAACACAAAAACAAACCTATATTTCATCCCAAGCTCTTGATACCATTTGTAGAAATGTAAATCTATACTTATGTTTTTAGAGAGAGTAAGAGATAGAGAGATGGTAGATTACACACACATTTAGAGAGAGAAAC
The DNA here is from genome assembly GCA_025667525.1 of Glebionis coronaria. Taxonomy (NCBI): domain Eukaryota; kingdom Viridiplantae; phylum Streptophyta; class Magnoliopsida; order Asterales; family Asteraceae; genus Glebionis; species Glebionis coronaria. The sequence continues at coordinate 104,254,410 of CM046879.1, forward strand.
CAATGTTTTACTATGTGAAAAGTGAATAACCACACACCCTCTCCATCAAAGGAGAGGGTTTATATACCCAAGCCCATGAGATGGGCTTGGGTTTACATTAGGCCGCCGGCCCATACACTTCATGGGCTTGGTTCTGGGCTTTGTTAAATAAATGTAAATAACTAAACTACGAGCTATAACATGGACTATTGTTGGAGTGACCGATCCTTCTTAATACGTAAAACGTATTATCAACATAAAACAACTTGTTTTAAGAGATAACCCTCATAATCAACATGCCCATGCTCTCAATATTACTTGTGAAACTTGTGGTGGGCCACACTCTTATGCTAATTATGACAAAGCAAATGATCAATCTCACGGGGAAGTGTATGCTTACAACAACACCGAGAGAGTTCATTTCAAGCCTAATGTCGATGTTAATCACTTGTCTTACAACTCGACAAATTAGTTGGCTCTACCTGGTTTTCAACAAAGACCTCACCCACCCACCCATAATAACCAAGGGCCACCAAGAGAAAATGTTCAACAAAATGCAAATGTGAGGGGCTACAATGAAAATCAAGGAGCTTATCCAATGCAAAACTAAGGCTTTCAAAACTAAGGTTTCAATCCTCAAGGTTTTCAACCTTATAACCAATTCCCAAACCAAGGCTTTCAACAACAAGGGTTCAATTTACCTCATCCGCACATGGACTTGATTCTACAAAAATTAACAGATCATGAGAAAACAATGAAGGAAATGCAAGAGTCCACGGATAGGAAATTCGCTCAAATGTTTCAAACCCTTCGTCCACAAGGTGTTCTTCCTTCTACAACCGAAACAAACCCTAGAGCGAATGTGAGTGCTATTACTACACGCAGTGGAGCAACTCTAGTAGGACCTTGTATCCCTCCCCAAGTTAATCCATCTACACCTCCTCCATCTCCATTTATCACTCCTACTTCCACGCCTAATACTAGTTCTCCATTACCGTCTCCACCTCTCACGGAAGAAGTACCCAAGAAAAACCCTTCACCAATCCCACCTACCACCTCTAAACCTTCTACTTCTCAACCTTCAACATCTCAACCTTCACCTTGTACACCTACACCACCTAAACCCAACATCCCTTATCCTTCTCGACTAGACAAGTGCAAATTGCTTACTAAAGAGGATACTCAAGTTACTTCCTTTTTGAAGATGATTACACAAATGAACTTTAACATTAGCCTTGTTGAAGCACTTGTCCAAATGCCGAAATTTCTGAAAGCATTCAAGGAATTACTTAGTAAGAAGGAGAAGATGGCCGAGTTTGTTAATACTCGATTGAATGAAAACTGTTCTGCAGTCATTCTTAAAGAACTTCCGAAAAACTTGGAGATCCCGATCGTTTTGTGCTACCTTGCATTTTTAACAAAGTTGAAGAATTTACTGTCTTAGCCGATCTCGGGGCAAGTATAAATTTGATGCCTTTAAGTGATTGGAAAAAGCTATCATTACCCGACCTTAAACCGACAAAGATGACTCTTGAGCTAGCAAATCGAACTCTCGCTTACCCCGTTGGTATTGCCGAAGATGTTTTCGTTAAAGTTGGTACCTTCACTTTTCCGGTCGATTTTGTTGTTGTTGATTATGAAATGGACCCTCGTATTCCGTTAATACTTGGACGACCATTTTTGAGAACCGAAAAAGCTTTAGTTGATGTTGCTGAAGGTGAATTAATCTTAAGGGTCGGGAATGATGCACAAGTCTTTAAGATGGGGAAGATTACAAGTAAATCAAATGGAAAAGAATCAGTGAAAATGATTGATGTGCTTCAAGAAGAGATTACTACTACTTTGGAGAGTATAAAGCTTGATGATTTTGTGGATATGATAATCCTCTTTTCGAGTCTTGCTATGATAATCCACTTTTCCAAGACGAAGTGGATGATTCTGATGATTCTTTCTCCAATTTGGATCCCCCACCAATTTATGATTCTCCACCGATCTATGATGACTATGATGATGATTCTAGTTCCGATGTGGATGATTATGATGATTTTGCTTCAGAGTATAAAGACATACTGTCACACCTCACCATGGCGGAATATGAGGCGCGACGTATGGATATCATCACAACAATAGCGTGTCTATAGAGATAACTATATGAAATGGAAATATCATAAATGGTGACACAATGTCATGAAGATATCTCAAACAATGCAGGCGTCTATGTAAGTAGGTAACAGGTCTACCTCTTACCAAAGACATACAATTAACAAATAACAAACATATATGTGTCTACAAAGTATCACTTATTCAAACATAAATAAAGACTAAGAGGAAAAGGGGGTTCCTCCAAATGCAATCCTAAGCCTTTCATCTAGCCACTCCTATTCTTACGCTTAACCACATTCACACCTGAAAGAGACACTAAAACACATCAAAATAATATTGGTGAGAGTCATAGGTTTAGACTACAACACCAAATCAGTTATAAGGTGTGATTAACAACCATTAACAAAAGAGCATATGGAAAATGTTCTACAATTATGTATTAACAACTAGCATTCAAGATTAACCAATCACCACAAATCTAAGGCACCAAGCCTTATCAATAACCACAATTCCAAGGCTCCAAGCCTTACCAATAACCATGGTCCCATAGGTGCCCATACACCTATGAACCAATCCCAAGGCCCCGCCTTGTCAACATCCCCTTGGTACCAAGTCAAACCACAATAACTGAGACGGTACGTGTCCCTCGATCCAAATCATAAACACAATCAAGAATCACATAGCAGTTAATCACATAAGTGCATAGACAAGTCCATCACAAACCATAAAAACATTCACAACATTAGTTATAAAACCATATAGTGTCTCTTCCATCCCATATGGAAATCAAATCATAGAAAGACATGGGACTATGAAACTCACCTGAACAAGCTTCTCCAAGTACCTGCGCTCTAGCACGAATCTAAACACACAAACGTATACAATCAAGACATGAACCACATACCAAAATGGCTCATCAATATATGATGGATATCTAACCTTATCCTACAACTTAACCCCATTTATATGCCATATGAATCTCATTACACCCCTATATAAAGCCCTTAACTTAGTTTAGTTCATAACTCGTCCCATTAGCATTTAACCCAAAACAGTCCCTTTTTCATACTTCAAACTATTGGTCGAACACACCCTTAACAAAAATAACATGCCCTGTAAAAGAAACCCTATGCCCTTACATGTGTTAGCTAACTCTCCCCTTTGGCCTCAACCTTAAAGCTACTTTTAAGGCCTCCATATATATATATATATATATATATATATATATATATATATATATATATATATATATATATATATATATATATATATATATATATATATATATATATATATATATATATATATATATATATATATATATATATATATATATATATATATATATATATATATATATATATATATACTTTTACCTATCCAGAATTTACTGATTTTGAACATATGAAAAGTTTGTTATCACCAGAGGGTATTACCCTATCCCGTTTGCTTATCCCTTACCTCTATTATTTAATATATAATCTAAATCTCATGTTCATTTGAAGCTCCAATTATAACTCTAAGTACCCCAAACATATTAAAACACAAAATGAAAACAGGCTGATCCAAAAACTGTTTTGACACCCGACTGATGTAACCTGTTTTTGACCCACTTCCAGACCTCCAATTTAGTTCTAGTTTCTTTCATTTGAAAGCTAATTCAATTACCTTTCCAGGGACATAAGATTCGAAATTTAAAATTTTGTAGATTCTAGATATGATCAAAACAATAGACCAAAAATTCTGCCCAGTTTTTAAAAACGAATTTAAACATGATTAAACCCTAATTACGATCACTAATCTTCAAAATAACCAAAGTAATCAATTCATATGAACCCTAATCTCACTAATTTCAGAAAACTCACAAACCCTAATCCATTATAAGATCAATTACATGATTAATTTGATTAAAATCATTAATAGAACAAGGGTTTTGAAGGTTTTACCTTAAAATCAATGGAAGATCTTTATTTTTGAAACCCTAATTGGCCACCATTGTTGAATTTCGGCTAGGAGATGTTATGGAGGTTAAAGATCTGATTATTTTGGTTATGGTTTGGGTTTGGTTAAATCATAAAGGCCCCATAATCCCATTACAAGTCCATTGGGCTTGTTTTGGGCTTTTCCTTCTTTCTTTCTTGCGTCGTCCAAACCGACCCCCTTTATTATTCTTTTTATTTTCTTTTTACTATTAATTAATGTATTAATAATATTACCTTAATTTATTTCAGCTCCAAAAACCTCCAAAACCTCAAAATCGTAAAACTAGTCAAATTTACGCGTATACCGTAAAAGACGTAAAAATATACAGTTTTATAAAAACTCTTAGAATATGAAATAAACTATATAATTAAGTCCTAAATGACTTAAAACCATCCCGTAAATTGTTCCCGTGACTAAATAGCTCATCCGAGACCCCTAAATGCACAACCCTAAATCGTAAAAATACGATTTTCTATAATACATATACGTATGCGTAAAACCACTAAATAACACCATCATATTTCATCGTCACTAATATGTGAGCTCATGAACATGAAAATATCACACATAGTTTCACTCACATGGTACCCCGTACCCGAAAACGATGTCCAAACCACACTCTTTCACAACACATAACTCATAAACACATAAAGACACGTAATTCCACGAAATATGGACAAAATAAAACTAAGTGACGAACCTCAAAACCGTGGTTGTCACACATACCAACTTATGACGATTTTGATGATGTTGATACTATCTCGAGTGATTCTTCAAATGATGACTTTGCTCCTACTTTTGATGAAGATCCTCCACCAACAATGCTTGATCCTACTTTGGATGATTACTCATTTGAGGAAGATTTTGCTACTTTTCTCAATACATACTTCCCCAATGAGAATGATTCTCCTCCTTTGGACTTTAATTTTGGTCTTTATCCTCCTTCGGATATTTAGAAACCCGTTTCAAAGGAGAAGAAACCGGACGACACCAATATCCGCAGTACTTATGTTTTGACACCTCTCTATCCACCTTCGTCGGATGAGATTGTGCGATTTATGAGCGGATCTTCTTTAAATTCTACTGAGCCCGAGTCTTATTTTCCCCTAAAGGAAAAGGTGTTCGATCTGGGTATTACAATTCTTCAGCCATCTCAGTATCCATCTGATAAAATAAAAGGAATGATTTTTGGAACTTGTGGAGATATGCTTGCACTTCATCATACTTTCTACCACCGTGCTCAATCTTTGCTTAAGGGAACCCTGCCTACTCTTTTTTGGCTTGTCTTGTTCACCTTAAGCTTGTGCTTTTCGTTGGACGAAAACCATGTATTTGATCCCGGTGGATGTTCTTCAAGACTCTTACCATTCTAATCAAGGTCGAGTCAGGCTCACAACTCGGTGAACAAAAACAAGCGCTTCTCGGGCGGCAACCCGAGTATCTATCCTTTTTATCCGTTTTTATAATAAGTGTAGGGGGAGACCCTCGTATGTGTTTGTTGTTTTCTTTCTTAACATGTGCAGGGATTCGAGCTTTCAAAGATCCACTTTTGATGACTTTTGATGACTTTTGATGAACCGTGATCCCGTGTACCCGTCTTCCCGATTCTATCCTAAAATCTTTTGATTCACTATTTTATATTTTTCAATGTTGAAATAGGAATCGCTTTAGTTGTCTCTTCCTTAGCAAGATTTAAACAACGTACACAATGTCCTAAGTGTAGGGGAGTTTACTCTCACATACTTAAACATTAAGGATAATGTTTATCTTAAGTGTAGGGGGACTTCTATCGAAGTTAAGTGGGCTTTTCCTTGTGTGTGTCCTCATTTTAACCAAAAAATTGATTTTTAGACATTTTTCAAGAATTTTGATCTATTTTGGCCTATTAGTATTTTCCTTTGTTATTTGATGAGACTGCTTTTATACATGGTCTCATCGTCCAAAACGGCCTTAAATTGCATAAAATATCATAAAATATGCCAAATATATGCTCGTGTTTGTTACTTGTGTATTTTTAGGTACGGATATTGAGGAATTGGCAAAAGAACACAAGAATCAATCAAAAACGAACACGGGAAACGAAGTCGCACAATGAACCGGGCCCAAGTTGGAATTTTGCAAAAAGACCCTTGAAGAATTGAAGATTTGCAAAAATGGCCCCTCATCTTTGAAGAACTTGTCACAATTGACCCTCCAAATGTCAAATGTGCAAGTATAGACCTTAATATGTGAAGATATTACAAGACCAGTCCCTGGAATTTGAAGAATATACATATAAGGCCCTTGGAAAAAGTTTATAAACTTTGTGTGCCACTTATGACAACTTGGCAAAAGTTGACAAGGCAAAAGAGGGCGCTGATGGGATTAAATACAAAGTGGAAAGAAGTGAATAGCCTGGGGACTCAAACTGCCAAACCCACAAACCTTTTCCCCACTCAGACCCTGACACGTCATCCTCACCCACCCATTTATCCAATACCCTACCCGTTCATACCCAAGCCCAACCCGGTTTACTTAAAAACCAGTCAACAAGGTCAAATTGTTTTTCCCACTAAACAAACAATTTAAACTAAACCATCCCCAAACCGGATTAAACCCTTAATCCTTTTCACCCCTCCCACACATAAACCCTAATATCCCAATCCTAATTACCCCTTTAATTCAAAGGGTTTTACCCCAACCTTTCCAGATTACCAATTCACCTTCCCCTAACTAAAACCCACCCACAATATTCCCTCACCCGTGACCACAGTTGGGTCCCCCATGCTCCCCTGCTGCTCCCAAAATGGCAAAATTGGCATCCACAGCTCATCTACGCATACCATTGCATTCCTTGGTCCCAAAGGCTTTTGATAAACGGCTAAGATCATACAATCCAACTGGCATAGCACATGGGACGATTTTTGACCAAAGACCAAAGGGTTTTTTAGGAATTTCCATAGATTAGGGTTTAAGGTTTTATTATTTTATTCCTGTATCTAGATAGTTCTATTTGGCACTATAAAAGGAGAATGAAGCTTGTTCATATCCCTGGTTCCAGAATTTTTAGCTAATCACTTGTAATCCCTTTTTTAAGAAATAAAGTTTGGTATTTGTAAAAGACAAGTGTAATTCCTTTTATGTTTTTGAAAAGTTGTGTGTTGTGTTTATGCTAAATTCTGAGTTCCAATTTAAATTTGTGAAAGACTTGTGTGAGTTTTCAAGTTTTCAAAAGTTTTCAAATTTGATTCAAATCTTATAAACCAAATTTCTTTGAAGTGAAAGTGGAAAAGGATTGTTGGTTTGTGAGTTTGAAGAGTTTTAAAAACGTGTTTGAAGTTTTAAAAAGGCTGAGTAAGATTTTAAGAAAGTGAAAGAAAACAGAATATTGGATATTGTTGTTCTTCTTTGATTTTTTTTTGAACAGGTTTTGGAGTTCTATTGTTGATCATTGGTTCTGCATAGACCCGGGTCTATAAGGAGGTGACAAGCTGTCACAAAGGGGCCTGGAAGTAGGTCCCTTGTGGTAAAATCCCTTTTCAATTTTTATATTTTCAGTCTTATGTGATTTGGCATGATGTTTTTTATTAAGTGTTAGAAAGTGTGTAATATTGGTTTGATTTGAGTTTTTAACTGTCATTATGCATGTTTAAAAGGAATAGAGTCACTTTGATTGTGTTTAAAAAGCATTTTGTTTGTTAAAAGGTGAATTACTGATTTTAAAGGGGTGTTTGGATACATGTTTTAACAGGGGAAAAACTATTTGGTTGAGTTTAAAAATGTGTTAGAGTTGTTCAATTAGGTTGAGAAAGGGTATTTGCTAGTTGTAGTCTAGTTTGGATCAAGTATTGAGCAAGTTGTATGTTGAAAAAGTGAAAAAGTAAGCTAAAAAACTGCATGTACACATTTTCTTCCTGGTTTGATGAATTTGTGTGCCTGGATTGTGTAATCTGCTAGGATTTAGGGTAGTTGAGGGTTTGTGATTGCTTGAGTATTGATTGACTCACTTGGATGCAAAATTTGAGAAGCTAATAATCACAAATGTGCATGTAATTAAGCTATAACAGCCCCAGACCTAGTACTTTACACCAGCAACTCTCATTTGCTTCTTGTTGCTTTCTTGGTTTGATTTTGCTTGTAAGGTGCTTGTCTACTGCTTAATTTGTATTTGTATTGACTCCTTGTGCTCCAAAGAGCACAAGGGTGCCTTTGTCCATCAACAAACATCACCAAAATCATCACAGCCAAGCCCTCTTGGCTCCAAATTTTACAAGTGAACCAAAGTTCACTTGTTCATCAGAAACTTGAAAGAACTGGTCACTTTTGTGTTCTTAATCGGCTTAAATCTTTGATAAAAGTGGAAATTGGTTTGTGATTACTAGTAACAAAGTGTCAGTGTTGGATTGAAAAGTAAAAAAATAAAAAAAAGAAATTTTGGCAAAAAGGTCACCCGCAACGGACTCGAACACGCGACCCCTCGCTGGGGGACTAAGCGTGTTAACCATTGATCTAGATGCCTTTTTACGTTAAGGTTTCATTTCAATAGTTATTTGACCCCACTTGGTTTTGACCTTTGGTAAATAAGCCGTGACCAAATAAGCTCATTTGAGCTTATTGGTTTAGCTTTTTAGCTTCTATTGATTTTTCCTAGGACATTTATAGGTTTTAGGATTTTTCTGGCTAAAAAAATTATTTTTCCTTTTATTTAATTAATTTTTAGGATTATTTTTAGTTTTATATTTAGAAAGTCATTTAAAAATATTAAAAAGTAATAAAAAAATACAAAAAAATAGTTTTTAGGTTTTAATTCTTATTTTTGAGGTTTACATATCAAAAAGTTTTCAAAAACTTTAATTTTTAATTTTATTTAATTTTAGGGTTTTTAGACAACTTTAAAAATTAATATAAAATTAACTAAAAGGTTTTAGAAACTTTAATTTACATTTTCTTCTTAGTTAGAATATTTAGGATTTTTGAGAATTTTTTAGAATTTATTTGAGAACTTTTAATTTTTTAGAATATTTTATTATTATTTTATTCATTAAAATTCAAAGTTTTATTTTTAACTTTTTTTCATTTTTCCTAGATTCTAGACATTAAAATAGGACCTTTTTCACTTTTCAATTAATTTTTAGGCTTTTCAATTAATTTTTAGAATTAATTTAAGATTTAATAGATTTTAATAGTTTTTAGGAGTTTAAAAATAGTTTAATTTGGTTTTAAAATTTTTAAAAATAGTTTGTAGCTTAATTAGGTCATTTTTGAGGTTTACAAACTATTAAACCTTGTTTAGGGCTTTTTAATATTTAAAAGTGATTTTTAGGGCTTTAATTAGCATTAAAAAGTCATTATTAAATTAATTAAAAGGTTTTGGCAAGTTTGGATTTTTTTTAAACTCTTAGAATTTTATTGTGGAATTTTAGTAATTTTTAGGAATTTTTAGATTAAAATTTTAAATTTTGCACTTTTTACGTTCTACGTCGTAACTTTCTAGTAGTGTTTTTGCCTATTTTTCTATTTTTTCGTCTTCGTCATTTTCTCTTCTTTTCTTCTCATTAATAATCAAAAACATAAATCAATCATTCATTACACAACGCACTAGCCTCCTCGAGAGAACGATCCCCATTTGGGTCATAACTTGTGGTTTTCCTAAACTACTCGTTAATACTTACTGCTTTTTACGCTCTTTTCCTAAAGGGTAGTAAAATCACTATATCAAAATGGCGCCGCTGCCGGGGAGGCGTGTTGTGTTTTGATTGAACAATTGTTGTTTTTCTATATTAGCCATAATAGTAATTGTATTAATAGCACTCTATTAATACGTATTATCGTTTTTCGGTTTTTGTGTGAATACTATTACTATATTGTATACGTAGAACAATAAATACACAAGTACTCCAAATACGTGAGCAATCACAACCTTGATTCGGGATTTCATCACTCGATCATTGTATTCGAATCTCAAACCAAAGAAAAAGGCAAAAATAGATAAATACTTTCGTGAAGCTTAATCTTGATAATACAAACTATAAGGTGGGTATAAGGCGGTTGTATTTCACGACCTAAAGGAAAAAGGCTCTTAAGTGCTTCGCGCCGCCTCGTTTCCTCCGCTTGCTTGTGCGTATTTGATTTTGAGAGTGAATCGAGGGTTTTGCCGCCCAAAGTACTACTACATATCATATATATTTTCTTGGTTTCATTTGATTAAACCCTCTTGAACGATTTGGTGTTCCACCATCGTTCTAAAGTCATCGAAGGCGTTCACTCCACGTGATCGTTTTCATTCCTTGAGGCCTTTTTAATCAAGAGATTTGATTAGTGAGCAGATTTGTGGACTCATTGTCTACTTAATATATTCACCAATTTCCAAAAAAAAAAGTTAATACAATCAAAAAAACCACAAAAAAAAATTGAAAAAACACAAAATACCAAAAAGAATCTTCTTTGCTCGTCTCCACGTTGTACGTGACGTTTATGCTCACTCGTAATCAAGCAAAACGTACACGTAGACGCAAGAACAAAACTCCTACTAAAACTCATTCTAGTGAGGAGTCTCCAAGTGAGGAACCTATTGTAGAACAAGAAGCTATCATGGCTAATCGTACTATGATGGAGTTGCTTCAAGCACCCACCGAGGGTTTTGGAGAGGCCATTGTGATTCCCGCCATCCTTGCGGAGAACTTTGAGATCAAGACGGGTTTAATGTCTATGCTTCAAGCAAACAAGTTTCGCGGACACGAAAAAGACAACCCACATTATCACATTAGGCAATTTAATCGTCTCACCGCGACAAGCAAGTTTAAGGATGTACCACACGATGCCATTAAGATGATGTTGTTTCCTTACTCGTTAGATGGACCCGCCAAGATTTGGCTTGAGAAAGAACCGCCGAATTCGATTTTGACATGGGCCGATCTCGTGTCTAAATTTGTGAATCAATTTTTTCCACCATCTAAGACAACACATTTGAAAAACGAGATTTCACGTTTTACACAAAGACCAAATGAAAGTTTTTCAATGGCTTGGGAAAGGTTTAAAGAAATGTTACATGAATGTCCACACCATGATTTTTCCGAATTGCATCAAATTGACACTTTTTATAATGGGCTTAATGAACATGAACGAGATTATTTAAATGCCGCCGCGGGTGGTAATTTTTGTGCAAAACGACCAATGAGGCTTTGAAAATCATAGAAAATAGGTCTAAGGTCTATAGCCCTCTTAACACACCGAGTGTTGCCAATTTGGGCTCGTCATCATCTCGTTCCATTAATGCCTTGCAAGATGAAGCAAATGAGGAGAATCGGTTTTTCGATAGGTTTTCGACTCTTATGTCTCATTGGAAAGCTCAAGAAGCTTCAAACACCGCTTCGGTTAAAGCGGTTGCTAAGAGTTGTATTTCATGTGGTGGAGCTCATGATTTTTCCGAGTGCATTACCGCGGATGGTAACACTTCGAATACTTATGTAGCCACGGGAACTTATAACCAAATCGGTCAAGGTTCCCGCCAAAATCAAGCTCCACAAAATCAAAATGCTAATAACTATCGAAACAACAATCAAGGTGGAAATTACCAAGGAAATCAAAGGAATTATAACAAGGGTAATTATCAAAGTGGTAATGGGCAAATTTCAAACCAAAACCAAAACCGTGATTTTCAAACTCCTACTCAAGGTTTTCAAAATGCTCACACTAAAAATTTGCAAGGAGAATTTTTAGATTATGCTAAGGCTAATGATGCTAAGTTTGACAACATGCAACGTGAGATGATTAGCTTAAGATCCGAGTTGAAAAACGAGCTTAAAACCGAACTTGCTAATGAACTTAAAACTCATGCTAATAAAATGGAAGGAAATGTCACACGACTCCAACAAAATCAACAAAAAATGGAGCAAGGACAACATGAGATTAAGCAAGAGTTGTTAAAAGCGGATGCTAGATAATCTAAGTTTGAAGACCGTATGGCTAAAATGTTTGAAGCTATCATGTGTAAGCCCTCTTCTTCGGGTGGTCTTCCTAGTGACACCATCGTGAACCCGAAAGGAGAATTGAAGGTTATTACTACTCGTAGTGGTAAAACTTTCAAAGAACCCATTTCTCGTCTAAGTACTTCTAAGGAGAAGGAAAAAGAGAAAGAACCCGAGGTTGTGGTTGAAAAGGAGCACATTGCAAGCCCACGAAGTACCGCTCATACCACACCTACGGTTGAACCAATACCCATTATGGAACCCGAGATTCCAAGGCCGATGCCTATGCCTAATTTGCCCCAACCCACACCACCTTTACCCTACCCATCAAGACGAGACAAGGAAAAGGCACAAGAACGAAATAATTATCAATTTGAACTCTTTATGAAAATGTTTCGTGACTTGCATTTTAATATAAGTTTTGCCGACGCCTTAGTCATGATGCCTCGATTTGCCGCGAACTTCAAAAGTATGTTGAATAACAAAGAGAAATTGCAAAAATCGTCTAGTTGTTCTTCGGTTTTTCTAAGCCGCATACCTCAAAAAGTCAGTGATCCTGGAAAGTTTTTAATCCCATGTGCTATCCAAGACATGGAAGAATGCTACGCCTTGGCCGATCTTGGTGCTAGTATTAATTTGATGCCTCTTGAGATTTTTAAATCGCTCAATCTTCCAAATCTCACTCCTTCAAGAATGTCAATCGAAATGGCCGATCATTCTACGATTCTAGCTTGTGGAGTTGCCGAGGACGTCTTTGTGAAAGTTGGAAAGTTCTACTACCCTGTAGACTTTATTGTTGTTGATATTCCCATCGATCCTAAAGTTCCGTTAATTTTAGGTCGATCTTTTTTGGATACCTCGAGAGCACTTATCGATGTGCATGCTAGAAAAATCACTCTTCGTTTCAATGAGGAAGATCTCGTCATTAATGCAACCCAAAACTCCACTCTTTCTCATGTTTATTCGATCACATCTTTGTACAATGTCAATCGCATAAAAAACATTCGTCAAAATATTTCAAATAGAGTTTTAGGAGTTGATAAAAATGAAGTTCCGTCCCCTCCGCCGGTGGAGGTTAAGAGTGTTAAGCCTATGATTCCAATCTCGAGTGATTCTTCGGATGATGAATACGTTGATCCCGATGGGGAGGTTTTCTTTGTTGACAAAAGATTTGAAAACTTACCACCACCTAAACCAAAACGTTTTCAAAATGTGAGAATTTTTAGTGTGACTAACATTGTTTTAGATACACCGAATATTTTTGACATAATTAAATCGGGTTTTCACAAGGAGAGTTTAAAAGATGAAAAAGGAAAAGATTTTGAATTTAATTTAAAAGATTTTTCTACAATTCTAACTCCGTCATCACCGCGTTTATTGAGTACTACAAGCTCGTCTTCTCCTTTTGACGATGCTTTGTGTGGACTTAGTGTGGGGGAAGCCCCTTATGTTCCCTCCCCTTTCTCCACCGAGGACGAGATATTTGATCCTGGAATTGCTTATATAGGGAAATCTCGGTCTTCCACCGATGCAATAAATGGAAAATCTTTTCATTTGATTGGTGCGAGTCTACCTCGAGTAGCTCAATGTTTTGCCTTACCCATTGTCCCACTCTTCTATTTCTTCTCTCCTATTTTCTTCTATCCCATTGGGATTTGTGTTGGAGTTGTGTTGTCTCGTCTTTCATCCGAAAACGAGGACGCTATCTTTGACCCCGGTATACGTTTATCGGATTTTTAAAGTACTCCACGTGCTTTTGGGCCTTGTTTATCATGTAAGCCCCACCAAAAATTAACCAAACTATGATTATCCCTAAATGATCACATTTATGGGGATTCGAGTCGAGCTTTTGACTCGGTTATCAAAAACAAGGTGCCTCGTGGGGGAGACCCATGCTTATCCATGTACATATTATTGCTTTCTAATTAGTGTAATGTGAGGGGATTTGTGCCCTTCTAACCTTTGTTCCGTGGTTGTTTGTGCATTGTGTCTTTTAGATCATCATCTTCACGATTGGAGCCTCTCGTGTTCGTTTCATGGGAGCACTCGATCGTTTGCTTTGGAGGCCTTTCCCAATATCCATATGATATACCCTTTTATGTTCTAACCTTAGGTTTTTAGCACACTTCATAAACGGCTATTACTTATTGGTTACACCCTTTCCATGCTAGATTAGGCATTCGACTACGTCTCTAGTATGGGGGTGTTTGCACCCCTAGACTCGAAACATTGAGGACAATGTTTAACTTTAGTATGGGGGGGGGTGAATAGATACTTGCCTTACCAAACCTTCACGCTTTCCAAAGTTTATCGTTTTGTTATCGTTTTTGTTGCAAAATAAGGCTAAAAATGGCCAAATTTTAAAATTTTTCTCATGTTTCATAAGTGTTTGAAGACACGAATGTAGATTATCCGATGGCGAGAATAAGAGTAATTTTTGACTCGACCGTGCGTGTTGAGCACTTAGCTTTGATTCCTTAACTTATATTAGGCTAAGTCTCTTAAATGAGGACGAGAAATGATAGAGTTAATTATAAGTTACTATGCTAAACGTAGAGTACTCGTATTCTTTCAAAAACTCATGTGTTCTCGTTGTTTGCTTATTCTCCCTTCGCATGTAAATATTTTTTGCTTAATAAATATTGACTTAGCGGTTTAGTTTTGATTGTTGGGTTTCTAGTCTTTTCTAGTAGCTTCCGTGTAATTAAACTGGGAAGACATTAAGATATCGCCAGCGTCACGGTTTTGAAGTATTGGCAACCTGAATAATCGAAAGCTTCACCCAATAATAAGATTTCAAGTGCTCACCTAAATCAAGCAAACAATTTGAAGCCCCACAAGGCCTAAAATCTATGCAAAATTGAAAGTGAATCAAGCCTTAATCTTCGAAGCTTTAAAGATCCAAAATTTGCTTTAGCGTGAGGATATACGTCTTTGGCTAATAAAACCACCGATGATGGCGGATAATAAAAGGCAAGGCAAGACCGAAGTCATAATAAAAGCTTCATGGAGAAGTTG
Source organism: Glebionis coronaria (assembly GCA_025667525.1). NCBI lineage: Eukaryota > Viridiplantae > Streptophyta > Magnoliopsida > Asterales > Asteraceae > Glebionis > Glebionis coronaria. Next base: position 104,269,439 of record CM046879.1, read on the forward strand.
AATAAAAGATGGAGGTAAACCAAAGATAATAAGGCCCTTCCGTTAGGGGGCGTATAAAAGTCTTGGTAATAAGTCTCATGTTCAAAACCGTTATAAAACCGTGTTTATCGATTCTTCTTGTCAACTTAATTTTTTAACATCGTTGTCTATTAGGAGGGGTTATTGATTTGATGGTCTTAGTTACACCGTTAGGACTCTATTTTTAGACCTAAATCTCTATTATCGCATAAGTCAACAATGTATCCTCGTGATCATTAAAGACATCATAAAATATAAGAGATACAACTTAGGAATAATGGGAGAATAAGTACATGATTAGGGCATATGAGTAGTGTTAGCATTACTAACTTATAATGACAATGATCTCGTTGCACGCTTGGCATGGAATTAAGGTGAAAACCGAGGACGACGAAATTATTTCTAACGAAGCATTCACGTGTTCTTATTCTATGAACCTAAACGTCCCATTTTGCGATGAAAATCATACATTATGTCTATAACACAAGTAGTAGTAATTGTAGTGTAGCTAGTTTATCATTTCAATAAAAGTGAATAAAATTAAATTTTGGAGTTGCTTTGATACTTTATTCTAGCATTGCGTGAGGGCACGGCAATGGTTTAGTATGGGGGAGTGATGAGACTGCTTTTATACATGGTCTCATCGTCCAAAACGGCCTTAAATTGCATAAAATATCATAAAATATGCCAAATATATGCTCGTGTTTGTTACTTGTGTATTTTTAGGTACGGATATTGAGGAATTGGCAAAAGAACACAAGAATCAATCAAAAACGAACACGGGAAACGAAGTCGCACAATGAACCGGGCCCAAGTTGGAATTTTGCAAAAAGACCCTTGAAGAATTGAAGATTGGCAAAAATGCCCCCTCATCTTTGAAGAACTTGTCACAATTGACCCTCCAAATGTCAAATGTGCAAGTATGGACCTTAATATGTGAAGATATTACAAGACCAGTCCCTGGAATTTGAAGAATATACATATAAGGCCCTTGGAAAAAGTTTATAAACTTTGTGTGCCACTTATGACAACTTGGCAAAAGTTGACAAGGCAAAAGAGGGCGCTGATGGGATTAAATACAAAGTGGAAAGAAGTGAATAGCCTGGGGACTCAAACTGCCAAACCCACAAACCTTTTCCCCACTCAGACCCTGACACGTCATCCTCACCCACCCATTTATCCAATACCCTACCCGTCCATACCCAAGCCCAACCCGGTTTACTTAAAAACCAGTCAACAAGGTCAAATTGTTTTTCCCACTAAACAAACAATTTAAACTAAACCATCCCCAAACCGGATTAAACCCTTAATCCTTTTCACCCCTCCCACACATAAACCCTAATATCCCAATCCTAATTACCCCTTTAATTCAAAGGGGTTTTACCCCAACCTTTCCAGATTACCAATTCACCTTCCCCTAACTAAAACCCACCCACAATATTCCCTTACCCGTGACCACAATTGGGTCCCCCATGCTCCCCTGCTGCTCCCAAAATGGCAAAATTGGCATCCACAGCTCATCTACGCATCCCATTGCATTCCTTGGTCCCAAAGGCTTTTGATAAACGGCTAAGAACATACAATCCAACTGGCATAGCACATGGGACGATTTTTGACCAAAGACCAAAGGGTTTTTTAGGAATTTCCATAGATTAGGGTTTAAGGTTTTATTATTTTATTCCTGTATCTAGATACTTCTATTTGGCACTATAAAAGGAGAATGAAGCTTGTTCATATCCCTGGTTCCAGAATTTTTAGCTAATCACTTGTAATCCCTTTTTTAAGAAATAAAGTTTGGTATTTGTAAAAGACAAGTGTAATTCCTTTTATGTTTTTGAAAAGTTGTGTGTTGTGTTTATGCTAAATTCTGAGTTCCAATTTAAATTTGTGAAAGACTTGTGTGAGTTTTCAAGTTTTCAAAAGTTTTCAAATTTGATTCAAATCTTATAAACCAAATTTCTTTGAAGTGAAAGTGGAAAAAGATTGTTGGTTTGTGAGTTTGAATAGTTTTAAAAACGTGTTTGAAGTTTTAAAAAGGTTGAGTAAGATTTTAAGAAAGTGAAAGAAAACAGAATATTGGATATTGTTGTTCTTCTTTGATTTTTTTTTTGAACAGGTTTTGGAGTTCTATTGTTGATCATTGTTTCTGCATAGACCCGGGTCTATAAGGAGGTGACAAGCTGTCACAAAGGGGCCTGGAAGTAGGTCCCTTGTGGTAAAATCCCTTTTCAATTTTTATATTTTCAGTCTTATGTGATTTGGCATGATGTTTTTGATTAAGTGTTAGAAAGTGTGTAATATTGGTTTGATTTAAGTTTTTAACTGTCATTATGCATGTTTAAAAGGAATAGAGTCACTTTGATTGTGTTTAAAAAGCATTTTGTTTGTTAAAAGGTGAATTACTAATTTTAAAGGGGTGTTTGGATACATGTTTTAGCAGGGGAAAAACTATTTGGTTGAGTTTAAAAATGTGTTAGAGTTGTTCAATTAGATTGAGAAAGGGTATTTGCTAGTTGTAGTCTAGTTTGGATCAAGTATTGAGCAAGTTGTATGTTGAAAAAGTGAAAAAGTAAGCTAAAAAACTGCATGTACACATTTTCTTCCTGGTTTGATGAATTTGTGTGCCTGGATTGTGTAATCTGCTAGGATTTAGGGTAGTTGAGGGTTTGTGATTGCTTGAGTATTGATTGACTCACTTGGATGCAAAATTTGAGAAGCTAATAATCACAAATGTGCATGTAATTAAGCTATAACAGCCCCAGACCTAGTACTTTACACCAACAACTCTCATTTGCTTCTTGTTGCTTTCTTGGTTTGATTTTGCTTGTAAGGTGCTAGTCTACTGCTTAATTTGTATTTGTATTGACTCCTTGTGCTCCAAATAGCACAAGGGTGCCTTTGTCCATCAACAAACATCACCAAAATCATCACAACCAAGCCCTCTTGGCTCCAAATTTTACAAGTGAACCAAAGTTCACTTGTTCATCAGAAACTTGAAAGAACTGGTCACTTTTGTGTTCTTAATCGGCTTAAATATTTGATAAAAGTGGAAATTGGTTTGTGATTACTAGTAACAAAGTGTCAGTGTTGGATTGAAAAGTAAAAAAATAAAAAAAAGAAATTTTGGCAAAAAGGTCACCCGCAACGGACTCGAACACGCGACCCCTCGCTGGGGGACTAAGCGTGTTAACCATTGATCTAGATGCCTTTTTACGTTAAGGTTTCATTTCAATAGTTATTTGACCCCACTTGGTTTTGACCTTTGGTAAATAAGCCGTGACCAAATAAGCTCATTTGAGCTTATTGGTTTAGCTTTTTAGCTTCTATTGATTTTTCCTAGGACATTTATAGGTTTTAGGATTTTTCTGGCTAAAAAAAATTATTTTTCCTTTTATTTAATTAATTTTTAGGATTATTTTTAGTTTTATATTTAGAAAGTCATTTAAAAATATTAAACAGTAATAAAAAAATACAAAAAAATAGTTTTTAGGTTTTAATTCTTATTTTTGAGGTTTACATATCAAAAAGTTTTCAAAAACTTTAATTTTTAATTTTATTTAATTTTAGGGTTTTTAGACAACATTAAAAATTAATATAAAATTAACTATAAGGTTTTAGAAACTTTAATTTACATTTTATTCTTAGTTAGAATATTTAGGATTTTTGAGAATTTTTTAGAATTTATTTGAGAACTTTTAATTTTTTAGAATATTTTATTATTATTTTATTCATTAAAATTCAAAGTTTTATTTTTAACTTTTTTTCATTTTTCCTAGATTCTAGACATTAAAATAGGACCTTTGTCACTTTTCAATTAATGTTTAGGCTTTTCAATTAATTTTTAGAATTAATTTAAGATTTAATAGATTTTAATAGTTTTTAGGAGTTTAAAAATAGTTTAATTTGGTTTTAAAATTTTTAAAAATAGTTTGTAGCTTAATTAGGTCATTTTTGAGGTTTACAAACTATTAAACCTTGTTTAGGGCTTTTTAATATTTAAAAGTGATTTTTAGGGCTTTAATTAGCATTAAAAAGTCATTATTAAATTAATTAAAAGGTTTTGGCAAGTTTGGATTTTTTGTAAACTCTTAGAATTTTATTGTCGATTTTTAGTAATTTTTAGGAATTTTTAGATTAAAATTTTAAATTTTGCACTTTTTACGTTCTACGTCGTAACTTTCTAGTAGTGTTTTTGCCTATTTTTCTATTTTTTTCGTCTTCGTCATTTTCTCTTCTTTTCTTCTCATTAATAATCAAAAACATAAATCAATCATTCATTACACAACGCACTAGCCTCCTCGAGAGAACGATCCCCATTTGGGTCATAACTTGTGGTTTTCCTAAACTACTCGTTAATACTTACCGCTTTTTACGCTCTTTTCCTAAAGGGTAGTAAAATCACTATATCATTATCGTTATTTTCTTTCACTGCTAGAATAAATTTTTAATAAAATGGTTTTAATAAGTTTAGATGTCTTTGATATATTAGGCCCGTCATGAATCTTTTGACTCAACCCGAGTTTACTTATTTTAGTTTACTCTAGCTAGTATCCTTAACGTGTTTAAATCAAGTTTTGCTAGGCTTTTATATAGGGAACTTTAAAACACGAAAGTCTTAACTCTTACGGGTTAAGAACAAGAACTTTTCGCAAGTTCCTATAATTGTCCCTAGAAATTCGTTTATCAAGGGAACTTTAAAATGAAAATTCTAAACTTGAAAAAGTCTAAGAAGATGCAAGATCCTATAGATGACTTGAAAACCCAAAACTGTGATTTAATAGGCTAAGCACCCACGAGTCTCATTCCTTGAGATTTTAAATTGTGGAGAACGAGAGATGATAGAGTCAATTATAAGTTTGGTATTCTTTCATGAATTTATGTGAGTTAACTATAAGCTTTTTCTCCCATCGCTTGTTAATAATCTAGTTGCAATAAATAAGGTCGTACGATTTGAAAAGTTACTTAGCTTCTAGCACAAGATCGTTTAAAAGTTGCTCGGTATTAATTAGAGTTCATAGCCAAGGCATAACTTATTGAAGCGGGATGCGAAGATTGGCGAGTCTGAAAAGGCCTTAACAAGGCATGAGGGCTACATTTTTTTGCTAAAGATCCAAAGTGATGTGAAGAATCATTTATCAAAACAATATGAAGGATCGATACACACGACGAAAAGAAAATACTCCCCTAATGATCATGGAGAAGTCTATCAGAAAAGACCCTAGCAAGGTATGAGGATAAATAGATCCAAGTCCTAAAAGGAGGCGGATCGTTGTATATCAAAATCCCAAATAAAGATTGGAGAAAAATGAAGAAGTCGTGGTCCAAGTTTGAAGAACCTCTTAAAAACTTCAAGTGAAGAAATACCTATTATGAAGAGAAGACCATTAGTTCATGAACGTCTCTCAAGATTTGAAGTATGAAGTCAATGCCAAATATCGATCTGAGAAAGGTCTCAAATCGTGAAGCGAGTTATGCCAAGATATGAATTTTATGAGGTCTCAAGAAGTAGTTTTAAAAGATTTTGTCCTTTAGCTAACTATTGATTAAATCGTCCTACTTTATTTTTGGCCTTAATAAACTATCGAAATAAGTCAACAATGCATCCTCGTGATCATTCAAGACAACAATAAAATATAAGAGATACACCTAGGAATAAGGGAGTCTAAGCAAATAGATGAGCCACATGAGTTTGTGTTAGTTTGCTAACTTATAAAACAATGATCTCGTTTTTAAGCTTGGTTTGGGGAACGTGAAACTTGAGGATGATAAACATTCATGACAACCAAAGCCCTAATGTAAGTCTTCGATCTCTTTTCTTGTTTTCTTCCTTCAAATATTTTCTAATTTTCTATCTCTTTAATTTTCCTTAATGTCTTATGTTTAATAAAGGCCACGGTGGGTTAATTATGATGAAAAATGTAAATCTTGCTTTGTAATTAATGCATTGAATTAGGGCATTGCAATGGTCAAGTGTAGGGGATTTGATAGGTGTGATAACACCCATCCTTTTACCACTTAACTATGATAATAACCAAGCTAAAATGTGTATTTAATGTCGTAAAAGTCAGAATTATGCGTGGTTTGTGTTTTTATTGTGTTTTAGGACCAAAAGATGAAAAAGGAAGAAAACACGGGCTTTCACGGGCTTTTATCGAAGAAATCGACAAAAGACGAAGTCAAAAGATCAAGAGTGCAAAAAGAATGGAAGTCCAAGGCCTATTCTGAAGATTTATCGAGGAAAAAGTCTAAAGACGGAAGTTTAATGAAGTCGAAGAACCAAATCTAATAAAAGAAGAAAATTAGAAGACGAGTTCATTTCATATCGACAAATCCCGAGACAACGTCGAGAAAGACAAATCAAAATAGAAAAGACGAGAAGAAAGAAGAAAGTATCAACACATTTTCCTCCTCCTATATATAGTCCTTAACACTTCATTATGAAGTAGTAGATTTTAGTTTTAATTTTGTAAGGTAATTAGGAGTAGCTTAATATTACTTTCTCTCTCTAGCTTTTCCTTAACTTTTTTCAAGTTTTCATATTAATCTTGTATTTTGAATCTTAATCATCTTTAATTCAAGCTTTTTAAATAATCATTCTCATTCTACCTTTCTTTATTTTTAATCTTGTTTAATTTTTATAAAGGTTAATATACAAAGAAGTTACTAAACTTTCCAAGAACAGGGTCGGTCCTGAGATTCCGAATGACCTCAAATGCCCTGGGCGAGAAGTGAAAATAATGCCCCTGCCTAACGGTTTGACATATAAACAAATTTCGCATACTAACGTAAATTATATATAAAATTTCTATATGATCAAAGGGAAAAAACATATTGCGACTGAAATAGTTTGATATTAATACACGTATTTTTTAATGACATATCTTATTTTATTTGTGATAACACTAAAAAAATCAGATATTTAACATATACCGTTGTTCTACTAATTAGAAACGTTTTATTTTTTTTGTGGTGCAATTTTATAAAGTAAAAGTAGTTTAGAAGATAATTTAAGGGCATCAGATAAAATATAAATGAAAAGTGAAAATCATAAGACTAACAGGTATTAAATGAACTTTAGTTGAAACACAAAGGTAATTTTTTGAAATAGGTTAATTAAATGGGTACATGAACCAAAAGAAATAATGACAGTTCCTTCTTCCTTTTTTACACTTCCTTCTTCCCAAAGAAATACGTCCATGTCCGGCGACCACTTAACTCAACTTTCTTTTACATTTTATTAGTAATAAAGTTATAAGCACGAAGAAACCAACCTGTTAATATTTCAAGAACTCATTTTTTTTTACATAAACCTGAGCAAATGGATAGAAACTTGATGCCCCCACTTTATTTTATGCCCTGGGCCGTCGCCCGCGCTGCCCATAGCCAGGGCCGACCCTGTCCAAGAAATTTGTCCTAAGGTAATGAATGTTCATTTTGTGTTTCTAAGTTACTAATGTTCATATGACCGGTTGATTAAGTTACCCACTTATCAAAAACGTGATATTTATGTTACTTAACATGAAAACACAAGACATTTATGTTACTTAACTTATTAAAAAACATGCATTCAGGTTACTCAAATTAACACTAAATTATAGTGATGTATAGTTTAGTAAAGTTTAGTAACTTAGAAAAACAAAATGAACGTTAGTTACCGTAGGACAAATTTCTTGGAAAGTTTAGTAACTTATTTGTATATTAACCCTTTTTATAATCATGTAGTTTGCTTAATCTTTATGCTTATTGTTTGATTGATGTATTTGTGTTTGATTGTGCTTATTGGTTTTGATGTGTTTGATTTTTATAGCTTATAGAGTTTAGTGCTTATTGTGTTATTTGTCTTATTTTTAATTAAGTGCTTATTATTTTTATTTTTATATAAAAAGTTGATTTTAAATATTTTATTATTTAGTGTTTTTAAAAGTTTTTAAATTTTGGTTTAATAGCTTTTTCTTAAAATTGATTTGGTTAAAGTTTTAGGTAAGTGCTTATTAGTTTTTAGCTTATTTTTAGATTTTCTTAATTTTTGTTCCTTATCCGGGTTATCGAAACCCTAGTATCCCGGATAAGTAGTTTTTAGTTTCCCGGATAACAAGTAGAAACTTTACATTCCGGATAAGTGCTTAAACCTTATTCCGGATAACCAAAAAAGTTATTCCGGATAGTGATATAAAGTGATATCCCGAATAAGCTAGGAAACAATGATTCCGGATAACGAAAACAAAACCTTTATTCCGGATATCAAGAAAATTGCATAACCCGGATATACAAAAACTTTACAACCCGGATAATAAAAGAAAGTCAAAAATCCGGATAAGACCAAAAGCAAAAACCCGGATAGCAATACAAACACGGATTCCGTATAACATTTTTACAATGGACATGCTAGCATGCTTGGTTGCTTCATCTTTTCCCGCCAATAGTCTTGTTCCCCCAAAGGGAACATGTTGCCTATAGTTAGACATTTGCTCCGTTAGCCGTCTAGTTTTATCCGAAAATCATGTTTATTTTTATTTTGAAAGTCAGTTATTTTTAGTTATATTTTTCGTCAAATTTTAGTATTAGTATTTTTTCGTAAAGTTTAAGTTTTAACTTTTATTAAGTGCCCATTTCAATATTTGTTTCGTTTATTTTTAAAGTAGCCATATAGTCCAATTTCTTTCTTTTTAATTAAGTAAGTTTTATTTTTAATTCGAAAATTTATTTTTGTTTTTAGTTTTATTTTTATTAATTATTTTTTTTAATATTTCTTTTTAATATTCGTTTTAATATCGTTTCTTTATTATTTGTCATTCGTCTTTAGTTTATTTTGTTTACTTTTCACATTTACTTTTTAATTAGCTTTAGATAATCAACGACATTTTCTTTTTATTCACCAAGAACGACTGAGTCACATTTTTAACCGGAGATCAATTCGATTAGACCAACAAAGAACAATTTTTCTTTTTAAAAATCATTTATTATTGTAACATCTCTAATAATAACTGGTGGTTGGGATACACCAATCATACCTGTGGGTCTGTCAACGCCTTCTTTACTCTTATCAGCGCTCAAATTATGAACATCAGCGGCTGACTTGGTAACCTCTTCGAGCATCTCCATAAGTGATAACTTCTTTGGAGTGATCAAGGAGACATCAATAATTGGTTTCTCCTTCAAGCTTGCCAAAGCTTCAGCAACTTCCACTTGTTTTTTACCAAAAGAACCACCTTCTTCATCCTGTGATCCCTTGTTACTCAAGTTGAAAGGTTCTGTTGGTGCATCTTCCTCCCCTTTGTAAGAATCCTCCCCTGATGAAAGGACTCTTGCTTGCCTCCTCCTAGCTTGGGCAGTCTCCAAAACAACTAGTCTCTCCCTCAATTGCTTGAGTTCAAGACCCTGACCTATGACAATCTGTACAAGGTCTGCATTTTTCTTTTGCAAGCTAATGCAGACCGTCGTCAATTCCAAAATGGTGTAAGGTTCCAATCTGCCCTCCTCTAGAATGGAAATTTGTCCTCCCAAAGTAGATTCATAGGGCATGGATGGGGTCTTAATGATGTTAGTACTGTCTTGGCCTGCATCTAAGCTATAACCAATAGTCCCAGTCCCACCTATGTCACCAACCACACTTGTGGTGGTGGTTCTCTCTGCTACATGGCTAGGACCACCAGAGGAGAACACTCCAGCAGTCCTTTGGCATTTTTCCAACCTATAGTCTAGTGGTGTAGAGGAAGAAGTTGATTGAGGGTCTGTTTGTGTGTGAATGGGTGTTTGGGTTTGTGGTAGAATGTGTTAGGACCTCTGGATTAGATATTTGTAATAGATAGGTTAGGAGGTATGTAGTTCCTCCTGGTCCTAGTAGTAGTAGGAGCAATACGTGCTCCTGGTCTAGTAGAAAGTCAAACATTATTATTCTTAGTAGTTTGTTAGGATATGCATGAGATATGTTAGGAAAGGATATGCATATCAGAAGTTACATGTTTTGGTTTAATGTAGTATTAGGGTTTCCTTGTAGTATAAAAGGAACCCGTTGGCAGAAGGGTTAGATATACCTTCATCATCATTATTCATTTCATATTAATAGTAGAAATCCTTAGTAAGGATCGATTTATTTAGTTATTATGTTTTTTCTTGTTCATAGTATTTGTATTCTGCACTTATACTATGTGTTTCATTAAGAGTCTCTCTGTGAATAGACTTGTGATTACAGAAGTCGTTAACTATCTTTAACAGGCTGCAAGATCCACATCTAGTGGACCCAACAAGTGGTATCAGAGCCTGGGAGAGTCTCTTCTCAAGAAGAATCAATTTTTCTTTTTACTAACATCATTGTTTAATCATGTCTACTTCTATTTCTACTGAAACAGGAGAAGCTAGAACCTCTAAAACATAGCAAACACAGCAAATCGTTGCTACTGTTTCCAATACTAATGGAAAATTCCCACTCTTGAAGAAGGATGAGTATGATAGCTGGGCCATGAAGATGGAATGCTGGATCACCAATACTGATCTAGACCTTTGGAAGATTGTCCATAATGGCAACAGCAAGAAAACTACTGGTAGAGACAAGAATGGTAATATCATCATTCTCGATCCTAAAACTCATGAAGAAATCACTGCTGTTTAGAAGGAAATCAAGGCAAAAACTATTTTGCTTCAGTCCCTTCCTAATGATCATATGGGTGATTTTTATCACTTAGATGATGCTAGGTAGATTTGGAATGGCATAAAGGCAAGATTTGGAGGGAATGAGGAATCCAAGAAGATGCGCAGATCAATGCTGAGAGATGAATTCACATAATTTAAGATTTCTAAAACAGAAGGTCTTCATCAAGGGTATGACAGGTTTCAAAAGATTCTTAGCCAATTGAATCAACTCAGGCCTAAACCTGAAAATGAAGATATCAATGCCAGGTTTCTTAGAGCCCTGCCTCATTCATGGAATCATGTAGTCATCTCTCTAAAGGCAAAAGGAGGCCTTGACTATCTTTCTTTTAATGACTTATTTTATAAACTCAAAACCTTTGAGTCTCACGTGAGAGGATACTAAAGTGATTCCTTTCCTACTTCTGCTAACTCTGCTTTTGTGAGTTCCATGGGATCTAGTCCAATGTCTTATGCTAGTAGCCCAACCTATACTTTGGCATCTCAACATACTTCTACTCCTGAATCAAAAGCCAAGATTGGTAGCATGGTAGAAGCTGTTCTTCACTCTTTTGTTGTTGATGTTGATCCACAACAGCAGCTTGCTTTTGATGATTTCAAACAGGTTGATAAACTTGACTTGGATGAAATGGATCTAAAATGGCATATGGCTATGCTCACTCTCCGGGTTCATAAGTTAGAAAAGAAAACCGGTTGAAAATTCAACTACAACCCAAGAGAGCCAGCTAGGTTTGATAGAAGCAAGGTCAGATGCTATAACTGCCAGCAGGAAGGACATTTTGCTAGGGAATGCCCTAACAAAAATGACTAGGAGAAGAACAAGTATTCAGCCTTCAAGGTTCAAGAGCTCAAGGATGAAAAGAAAGCTTTGGTGTCTGTTGACTCCATGGTTAACTGGAATGATTGTCAGACTACTACCTTGGAATCAGCTGAAGCTTCTACTGATGTATTTGCTATGATTTATGGGCACCTATCTGATGCAGAGGAAGCAGAAGAATTTGCTCTTATGGGAATCTCGCCTCAGGTACAAAATTGCCCTCTTGGTTGTCATGATAAATATTCAGAACTCTTGACCCAATACAATGAACTAAATGAACAAAATGACAAATATTTTTTAGAAGTTAAAGCTTATAAGAGTTCTCTAAAAACTTTGGAACAACAAAAGAAGTGGCTTCAAGATACTCAACGTGAATACGAGGATAAGATTAGAATTCTACGCATTGATTTAGAAAACACTACTAACATGCTTACATATACTGAAAAACTTAAAAATGAAAGTATTAAGGCTAAGCAAGACATGCAAGAAAAATTAGATGCTACACTTTTATGATTTGAAAAATGGCAAAAAGCACCCAAGAATCTTTCAAAGTTAATAGATAGTAGTATGTCTGGTAGGACTAAGAGAGGATTAGGCTTTGATAAATATATTGATTCAGAAGATGTATTTGATTTATCTTTTTCAAAAGTATTTGATCCTGACAAGGAGGAGGAGGGAAACCTAGTTACAATAGGTTTAAACCAACTGTAGCAATGCATGCTATTCCTCCACCTCTTACAGGAACTTTTATGCCCATATCTAGGCGTACTGACTTGGATGGATCACAGATGCACGAGTCTCCAAAAAGCTCTACTAATACTAATGACTTTGTCTCTTGTACTTTCAGTGACAAGGCCAATGACTATGCATCCTGTGGTTCAAGTGAAGAGTCAAGACCTTCAAGTCCCAAGACAAATGACCCTGCTGCTACTAGTACTAGGATGAGTGATGAGAGAGTTGCTTCTGCTTCTACTTACACCGTTTATAGTTCTAGTTTGTTGAGTCCTAGGAATGTTGATTCTCCTAGAATTATTTGTAATAAGAATAGCAATATGAAACAATGTCATTTGAATAAAAGGTCTTTTAAAACATGCTTTGTTTGTGGTAGTAAATTTCATTTGATTAAGGATTCTGATTTTTATGATCAACCGCCTTCTGGTTATCAATCTTATCCTGCTCCTGGTCCTCCAGGAGTTGCTCCTTTTTCTTCTAGAAGATTAAACCCATGTGCCCAATCTTATTCTTCTTCTATAAGGACCTCTCTTTCAGCTTCTAATCTTTGGAGAAGCAATGCTTATGCCTACAATAGACCAACCAACAACTATTTTCAGAACTTTAATCAGAATTATGCTTTTAATTAAGACCAAATGCATTTTGGGTTGGGACATTTGGGCTCTGTTGTTAAGCCCTTAGCAAGTTGTTCTTGGTCACAAAATAACACCCATATGATGAACAGGAAACCTAAGAACAATAGTGGATCTCATCAATCTTCTTGGCTATCTACTAAAGATCCACAAGGCAGACTCAAGCCTAAAAAGGTCTGGGTCCCCTTAAGACACTAACTTTTGCATATGACTTTTCTGTTGTTGTAGATTACTCTATACCAAGATCCAACTCTTGGAATAGTAGATAGTGGATGATCAAGGAGCATGATAGGAAATAAAGGACTTTTATCTAACTTTGTACCATTTTAAGGCGAAAAGGTGTACTTCGGAGGTGGTGAAGGAAAGATCACTAGCAAAGGAACTATTCAGACACCTAACCTTAATTTTGAGCAGGTTTACTATGTGGAAGCACTTCAACACTTCAACTTGATCTCAGTCTCTCAGATTTGTGACAAGAAGCAGTTTGTCCTCTTTACGGATACTGAAGCACTGGTGTTATCCAAAGACTTTAAGCTACCGGATGACTCCCAAGTTCTACTCAAAATCCCTAGAAGACATAACCTCTATAGCATTAAGCTGAATGAAGTTAATCCAACTGGTCAACTAGCTTGTTTGGTTGCCAAAGCATCAGAAGATGAAGCCACCAAATGGCATAGAAGGATGGGACATGTAAACTTCAAGACCATTCACAAACTGGCAAATATGAATTTGGTCTCTTGTTTACCTCCCAAAACTTTCAGAAATGACACCAATTGCCTTGCGTGCAGCAAAGGCAAACAACACAAAGCATCCTTCAAGGCCATCACTACTCTCAGCCTCATAACTGAAAGCTACTACACATAGATTTGTTTGGTCCTACCTCCATTAGGAGCATTGACCATAAACAATAGTGTCTTGTGGTAACTGATGGGTATAGCAGGTTCACGTAGGTTTTCTTTTTGGCTGCAAAAAGTGAGACCTACTCCATTCTCAAAGACTTCATTTCACTCATTGAGAATCAGCTGTTAAAGAAGGTGAAAGGTATCCGATGTGACAATGGAACCGAATTCAAAAATGCAGATCTCAGCACTTTTCAGTTCCAAAGGTATCAAAAGAGATTATAGTGCTACCAGAACTCCTCAACATAATGGTGTTGTAGAAAGGAAGAACAGGACTCTTATAGAAGCTGCAAGAACTATGCTTGCAAATTCCAAGCTTCCAACTATGTTTTGGACAAAAGCTGTCAACACTGCAAGTTATGTGTTGAATAGGGTTTCCATTACCAATCCTCATAAGAAGACTCCCTATGAGCTACTCACAGCCAAAGTCCCAAGCATTGCTCATATGAAGCCATTTGGCTGTCCTGTCACCATTCTGAATACTAGTGACTATTTGGGGAAATTTGATGGCAAGGTAGATGAAGGCTACATTGTGGGATATTTAGCTCACTCAAGAGCTTATTGCATTTATAATCTCCATGCCAAGCGTGTCATTGAAACTATAAATCTCAGGTACTTTGAGCAGAAGACAAACATCCAAGGAAAAGGTCCTGAACGGTATTTTGATCTTGATTATCTTAGTGACTCATTGGGATATTTTCGTTTCAAAACTAACCAAGATGCAGGTCCACAAGTGTTTGCAACTTCTAGTGCAAGTGCTACTTCTAGCTTTTCGGACTCCGATGAGGATGATGACATTTTTGTTGTAGCATCCTATTCCACCACAATCTCTCCCAACACCAATGCTACCCCTATTGATGCTTCTTCATCAGACATTGTGGACTCACAAGGAGCTCTTGACACACTGCTCAAGCAACAACTAGATGCTACTACAGCAGCTACTCAAGGGGGCTTTGAGTTTCCCTTGAGTACTCTTGTTGTACCAGTTACTCCTAGTGATACTAGTGTTACTCCTAGTGCAAGTTTAACACCTATTAGTAGTCCGGTTAGTGATCCTGCTTCCACAACTAGGTTCTATGGTCCTTCTGACTTAGGAAACTATCAAAAGAAGACTTCTACTAAACTGGATAATATTATAAGAAACCAATGGATGGCATTTTCGACTTTGCTTCATATGATAATGACATTGTTGGGGATCTTAATAATTTGGCACCAAAAGTGGATGTAGATCCTACTCTTGTTCACCAGATCAATAAATACCATCCTACTACTCAAATCATAGGAGATCATGGTTCTACTGTCAAGACTCGCCGCATGCAAAAGAAAGAAACGTCCGGTCATCATGCTCTTGTGAGCTAATTTGAAGATCAAAAGCGTAATAATCACACAGACTTTCTTCACTGTTTGTTTGCTTGTTTTCTTTCACAGGTGGAACCTAGGTCAGTCTCACATGCTATTGAGGATCAAAGTTGGGTTGAGGCTATGCAGGAGGAGATGCAGCAGTTCTTGTTTTAGAATGTTTGGATCCTAGTTGACTTACCAGATGGAAAGACAGCAATTGGTACCAAATGGATTCTCAAAAACAAGAAAGATGCAAGGGGTATTATGATGAAAAATAAGGCTAGGCTGGTTGCACAAGGTCACACACAACTAGAAGGAATTGACTATACTAAAGTCTTTGCTCCTGTTGCTAGGATTGAGGCCATTCGTCTATTTTTTGCTTTTGCTTCTTATGTTGTCTTTACGGTTTTTCAGATGGATGTCAAGAGTGCATTTCTCTATGGCAAGATTGACGAGGAAGTTTATGTCACTCAACCTAAGGGCTTTGTGGATCCACTACATCCCAAGAAAGTCTACAAGGTGGTCAAAGCTCTTTATGGACTTCATCAGGCTCCTAGAGCTTGGTATGAGCGTCTGTCCACTTTCTTGTTGAAACACGGCTATAGAAGAGGCACTATTGACAAAACACTGTTCCTTAAAAGGAATGCCAAAGACATCATCCTGGTTCAAGTATATGTGGATGATATTATCTTCGGTTCTACTAGGAAGGAATGGTGTGATGAGTTTGAACAGCTAATGAAAGGCAAATTTCAGATGAGTGCCATGGGAGAACTCACATTTTTCATTGGTCTTCAAGTCAAGCAGCAGTCGGATGGTATCTTCATTAGTCAAGGCAAGTATGTTCATGAGATCATTCATAAGTTTGATGTAGAACCTCTCAGAACAGTAGCAACACCTTATGAAGTCACTAAAGTCAAACTCAAGAATGAGCCAGATCCTCCAGTAAATGTTCACATGTACATGTCCATGATTGGCTCACTCGTGTATTTGAATGCATCACGCCCGGATATTACGTTTGCAGTAAGTGCTTGTTCTAGACATCAGGTGACTCCAACCATGTCTAACTTGAATGCAGTCAAGAAAATCTTCAAGTATATCAAGCCACAACCCAAGCTAGGCTTGTGGTATCCAAGGGAATCACCTTTTTGTTCTTGAAGCCTATAGTGATAGTGACTATGCAGGTGCTAATAATGATATGAAGTCTACTACTGGTGGTTATCAGTTTCTGGGTTGAAGACTTATCTCATGGCAATGTAAGAAACAGACAATCGTAGCTACCTCCTCAACAGAAGCTGAACATGTAGCTGCTGCTAGTTGTTGTGGAAAAGTCTTGTGGATACAAAATCAAATGCTGGATTATGGGTTCAACTTCATGAACACCAAAATTTTCATCAACAATCCAAGCACTATCTGCAATGTGAAGAATCTTGTGTTTCATTAACGAAACAAGCATATCAAGATTTGGCACCATTTTATACGGGATGCCAATGAGAAGAAGCTTATACAGGTTCTTAAAGTACATACGGATGATAATGTTGCTGATTTGTTGACTAAAGCATTTGATGGTCCAAGGTTCAACCACTTGGTGGTTCACATTGGTATGGTCAATCCTTGAGGCCTAGGATTGAGGGGAGGCTAAGCCTAAGGGGAGGCTTATGGTACATATTTACTTGTACAGTCTTACATATGGTAGCTTTTAACAACAGTGGTCATGGGTATCCGCGGTGTGTGCAACTTCTAGTGGAAGATTTTGGTTACTCCTAGTGGCAGTCTTCTGCTCCTAGTAGGTACAAACTCTTATTCTTCACTTGTAGTTGGCTTCTAGTATCAATTTTGGGTCACTGTTCATTACGTTGACTTTTTTTGACCACTCGATGCTCCTAGTATTGACCATTACGCGTTTTGACTTTCAGTCAACGCGAGTTACTTCTGGTGCACATATTTTGTTTATCTTTGGTAATTGGGATTTTCTAATTATGAGTTAAAGGGCAAGTGGTTACTCCAACATTAATGACTTAATTTGACTCAGTTATCATAACATAAACACACACACATACGCTCCTACCCTTCACCCTCTTCAATCAATCATCTTCCACTGTTCAAATCATCATCCATGGCATCACTCCAATACAAGCCTGATCACAACAAGGTGTCCTATCTTCGGGAAGGTCCTAAAAGAGACGAGTTCACTGACATCCTGGAATACATTGAAGCTTCAAATCTAAGGTACGCTCTTACTGCTTTCCCCACTGTGTATGATACTGTTATCTGTCAGTTTTGGGCAACTGCCAACACCAATGCTGTTTTGGGTCGCCCATTAGAGCTCCATGCTACTATAGATGGTCGTTCCTATGTGGTGATTGAGGCGTCCATTAGGTCTGCCCTTCATCTCCAAGATGAAGATGGAATTATCTCTCTTCCCAATGCGGAGGTGTTGGATGGTATGGCTGCTATAGATTATAATCATGAGGGGAAGTTTAACTTCCAGAAAAATAGATTTGCCCCTCAATGGAAGCTGTTGGTTCACTTTTTGATTCACTGTTTGACTCTAAAATCTGGGAGTTGGGATGTGTTTCCCATTCCCCTTGCTACTGGTTTGATATGTATTGCTTAGGGTCACATTTTTAACTTTTCTCGTTACCTGTTTGATGGCATGATTAGTAATCTTAGTGACACTGGTTCTAGGAAAAAGTTCTTGATGTACTCTAGGTTTTTGCAGCAGGTTCTTATGTGCTTACCTCGGAATAGAAAGGAATATGTGCCTCCCAAGCTTACACAGAAAGTTTATGTGAATGTGGCACTTGGTTATAAGGGTCCTTTGAGGCCTCTCACTGATGCTATGTTAGGCCTTGCCCAAGGGGGTCCCAATGTGTTTCCTCCGGCTGGTCAAGCCGAGGAGGAACCTCCATTGGTGGATGATCCTATGGAGGAGTAGAACCCTGCTACTGGTGTACCCCATGTGGAGGTTGAGGAGCCAGTTAGAGAGGTGGTGGCATAAATTCCATCTATCTCAAAGGCTGCCCCTTCTTCTCGCCCACATGAGTCCCCATTTTTTGACTCTCCCCCTCCTAGTCCAGCTCCACATTCTGCTGAGAAGCCTTCTAGCTCTCATGCCCATCTGGATAACCCATCAGTTGCTTCTGGTCCTAATGACGCATCCCCCAAACCAAGTCCTCTTGGTGGGGAAGCTAAGGAACCTGTTACTTTGACTTCTTTGCTTGCTCTTATGCACAGGTACTATGCCAAGATTTTTTCATTAGAGGATGAGCTCAACCAACACCGCAAGCTCACAAGGGATTTCATGCTCCGATTGGCGAATAGGGTCAAATCCTTAGAGACCCAGCTCAAGCGCCACAGGAAGAAAGTGGTGCTCACTGATTCTGATGAAGATGTTGAGGAGGATGGGTTGACTATTTTGGCAAGGGTTGCGTTTACTGCTAAGCCAAGTGATGACCTGCCTGCTCCTCCTAGTCCTTCTCACATTCCAACTGCTGCTGCTGGCCCTATGCCAAGGGATGATGCTTCTGCTGGTCCTTCATCTCCCACTCCTGGTCCTTCTCATGATCCCAAGGGTAAAGCCCCTATGACTGATGCACCCTCTCCTCCCAAAAAGCGAACTCGCAGACAATTAGAGGAAGAAAGATTGGGGGAAGATGCTGCTCAGAGATTGCAAGAAGAGTTTGACCATCAAGTTGCGGCTGCTTCAACGGCTGCGGCTGAGGATGAAGCCCTACAACAACAGAGACGTGAGCAGCTAAGGCACAATGCCATGCATTGGGATAATAATGACTAGATGAATGTTGTCACAATCCTCACTTCAGACTACTCTCAATTCATCGATGTGTTGGGTGCGAATGTGAATCAAGGTAACTGTGTTTAATGGGCAATGGCATTGATGTGTAAACAACAGGAAGCTCTTATTTCCCAGCTTCGCGAACAACACCGTAACAGACCTCTTTCGCGTGCTGAGGAGAGACGGTTGATGAAACAGTATATGAAGAATCAATCAGCTACTTATTATCAGACTGTGTGGACATGGGAGAGGGTGAGGAGGCTATCTTTTGATGAGCTTAAAGATCTTTACACCAAGATGATCAAGCATACGCATACACCTATGCCTGAACATGCTATCTATCGCCCACCTCCTCGTGTTGTCCACACTTCTATGCCTGCTGTTGCTCCCACTTCTTCGTCGGTTGTTCAAGAAGGTACTTCTGGAGTTTCATCTTCTAGTGCACCTACTACTGTTGTTCCCACCACCACCTCTTCAAAGATTGATCCCACTTATTCTACTGTTGATACTACCACCACTGCTGAAGCTACTCCCATTTCTGATGTTAATCCCACACCTGTTACTCATGATGTTGCTCCAACACCTACATCGGTTCCTCCACCATTCCCTACTTCATCTGTAGCTGCAGCCACTTCTGAACCTATGGTTGTTGATGACTTTGTTTATGCTGCTGCTGCTCCTACCAATGTCAAGGTTAAGGAGGAATCCTCTTCCGGTGTCCCCACCCCTCGCCGTTCTATTAGGAAGAAGAAGGCTCATCGTGGTAAGATTGTCCCATTTGAGAAGAGGAATCTTGTTAACCTCATAGATGCTGCTTCTGATAGTGACACTGAGTTACCCCTTGGCAAAGGTTTGATTGTAGCTTGGGAGGTTCGGCCATCCCCCATTTCTTGTAGTACCTTTACTCATAAGATTACGACTAGTGATGGCTACACTCGGTATGTCTCTGGATTGCAAAGTATTTTGTCGTGGGTGGAGCATCGTGATCTTATGCTGTTGTGTGGGTTGGTTAATGTTGAGATTCCTAAGTCTCCTAGTGAGCTTCCTAATTGGCCTGGGTTGACAATTTAGGGAGACTTGAAGTTAATGTTGGATTCCCCCCCCTGATTCTCCTCGTGATGGTGTCTGGAAGGAATAACCTCGCTGGGTGGTAAGGAGGTGGAAGTTTTATGCTTGGTGTGGTGTTCATGTGTTGGAACTTGAGTCTGGTGCTGTTGTGTTTATGCTTGTTGATGTGGAGTATCCGTTGACCATTGCTACCATGGAAGATATGTTGGAGTGACACATGTTGGTATCTAATGCTCCTTCTGGTAACGAGTTTGCCATGGCCACTACCTTAGTTGAGGGAATTCAGGCTCGGCTGCATGCAGACAAGGTTGCTGCTTCTGGTATGTAATTGGTTTGTTTCTTCTCTCTTTTTGATATACATACATTCTTTTCACCAATATGTACAGTGATTGGTGACTAACATTTTAGTTAAAAAAATAAAAAATAAAAATAATATACTTTTATATAATATCAGCTTATACTTTTAACATGTGATGGAATTTCAACACTTGTAAATCATATAATATCTGCATATACTTTTCCATCACGAAACTGTTTTCCACTTGGTATTTTCACACTTGGGCTGTCATGAGAAGTACTACTGGTGTTGGACCTAGTCCACACAACAAATGATGCTCAACTCACCATGTCTTGCAGACAAGAAAGAGTTGATTCACCATGAGGGTACGACTCTGGTGTGATTATCAAATCCGTTGTTGGTTGCCAGTTTACCCAAAATTGGATGGTTTTCACTTGCCTTGGTCCTAGACTGAAAAGTGGCTAGTCCAAGGGGGTACGGCTCTTGGTAAAGACTCATATCAAATCCGTTGATAGCTGTAATAGCTTGCTCAAAGCTATAGGGTTTTCAGCTCACTGATGCTTTATTGCTAAGAGTTGGCTAGTCCAGAAGGGTGCGGCTTCTGGTAAAGATCTCAATCAAATTCGTTGATGGCTGTGATGATTTGCCCAAAATCATTAGGGTATCCCCACTCACCATTGATTTACGTTCTAAGAGTTGGGCTGGGTTCTGGTCTCCCAGGGCGATGCTTATTCCACCACAAAGACTAGCTAGCCCAAGAGCGAGCAGCTACTTGGTAAAGGCTCCTCAAATCTGCTCATGTTGTTGTAAAGATTCCACAAGGTGCAGATCTGTTTCAAGCTTTCAAGAAGCTTCTCGGTGTTACTCGTTGCAGCAGTCTTTGTGTTTTCAATGCCGATGGTTCTATTGTTGCTGTTTGTGCTGCTGTTTTAATCCTCAAGCTGTTTTGCAAAATCTATCAAGAAACTTGAACTCAACCAGTCAAATTCAAGTTTAGGGGAGGATTGTTAGGACCTCTGGATTAGATATTTGTAATAGATAGGTTAGGAGGTATGTAGTTCCTCCTGGTCCTAGTAGTAGTAGGAGCAATACGCGCCCCTAGTCTCGTAGAAAGTCAAACATTATTATTCTTAGTAGTTTGTTAGGATATGCATGAGATATGTTAGGAAAGGATATCTATATCAGAATTTACACGTTTTGGTTTAATGTAGTATTAGGGTTTCCTAGTAGTATAAAAGGAACCCATTGGCAGAAGGGTTAGATATACCTTCATCATCATTATTCATTTCATATTAATAGTAGCAATCCTTAGTAAGGATCAAGTTATTTAGTTATTTTGTTTCTTCTTGTTCATAGTATTTGTATTTCACACTTATACTATGTGTTTCATTAAGAGTCTCTCTATGAATAGACTTGTGATTACAGAAGTCGTTCACAAGATCCACATTTAGTGGACCCAACAGAATGGTGTCAGCGTCTAGATTGGCAGTGTCAACGCCAACATGTTGAGTGTTAGTGTCGAATGGTTCTGGGTCAATATCCATAAGATGGGGTGATGGAGGTTGTTCAAGCAATGGGTCTGGTTGAGGTTGTGGGTGAGGTTGAGGGCTTGCTGCTGCCTCAATGACAGCAAGCATGGCTTGGGTTAGGGGTAGGTCTCTATATGGTTCAGTGTTCATCTTCCCAAAAATTGCTTTCTTTTGAACAGGGATCGTATAAAAATTGTCATGATCCCTATTACAGTATCCTTGCAAGTCAAAAACCATTTGTAAAAACCTAGGGTAAGAAAGAGTCATCTTGTTACCCTTATTATGAGACATGCCATCAAAAATCATTTTTGAAAAATTATAATTTTGCCCAGTTGCAATACACACAATGGCACTCCCAATTGATCGGTTGATTTCATTGTGTGAGGATCATTTAGGACTCAAACATTAAAGTATGACATGTATAAGGTACTTCCAAGCCGGGGGAAATTGTTGTTTTGTATATTTATTTAAATGGCCTTCTTCAGGCAAGGGATAACCCAAGGCTTGGATTCCTTGCTCTAGCTCTGCAATGAGTAGGGTGGTTATACCATCAGCATCATTAAGATGCAAAGCTTGGCGAACCAAAGCTTCAGTAACCACCCATGGAACCCCATGGACAATAGCAGTTAATGTAGTCACTCCCTTAACTGTTGAGGAACTTACAGTGTTCAAAAACCGTTTAATGTGTGTGACAGGGACAAGAGGAGTATGTGAAAGTGCATACCTTAATGGGGACGCACTCAAATACCCAACCATCTGTGTGTATTGGGGAAACAGAGTATGATCATCTTCCAAGTATTCCACCATGTTGTGTTGCTTCTGAATCCCAATTCCAATAAACTAGGTTTAAACCTTGGTGCCATGAAGATTTATGTAAGAAAACTGTGATAAAAGTTATGGAGAGATGAAGGTTTGAGAAATTATAGTTACACAAGAAGAAGCAGTTACCCTGTTTAAATGAAATAAGCCAAATATATAGGAGATGTGAAAATATGTGATTGGTCAAAACATGAGGCAGTTATATTCAAAAAGTATAATGAAAATCTTGAAAATATATAACTTATCTCATGCATTAACAAAAAGTTACCAACTCCTAAAATTACGGCCCATATTTACGTCAAAAATAACAACTGGGTAGGACCCAATGTTTGTCAAAGGTAAAAAACAAAGTATCAGCGTCTAACGGCTATATTCTTGTCAGTGTTGGAAATTTGCCATGTCAGCGTTAAAATTGGTTTTATCAGCGTTTGAAAAGAAAAATGCCAGCGTCCAAAAAGAAAAATAATTAAAAATAAAAAGGACCTTAACAAAGAAATTTACCCTAGTGAAGATAACTCGTAGACTGAAAATCACTATAGGGCGGCAAGCACTGTCCAATCATGCACACTTGCTTAAGCAAGATAGACATAATTGTCCTCAAGTGTCCCTTGCTAACCAAAGTTCTTAACAATGAAGTTACCTCATATAAACCCTTTGTAACTTCCCAGGTAAGCCCAATAAAAACGTTCCCAAGTCTCCCAAACGACCAAATCCAATTCTAGGCCAAAAAGTCTTTGCAGCGTGCACAATATATCACCTTTGCATGCTACAGTGCCTCACCAATTAGAAAACTAACTCGTACTCACCAGTGGACACAATCTAGAATTGTTATGAGAGTATTCTAAGAATAGCCAAAAATCCTAAAGGTTTCCTAAACCTCCCCTTAAATCATGATACATAAATTTGCCAAATAAAAAGTATGAAATAAAAATTTATGTCAAGATAGGAATGTAAACATTCCAACCATCATCCATAAACTTGAACCCATTCCTAGTAAGCTCCAAAGATCCATAAGCAACTCTGTATCCATTTGTACAATGCTCATATTGCCTGTATGATTAGATCAAAAACCACAAAACTAACATATTGTCATCAGCGTCCATTTTAACACTTATCAGCGTTAAAATAACATTTGTCAGGTTAGAAAAATAAAGTGGAAAATCTAATCTTGTACAAAGACTAATAACAGTACACATCTTGTACAAACTATACAATGACTTCAAAAACACATTTAGGTGAGATTGATCATTCCAATACTTGTTACCAAGTACTAGAACCTCCCAACATCAAAAGGTTTAGTTAAAAGATCATCCACATTTTCTTCTATGTCTACCCTATCTGGATGTATTAAACCTTTTTCAAAACAATCTCTTATAAAATGATGTCTAATTTCTATGTGTTTTGTTTTAGAGTGATGTACAGGATTCATAATAATGCATAATGTACTGTTATTATCTACAAATATCTTGGTATGCATAAAATTATACCCATAGTCCAACAGCTGGTTTTGAATCCATAGAACTTGTCCACAACAAGCAGCTGCTGCAACATATTCTGCTTCAGTTGTAGAGTTGGCCACCACTGTTTGTTTCTTGCATTGCCAAGATATCAATCTGCTCCCAAGAAATTGGCATCCACCAGTTGTGGATTTCCTATCAAACTTGTCACCTCCATAATCACTGTCTGAATAACCAAGAAGCTCCAATGGAGAATGGATACCATAATCCTAAGGTGGGATAGAACCTAAGGTCTAACACCCCCAATTTACATTGCGCAGCGGAAATACATAATTGGGTGCTAGACACAAGAATCATCACACAAGGTATATTGAACGACTCAAAAGTGAGACGTTTACACATAAAATATAAACATGATTTTCATAAATGGTCTAAAACATAAATTTCATCCCAAATTGTACTGACACGACACCAGAGTAAAGCGTTTAGTCCCCATGGATCTCGACCAACAACCAACATGTTTAGTACAGTACATCAACATAAAGTAAATTGTTCAACAGTAAAGGTAGAAACAGTTTTTAGACCAACATTCTTCCAAAAGCCAAGCCACAACCTCCACAGCAAAGCTCCATGCTCCATCACTTCCTATTACCTGAAATACATGCATAAAATGAGTCAACAATAATGTTGAGCGAGTCTATAGGTTTATCAAATCACATTTGAACACAAGAAGAAAATCAATCATAATCATTTAAAGAATTGTTGTGACAATCCGTCAATTTATGGTCAATATTTTATTCTCAATATTTATTTGAAAATATTATTTTATGAACTCACTTATTTTTGGGAAGAAATTTGGATTTACGTCTTGAAGTAGCATCGGCTACGTCTAAACCAGAGGATTCTACGTTACGTGCTTACGTTTACATACACCGTCTTTGGTGACAGTCTGACATTTCAGAAAATAAATTTATCCGTGAATATTATTTTGGAGTTTTAAATTTGTGTTAGTTCATAAACTCACAAATTTACGAGAAGAGATTAGGACTTACGATTTTATTTTTAACGTCCTTTACGACTAAACCGGAAACCTTAAGATTACGTATTTACGTTTTTGAACTCCGTTTTTGATGAGACAATTTTTATTGGATTCGTTTTGTGACGTTGATTCATAATTTATAAAAACGTTTTTCGTAAAACGACCCGAGGGCACGCAAATCGAGAAAACTAGAATCGAGAAATACCCGTAAACTAGTGAGATGGGACAAAACACATTGTCCCACCCCACTAGCAATGTTGGACGGCACAACATGACACCACACACTAAGGTGGCATCATGTTAGCTAACTTACACCAAGTGTAAGCTTAGCTTACCCTTTAAGCTATACTTTCCCCACTAACTCTCAAAACTAGCAACTAGTTTCTCATTCCATCTTTTCTTACATGCAAACCAACACCAAAACTCTCTCAAACACTCCCCCTTGCCGTCCAAAATAAAGCAACAAACACCCTTTTTGATCTCTTCTAGCCATGAAACACATGTTTACTAGCTCTATTAAGGAGTTCTCTTGAAGCCTTGATCATTTGGTGGCCATATTAACATCATTGGAGGTGATTTGCTTGTGTCCTAGGGCTGATTTCCCAACATATGTTCTTGATATTTGATGGTCTTGGAGTTACTTGTTGTGTTCATCAAGTTCTTGTCTTCCAAAAACAAGGAAAACACTTGGTTGGTAAAGAAGATCATCCTCTCCATTTTTCTCTTGTTATTTTGTAAAGAACAAATGTATTTTCTTTCATTTTGTATATGTATATGATGTATATATGATGATAAAAATGTTGTGTGGGGATCAAGTGTTGATAGATATGCTTAAAAATGATAATAACTATAAGAAATGAGGTTAAAATCTTGATTATTTAGTTGGCTGTATATAAACAGTATATAACTAAAACAAGAACTGATAAAATTGCATGGTATGATCCATTTACAGTAAGTACAAGATGTTATACACATGTGAGAGTTGTCCATGCAATGGAATCAAAATAATGAGTGAGATATGATCAAAACAAGTTAGGTGGTCTAATCTGAATAAGCAGTTTTGTAGGGACTGTTAAGGCAAGATGAACTCAAAATGGGCAGTAGCTATATCTAAGTTAAATGTAGCACATAATATGAAGAACATGTCACCCAAAAATGAGCTTCTAATTCATTATAGAACTCTAGATATGGTAAAAATGGTGAACATGAAGATAAAAATCAGATTTTTGGAATTAATGTTTATTATTATTATATAAGCACTCACAATTTAATATATAAAATGTAAAATAAAAACCCACTAACTTATAAAACTTATTTATATAAATATATAAAAGGTTAATTAAATGGATAAATTATATAAATGGTGGTGAAATAATATTTATAAGTAATAAAAACTATAAACTTGATTTTTACGACTTTTTCGGCTATCGCCGTAAAATTAACGTTTTTCGCTAAATAAAACTTAGACGACCAAACCCGTCTAATGTAGAGTTTATAAAAGTCATATACTGATATATAAGTATCTAATACAAGTAAAAACCGATAAAACCCGAACTATAAGAAATACGGACATTTACGAGCTAATTAAGCATATTGGACTAATAATTGGACTAAATAAGATAAAAACTTGTAAAAAGAACTTATTGGGCTTAACCCATTTGGGCCCAACATGTAAAGTATACATACTGATAATATAGGTATAAAAGGGATTAAAACAAGTTAAAGAACTTATAATAGGCTTATTGGACCTAAAACACGTAAATAGGTAAAACGAGAAAACTAGTATAAAAGTTATCGACACATAACACAAAAATGAGTAAATGAGGATGTATAAACCCACTTGATCATCATCATATGTACAAAATCACATATGTATAATTGTTATTTTTATAAAGTCATTGTACATGAGTCTAAGACGAGTATTATTTGTCTAGGTTTCCGTGATTGAAGCACGTACCGTACGTCCGAATTGCCGATAACCCGCCTTCCCATATCAACGTGAGTTCATAGCCTCGCACTCTTTTTAATGTTTTTATAAATGTTTTATAAACCCGCGAGGGAGATAACATGTTAGTTTTTATAAAATAAGACACCATTTGTCCCGATTGTTTGTTTATTGATTTGGACCCGAATGATTGTATGACCCGATTGTATGACTCGATAAATGATTAAAGGACCCGATAGATGAAATAAAATGAGTAATTAAAGTTAGGTTATGTCACTAAAAGTCCCATTAGCATGAATTGTGAACTACCGGGATTTGGTAGACGCTTATGCATTAAATAGTACTATTTGGGGACGATCACCCCAGTTCGCTCCTTGACGGTTGATCCCTGTCGTGCCACATTGATTGGTAAGCGAATTTATGTATGAGAAGATTTCCATAGCGTGACCTTTGTGACGACACACTACTTTAGATGGGCAAAATTTGGTATCGGGTTAGCTACCCGTTGTTGGTTTAGTAAGGTAACAATGTCATGCGGCTTATAATAATCCAAAAACTAACGAAATACTAATAGACGCTCCGATTTACGAGATGTATTGCCTGACTAGCAATACAGGGTCATACTATTGATATTATGTTCGTGTTTTGGTTTTCATAACCATATTCATATAACGGTTTTTATTTGAATTTATACGACGTCATAAGACGTATTGTATGATGTTTTTACGACATTGGCTCGTATAATGATTTTTAAGGCAAATGTCTATATTATGATTTTGATAAAGATTTGTATAAAATGACTTGGGCTATTTCATGGCCTATTAAAATGATTTGTACAAAATGATTTTCAGTAATAATTTTATACTGATATTATATTGATGGAATTTATTAAACTCTATGAATTCACTCGGTGTTATCGCTGACCTTTTCTTTTAACATGTTTTATCTCAGGTACTTGAAGGTAATTCTCGGGAAGACGACAAGAATTCATGGCCCGCACTTAAACAATATTTTCCATTCAAATACTTTGTAAAACTTTGTATGAAATAATATGACTTGGGACCTATGTAACTTTGATATTTATGAATGGAAATGATTTATTATTAAACGACGCGATTTTTATGCGGTGTCTATGATGTGAGTAATGTGCTATCCCCTAACACCAACGAGTCTTCCGCTGTATTGAGTTGTATAAATTTGGGGGTGTTACAGTTTGGTACCAGAGCTCTCGTTATAGAGAACGAAAGATTTTTAAAACTAAGGTTTTGAATAAAACTTTTCAAAATCTTTTAACTATAAACATTTTTCTAAAAATCTTTTGACTATAACGGTGCCGAAGAATTCCCGAGTTACCGACAAGGCCAGACTGAGAAGTGTTATTTTAATATATATATATATATATAACTTAGATTGTATATATATATATATGATGTAATTTTATTACATGATTGTTTGATGATTATTTTGATATTTATACAAGGTATTTATACGACGTAGATTGTCACAATGTACCCTAAATCTCCTAGTAAATTAATCGAAGCTATTCTCGTTGGAATTCTAGCTATCCTAGATCTAAACCAAGTTGTGGATATTTATGATCCCAACAAATGGTTGATATTCGTAGAAATGTAGATATTAGTTGATTATGATATTGAAGAAGGATTGGCGAGATTAAAACTGATATCGATGTCATGACGATCTTCCTTATAGAGTGGAGTTTTACAAAATGTTACCACCTAGAAAGATGTCATCTGATTCGTTGTCATCCAATTCTTAAATTGAAATCGAAAGGGTGAATGTTGCACTTGAGGCTGTTATTGGAACCATTACCCAAAAGCCTCATGCCACTAGTACCTTTCCGATAAGTCTAGTTGAATGATCAAGTCATTTCATACTAGTGATTCATTTGATAATTGTGTTGTAAGAATTATAGGATTGAAAATTAAGTGTTATTCATATTGAGCTTTTATTGCCCTTTTAAGGCCTAAGAATAAAGATTGAAAGTATTGGAGAATGAAGTAGGATATCGAATTAAGTATCAAATTGGTTAAAACTTGAACAAAGTAAAATTTAACCCGTATGGAATATGAGATTGATAAGAGGAAGTCATTAAGTTTTGTGATTGAATTATAAGGTTTTAATTGATTGTTAGTTTGTGATAAGTGTTGTTACTAGGCCATTGTCCAATAGCGAGGATGCCCAGTGTCCAAGAAATAAATTGAAGAAATCTTCTTCTGAATTGGGACCGATGGATCTTCTGGGACATGTGGAACACCTAATGACTCTTGTAGATTAGTATTCATTGTGGTATCTTTTAAAAATCCCTAACTTAACTAAGATATCAGTTGGTAGGATGAGTTCTGAGAATTGTATGACATAGTGACGCGTAATGTGTTACGGTACAATTTTGACTTGTTTGTGATTAATGAAAAGACTACCTTTGATTGCTAAATCCTACATGTATCGATGTTATCTATCTTTTATTGCTTCATCCTAATGTTCGCATTAGTGATGCAACCATTGAACAAGTACTCATCTTGATTTGAGTTACGTTGTGAATCATTCTTCGTGAGTGCCATCGAGGTCATGAACCTCATGATTAATTGGCTAAGCTCATTTCCTATCATATCGTAGTTAATTCTTGGTGAACAACTTTTCATCACTCTTTTGCAGATCACACATTGTTTTTATAAAGTTAAAACCGTATCCTTTGAGAAAATTGAATTTTCATCACTATAAGGATTATTCAAAGTGAGATTTATAAGTGATTGTTATCAAAATGAAGTTGTTTATGAAATACCTTGGAAAACTTAATTGTTTTCATAACAAGGAAAATCTTTGTAAATTTATTCTTGATTCTTATTTAAGAATTAAGCATGAAAATGTTTTTATTATAGACATGATGATAAAATTTTGACGAACTGAGAATTGCATCGTTAATCTTGAAATTGTATATAGTTGCGCGCCTACATACAATTTGGAATGGACCATGCAAGGCTGATTACTAGTCACCATAAAACTGATTAATAAACACTACATTTTCTTTAAAGATTGTGAAAGATTAAAATTTTTATAAGATCTGCAAGAAGTGAAAAATCGGGACATAGTGTTAGGGACACCTACATATGTGCCTGTAGCATCTATTCTTCTGAGTTGAATTTACTCATCTATGGAATTTGTCTTATTTGACAATTGATATTCCGTTCTTGTCCAATTCTCCCGTAGTGAGATTCTTAGGAAAAGTATTTGATTACCGAGTGTTAATACTCGACTGGATGTATTGACGTTCTTATCATTTCTTATGATTTGATTTCATTTGAATGACCTGGGTAACGATCCGAGGAGCTTTCGAATGCGTACTCAACTTATGAAAACATGGGATATATTCATATTCGTTAAATGTTTTCGTCTGTATCTGATTTGAAATTCTCTCATAGATTATGCGTTGACCTTACTCTTTTAAGGTTAGTTGTGTCTCCTGATATCCTTGAATTATGAAGGATTATGAGTTATTATTAGTCTTTTGAGAAGTTCACATCTTATCGACGGTAATAAAACTGAAAAGTTGGTAATGCCAATAGAATGGATTGATTGGTTATGACATGACGACATTGTATTAATTGATGGGAACTCGAGTAGAATTCCCCTAAATTATAAGATGTTGATTATCAAAAGTGATATAAATAATTCTTGGTGGATGACGATATCCTGCATTTAGACTTGAGATTATACCGTGAATGGTTGTGAAATTAGTTATAGATATTATAACATAGAAAGAACCTGATATGAATGTATTAAAAGATGTTTCCGTTATCTAAAACTTTAAGAGATATTTGCTGGTGAATTACCTAGACTTTTGCCATTAAGACAAGTTGAATTTGGTATTTGATTATATTCCCGGTGCTGCACCTGTGGCTTATGCACTGTACGTCAGCACCATCTGAATTAAAGGAATTACCGTACAACTGAGAGAGTTGTCGGAGAAATATTTTATTTTACCAAGCTCGTCATCATGAAGAGCTATGGTGTTATCATTCCTTATATTTATAGATTACTGTGAACCGAGTAAATTGACAATCGAAAACGATATCCATAACTCGAAATGGAAGATTTGTTCGATCATTTACAAGGTTCTAGCGTATGTTCTAAAGATTTGATCCATGGCATGGTTATCATCAACTTCGCATCTGCGAAAAAGATTATCTATTCCAATCACCACATCCGGTACTTGTAATGAACATTATGAGTTTCACGTGATGTCGTTTGGATTGATCGATGCACATGTAGCATTCATAAGTTTGGTGAATCACGTGTGAAGGCTGTAATTTGATAAATACATGCTTGTGATCATTAAGGACCGTTTGTTTATTTATAAGAATAGAAAGGAGTTAATAATTAATTATAGATTGCCCTGAATTGACCGAACAATAAAAACATGTACCTTGAATATTTAACATGAGATTTAAGACTTAATACTTTACATGATTTAACCATGTGATTAATAGATAATGGAATATAAATTGACTCTTAAAAATTTAGAAGTCATCTAAGACTTTGAGTTATACTAAAAATAAAGTGCAGATATAATTTGACAAATGTTTTAACAAAGGATTTTTAAGGATTATTCCCTTATACACAAACCATTTAACTAAACTTCTGTTTAGGGGTAAATGTTTGTGTATACCTCAAGATAACTTAAGAGGAATTGAGGAAACCTTTTAAATCATGACTTGAAATTCGAAACGACACATTTTGCTTTTCAAACTAAGAAAATTTTGACCACGGTATAACCAAAGATTTTTCGAACATTTACGCATCTTATTAATTATTTTAATTATTTTCGATAAATCAACAAAAATCTTGTTAATTAAATTCAAATTTAATTTTGAACATTTTATATAATTGGATGGACTAAGAAATTTAAAATCTTTACGTTTACGTTTCATAAAAATTTAGTAAATAGTTATTTAATTAATTATAATGATTATCGACGCTTTAGACGATGGATTGAGTAAAATGGATAAAAATAATAGTGGAGACGAAACTGAAACATAGAAGATATGAAGAAAGAATTTTGAATAAATACGGTTATGATATTTATTTCATCAGGAAAGGTGAACGTAATTACCGACGCATGATATAGAAAGAATATCTGAGTGAATTGTGGACATGATAATTACATCATCTTGAGAAGTGAATATAGATACCGACGCATTATGTAGAAAAGATAAAGAACCAGTTAGGACATGTTCCTTAAAAATGAAGGTGCAAAATAAATTGCCGAACGATATAAAAATAAACGATGTTTGTAAAAAGGATAATATAGATAATAAAATGAGTTCGCGTCTAATGTGAACCATTAAAATAAGAGAAGCTGATAGCATTAGATGTATAAAAGGCCACTTGTGATTGTCTAAATATGGAGGATTGTGAGATATAGTTATGTTGGAATTTGTAAGTATAAGTATTCTATTTACGTCATTTATGACTAAAAGTATCTTTGTCTGAAGAAGTTGTACTGATGGCAAACTATGAAGGCATACATCGCCTCATACATTAGTAAACGTCTAGCTATTGCAAAGGTCATCATCTGAATTTGATTCGATTTAGGTCATCGTCGACAGACTGACCAAATCTGCTGATATCATTCCCGTTAATGATAATTGCAAAAGAGTTATGTAAACATAGTGTGCATGTATCAAACATCTTTATCAAGATCCTCGCTTCACATCGAATTTCTAGAGAAGTGCTCAGAAATCATTGAGAACGAACCTTGATGAGAGTACTATGTACCACCCCAATCGAAGGGACGAGGTAAAGTAACGATACAAAGTAATATAAGTACTATTTTATGTTTGAATGATTGACCTTTGGTAATAGACCGTATAATCGTTTTCCTTTGGAGATATTATCATTGATAACTATCATATTAGGATCGAGACCTAATCTTGTTAGGATCTAAATCTTAGAGCATCTGTAAGCAAGAGTTTAGACGGAGACATCCGACATACACCCATAGTGAGTTGGACATGTCTTTTAGGTTTAAGGTTTCCTATGATGGCAAACCTAACCTTACAAAATACCCGACCCGTGAGATCTGAAATGATTGTTGAAATTAGGATCTGATTATTGACTGCCGGTAGTGGGCAAGAGGTTATGTGAATATGAAATGTAGATCTTGAAGTGCCAAATGGGTAGCGAGGTTATGCCACAATTTTTAACCTTGGAAAAATGAATTCATGATCTGACAAATCATGGGATATAAGTCCCCGTTGTATGGGACCATTGAGATGATGTAAAAGTTGGGATTGAAAGGCATATAAGCTGGATCTACCCTAGGACTTCAAGAGCTGCGTAAATTATGTTTCGTGTATCGAACTTGATGGAATATCTATCAAGTGAGAATTTGATTATTCTTAGTAGAGCTTAGATCGGCGAAAAGTTGCATTCATCAAAAACCCGTGAACATCATGGATAGAGAAAGTAAGTCAACATTAAGCCTGATCTTATTCCCGTAGTTATGTTTGATGAAACTCGCGTATTATAATGGATTACACTTGTGAGAAAAGACCGAATGTGGAGGAAATACCCACATGGCTTTAACTCTATAAGAAGCGAGTAGTAAGGTAAGATGATCTTTGAGGACAAAGATCTTGTTTAGGGTAAATGCTGTGACAATCCGTCAATTTATGGTCAATATTTTATTCTCAATATTTATTTGAAAATATTATTTTATGAACTCACTTATTTTTGGGAAGAAATTTGGATTTACGTCTTGAAGTAGCATCGGCTACGTCTAAACCGGAGGATTCTACGTTACGTGCTTACGTTTACATACACCGTCTTTGGTGACAGTCCGACATTTCAGAAAATAAATTTATCCGTGAATATTATTTTGGAGTTTTAAATTTGTGTTAGTTCATAAACTCACAAATTTACGAGAAGAGATTAGGACTTACGATTTTATTTTTAACGTCCTTTACGACTAAACCGGAAACCTTAGGATTACGTATTTACGTTTTCGAACTCCGTTTTTGATGAGACAATTTTTATTGGATTCGTTTTGTGACGTTGATTCATAATTTATAAAAACGTTTTTCGTAAAACGAACCGAGGGCACGCAAATCGAGAAAACTAGAATCGAGAAATACCCGTAAACTAGTGAGATGGGACAATACACATTGTCCCACCCCACTAGCAATGTTGGACGGCACAACATGACACCACACACTAAGGTGGCATCATGTTAGCTAACTTACACCAAGTGTAAGCTTAGCTTACCCTTTAAGCTATACTTTCCCCACTAACTCTCAAAACTAGCAACTAGTTTCTCATTCCATCTTTTCTTACATGCAAACCAACACCAAAACTCTCTCAAACACTCCCCCTTGCCGTCTAAAATAAAGCAACAAACACCCTTTTTGATCTCTTCTAGCCATGAAACACATGTTTACTAGCTCTATTAAGGAGTTCTCTTGAAGCCTTGATCATTTGGTGGCCATATTAACATCATTGGAGGTGATTTGCTTGTGTCCTAGGGCTGATTTCCCAACATATGTTCTTGATATTTGATGGTCTTGGAGTTACTTGTTGTGTTTATCAAGTTCTTGTCTTCCAAAAACAAGGAAAACACTTGGTTGGTAAAGAAGATCATCCTCTCCATTTTTCTCTTGTTATTTTGTAAAGAACAAATGTATTTTCTATCATTTTGTATATGTATATGATGTATATATGATGATAAAAATGTTGTGTGGGGATCAAGTGTTGATAGATATGCTTAAAAATGATAATAACTATAAGAAATGAGGTTAAAATCTTGATTATTTAGTTGGCTGTATAAAAACAGTATATAACTAAAACAAGAACTGATAAAATTGCATGGTATGATCCATTTACAGTAAGTACAAGATGTTATACACATGTGAGAGTTGGCCATGCAATGGAATCAAAATAATGAGTGAGATATGATCAAAACAAGTTAGGTGGTCTAATCTGAATAAACAGTTTTGTAGGGACTGTTAAGGCAAGATGAACTCAAAATGGGCAGTAGCTATAACTAAGTTAAATGTAGCACATAATATGAAGAACATGTCACCCAAAAATGAGCTTCTAATTCATTATAGAACTCTAGATATGGTAAAAATGGTGAACATGAAGATAAAAATCAGATTTTTGGAATTAATGTTTATTATTATTATATAAGCACTCACATTTTAATGTATAAAATGTAAAATAAAACCCACTAACTTATAAAACTTATTTATATAAATATATAAAAGGTTAATTAAATGGATAAATTATATAAATGGTGGTGAAATAATATTTATAAGTAATAAAAACTATAAACTTGATTTTTACGACTTTTTTGGCTATCGCCGTAAAATTAACGTTTTTCGCCAAAAAAAAAACTTAGACGACCAAACCCGTCTAATGTAAAGTTTATAAAAGTCATATACTGATATATAAGTATCTAATACAATTAAAAACCGATAAAACCCGAACTATAAGAAATACGGACATTTACGAGCTAATTAAGCATATTGGACTAATAATTGGACTAAATAAGATAAAAACTTGTAAAAAGAACTTATTGGGCTTAACCCATTTGGGCCCAACATGGAAAGTATACATACTGATAATATAGTTATAAAAGGGATTAAAACAAGTTAAAGAACTTATAATAGGCTTATTGGACCTAAAACACGTAAATAGGTAAAACGAGAAAACTAGTATAAAAGTTATCGACACATAACACAAAAATGAGTAAATGAGGATGTATAAACTCACTTGATCATCATCATATGTACAAAATCATCATATGTATAATTGTTATTTTTATAAAGTCATTGGACATGAGTCTAAGACGAGTATTATTTGTCTAGGTTTCCGTGATTGAAGCAAATACCGTACGTCCGAATTGCCGATAACCCGCCTTCCCATATCAACGTGAGTTCATACCCTCGCACTCTTTTTAATGTTTTTATAAATGTTTTATAAACCCGCGATGGAGATAACATGTTAGTTTTTATAAAATAAGACGCCATTCGTCCCGATTGTTTGTTTATTGATTTGGACCCGAATGATTGTATGACCCGATTGTATGACCCGATAAATGATTAAAGGACCCGATAGATGAAATAAAATGGGTTATTAAAGTTAGGTTATGTCACTAAAAGTCCCATTAGCATGAATTGTGAACTACCGGGATTTGGTAGACGCTTATGCATTTAATAGTACTATTTGGAGACGATCACCCCAGTTCGCGCCTTGACGGTTGATCCCCGTCGTGCCACATTGATTGGTAAGCGAATTTA
This sequence comes from Glebionis coronaria, assembly GCA_025667525.1. Classification (NCBI taxonomy): domain Eukaryota; kingdom Viridiplantae; phylum Streptophyta; class Magnoliopsida; order Asterales; family Asteraceae; genus Glebionis; species Glebionis coronaria. The sequence goes on from CM046879.1 coordinate 104,305,787, forward strand.
TGTATGAGAAGATTTCCATAGCGTGACCTTTGTGACGACACGCTACTTTAGATGGGCAAAATTTGGTATCGGGTTAGCTACCCGTTGTTGGTTTAGTAAGGTAACAATGTCATGCGGCTTATAATAATCCAAAAACTAACGAAATACTAATAGACGCTCCGAATTATGATGTATTGCCTGACTAGCAATACAGGGTCATACTATTGATATTATGTTCGTGTTTTGGTTTTCATAACCATATTCATATAACGGTTTTTATTTGAATTTATACGACGTCATAAGACGTATTGTATGATGTTTTTATGACATTGGCTCGTATAATGATTTTTAAGACAAATGCCTATATTATGATTTTGATAAAGATTTGTATAAAATGACTTGGGCTATTTCATGGCCTATTAAAATGATTTGTACAAAATGATTTTCAGTAATAATTTTATACTGATATTATATTGATGGAATTTATTAAACTCTATGAATTCACTCGGCGTTATCGCTGACCTTTTCTTTTAACATGTTTTATCTCAGGTACTTGAAGGTAATTCTCGGGAAGACGACAAGAATTCATGGCCCGCACTTAAACAATATTTTCCATTCAAATACTTTGTAAAACTTTGTATGAAATAATATGACTTGGGACCTATGTAACTTTGATATTTATAAATGGAAATGATTTATTATTAAACGACGCGATTTTTATACGTTGTCTATGATGTGAGTGATGTGCTATCCCGTAACACCAACGAGTCTTCCGTTGTATTGAGTTGTATAAATTTGGGGGTGTTACAGTTGTCGTACACACAATCTATATTCAAGGCAGTAATAATAATGATATTAAACAAACATTGTATTTAAGCTCATGGCACCGACCCCTTAACCAAATAGTCACCCTCGCCAAATGCCGGCATGACTAAAATAAAACCATTGCCCCTCTAGGGTATCAGTTGCTAGAATACCACAATCTTATTCACGTAAAATTATCCTTCCCAGCGGGTTACTCAACGAAATGCACTGGTCTCAGATAGGGTGGTCAACCCAATAGTACTATCATTAGAATAAGCGGCTATTCCCGACTCACAACATCCAGTCAGAAGATAGTTAACGGCTCATGAATTTAGGGTCTTTAGCAACAAGTTACTCAATACAATGAAATCAACTTTAGCCAACATTCGGGTCCAACAATTACTCATGACTTGTGTTCATTTATTTTCAAATAGCATATATCCCCCTCGCGGGTATAAAACATTTAGTAGCTAGCATAAAAAGCGAGGCTACAGACTCACCTTAGTATAAGAGATCTAACGAGATGATCATCGAAGATAATGGATGTCTTTCAAACACGAGAACCGCTACCTATCAAATAAGGCGCGTTCGTTAATAATGACTCGAGAAACAAATAATACATAAAAACATCAAACTCAAACTCATAAAGTCACAATAAACTCGAGAGAAAATGATATAAATAACTTCATTATACTTTACTACACATTTACTTTACCATTTTATACTTTTAATAAAATCCGCCGGTACATACTACATGTACTAGCTTATTTACCCCTTTTAAACTCGTCAACCGTTTATGAAACGACTCGATAAACTAACTTACTATATATAGAAAGTCATCCTACAAGTTTATCAAATGAAATTACTTTTAAAGTCCTTTGCCCGACTCATTTTCAAACTACAAAATCCGGACAGATTTACGTTAATTTTTCATACAACCGTTTTAACTTCTTTAAACGACTCCGTTTACAAAACTGACACTCGGGTTTTAAAGTAAACTCAACCTCTAAGGTAAATACCTCATTATCAGTAGGTTACATATTTCAAAACTTCCATTTAGAGTCCCCGAGATTCGATCCAAATATCAACAACAACTATATGTAGTGCCGATACTCGTCTCCCGGTACACGATCATTCAAAACATCATAACTTCGCGCTCGTTTGGAGCTAGAAGCTTTACCTTATATCAAATCGAAGCTAATAAAATTATCTACAACCCTAGGCTATAAGTTAAGCCATTTTCAAAACATAAAAATTCGTATTTTATACTTTACTTACTGTTATAAAATGACCATTAAAATCTTGTACAAAATCAACTTTTTGATCAAAACCAACCATAGAAATGATCATTTCTATACCCTAACATCAACATATATGAACCATAACATCTAAATCATCATCAAAATTAAAAACTTTAGATCAAAATGAAGTTTTTAACAAAGATTCTTGCAAGAACCACCATGGATCATGCTAAAAACACCATGCATGATCATGGCTTCTACCTACCAAAATCAAGAAAAAAAAATGCCTTGCATGTGTAAAATTATTACACCAATATGATCCTTGATCAATTATAAGAGTGGGTCTATGATTAGTTTAGCTCAATTCAACCTCAAACTCAAGATAAATTGAAATTTGTATGTGTTTTGGTGGTGTGGGTGGTGTTTCGGCAAAATGGAGAGAAAGAGAGAGAGTGGATGAAATTTTTAAATGAAAAATAGTGTAGTGTGTGTTTGTTTTTGGTTTATATATAGTGGGGTAGGGACCAAAGTTGCAATTTGGCAATAGTTGTGGCTAAAAATGTAAATAGTTAGCTAAAAAGCGGGAAATAACTATTAGTCAATTTTCAAAATATTTACGGGGCTCGAGTTTCATAAAGATACTTTTAAAATTTTAAAACGTACCTCAAAAATAATAATATTGACTCTCGACTCTACTTAACACGTCATTTAAAATAAAACCTCGAAAATGACAAAAATCGAACAACCGACAATAAAACGTAAAATAGTTGGCATCCATCGACATCACGCTTGCTAATACTCCTTATACTTAGTAATATTAAATATAGACCTTCCAACATCGGTTTTAAACTTAAACCTCCAAAAATAAATATCGTTCAAACTCATCCAAAAATTTCAAAAATAATCGTAAAATAAGATTAAGCAATGACCTCGGTTTTGGGTTGTCACATCCCCCCCTTCTTAAAAGAAGCGACGTCCGCGGCGCTTAATCCTTCCTAAACAAATGAGGATACTTGTCCTTAAAGAAATCCTCACGTTCCCACGTAAACTCTGGCCCACGTCTAGAGTTCCATCTCACCTTCACAATCGGAATTCTACTATGCTTCAACTTCTTAACTTCCCTATCCATAATTTCTACAGGTTCCTCAATAAAATGCAACTTATCGTCAAGTTGAATTTCCTCCAATGGAATCACCACATCCCTTTCAGCTAAACACTTCTTCAAATTAGACACATGAAAAGTATTATGAATAGCCTTAAGCTCATCAGGCAATTCTAACTTATAAGCCACCAATCCAATCCTTTGGATAATCTTAAATGGTCCAATATATCTCGGGCTCAACTTTCCTCTCTTCCCAAATCGAATTACTCCTTTCCATGGAGATACTTTCAACATAACCATGTCTCCTACTTCAAACTCCAACGGTTTCCTTCTATTATCAGCATAACTCTTTTGTCTACTTCTGGCAGATAACAAACGCTTCTTAATTTGCACAATCTTTTCAGTCGTCTCAAATATCATTTCAGGCCCAGTCAATTGAATTTCTCCTACCTCACTCCAACACACTGGAGATCTACACTTACGTCCATACAAAGCTTCAAATGGAGCGGCTTTAATACTTGAATGATAACTATTATTGTACGAAAATTCAACCAATGGCAAATGCTTATCCCAACCATTTCCAAAATCAATCACACATGCACGAAGCATATCCTCTAACGTTTGAATCATTCTCTCACTTTGTCCATCAGTTTCCAGATGATATGTTGTACTCAAACATAACTCCGTTCCCATCGCTTTCTGCAAAGACTTCCAAAATTCTGAAGTAAACCTACTATCACGATCAGAAATTATCGACAAAGGCACACCATGTCGACAAACAATCTCCTTCACATACACTGTTGTTAACCTCTCCATACTATATGTCTTCTTCATTGGCAAAAAGTGAGCAGACTTAGTCAATCTATCTACAATCACCCATATCATATCACTACCATTTGCAGTCCTTGGCAAACCTGTCACAAAATCCATTGTAATCTTCTCCCATTTCCACTCAGGAATCTCAGGTTCCACTAATAATCCAGACGGTTTCTTATGTTCAGCCTTCACCTTCGCACAAGTTAAACACTTATTAACATACTGTGTTATATTTGCCTTCATATTCGGCCACCAATAAACTTCCTTAAGATCTTGATACATCTTGTCCGATCCAGGATGTACTGAATACTTGACTTATGAGATTCATTCATAACCAAATATCGCACCCCTAACGAATCTTTCGTAGACGGACACAACGGTAACCAAATCCTATTATTAAAATACCTCAATCCATTTGGCCTCAGTTCAAACAATGGTTTCAACATTCTACCTAAATTTTCTGCCTCAACGTTCTCTTTCTTCAAACCATTAGTTTGGGCTTTCAATATCTCTTCTGTCAAATCAACACTTTCCAACATCGTCAAAGCTCTAACTCTTATAGACTTATCTCTTTCCTTTCTACTAAGTGCATCAGCTACCACATTTGCTTTACCAGGATGGTAACGAAACTCGCAGTCATAATCACTCAGCAACTCAACCCATCTCCTTTGCCTCATATTCAATTCCTTTTGATCCAAAATATACTGCAAACTCTTATGATCAGTGAAAACCACACACTTGGTTCCATACAAGTAGTGTCTCCACAGCTTCAAAGCAAAAATAACAGCCCCAAGTTCTAAATCATGCGTAGTGTAATTCTCTTCATGCTTCCTTAATTGTCTCGACGCATATGCTATTACTTTCTCCCTTTGCATCAATACAGCTCCAAATCCTTTATGAGACGCGTCACAGTACACTACAAAATCCTCAGATCCTTCTGGCAAAGACAATATCGGCGCAGAACACAACTTATCCTTCAACATACTAAATGTATATTCCTCTTCCAATCCCTATTCAAACACTCGATTCTTTTCCGTAAGCTTAGTCAACGGCTTAGAAATTAATGAAAACTTCTCAATAAACCTTCTATAATATCCAGCCAAACCAAGAAATTGGCGAACTTCAGTCGGCGTCTTCGGCATTGACCAATCCTTAATTGCCTCAATCTTAGCAGGATCCACACGAACACCTTCACTATCAATCACATGCCCCAAAAATTGCACTAATTTCAACCAAAATTTACACTTAGAGAACTTCGCATACAGCTTCTCCTTCTTCAAAAATTCTAAAATTGTTCTCAAATGCTTCTCATGTTCCTCTTCACTCTTGGAGTAAACGAGAATATCATCAATGAATATGATAACAAACTCATCCAAATACGGCTTGCATACACGATTCATCAAATCAATAAATACAACAGGCGCATTTGTTAACCCAAAAGGCATCACTTGAAATTCATAATGTCCATATCGAGTACGGAAAGCTGTTATAGGAATATCTTCTTCCCTAACTCTCAGTTGATGATACCCAGACCTCAAATCGATCTTCGAGTATACACAAGAACCAGACCAATTGCAAGGATTCAACAAATCATCAATCCTCGGCAATGGATACCGATTCTTGACAGTCAATTTGTTAAGCTCTCTATAATCAGTACACATTCTAAAAGAACCAACTTTCTTCCTAACAAACAAAACAGGCGCACCCCACGGCGACGAACTCGGTCTAATAAATCCCTTATCCATTAATTCCTTAAATTGATCAGATAATTCTTTCATCTCAGATGGAGCTAAACGATACGGTGCACGAGCAATAGGAGCAGCACCCGACACTAAATTAATACGAAACTCCACTTCACGATGCGGCGGTAATCCTGGCAATTCCTCAGGGAAAACCTCAGGATACTCTCTAATCACAGGCACATCCTCCAATTTCCTTTCATTCACACCATCATTACTTATCTGTGCAAGAAACACATCACAACGTGCTTCTATATACCTCATCATCTTTAAACAAGAAACAACTCTCAAACGAGATGTACATTCATCACCTTTCACAGTCAATACCCTATTCCTTAGCGGTATCTGAACTAATCTTTCTCCACAAACAATTACTGCACAATTACCAACTAACCAGTCCATCCCAATAATCACGTCAAAAGATCCTAATTCTATGGGCATCAAATCAATACTAAACACATAATTACCTAACTTCAAGGAACAACATTTCAGTATAGAACTAGTGCTTACAACCTTACCATCAGCTAACTCCACACTATAACTAGTTGTCAATCTCACTAGTTCTCTATCCAATAGCTGACTGAATCTAACATCTACGAAACTTCTATCGGATCCAGAATCAAATAACACACTAGCATAACAAGCATCAAGTAAGAACGTACCAGTCACCACGTTCGGCCCTTGAGGTTTGTCAGCATCTCCCACGACATAGGCTGGAGCAGCAATCCCAGCAGCAACAGCAGCAACATTGCCTCCTTGTCGTATGCCAACCCTCGGACAGTTCCCTTGCTTATGTCCACGGCCTCCACATCCAGAACAGTAAACTACCTTAACAACGTTAACCCAGTGGCTACACCCTCGTTTCTACAATCTGCCATCTTATGTCCGGCCTTCCCACACTTGTTGCAAGCAGGTGGACAATTTCCAACATGATACAGATTACATCGACCACACTTTGGATTCACCTTGTTACCTTGATTTCCTGTGGCAGCACGAACACCATCATTCCTTCTCAAATTATACTGCTGATTCCTATTCGGTCCTTGGTTATTGTTATTAGGATAACCACCTCGATTCTGCCCTTGGCTTGAGTGTGCAGCTTCCCACTTTCTCTTATTCCCTTCAGCAATACTATCCTTTCGATCTTGCAGCTTTACATCCATTAAAGCATGAGCCATTTGAACAGCTGCATCAAATGACTTGGGTTTCGACGAAGTAGTTTCTCCCTTGATATTACTAGATAAACCCCTAATATACTGCTTCATCTTCTTACGGTCATCAACAAACGCATCAGGACATAACAAACATAAATCAGAAAATCTCCTTGTATAAGCTACAATATCATTGTTCCTCAGCACCAAATGCCTCAATTCATCTTCCAACTGACCTAAATCTTCCTCAGGACAAAACTTAGCAGTCAACAGTCCCTTGGTCACAGTCCATGTTCTAGCATTAGCTTCAACCAATCCCACAGTAGCTACTTGACTATTCCACCAACTCAATGCATTATCCTGAAAAGTAGCTGCAGCAAATTTCACCTTACTAGCTTCTGAACATCCACTGATTTTGAAAGTACTTTCAATCTTTTCAATCCACCTCCTTAATTCCAATGCACCACCAGTACCACGAAATTGGGTAGGTCCACATTTCATGAAACTAGCATAAGAACATTCCTTTTGAACCTGCTGAACAGCAGCATTACCTCCAACTTGTCCCGCAGCATTTCCTTCTGCTTGCTCATCAGCATTTCCTCCAACCTGATTTTCAACCTTCCCTCCAACCTGACCAGCAACATTCCTATTCTCAGCCTCTTGGTTCCTCGCAGCACGTTCAGCTTCCAAAGCTCTAGCGATAGCTTGCTCAATCATGGTATTAGCAGTAGCAGTCGTCAATTTAGGCGGCATGTTTACAGGAAAACTGACCAAACAATAATTTAGTAAAGTCAGAAAAATGCCTCCCAACTCCTTCCTGTAACCATAATAGAAAAAGAACAAGTAAGTATTCATATCAAGATAAGAAGAAGGATTTCTCTATCAAGATGTAACATGGATACTACATGCACCAACAACACAATTCACAATGAATCATTAACCAATTCACACAAAAGAACTAATAAGACAAATCATAAGTCATGAAGGTAATTTTGGATTGCTTTGGAAAATCTCCACAAAATTGTGACAAGTAATGTCACTACAATCCTTCATCACAACAACTTAAAAGTCATTAAGTTTCATCACAAACTAGAGTACGATTCTACATAAGTTCTATTACAACATGGTTAAATAAAATCAACATAAAGGACTAAACATCAGATCCCCGCAGCTTCTTGTACATTGGCTCGTCATCACTGCTGCTATCATCATCATCTTTAGAATCTTCCTCTACTTTTTCCTTCCCTTTACGACTACCTCCTTCACTCGGCTTCACCGACACATGAGCTTCAACCTGATTCGGCACATCACGAATCACAACACCTCGACTAGGAAAAGATCTCACCGACAAACCCCATGCACTTAACCTCGCATTCCTTTCTTGCTCCCTACGTAACCTTTCAATTTGCCCACTCAAATTCAACACCATAGATCTCAATCTAACAACCTCATCCATTTTCCTTGCCCTAACAAACTCTGATCTCCTCACACTACCAACAAACCTGTCAAACTTTTTCTCATTCTGCTCAAACCTCCTAATCACACGAGTCTCAACCAAATACCTTTCAAACAAGGACCTATCAAACTTCTTAAGAAACCAGAAAGTATCATCATAAGACCTAGGACCTGGACAATAAACCTTAGGAATACCATCATGAATAGATCGAGCACTACTCGACTCAACAGGAACATCACCCCTAGTAAATGCAATCCCAGGCAAACTACTAATATAAGCATCACAAGTAGGAGTCGAAGAACGAACAACAGGTCGCTGACAATCTAGAACAGTCTGTGGCTTAACATTAACCCTTGGAACATAAATACCTTGTATCAACTCAGGCTCTGTCTGACCAACTGCAGTAAGTGGAATCCCATCATCTAAAAACTCAAAAGGCTCCTCATCGTCACTAGCACCAAAGTTGTCTACTTCCTCACCATCCACTACATTAGTCAAATCAATCTATTCATCCTCACGAGCTAAACCAGCCAGCCATTTTCTACAATTATAAGGGTTAAGGATACTTAAGGTCATCGTTAATAAAATAATAATTAGTATCCAATGCTCATGCAAATGTCATACGTTATCTATGCTATGCAACACAATGCAAATGATGTTTATGCAATGCTCGCAAAAAAATAAATATGATACTGACAAGCACTCAGCGTACTTTCAATAATTCCAATACAATATCGTAGTATTTACTTAATAAATACTCGGGAAATCAATTCAGTTATGAGGGATACGTCTACAATGCAAAACAAAACTAAAAGTGATCTTACCGGAGCGTTGCGGAGGAGTTGCGTGCTTTTGAAGAATAAATACTTTTGACACCAAAGTTATAATTTAGGACAATTTTCAAAATTGAGCCAGTTGTCTATAACTTGCAGCTCTGATTACCAATCTCTAACACCCCCAATTTACATTGCACAGCGGAAATACACAATTGGGTGCTAGACACAAGCATCATCACACAAGGTATATTGAACGACTCAAAAGTGAGACGTTTACACATAAAATATAAACATGATTTTCATAAATGGTCTAAAACATAAATTTCATCCCAAATTGTACTGACATGACACCAGAGTAAAGCGTTTAGTCCCCATGGATCTCGACCAACAACCAACAAGTTTAGTACAGTACATCAACATAAAGTAAATTGTTCAACAGTAAAGGTAGAAACAGTTTTTAGACCAACATTCTTCCAAAAGCCAAGCCACAACCTCCACAGCAAAGCTCCATGCTCCATCACTTCCTATTACCTGAAATACATGCATAAAACGAGTCAACAATAATGTTGAGCGAGTCTATAGGTTTATCAAATCACATTTGAACACAAGAAGAAAATCAATCATAATCATTTATAGAATTGTCGTACACACAATCTATATTTAAGGCAGTAATAATAATGATATTAAACAAACATTGTATTTAAGCTCATGACACCGACCCCTTAACCAAATAGTCACCCACGCCAAATGCCGGCATGAACTAAAATAAAACCATTGCCCCTCTAGGGTATCAGTTGCTAGAATACCACAATCTTATTCACGTAAAATTATCCTTCCCAACGGGTTACTCAACGTAATGCCCTGGTCTCAGATAGGGTGGTCAACCCAATAGTACTATCATTAGAATAAGAGACTATTCCCGACTCACAACATCAAGTTAGAAGATAGTTAACGGCTCATGAATTTAGGGTCTTTAGCAACAAGTTACTCAATACAATGAAATCAACTTTAGGCAACATTTGGGTCCAACAATTACTCATGACTTGTGTTCATTTATTTTCAAATAGCATGTATCCCCCTCGCGGGTATAAAACATTTAGTAGCTAGCATAAAAAGCGAGGCTACAGACTCACCTTAGTATAAGAGATCTAACGAGATGATCGTCGATGATAATGGATGCCTTTCAAACACGAGAACCGCTACCTATCAAATAAGGCGCGTTCATTAATAATGACTCAAGAAACAAATAATACATAACAACATCAAACTCAAAATCATAAAGTCACAATAAACTCGAGAGAAAACGATATAAATAACTTCATTATACTTTACTACACATTTACTTTACCATTTTATACTTTTAATAAAATCCGCCGGTACATACTACATGTACTAGCTTATTTACCCCTTTTAAACTCGTCAACCGTTTATGAAACGACTCGATAAACTAACTTACTATATATAGAAAGTCCTCCTACAAGTTTATCAAATGAAATTACTTTTAACGTCCTTTACCCGACTCATTTTCAAACTACAAAATCCGGACAGATTTACGTTAATTTTTCATACAACCGTTTTAACTTCTTTAAACGACTCCGTTTACAAAACCGACACTCGGGTTTTAAAGTAAACTCAACCTCTAAGGTAAACACCTCATTATCAGTAGGTTACATATTTCAAAACTTCCATTTAGAGTCCCAGAGATTCGATCCAAATATCGACAACAACTATATGTAGTGCCGATACTCGTCTCCCGGTACACGATCATTCAAAACATCATAACTTCGCGCTCGTTTGGAGCTAGAAGCTCTACCTTATATCAAAGAGAAGCTAATAAAATTATATACAACCCTAGGCTATAAGTTAAGCCATTTTCAAAACATAAAAATTTGGATTTTACACTTTACTTACTGTTATAAAATGACCATTAAAATCTTGTACAAAATCAACTTTTTGATCAAAACCAACCATAAAAATGATCATTTCTATACCCTAACATCAACATATATGAACCATAACATCTAAATCATCATCAAAATTTAAACCTTTAGATCAAAATGAAGTTTTTAATAAAGATTCTTGCAAGAACCACCATGGATCATGCTAAAAACACCATGCATGATCATGGCTTCTACCTACCAACATCAAGAAAAAAAATATGCCTTGCATGTGTAAAATTCTTACACCAATATGATCCTTGATCAATTATATGAGTGGGTCTATGATTATTTTAGCTCAATTCAACCTCAAACTCAAGATAAATTGAAATTTGTATGTGTTTTGGTGGTGTGGGTGGTGTTTCGACAAAATGGAGAGAAAGAGAGAGAGTGGATGAAATTTTTAAATGAAAAATTGTGTAGTGTGTGTTTGTTTTTGGTTTATATATAGTGGGGTAGGGACCAAAGTTGCAATTTGGCAATAGTTGTGGCTAAAAATGTAAATAGTTAGCTAAAAAGTGAGAAATAACTATTAGTCAATTTTCAAAATATTTACGGGGCTCGGGTTTCATAAAGATACTTTTAAAAATTTAAAACATACCTAAAAAATAATAATATCGACTCTCGACTCGACTTAACACGTCGTTTAAAATAAAACCTCGAAAATGACAAAAATTGAACAACCGACAATAAAACGTAAAATATTTGGCATCCATCGACATCACGCTTGCTAATACTCCTTATACTTAGTAAATATTAAATATAGACATTCCAACATCGGTTTTAAACTTAAACCTCCAAAAATAAATATCGTTCAAACTCATCCAAAAATTTCAAAAATAATCGTAAAATAAGATTAAGCAATGACCTCGGTTTTGGGTTGTCACATAAGGTATCTAAAGACCCTTTTGACAGCATGAAGATGACACTCTTTGGGTGTAACACCCCATTTTGATAAATGGAATGTCACGCGTAATTATGGCGTGTCATCAAAGCATACAAGGATAAATGTCTAAAACATTACATGACCATAGGGTAAACCGGAATCAAACATTAGTTCCCAAACATAAGCCTAAAATAAAGTAAATGAAATGAATGGAAGACTTATAAAAGCATAAGTATATGAAGGCAAAAAGGAAAAGAAGTCTATGGCAACTTCCATCGTATGCACGTCCTCCAAATGCTCGAGTCTATCCTAGAGTACCTGCCGTTTTGGGACATGGAAAGAAAAGTAACGGCTGAGCATAACCTCAGTGCACGGATATACAAACATATAGCAGAAGAAATGTATATGTCCTGGAAAACCTAGTTATTTCTTAGTAAAACTGGTTTTATAGTTTGAAAAGCCTTATGTTTATCTTATGAAAACTGTTTAACATATTTTACCATTAGCCAATATAGGTCATGAAAATCCACCGTGCATGAATAATTGGAGGGGTGACCTCATCATGCAAATTAGAGGGGCTTCCTCTAATTTATTATACTGGTTTTGGGTAGGAGGGATCAGCTCCTTGTGAAGGATGCAAGGCACACACCACATTCACACTGAGGAATCTGCTGAAAACATGTAACTAGGATGCACCCATACGCCCCACATGATAAATATAATAATATGGCCAAAAGCTGAAGGGACGCCACGAGCAATCCTTCCGCCGTATGGAAGTCATAACACCAGTGCCTCTAGTGTTATGGTTATGGTACCTCCATAACTAGGTGAAACTGGTCATGCATGTATATGGCTATATGTATTCTAAATTAAACATAAGCAAATCAAACATATAAACTTATACTACGGGAAAACAGTTGGCTGCATACGGGGAATCTTAATAAGGAAAGAATGTCCATACTGAAAGGACGGGAATCCGTACCTTATGTCCAGTGAACGAAGAAGACGAACGGAAGAGAGTCCTACTTCGGTATCACTAATGCTACAAAAATACATACGTGTATAAGTATCTGATTACTAAATACGTAACTGGTTTTATGTCTTGTCTTAGCTTATTTCATATGTTCATGTCATGTTTTACTGTTTAAAGCTTTACACTGTATCTATCTTATATCATGTCTATTCTGATTAAGTATTACTTGTATTTCATGTATTATTATACTTACTGTGTAATAATAAGTAACTTTCTAAAAATAGTAGGTTTCCTAAAATAGAAAGTTTCCAAAAATAGAAAGTTACCAAAAATAGAAAGTTTCCAAAACTAGAAAGTTTCCAAAAATAGAAAGTTTCCAAAAATAGAAAGTTTCCAAAAATAGAATTACTGCTTAAAATAGATAAGTTTCTAAAAATAGAAAGTTTCCATAAATAGATTAGCTGCCTTAATTAAATAAGTTTCTAAAAATAGAAAGTTTCCATAAATAGATATAAGCTGGTTAAATAAGCTAATTATATAAGCTTAAGTGTTTTCTGATTATTATTCTAAGTCATATTGATATAAGGTATAGTTTATTAATTATTACATGTAATTTAAATAAACTATAGGTTAAAAGTATTTAATTAAATATATCATGTTTTTAATTAAATAAAGTTAAATACTTAGGTTAAAACATGTATTATTAATTATTAATAATATAACCTAAGTCATGTTAATTAATTAATTATAGTCATGGTTTTTAATAATTAATTAATTATAAAGTTTAGAAAATATAAATACTTAGGTTAAAAATTCATGATCTAATAATTAAATTATAACCTAAGTCATGTTTATTAAATTAATTATGTCATGTTTTATTAATTTAATTCTTAACATATAACTATTAAAATCATAAACCTTAACATAATCAATGAACCGGATCGTGACTAGAAACCATGAACCGGACCCGTAATCAACACCATACCCCGAACCAAGTTGGGGTTCCCCCTTGTTTGCTGCTGCCGTGGGACCCACACCACCATACCGAGACCATGAGGTCTTGGTGGTGGGTAATAAACCAAAACGAGACCCCTTAGGGGTTCGGTTAGGCGTCGGCTAGAACAAACACCCCTAAAAACCCTTGTTTTGATTTACCCCATAATCATAGACATGTTTTAATAAATTTTTTTAAAAAAACATCATGGTTTTATGTGATTTATTAAATCAAAACATAAAAGAAAAAGGTTAAAAAGGTTATACCGAATGTGTGGATCAATCAAGGATGAACACACACGAATGTTTGCACAACTTCCAAGATCAAACATCAACCGAACACCCCTTTTTGATGATTTTAGGTGGCGGACAAAAAGGGAGCAAAGAAAGGAATTAGGGTTTTTCTTATTTTCTTGATTTTTTGACAAATGAATATGTTTTCCCAATTTTCTTGTTTAGTAAAAAAAACAATGGGCTTGGCCCTTTTCCATCCTAATTTCGTGGGTAGGGGCCCACATAAGGGTGACCCGTACATTTCTCGAGTCTAAATATTATAGTGTGTTCTCGTGTTCGTAATTTACGTGTTTTAATTAGTTATTGATCGTGACTTAATATATTTATTCGTGTTCGTAATAAATATATACGTAATTAATATTAGCTCGTGATTAATTTACGTTCATGATTTCATGATCGCATGTTCGGGATTATAATTATTATTTGAAAAATTATCCTGTGTTCATACGTAATAAATACTTATCATGTTCTAACACGTACGTAATACTTAAAATTCTTATATGTGAACATAAACATACTATAAAAGGAAAGTTCTAATCATATACGTACGATCTTAAGGGTACTATTCATGGTAAAAGCATGCGGGTTTTACAATAGGAGTCACCTGATGGCATGCACATGCACACACAGCAAACATGATGTCAGGTCTAGAAGCTGTAAGATACATCAATGATCCAATCATTGATCTATGATGCCTGACATCCACATATTTTCCATCTCTAGTCTTTCCCCAAGTGTGTTCCCTATTCATGGGTGTGCTAGCCCATTTTTCATGTGGAGAAAAACCAAACTTCTTTAAGATTTCTGCTACATACTTGTCTTGAGAGATAAAGATACCATCCTCTTTCTGTTGGACTTGTAAACCTAGAAAGAAGTTCATCTCTCTCATTGAACTCATCTTGAACTTGTCTGTCATGAGCTTGGAAAAGTATTCACTCATCTTTGGATTTGATGAACCAAAGATGATATCATCCACATAGACCTGAACAAGTAGAAAATCCTTACCAATCTTCTTGGTAAATAAGGTCTGATCTATGGTGCCCCTTTTAAATCCATTGTCCACCATATAGGTGGAAAATATTCCATACCATGCTCTTGGGGTTTGATGAAGTCCATACATTGCTTTCTTCACTCTATACACTTTGTCTAGATGCTCTGAATCTTCAAAACCAAGAGGTTGCATTACATAAACCTCCTTTTCAATTGTTCCATAAAGAAAAGCACTCTTCACATCCATCTGATAAACTTTGAAGCCTATGCAAGAAGCATAGGCTAGGAAAATCCTTATTGATTCAATCCTTGCAACAGGTGCAAAAACCTGTTCATAGTTTATTCCCTCTTCTTGTGTATAGCCTTAAGCAACTAAACGTGCCTTGTTTCTGACCACAATACCTCTTTCATCTTTCTTGTTTCTAAGAACCCAACGTGACCCAATAGGTCTTACATACCTTGGACAATCCACTAACTCCCAAATATCTTGAATAGAAAACTGGTGAAGCTCATCCTGCATTGCTTCCACCCAACTTGGTTCTTTGAGATAATCAAAAATCTTCTTGGGTTCCTATTGTGACAGAAAACAAGCAAACAAACATGCCTGTACAAGAGGGGTATCAACCTTCTTGTGGATATTGGCAATGAAACCTCCTTAAGTCTGATGAGACCTTCTTGTTTGAACAGGAGACAAAACATCACCAATGATTAGTGAAGGAGGATTATTTTTTTATAGTAGTTGAAAATGTTCCTCCTTCAATGAGTGTGTTGTCTTCAATATCAGTCTACATGTTGCCAATATCATCTTCATATCCACCTCCATCCTCACTAGAATGA
Source organism: Glebionis coronaria (assembly GCA_025667525.1). Lineage (NCBI taxonomy): Eukaryota > Viridiplantae > Streptophyta > Magnoliopsida > Asterales > Asteraceae > Glebionis > Glebionis coronaria. Next base: position 104,321,761 of record CM046879.1, read on the forward strand.
ACATCTTTATGAAGTATGGAAGGTTCACCTTGTTCAAAAGTATTGGAAGAGAATAAATGGTCAAATGGTTGTCAGCGTTTGAGCTATCAACGCCTGAATTTGACCTGTCAGCGTCGGATTTGCCTTTATCAGCGCTTGAAGATTCATGCATGTTTGCATCAACTGGCTTTTCTTGTGGACCTGTTTCCTCCTTATCTGCAGTAGCAGCTTGTGCAAATCCATCAGTCCATATAGGAATGGTAACATACTCAAGTATGGGGTCTGATTTGACTGCATGTGATCCTTCTTCTTGTTCAACTTGTTTACCTGTAATTTCAACAATGGGTTCTTCCACAACATGTGAATCATTTTTCATAATGTCTAGATTAGTAACAGGCATATAATTCAAAGTTCTAGATAATGGCTCTAGATCAAAGTACCAATTTGGTCCACTCTCAGGATCACTAGGTTTACTCTCTAAAAATTTAACATGTACTTTTTCAAGAATACGTTTTTCTTTCTTATTGTAAACCCTATATCCCTTGCTCTTCACTGAATAACCCATAATGTAGCCTTCATCACCTTTGGCACAAAACTTTCCTAAGGCATCACTAGTATCAAGGATCACTACATGACATCCAAAGGGTTTAAGAAAACCTATATTGGGTTTCCTATTCCAAAATAGCTCATAAGGTGTCTTATTATGGATTTTGTTGACCAATGCTCTATTCTGAACATAACAGGCTGTATTCACAGCCTCAGCCCAAAAAGCAATAGGAAAATTAGCATCAGCCAACATAGTCCTAGCTGCTTCTAGAGTGTTCTATTTTTCCTTTCAGCCACCCCATTCTGCTGTGGGTATCTAGCTATGCTAAACTGCCTAGTAATCCCTTTATTAACACAGAAGGCATCTAACAATTGGTTTCTAAACTCACCACCATTATCACTTCTAAGTATTTTAACCTCATTCCCTGTCTTTTTCTCAATTTGGGTAATAAAGTTAATCAAAACTGTGGCAGTTTCACTTTTTAAGGCCAAAAAGAAAGTCCAAGTAAATCTAGAAAAATCATCAGTTATAACAAAACAATAAGATTTACCATTCAAACTTTCTATATTAGTTGGGCCAAATAAATCCATATGTAGAAAGTGAAGTGGTTTAGAACTAAAGTGCACAAGTTTTGACTTAAATGAGAGTTTGTGTTGTTTGCCTTTAAGACATGCAATACAAGAATGCTCATTGTGGAAAGCCTTGGAGGGCAACCCATCAACTAAGTTATGTCTCACAAGTCTCTTGATATTCTTAAATTTGATGTGCCCTAACCTTCTGTGCCATAGATTACTTTCATCTACTGAAGCTTTAGCATAAAGACATGACAAGTTGTTGTTCATCCTAACTCCATTAAGATTAAAATTATAAATGTCCTTATGTCTAGGTGTTAAATACTCAATAAACTTCTCATCAGGCATCTTAAAATCTTTACTTAACACCAAGCATTCAGTATCAGTGAAAAGAACCTTATTCTTGTTGTCACAAACTTGTGACACACTAAACAAATTATAATCAAGTTCTTTTACCAGAAATACATTCTCAAAACGTAAATTGTTGGTGATAAGAGTTCCTTTTCCAGAAATTGTACCATATCCTCCTCCAAAGTACACTTTTTCACCATCTTTAATGGAGTAGAGTTAGTCAAATAATCTTCCTTCCCCGTCATGTGCCTAGAGCATCCACTGTGCCAATATCCATAATCATTTACCTGCTTTTGAATGCCCTGCACATAAAGAAAACAAGTTAGTTTTCTTTGGGAACCCAAGCCTGAGAAAACTTGGATTCATTTGGTTCTTCAACAAGAACAGACTTAGTCCTTATAACAACCCCTTGTTCATCCCTTTGAGGCTTGAATACCCAGCTTACCCCAATTGGTTTAGTTATGACCTTTGAAATATAACGAAATCTGTTACAGGTTATGGAAATCCCATTAGAATTAGGGTTTTGGTCTTGTTTGGGTCTCCAAGTCAAACTAGATGAAGCTTTAGACCCCTTTCCCTTAGGCTGTAAGTACCTATTATTACTTGGTCTAACAGCGTTGGAGTTGTTCCTGTCAGCGTTAAATTTGTTCTTGTCAGCCCCCAAATTAGGGTTTGCTACAAGAACCCATTGTCTGTTAGACCATGTATTTGTATTTTGAAAGGTCCTTTGTCCATGTGTATTTGTCCCTTTAGTAAAGAATGGAGCAGGTCTAGTAACCTGTGGACTTGGTTGGACATAAGGTCTGGGTTTGACCATGGTTGACCTATTATCAGTGTTGACTTTTGAGGCACTGGCACATTTATAGGCCAATTGAGAAAAACTGCCACATATATAACAAGCTTTTCTAGACATAACCTTAGGTCTAGATTGAAAGAACCCTATCCCATTAACACTAGCTTGGCTTTGTGGTGACCTAGGTTTTCTATACATTTCTTCATACTTAACACTAGGTTTTCTATTAACAAATGAGCCAAGGTCAACAGGTTTTCCAGTGGTAGGGTTGGTTACAGTAATGGGTGTAGGCTCAAAAGGAATTTTACTAAGCATCAAACCCTTAACAAAGAGACAAGGGTTGGCTGCTTTCCATTGCTCAAGGTCAGTCACCTTTTGTTGATATTCCTCAACTAGGGTGAGCAGTCTAGGTGGAGGAATAAATTCCTCTTCTTGGAGTTCTAGAATACTAGTCCAAGAGAGATCTTTTCTTTGAACACCATAAAAGTTCCCAGCAGGAGGAGGAACAGCAACATAATCATTCATCCCAATCCCATACTTGTCCTTAGAATCTCTTTGTTCACTGACACACTTTTCTAGGGTTTGGCTTGCTTTATCAAAAATTTTAATTTTAAGCCCTACATTCTCTTTATCCTTAATGGCCTCATCTAACTTAAGTTGTACTTCTTCTCTGGATCTCATCAGGTTGTCCCTAAGTTCAACACTAACTTTAAGATCATGAGAAAAAACATTAATTTGATCTTTTAGGTCAAATTCCATTCTCTTATATTCCTCAACAGTCTTTTCAGTTTGAACAAGTGCCATTTGATAATTAGTTAGCTTGCATTTTTCATCAAAAACATCTGATTTTAACTTTAAAATCTCTTTGTTAAGCTTTTTAGTGTTTAAACGACAGCCTTTACTACAGTAAGCATCATCATATACCTCATTATCTGATGAAGACGAGGAATGTGCCATAAGAGCAAAGTGAACATGCTCTTCTTCTTCCTTCTCTGCAATCAAAGCCTTATTCTTCTCCACATCCTTTGCGGATTTCGTGTTTACCGGATATCTGTATCGTCGGAGATCGTCATACTACTACTTTTTCTACTCAGCTTCCGAGTTCTGTGATTTACTTACCTCGTGGCTTAAGGTGAGTTCGTAGCCCCTTTTTACTACTTGTACATTGTTTCTAAACACAGGGTGAGATTTTACATGCTGGAACATATTCATTTAAAAACTGTATGATATGAACTTGTATGCTATCCAGAACTTGTATGCTATCTAGAACTAGTATGCTTTCCAGAACTTGTATGCTTTCCAGAACTTGTATGCTTCCAATAATTTTTCATTATTATTATTCCTTTTAGTGTACATATCCACTAATTTTCCCCTCTTGATCATGCACCGTTAATTATTCAAGTATTACCTCTTACAAGCGCGAATGTTGTGGGTGGATCCATCGGGATTGACAATCCCCGTTCCGTATTACCTTGAAGCATTATATTTGTTTATTCTTAAGTATTTAGGCTAAATACTCACTAGGGGAACTTACATTTTGTTAAGCTTCGGTGTCATGAGCTAAATAGCAATAATAATGGTTTCGGACTATAATGATCATAACCATTTTCCTTATTTACTTGTTTTACAAATGAATGCTTGTGTTCCACAACTTTACTACTAAACCTATGAATATCACTCAACTTTGTGTTGACGACTTTACATGTTTAATCTCAGGTAATAATACTTAATTTTTCTTGGATGGGAGCCTGCGGGATATTATCGCAGCTTGGAGATTTTTGTGTTGTATTTAAACTTTGGTTTTGGTAAAAGCTGTCAGAAGTTTATCCTATATTCTTGGTAACTATATGTTACAAAACCATGTTTAAATAATAGATTTTTCTGCATATAAAACTCTGAGACCCGTTGTTTAAAAGCTCCGATCTTTTATGATGTAATGTAAATATTTTATTATGTCAATTTTGTGTAAACTATATTTTAATGATTCTTGTACCATGACGTGACACCCCATGCTGCCTACGTGTTTCCTTGCCTGATTTTGGGGGTCTCACAGATTGGTATCAGAGCCTGGTTATAGGGAACAGCGTCATTTTCAAACTTAGTCTATAACCGAAAGTTCAAATATTTCATGTTTCTAAGTGTCAAACACAGAATCTGCCGTTGTTGTTTGATATCTGCATGGGTAACTCTCTAATCCTTATTAATTACTTTTAATTATCGTTGTAGTACTTCATTTCTTGATTTCATTTCGAAATATTACATTACCCTCGTGACGATAATTACTATCTCTTTCCAAATCCTTTGTGCTTAATGAATTATCGTTAGATATTACTGTGATTACATATGCCCTTACTTTATTTCTTAAATTCTTGTTCTTGCGAATCTGATCTTGTTACAATAATTTTAAATTGTTATGGCATTACATACTTGTATTCAGAGCGCGTATGCTACCGACTTTTCATACTCACTTTTCTGAGTACTATTGCTATTTCGTTTATACGTCATACGACTGACCTCATATACTTGTTCGCTTTGAACCGCTTGTTTTTCTCGACTCATTCTTTTACATGTTGTGTGTATTCTCGTGAAGCATTGTTTGGGATTAAATAAGTGTTGCTTTCGATGAAACTCTCAACAATCATTTTACTATCGTACGTGTTGCTTTCATGGTTTAACTCCTTTAAGATATCTATTTAGATATCCAAATTGCTTTTTGACCATTTGTGATTGAATGTCTTGGAAAATAGTCTATAGACCATTGTGTAGCTCAATGTGTCTCCGAAAAAGACTAAAAAGGACATCGTGTGAGTCACACATCTCGAAGCATTACTTGAATCCGTGTTGAATAATATCGTGGGTTTTCATAACCTTGATTAACCTTTACGTCACCATTTTACATGACGCTCGTATATCGATTAAATATTATTTCATTGACCATTCTACGTTTCGACTTCGAATTTCAAACGTTTGTGTGTACCTTGGAAAAACCATCATCATCTTGTAATTCATAGCCTATAATATAATGTAGCGCTTGTTTGGAATATGATTCTACTTCTATAAACTTGTATCCTCCCCTTTCATTAGACCTCCTCGCTCCGGGAGTGCAACTCGTTAATGTTCCATTTCTTTCTCGGTATGTCTTGTGTTTTTGAAAAATCACGCAGCCAAGAGACCTTCCTACCTTGCATCTTGAAATCTAAGATTCGGATGTCATGCGCCGTTTTTGGTTTCTTAGATTATCGTTGGTATTCTTGAACCATTTTTATACTATGTTTTTCTTTATATGCTTAATTATACAATCTATTCTTTTTCGTCTTTATGGAATCCACAAGTCATGTGTGTAGACAAATTCCGGGTCATTATGAAGTTTGATTAAATTACAAGGTGTGTCGAAAAATATACTTTATGTAGAAAAGTTACATGTAATTTAACGGTGTCGAGAAAATATTTTTATAAGCTTTAGACGTAAAAATATGTTTCTCCTTGTTGAGACGTTCGTTTAGGACATAAAAATTTGACCCGTAAATCTTAACAACGAGAAAGTTACGCTCATTTTAAATTTATAAATTTTAATAACTTATTTTCTGCGTATATGGAAATTTACTATTATTACAGAATTTTGCATGGGCATTTTGGTCATTTTACGTTGGGTTTCAGGTCTAAGATAAACTAGAAAGTTGTTCAAAATATAGTTTTACACCAAATTGATTTATACTTCGAGTCTTGAAAGTATACATTTTTATGCGTCACTATTAACGTGCTAAATTCTTAACTTTCCAGAATCGCAAACTTTCCTAATATAGAAACTTTCCAAAAGTATAAACTTTTCGAGTTAGTTGTATTACTCGAGAACTAATATTCTACTTTCTTAAAAGCATACTTATGTCAATTATTTTACGATGGGAACGCATATGGATTTACTTTATCCTTTATTTTATACATGACTTATTTGTCATTCTATTTTATCTTTCTTTTGCTTCTAACGTACCACTGATTTGGGGAGAGGTTTGAAGTTCTTGTTTTCACATCTTTTGTTATCATTTTTGACACGTGTCTCACGACGATTCTGGCTAAACCTTTTGAAACTCTATCATCTTGTAAAAATTTCATCGATCTCTTATTAATTACTCTTTACTACCCCCGTGTAACACACTTGCTATTTTATACGTTGCTATAATGTCACCATATAGATAAAATCATTACTGTTTTACGATTAACTTTACAAATTGTTCTACTTGGACTTTATAAAATACTTGAATGTTACTTTATGAGGGTAATTGATGTTATTTTTACAATGTATTTTCACAAATTGTTTTACATTGGTCTTATAAAGAGTTCTTGTAACATAAAAGTTACCTAGCGAATTACTTACCCTCGAAAACGTTTCATAAATTATTTTGATTTCTATTTTACAAATGGTATTTTATATATATATTAAATATAAGACAAGTAATACTAGTTTGACGAAAGTGAGCATCGCATTGCTAGTCCTAAATTATGCATGGCCTGATCACCTATGTGTAATTTAGAAGGAGCCATGCAAGGCTGAATAGAAGGCACCTCAAATATTATTACAAGAACCAACTTTTTACTTATGTTTCTTAAAAAGTTAGATAAAATAAAGTTTTGAAAACTTTTACATATTATGCGAATAGAACTCGTTCATGATATATGCATATGTTTCCTTATCTTTTCTTGAACGAGTTACGAGTCTGTGAGTACATTTTCTTTACTCAACGATATATGTTCTACTTGTTACCTATTTTTTCCCTCATGATATAATTCTTTGTACAGTTCGTCTAATTACCGACCATTGGTACCAGACTTGAAAGTTTCAACGTTTTTATGCTTCTCCATCAACCGACCTTCTTTATCTATTTTGGTAGATCTTCGAAACGTCTCCGGACGCGAATAGTGATTTATGACTGGAAGTGAACCATGATTTCGTGTATTTGTCATGATGTGTGTAGACTCTATCGCCTCGAAATTCATTCGTGTGAACCATGTGTTGACTTCACTCTTTAATTTCCAATGTTGTTCATTTTACTTGAATTATACACAAGTGACTTTTTAAGAATTTTCTTTGATTCGAAAATTTGTTGTGTGGATTTTCTCTTTTGATCGTGTATCGACCACCGAGAACTTAATAAGCCGTTGTTGGTGACACCAACCACACTCGAGAATTGATTACTTTCTAAACCTTTGATTTCTATTTGTCTCATCATCGACACTTATTTCTTCGCATCATTTGAAGAATTCGTACGACTTTCGTTTTATTCCCTCATGCCATTGCTTGCATATTATTTCTACTATTAATCGTTAGATATTCGTTTGTTATCTTGCCACCTTATAAACTCCGACCACGTCTCATTCTAACATTGGATGCATTAAACACCCTATGGATTTCTATAAATTATCACAAATTGTAACAAAAATTTTACATATTTTACCAAGTGTTTAATTTCCCAAAATACCCGTTTCAAGTTATATGTCGGATCTACACATCCTCTTTGGTAAATTTATAACTGGTGTTTAAAAGGACGTCATACCTTATCTATTAAACTATTTGATTTGTCAATCTTAACTTGTTTTAGCGCACCTTGTCCGTTTAAGAAATTCTCGTGTTCATTCTATCTCTTTATATTTCTTTATACTAAACGATTATTATTTTTAATCCGAGTTGAAATAAATTCGAAAATAAGTTAAGAAGTTGAAGCATAGTTGGATTCCAATTGTTAAGGTTCGCCATGGTGCAGAAATTACCTGGGAAAGCGAAGAATAAGTTCTAAACTAGGTATCTCCCTTTGTTCGCATCTTCTTCTGTCTCTAGTTGAACTCTGAGGGACCAGAGTTCATTTAGGGGGTCGACTGTGAGAACTCATATTTTCCCGGTGTTATTTTATTCTTTTATTTATGTTTCTTGAATTTTTCAACATGTTACGTTTTCTTGTATTCTTCATACGAAAATCCTGAGATTTTGATAATTCTAATAAATTATATTTTTAGTATTTCTCTTATTATTGATAATACTTTATTCGGAATTATAAAATTTCTTATTTTGTTTTTCCATATGTATTTAAATCAAAACTTTTGATTTAAAAGCACCCGCATGCATTTTACAAAAGTTTACTCAAATCAAAGAGTGACGAGAACTACTTGTGATCGTGATACCGACGGATGCCCGAAATTTTACGTCTTATTATCGTTTGTTTCGATACTTGATTATTTTGACGTTTTCGTTTCATTACGTACTAAGTCGAGTCGGAACCTTACTATTACTTTTCGTGTGCATTAAATCTTTAAAAAGGTATTTTATTGATCGGGACTTTATTTTAATGAAGCCGGGACGAAACCCGACTCCCGTAAATTTTTAAAAATCGACTAGGTACCATTTCCCGCTCTATAATAACTATTTTGAAACTAGGCCCAAAAGAAAACCTTATTTACAAAATCTACCCCACGTCACCATATAAAGGAAGATTTTGTCACACACCCCTCATTTTTTTTCCACAATCAAAAATTTTCCTTGCTTAAAACAACATTGTAAGCATATCCTCATTCAAAAATCTAACATGCAACAACCTTTCTCTCAAGATTTAATTTTTGGTATATTTTGATAAAAGTGTTGATTTGATCCAAAATAACCTATGCATGTGCGTTTTATTATGTTTAGGAGTAACAATTTGAAGAAATCAGACTTTAGAAAAGGTTTTCTTGGTGTTTTGATCTCCAAAACCTACGACCCATAGAGGGTTTTTGTTTTTCTTGGTTGGTTGATCTTGTTAATGCATTGTAAGGTTCTATGTTATGTTATTACTACTATATTAATTTTTCTTTGAATGCATGCAATTGTTTATAAATTTTGATGGATCCATATTAAACATGCAAATTAGAAGATGTTAGGATTGATTCATATGAGTTGTTTGAAGTATGGTTGAGGTTGGAAATGGGTAAAAACAAGATTTAATGTGGTTTTAAAGAAGTCATTTTAGATCAGTGGGTTTAAGGCTAATTTTTGTGTACTTAAGTTTGATTAAGTATTGATATGATTGGGATATAATGGTAGTGGTTGTCGAGACCCTCGTTTTGATATAAAGTAGGCCTTCTATTTCAAAACGATGAGGAAGTTATGCTAGTTTGAATATTCGTGTACCGGGAGGCGAGTATCGACACAACACGAAATTGTTGTTGATATTTGGTCAAATCTCGGGGACCATAGAATGAGTTTCAAAAAGATTCAAGGGCTTTTCTTAGGCTCTAAACCTGGGTTCTTGAGTCTAGTTTCAAACGTAGGTGTCAAGTTCACAAATAGTAACGATTAATTGGGTCAAATTGGTTTTGCAATACAAAGGTAGAAAACTGTCCGGATTTTGGAGTCTAAAAATGTGTTGAGCAGGTGGTTCTAAAATGAAAATATTTGGATGAAATTTAAATTGAGTTTTTTTCAGGTTATGATTGAGTTTTGCACTAAGTTTCATAAAAATTCGAGTTGTCTAAGTATGGGAAATTAGCGGGTACATTTGGTATGTACCGGCTGAGTGCTTTCGGGACACTTGTCTTAATAACGTAGTCTTGTAAAAACGTCTAGTAAATTCACTTGTGTGGTTTGTTCTTGCGTTTTTACTATGGTTTTGAGTTTATTTAATTGGTTATACTAAGTATGCTTCGACACTTGATTATATTGATAAAGTGCACGTCTTATTTGGTAGGTTGCGGCTTTCGTGTTTACCGGGCATCTATTGTTGGAGTATGCTCGTGTCATAACAACTAATTATACGGCTAGACACATATGGGCCTATGGGGTCACACACATATACACTGAGGTACCATTTCAATATATCGTGTTTATCGTATTTACGGTATATAAACAACCTTCGTAACTCGAGATCATTATTGGGCTTCTAACGACTAGTAGAGTACTTAGTTATTAGACTTGTAAAAGTGAATGGCAAGGTCCATACAAAGCCCATTGAGTACGGCCCATTAAGATGAAAAAAGGAAGGAGTTACATTTGTGATAACTATTAGTTATTAGGGAATAACTCAAATTTATTACATTAAACACATTACCAAAACTCCTCCCTCTTTCCTCTAATTTGTTTTTGCATGGTTTTGAGATAAAGAAAACGAGGGTTTATGCTTTGTAATGATCTCCATCTTTGAATCTTGTTTATTCAAAGGGTGTTACTAGGTTACGGGGTTTAAGGCTAGCATCTATTGGTATACAAGGATGTCTGGTGTGGATACATCATAGAAGTGATCTCCTTTAATCACTTGGTTTCATTTAGTTTCTTGGTTAGATCATGTGGTGATTGTCTCCAATCATTTGTTGCCGTTCGATCCTACCGAATCACGTTACAAAGGTATACTTTTATTGTTTATTCTTTAGATTAATCATATGACTATATGGATCCGTTGATAGGTGATCTTTCCGCTGCGTTTGTTATTTATTCATATCATATTTATATGGATAATCACCTATAGTGGTATCACGAGCCATCATAGATGTTATATGATTATCGGGTATGCGTAAAAATGGCTAAAAATAAGTGTTTTTGATGGTTTTGTTAAACCAATTTTAAAACAGACCCTATGGCATTATTTTCGACTTATTACAGATTTTTAGAAGGTCTTATAATCTGTTTTTAATGGTCTAATAGCCACGGGTTACGCATATTTTAATGGGTTTGTTACCTGTACGTGTAAAATGACTTAAAACGCGTTTTTTGGAACGATTATTGAATCGAGATTTAAACAGCCCTTATGACCATATTTTCTGTAAATATATGATAATTACAAGGTTTCTAAAATGTGGTTTTAAGGTCCTAAGGTCATTGGTTACACGTACCAATCAGGGGTTTAATTAATTGTTGATTATTGCTTCGATTTCGTTGGCTAACAAGTGTATCTTGTTGTTTATTTTATATCCATGGCAAATACATGCATGTTTGGTCATGGAATTAGCCAACACCTTGTTATATTCATAATCGTATGGTATTATTATGTTTCGTATGCAAAGCCGATGAAAACCTAGACCAAATATGACATGTTGTGTATTGATTTGCATTTAATTTCAGTTTTGGGGATTTGCCATTGTTTCGGCTTCAGTAATATGTTTTTAATGTTGGTTATAGCCATTGTTTGGGCACTTTACAGTAGGTTAATGATAGGTTAACTGTTTTTAGTCAAAAATCATTTGTAACCGATGCTTGGATGGGAATGGCTAAAAAATTAAAGACATATTGTGATATTCGGAGCTGCTGAGTGACCTGCACTAAAACGTGATTTCCCGGAGTTCTATAAGGAGATAGAAGCCCAAATTTGGTGTGCTGATTAACAACTCATGGGCCTTTAAAAGTCTCAACTTGACCTCAAGCTAGGGAAGACTCCTTCTATGGGTTTTGGGCCCTAGAAGTCGACTGAATTTTTTTGGCAGATTTGGGCCTCATGTTCATTTTGGGTTCTACTTGCTCTTGATAGTCTTGGAGAAAGTGGGAGCCCACTTTGTGGTTGTTTTGACTTACCCTTAGTTGGCTTCTTGGTCCTCGTGATGGCTTACGTGATCAAGCTTAGGTTTTTCATCGGTTCGAGGCTTTGCATACTTGTGGTTGTGTGGTTGCTTATTTGCTTGTTATCTTGCTATAACTTGCAAATGTTTTTATAAAACTTGATACCAATCACAAACCATTTATAAAACTAAATCTTTGATTTAGTCTAATGTTTAAATACGATTTAAAACAAAAATCTTGTTTTCATAATAATTCATAACATGTTATGAATGTTATTTATTTTATGTATTGTCTAAACTAATAATACTTCCACTTAGGTTTTATATTAGTCTTTAACTTGGACAATGATGAGATGGCATTTATACATGATCTCATCGTTCTTTTCGGGCTTTAAATGCATAAAAATGTCATAAAATACCATATATATGCTTGTGTTTGTTTACTTGTGTATTTTAGGTATGGATATCGTGACAAAGGCAAAAGATCACAAGTTACAAGGAAAAACGGACACGAGAAACGAAGCCGTACAAAGAACCGGGCCCTAATCATGGAATTCTCAACAAATACCCTTGAAGACTTGAAGACAAACAAGATTGATCCTCATTTATTGAAGAAATGACACTTAAAACCCTTGTATATTAATAATTACAAGTTTGGTCCCTTAAGTTTGTCAAAATTACACAAAAGGTCCTTCAACTTTGAAGAAATGGCAAGATTAGTCCCTCAAAAAATCAAAATTGCCAATAATGGTCCCTCATGAAGTCAAAGATACAATGAAGACCTTTAAAGATCAATAAAGTCCAAGATCAGCCCTTGAAATATCTAAACATGTCAAAAATAACCCTTGAAACATTTTGTGGAAAGTTTGGTGCCAAAAGTGACAAATGGTGAAAGTATTTAACAAAGGAAATACGTTTTCTAGGCTGAAATACTTTATTTACCAAAAATCCCAAAGAACAAGGACTAAAATAGCCATTTTGAAAGTTCAAATCCATAACACGCGCCAAACACTTGTTTTCCCCCAAAATCGGATCAAACTTATTACTATTCACCATTCATCCCACCCAGAATTACCTTCACTTAAACAAAGGGTAAATCCAAATTACCCATACCCACGTGTGATTCACACATGCAGAATCACATCCCACACACAAAACCCTCATCTCCACTCACCAATAGGCCCCACCATTCAAACCCGTCCACCAATCAAAACACAACTTGGGCTCCAAGCTTAGCCACGTGTCAAGATCAACAGCTGACACTCATTGCTTCATCACAAAGCTATTTTAAATGGTTTGGATGCATTTTGGATAGCTCACACCAAGAAAACGTCTAGAAGACCAAGGGCATTTTAGAGAAATCAGTTCTAGGGTTTGTGAATAGTGTTTAGCCAGGCATTTGCCTATAAAAGGAGACCTCAACATGTGAGAGTCCCTTTGTTCCAGTTTTAGGCTATTAATCGTTGTAATTCCTTTTTAAGTAATAAAATTTTGATTTTCTGAATTTTGAGAAATCTTGTTCTTGTTTATTAAAAGTTGGTGTTGGAATAGCCTAATTCTGAGTTCCATTTATATGTTTGAAGGTTTTTGAGGCAAGGTTTTAGTTGATAAAGCTTGGGTTTCAAAAATCAGAAAGTGCTTGTTTATTTGATCTCACCTTGTTGTTTGTTCATCTTAGCAGCATTGGAAGCTGGTACTTGTTTTGCTAGTACCTCAGCTCAAACAATCCAGAGCCTGGATGTAGGTCTTGGAGGTTTGCACCTTCTTCCCTTTTCATTTTCTCTTTAAGTTTCTGATTATTTGTGATTTTTGTGGATTATTGCTTGAATCTGTGTTATTGTGGGTGATTATTGTTGATTTGGCTTGGTTTGATGTTATTGAGATGTTACTGATCTGATTTGTGGGTTGAATCTTCATAAGCCTTTGAAAATTTGTGAAATCACGTTTTAAAAGGGTGTTTGGGATTACTGCATAAGTTAGATTTGAGGCTTGTTAAGTGTTTGTTTGTTGTGAGCAAGTATTGGTATCTGTTATTTGGGGGCATATGTTCATCTGTTTGCAGGTTTTGAGGCTTTGAACACATTGATTCATAGATTGGCTATAAAATCTTCATAACTTGGTAAAATTGGCTAGGATTTTGAGGACACCTAGATCTAAGCATAGGCTAGGGCTAACAAGTGCTAAATCATAGTTAATCACACCATGGTAGAAGGATTTGAGACTTGTAATTGGATCAAGTGTCAAGTATATCAGCAAACTGTTTCTGCATATTGTTCATTGTTCATCAGTAACATTTTGTGCTTTAATCTTGCTATTTACTTTGATTCAGTGTTTGATTTTTGTTGCTTTGTGTTTATTGTTAGTTTATATAGCTTGTGTATGCATCTGGTTAAGTTTGGTTGGCTTATTTTGCTTAAATCTGCTTATTAAGTGCTTAACTGCTTATTTGCATATCTGGAGCATATCTGTGGACTGTTTGGCTTATTGTGTGGATCATTTTATGATTTTATTGTTGCTATTGACTCCTTGTGGTTCACTGATCACAAGGGTGCCTTTGTTTCCAATTGAATCAAACCAGAACTCTCAAATAAGCTTGGTCAATTAGTCAAAGCAGTGGGAACTCCTTTCCCCTGCTGGTTACCACTTCTAGTGCAAATATTGGTGTCAGCTTATCAATAAGCTATAATAGCTTATTTTAACCAGCAACAACTTTGTTTTTGTAATAGGTGCTCATATTTTGACCCATTTGTTCATACTGGAGCATTTGGGTGGTTGACTTTTAGATTTGACTAGAAAACCAACTCCTTTGACTTTTACATAAGCTCATTTGTGCTTATTCTGGCTTATTGGTTGTGCTTATTGGATTTTTGTTGATTGATATTGCTTATTGAGTTCATTTGAAAGCTTTTGCAAGTTGAATCAGCCTCTGAGGTGCATTATTTCTCAAAAATGACTATTTTGTCGTTTTGTGAATTTTTGCTTTTCTATTTTCTGGCTTATTGAGTTAGCTTATTGAAAATTTCTTTTGACAGATCTCTTAAGCATCCTAAAAGAGGGTTGTGTGTCAAATTAGAGTTTATGGCATTAGCTTATGGCTTAATGGGCTGAAAAGCCCAAAAAGAATAAGCTTTGTGTTCAATAAGCTGTGATAAGCACATTTTCAGCTTTTGGGCCTTTAGAGTTTTGTTCTTAGAATTAAATTTTAAGTCAGATAGGGCTTTTCCAAGTCAATTGGGCCAAGTTTGACTTTTTGGGCCCAAAAGCCCATTTAGGTTGACTGTTTTTGAATTTGGCCCATTTGAGGGCCCATTAGGGGTATTTTGGTAATTTCACTTTCATTTTCTGATTATTTAGGTTAAAATAAACTAGTTTGCAAGTTTTTAGAATTTTTTATAATTTTTGGATTTTTAATATTATTTTATTATTATTTTATTATTATTTTTAAAATTTAACATTTTCCAACTTTTTACATTTTTCTTAGGTTAAATACATTAAAATAGGAATTTAGCAACTTTTAGAATCATTTTATCACTTTTAGATTAATTTTTATAATTATTTTAAGTTTTAATAGTTTTTAAATCATTTTAAATAGTTTTTATTAGTTTTAAAATTTCTAAAAATAGTTTTTAATCTTTTTAGGTCATTTTAGAAGTTTATCAATTGAAGAATCTTTATTTGGGCTTTTTGATAATTTATTTGATTTTTAGAGCTTTAATTAGCATTTAAAAATTGAATAATTAATTATTTAAAAGGTTTGAAAAAGTTTTGATCATTGGTAAACTCTTAGTTTAATATTTTTGATTTTTGGTGAATTTTTGGTAATTTTTAGAATTTATTTTTATTTTTGTGATTTTTAAGGTTCTACGTTTTAACTTTCTAATAGTAATTTTTGGTTAATTTTTATTTTTTACGTCTTCGTCATCTTCTTTTCTAATCCCCTTCTAAACCAAATATTAATCTCAAATCTTGTACATCTTAGTCGCACACATATACCTCCTTGGGAAACGAATTTCATTGGGTCATTAACACTTGATTTTTCCTAAAGTCATTTGTTCGATACTTTCCGCTTTTACGCCTTTTTCCTAAAAGGTGTATTTTACCACAATCACTTTGGCGCCGCTGCCGGGGAGGTGTGTCGTGATTAATTTGCATTGTTGTTTTTAATATTAACCAAATAGTATTTGTATTAGTAGAACTCTACTAATACGTATTATCGGTTTTCTTGGTTTTTCTTGTATAAATATTACTATATTGTATTAAGTATCACAATCAATATACAATATCTCCAAAAGTGTGAAAACACAACCTTAATTGGGATTTGATCTCCTAATTATTGTATTCGAATCTCAAACAAAAAAGAAAAAGGCAAAAATAGATAAATACTTTCGTGAAGCTCGATTTTGAAAGATACAAACTATAAGGTGGGTATAAGGCGGGTATTATAAAATATACCCTAAGGAAAAAGGCTCTTAAGTGCTTCGCGCCGCCTCGTTTCCCCGCTTGCTTGTGAGTATTTTGAGATTGAAGGCTGATCGAGGGTTTTGCCGCCCAAAGTATTATTACGTATAATATATTTGCTTGATTTTCTTTGTGATTAAACCCTCTTGAACAATTTGGTTTTCACCAAAGTTCTAAAGTCATTCGAAGGCGTTCACTCCACGTGATCGTTTTCATTCCTTTGAGGCTTCTTTAATCAAGAGTTTGATTCGAGGAGAGATTTTGTAGATTGTTGTCTACGAAGATACACCAAAATCCAAAAAATTAAATATCATCAAAAACACAAAAAAATTGAAAACTCACAAAACACCCAAAAAGAATCTTCTTTGCTCACCTCCCATTCTTCGTGAAGTTTATGATCACTCGTAATCAAGCAAAACGAGCTCGTAAACGACTTCAAAAGCAAGCCAATCAAGAGACGTTGATTGTTGAAGAACCTCCAATTGTTGAACCTATTGTAGAACAAGAAGTCGTCATGGCTAATCGTACTATGATGGAGTTGCTACAAGCACCCACCGAGGGTTTTGGAGAGACTATTGTGATTCCCGCCATCCTTGCGGAGAATTTCGAAATTAAGACGGGTTTAATGTCGATGTTGCAAGCAAATAAGTTTAGAGGTCACGAGAAAGAAAACCCGCATTACCACATTAGGAATTTCAACCGTCTCACCGCTACTAGCAAGTTTAAGGATGTTCCACATGACGCCATTAAGATGATGTTGTTTCCATACTCGTTGGATGGACCCGCTAAAATTTGGCTCGAGAAAGAACCGCCAAATTCGATTTTGACATGGGCCGATCTCGTTTCTAAGTTTGTGAACAAGTTTTTTCCACCATCTAAAACAACACACTTGAAAAATGAGATTTCACGATTTGTGCAAAGAAATAATGAAAGTTTTTCAATGGCATGGGAACGATTTAAAGAAATGTTACATGAATGTCCACACCATGATTTTACGGAATTGCATCAAGTGGATACTTTTTATAATGGGCTTAATGATCATGAACGAGATTATTTGAATGCCGCCGCGGGTGGTAATTTTTTGTGCAAGACGACAAATGAGGCTTTACAAATCATTGAGAATAGATCTAAGGTTTATAACCCTCGTAACACACCGAGTGTTGCCAATATGGGTTCGTCATCTTCGTCACAATCGTCTCGTAGCATTAATGCCTTACATGATGAAGCTAATGAGGAAAATCGGTTTTTTGATAGATTTGCTAATCTAATGTCCCATTGGAAGGCTCAAGAAGCTTCCAATTCCGCTTCGGTTAAAGCGGTTGCTAAGAGTTGTTTATCTTGTGGGGGAGCTCATGATCTTTCCGAGTGCATTACCGCGGATGGTAACACTTCGAGTGCTTATGTAGCAAAGGGAACTTACAACCAAAACGGCCAAGGTTCCCGCCAAAATCAAGCTCCACCAAACCCAAATGTTAACAATTATCGAAACAACAACCAAGGTAATTACCAAGGCAACACACGCAATTACAACAAGGGGAATTATCAAAGTGGGAATGGAAAAATTTCTAATCAAAACCAAAACCGTGATTTTCAAAACACTACACAAGGTTTTCAAAATGCTCACACTAAAAATTTGCAAGGAGAATTTTTGGATTATGCAAAAGAAAATGATGCTAAATTTGATAATATGCAACGTGAGATGATTAGCTTAAGATCCGAGTTGAAAAACGAGCTAAAAAATGAACTTGCTAATGAACTTAAAACTCATGCAAACAAAATGGAAGGAAATGTCCAACGTCTTCAACAAAATCAACAAAAGATGGAATTAGGACAACATGAGATTAAGCAAGAGTTATTAAAAGCGGATGCTAGGCAATCAAAATTTGAGGACCGAATGGCTAAGATGTTTGAAGCAATCATGTGTAAACCCTCTTCCTCGGGTGGTCTTCCTAGTGATACCATTGCAAACCCGAAGGGAGAAATGAAGGTTATTACTACACGAAGTGGTAAAACTTTCAAAGAACCAATCTCTCGTCCAAGTACTTCTACGGAGAAGGAAATCGAGAAAGAACCCGAGGTGATGGTCGAAAAGGAGCACATTACAATCCCACGAAGTACCGCTCATACCACACCTACGGTTGAACCAATACCAATTTTGGAACCCGAGTTTCCAAGGCCGTTGCCTAATGACCAACCCACACCACCTTTACCCTACCCTTCGAGACGAAACAAAGAGAAAATGCAAGAACGTAACAAACAACAAATCGAGCTTTTTATAAAAATGTTTCAACAAGTGCATTTTGATGTGAGTTTAGCCGACGCGTTGTTATATATGCCTCGTTTCGCTTCCACTTTTAAAAGTATGATGAGCGATAAGGAAAAGCTTTCAAAGCTTGCTAATTGTTCTTCGGTTTATCTTAACCGCATACCGGAAAAAGTTGGTGATCCCGAAAAGTTTCTCATTCCTTGTGACATACAAGATATAAAAGAATGCCTCGCCTTGGCCGATCTTGGTGCGAGCATTAATTTGATGCCATTTTCCATTTGGAAATCGCTTTCGCTTCCGGCTCTCATTCCTTCGAACATGTCCATCGATATGGCCGATCATTCTACGATTATGGCATGTGGAGTAGCCGAAGATGTTTTCATGAAAGTGGGGAAGTTCTACTATCCCGTTGATTTTATAGTAGTTGACATCCCCGCAGATCCTCAAGTTCCTCTAATTTTAGGTCGCTCATTTTTAGACACTTCGAGATCGCTTATCGATGTTCATGCGAGAACTATCACTTTGAGATTCAACGAAGAGGAACTTGTTATAAACGCTACTCAAAACTCGAAACCTTCTCATATTTATGCAATCGCTACCATCAATCACATTGACATCGTTGATGTGGTTTGCGATGAGTTTTCACAAGAAGTGTTAGGTTTTTCCGATAGCTCGTCAAGTGGCAATCCCACTATTTTGGATCCGATTCTTGCTAATTCCACACCAAATCTCACTCCATTCCAAGGAGGCGATTTCACTTCAAATGAAATCGACAATAAAGATGAGGTGTTGATTAGTGATGATACTTCTATTCCACCATTTCTTTCGCCGCTGGAAGTTATGAGTGTTGAACCAAAATCTTCAATCGAGGAACCACCTATCCTTGAATTGAAAGATCTTCCTTCTCACCTTGAATACGCATTCTTGGAAGGTGATGACAAGTTGCCGGTTATTATTGCAAAAGGTCTTGCTAATGATGAAAAAACCAAGCTCTTGAAAGTTCTTAAGGCTCACAAAGGGGCAATTGCGTGGAAAATATCCGACATTAAGGGTATTGACCCAAAATTTTGTACTCACAAGATTTTAATGGAGGAGGACTACAAACCCGCAATTCAAAGTCAAAGAAGGGTGAATCCCAAAATTCACGATGTCATTAAAAAGGAGGTCCTTAAACTCCTTGACGCGGGAATGATTTATCCTATATCCGATAGCCCTTGGGTGAGCCCAATCCATTGTGTCCCTAAAAAGGGAGGAATGACCGTTGTGCCTAATGAAAACAACGAGTTAATTCCCACTCGTGTTGTGACCGGTTGGAGGGTGTGTATTGACTACCGAAAGTTAAATGACGCCACTCGTAAAGACCACTTTCCTTTGCCCTTCATGGATCAAATGTTGGAGCGACTTGCGGGAAATGAATTCTATTGCTTTTTAGATGGTTTTTCCGGTTACTTTCAAATCCCTATCGACCCTCGTGATCAAGAGAAGACTACATTTACGTGTCCTTATGGAACGTTCGCTTATCGTAGGATGCCTTTCGGACTTTGTAATGCACCCGGTACGTTTCAACGGTGTATGATGGCTATTTTTCACGATATGATCGAGAAGTCGATGGAAGTGTTTATGGATGACTTCTCGGTGTTTGGTGATTCGTTCACGTCATGTTTATCTAATCTCGAGCAAATGTTAAAACGTTGTGAAGAAACCAATCTTGTGCTTAATTGGGAGAAATGTCATTTTATGTGTAAACAAGGAATCGTCTTAGGACATAAGGTGTCGAAGGCGGGGATTGAGGTCGATAAAGCTAAGGTAGACGTCATCGCCAAGTTACCTCATCCCAAAACCGTTAAGGGAGTTAGGAGTTTCCTAGGCCACGCGGGCTTTTATCGTCGTTTCATCAAGGACTTTTCGAAAATTTCTCGTCCTATGACACACCTTCTCGAGAAGGATGCTCCTTTTAACTTTAATGAGGATTGTGTTAAGGCTTTCGAAACTCTCAAAAGGAAACTTACCGAAGCTCCCATTCTTGTTGCTCCTAATTGGGAATTACCCTTTGAAATCATGTGCGATGCAAGTGATTATGCTATAGGGGCCGTCTTAGGGCAACGTTATGACAAGCATTTTCGTCCTATCCACTATGCTAGTAAGACGATGACCGAGGGTCAATTAAAGTACACCACAACGGAAAAGGAATTCCTTGCCGTGGTCTATGCTTTTGAGAAATTCCGACCTTATCTCGTCTTAACTAAAAGCATCGTGTATACCGACCATTCGGCTATCAAGTATCTCTTAGCTAAGCAAGATGCTAAGCCGAGATTGCTTCGTTGGATGCTCCTCCTCCAAGAATTTGATGTCACCGTGCTTGACAAAAAAGGAGCCGAGAATCTAGCGGCCGATCATCTCTCTCGTCTAGAAGATCCTCACAAAGATGTTTTCGAGAACAAGGAAATTACCGAAACATTTCCTCTTGAGACTCTCGGTGTAGTGAATTCTAAAGACACAACCCCATGGTTTGCCGACATTGCAAATTACCATGCGGGCAATTTCATAATCAAGGGTATGACGACACAACAAAAACGAAAATTCTTTCGTGACGTCAAGTTCTATTTTTGGGACGACCCTTATCTTTTTCGGATTTGTGCGGATCAACTCATTCGACGTTGTGTGTTTGGTTCCGAAGCTTCTAATATCCTTAGAGCTTGTCACGAGGGACCCACGGGTGGTCACCACGGTGCTAATCTCACGGCTAAGAAAGTGTTCGATGCCGGTTTCTTTTGGCCTTCTATCTATCGTGATGCACACGCACTTGTGAAGTCGTGTGATTCGTGCCAACGTCAAGGAAAATCGTCTCAACGTGATGAAATGCCGCAAAACATAATTCAAGTATGTGAGATATTCGACATATGGGGAATAGACTTTATGGGGTCGTTCCCATCGTCTCATGGCAACAAATATATCCTCGTCGCGGTGGACTACCTTTCTAAGTGGGTGGAAGCTAAGGCTTTGCCTACTAATGATGCTCGTGTGGTAGTGAAGTTTTTGAAGCAACTATTCTCTCGGTTCGGAACCCCTCGTGCTATTATAAGCGATCGTGGAACCCATTTTTGTAACGACCAATTCGAAAAGGTTCTAAAGAAATATGGGGTTACACATCGTCTTTCTACGGCTTATCACCCGCAAACGAGTGGGCAAGTCGAGGTTTCGAACCGAGCTTTGAAGAGGATTTTAGAGAGGTCAATTGGAGAAAACCGTGCTTCATGGTCCGACAAACTCGATGACGCTTTATGGGCCTTTAGGACCGCTTATAAGACACCTATCGGTTGCACTCCTTATAAGTTAGTCTATGGGAAGAATTGTCATTTGCCCATTGAGTTGGAGCATAAGGCATATTGGGCCCTTAAGCATGCTAATTTTGACTTGAAGACCACGGGAGATCACCGGAAAATACAATTGAATGAATTGGATGAATTAAGGGACAATGCTTATGAAAATTCATTAATTTTTAAAGAAAAGACTAAAAAGTTTCATGATTCAAAGATTAAAAACCGGGTTTTTAACGTTGGTGATCAAGTGTTGCTTTTTAACTCTCGTCTTAAGATATTTTCCGGGAAATTGAAATCTCGTTGGTCGGGTCCGTTCACCATTACACAAGTGTTTCCATATGGGACCATTGAGCTAGCTCAAGATGATGGTCCTAATTTCAAGGTGAATGGACATAGGCTTAAGCACAACTTTGGTGGGGAAATTCCTTCAATGGTTGCCCTCGACCAAGTCACCTTCCCCAATGATAATTAGCATTGAGCGGATCGAGTCGAGCTCATGACTCGGTAATAAAAAATGAGGTGCCTCGTGGGGGAGATCCCATGCTTATCTTTTATGCTCACTATTCACTAATAAGGGGACTTGTACCCGTTCAACTCGTTGTCTCGTGATTGTTTGTGATTGTGTTATCTAGATCATCATCATCATCTACGATTGAAGACTCTCGTGTTCGTTTACGTGAGCCTCCATCGTTCGTTTGAAGAAGTTTTTCACGATTCCATGACATATCCTTTATTGTTCTAACAATTATCTTTTAGCATACTTAATAAATGGCTTTAGATATATTGTTGATCACCCTTTCCATGCTAGATCCTAAGCATTCGACTCTTCGTCTCTAGTATGGGGGTGCTCCACCTTTAGACTCGAAACATTGAGGACAATGTTTACTTTTAGTATGGGGGGTGAATAGGTACTTGCTTTGCTACGCCCTCACGCTTTCCAATTTTCAATGTTTTGTTTTGCTAATAAGGCTAAAAATGGCCAAATTTAAAATTTTTCTTAGTTTTCATAAGTGTTTTTAAGACACGAATGTATATTTTCCGATGGGTAGAATAAGAGTTAATTTTTGACTTGATGGGCATTTGGAGCCATTTACATTCCTTAACCCACTCAATTCAATTTTTGCTAGACTTTTATATAGGGAGCTTTAAAACGCGAAAGTCTTAATTCATACGGGTTAAGAACAAGAACTTTTCGCAAGTTCCTATAATTGATTCTATAAAGTCACTTATCAAGGGAAATTTAAAACGCATTCTCTAAACTTGAAAAAGTCCAAGAAAGTGCAAGATCCTATAGGTGGCTTGAAAACCCAAAAATTTGATTTGATATAGTCATAATGAAAGCTAATCCAAATTCGGCTTAATTTTGACTTGCATGGCTAAGTATTCACGAGTCTCTTTAATTAGAGGTCTTTATATAGTGAAGAACGAGAAATGATAGAGTTAGACAAGTGATCATGCTAAACGTAGAACATGAAAATGTTCTTTCAAAAACTCATATGTTTTTAATTGTGGCTTTTTCTTCCCATAAGATCAATGCATTAGGAATAAATCATAATTGCAATAAGAAAGGTCGTACGATTTAAAAGGTTACTTAGCCTCTAGCGCAAGATCGTTTAAAAGTTGCTCGGGGTTGAATAGAGTTCATAGCCAAGGCATAACTTATTGAAGCGGGACGCGAAGATTGGCGATCATCCAAAAAGGCCCTAACAAGGCATGAGGAGCTCTATTTTTGCTAAAGATCCAAAGATGATGTGAAGTATTATTATTCCTAAATCAATATGAAGGATCGAGACACACGACGAGAAGCTATTACTCCCCTAAAGAATGGATAAAGTCTATCCAAAAAGACCCTAACAAGGTATGAGGATAAATATATCCAAGTCCGAAAAGGAGGCGGATCGTTGTATATCAAAATCCAAAGTAAAGATTGAAGAAAAATGATGAAGTCGTGGTCCAATATGAAGAATCTCTCAAAAACGTCAAGGGAAGAAATTCCAAATATATGAAGAGAAGACCATAATCTCAAGAACGTCTTCCCAAGATTTGAAGTATGAAGTACATGCCAAATATCGGTCCGAGAAAGGTCTCAAATCGTGAAACGAGTTATGCCAAGATATGAACTTAAGGAGATACATGAGAAGCCGTTTTAAAAGATTTTGTCCTTCGGATAACTATTGATCAAATCGTGCTACTTTGCTTTCGGACTAATAACTACTTAAATAAGTCAATATGAATCACTTGTGATCCATGACAAATAGATAAAAAATGCTAGTAACCCTTTTCTTTTTATAATAACTAGGATTGCGGGGAGAAAAAGTATTACACAATTTGGACGTGTGAGTAGTGTTAGCATTGTGACTTGTACCAACAATGATCTTGTTTTTTCACTTAGCATGGAATGTATGACAATCAAGGATGACGAAGTTTACTCTAAGGGACATTTACTTGTTTCTATTCTTTGACCCTAAAAGTCACTTTATGTGATGAAAATCATATGTTATGTCTTTACACATCATCGTAGTATGTTACAAGTCTTTTACTCTTCAATAAAGGTTAATAAAATTGAACTTTGGTGATGCTTTGATACTTTATTCTAGCATTGCGTGAGGGCACGGCAATGGCTTAGTATGGGGGAGTGATGAGATGGCATTTATACATGATCTCATCGTTCTTTTCGGGCTTTAAATGCATAAAAATGTCATAAAATACCATATATATGCTTGTGTTTGTTTACTTGTGTATTTTAGGTATGGATATCGTGACAAAGGCAAAAGATCACAAGTTACAAGGAAAAACGGACACGAGAAACGAAGCCGTACAAAGAACCGGGCCCTAATCATGGAATTCTCAACAAATACCCTTGAAGACTTGAAGACAAACAAGATTGATCCTCATTTATTGAAGAAATGACACTTAAAACCCTTGTATATTAATAATTACAAGTTTGGTCCCTTAAGTTTGTCAAAATTACACAAAAGGTCCTTCAACTTTGAAGAAATGGCAAGATTAGTCCCTCAACAAATCAAAATTGCCAATAATGGTCCCTCATGAAGTCAAAGATACAATGAAGACCTTTGAAGATCAAGAAAGTCCAAGATCAGCCCTTGAAATATCTAAACATGTCAAAAATAACCCTTGAAACATTTTGTGGAAAATTTGGTGCCAAAAGTGACAAATGGTGAAAGTATTTAACAAAGGAAATATGTTTTCTAGGCTGAAATACTTTATTTACCAAAAATCCTAAAGAACAAGGACTGAAATGGCCATTTTGAAAGTTCAAATCCATAACACGCGCCAAACACTTGTTTTCCCCCAAAATCGGATCAAACTTATTACTATTCACCATTCATCCCACCCAGAATTACCTTCACTTAAACAAAGGGTAAATCCAAATTACCCATACCCACGTGTGATTCACACATGCAGAATCACATCCCACACACAAAACCCTCATCTCCACTCACCAATAGGCCCCACCATTCAAACCCGTCCACCAATCAAAACATAACTTGGGCTCCAAGCTTAGCCACGTGTCAAGATCAACAACTGACACTCATTGCTTCATCACAAAGCTATTTTAAACGGTTTGGATGCATTTTGGACAGCTCACACCAAGAAAACGTCTAGAAGACCAAGGGCATTTTAGAGAAATCAGTTCTAGGGTTTGTGAATAGTGTTTAGCCAGGCATTTGCCTATAAATGGAGACCTCAACATGTGAGAGTCCCTTTGTTCCAGTTTTAGGCTATCAATCTTTGTAATTCCTTTTTAAGTAATAAAATTTTGATTTTCTGAATTTTGAGAAATCTTGTTCTTGTTTATTAAAAGTTGGTGTTGGAATAGCCTAATTCTGAGTTCCATTTATATGTTTGAAGGTTTTTGAGGCAAGGTTTTAGTTGATAAAGCTTGGGTTTCAAAAATCAAAAAGTGCTTGTATATTTGATCTCACCTTGTTGTTTGTTCATCTTAGCAGCATTGGAAGCTGGTACTTGTTTTGCTAGTACCTCAGCTCAAACAATCCAGGGCTTGGATGTAGGTCTTGGAGGTTTGCACCTTCTTCCCTTTTCATTTTCTCTTTAAGTTTCTGATTATTTGTGATTTTTGTAGATTATTGCTTGAATCTGTGTTATTGTGGGTGATTATTGTTGATTTGGCTTGGTTTGATGTTATTGAGATGTTACTGATCTGATTTGTGGGTTGAATCTTCGTAAGCCTTTGAAAATTTGTGAAATCAAGTTTTAAAAGGGTGTTTGGGATTACTGCATAAGTTAGATTTGAGGCTTGTTAAGTGTTTGTTTGTTGTGAACAAGTATTGGTATCTGTTATTTGGGGGCATATGTTCATCTGTTTGCAGGTTTTGAGGCTTTGAACACATTGATTCATAGATTGGCTATAAAATCTTCATAACTTGGTAAAATTGGCTAGGATTTTGAGGACACCTAGATCTAATCATAGGCTAGGGCTAACAAGTGCTAAATCATAGTTAATCACACCAGGGTAGAAGGATTTGAGGCTTGTAATTGGATCAAGTGTCAAGTATATCAGCAAACTGTTTCTGCATATTGTTCATTGTTCATCAGTAACATTTTGTGCTTTGATCTTGCTATTTACTTTGATTCACTGTTTGATTTTTGTTGCTTTGTGTTTATTGTTAGTTTATATAGCTTGTGTATGCATCTGGTTAAGTTTGGTTGGCTTATTTTGCTTAAATCTGCTTATTAAGTGCTTAACTGCTTATTTGCATATCTGGAGCATATCGGTGGACTGTTTGGCTTATTGTGGCTTATTGTGTGGATCATTTTGTGATTTTATTGTTGCTATTGACTCCTTGTGGTTCACTGATCACAAGGGTGCCTTTGTTTCAAATTGAATCAAACCAGAACTCTCAAATAAGCTTGGTCAATTAGTCAAAGCAGTGGGAACTCCTTTCCCCTGCTGGTTACCACTACTAGTGCAAATATTGGTGTCAGCTTATCAATAAGCTATAATAGCTTATTTTAACCAGCAACAACTTTGTTTTTGTAATAGGTGCTCATATTTTGACCCATTTGTTCATACTGGAGCATTTGGGTGGTTGACTTTTAGATTTGACTAGAAAACCAACTCCTTTGACTTTTACATAAGCTCATTTGTGCTTATTCTGGCTTATTGGTTGTGCTTATTGGATTTTTGTTGATTGATATTGCTTATTGAGTTCATTTGAAAACTTTTGCAAGTTGAATCAGCCTCTGAGGTGCATTATTTCTCAAAAACGACTATTTTGTCGTTTTATGAATTTTTGCTTTTCTATTTTCTAGCTTATTGAGTTAGCTTATTGGAAATTTCTTTTGACAGATCTCTTAAGCATCCTAAAAGAGGGTTGTGTGTCAAATTAGAGCTTATGGCATTAGCTTATGGCTTAATGGGCTGAAAAGCCCAAAAAGAATAAGCTTTGTGTTCAATAAGCTGTGATAAGCACATTTTCAGCTTTTGGGCCTTTAGAGTTTTGTTCTTAGAATTAAATTTTAAGTCAGATAGGGCTTTTCCAAGTCAATTGGGCCAAGTTTGACTTTTTGGGCCCAAAAGCCCATTTAGGTTGACTGTTTTTGGATTTGGCCCATTTGAGGGCCCATTAGGGGTATTTTGGTAATTTCACTTTCATTTTCTGATTATTTAGGTTAAAATAAACTAGTTTGCAAGTTTTTAGAATTTTTTATAATTTTTGGATTTTTAATATTATTTTATTATTATTTTATTATTATTTTTAAAATTTCACATTTTCCAACTTTTTACATTTTTCTTAGGTTAAATACATTAAAATAGGAATTTAGCAACTTTTAGAATCATTTTATCACCTTTAGATTAATTTTTATAATTATTTTAAGTTTTAATAGTTTTTAAATCATTTTAAATAGTTTTTATTAGTTTTAAAATTTCTAAAAATAGTTTTTAATCTTTTTAGGTCATTTTAGAAGTTTATCAGTTGAAGAATCTTTATTTGGGCTTTTTGATAATTTATTTGATTTTTAGGGCTTTAATTAGCATTTAAAAATTGAATAATTTATTATTTAAAAGGTTTGAAAAAGTTTTGATCATTGGTAAACTCTTAGTTTAATATTTTTGATTTTTGGTGAATTTTTGGTAATTTTTAGAATTTATTTTTATTTTTATGATTTTTAAGGTTTTACGTTTTAACTTTCTAATAGTAATTTTTGGTTAATTTTTATTTTTTACGTCTTCGTCATCTTCTTTTCTAATCCCCTTCTAAACCAAATATTAATCTCAAATCTTGTACATCTTAGTCACACACATATACCTCCTTGGGAAACGAATTTCATTGGGTCATTAACACTTGATTTTTCCTAAAGTCATTTGTTCGATACTTACCGCTTTTACGCCTTTTTCCTAAAAGGTGTATTTTACCACAATCAGACAACTTGACACGCATAAATTAAAACAAGATTAGAATTAAGTTAAGAAATGTTTTTAACTTGTGCTACGATGGATGAATGCATGCTTCCTCGTACACACTTTTGATTTGTAAATCAAACTTTTATATCCGTCTCAAATTTAAGTCATGCCGTCCAATCGTTTGAGATCACTTGCAATTACTTTTTGCATCTTGTGAGACGGATGTGAATTGTAACCCAAGGTGATTATTATCTATGTGTGAGACCTAGACTTATTCTCGCATGTTCTCAAATTGGATGACTTAATCGGTACAACGGTGAGACCTTGACCGAGGCAAGGATGGGACTAAACATGCCAGTTTGACATTTAGTGAAATGTTTGCTTGTGTGATGAGTCCCATAAGGATCTAAGAATTGCACAAGATTTTCAATTGATGAACGTCATCTACCTGTTGAATCTATCATTGCTAGCATATCAACTGATGTGGTGGTGGAACCTCAATGAGGATCTTAGCCTTTTCGTAAAATTAATTGTTTTTATAAACTTGGGTAGTTAATTTTAAAAAGATAATTATCGAAAATACTAAATATGAACTTTGTATTTCTATTAATGATTTTGTGCAACACAAACCGTAAACAAAGTTTGTTTCCTTTTGTGTTAGAGGAAAACAAACTAAGTCTTCTTTCCTTGTAAGAATAAGATTCGTTCCCATCCTTTCTCCTTGTATGAGAAAGCTGTAATAGGAACACTTTAATCTTCTCAATTCTAATCAATCTTAATACACACCTACTCAAGAAATCGCATTGTCTTGTAAGTCAAAACGATTAAGTACAGTTGCATATCTTAAAGTGTTAAGATATTGTATGAGTCTTGATTAGAAATTGAAGTCTCATTAAACCGTGAGAGGAAAGGAAATTACTAGCATGTTTTTATAGTATATTTTCCTTACACAAACAAGTTCCATAAGATTCTACACACCTTTGAGGTAAAGTAGAAAGAGGAATTGCATGCAAAACTTTCAAGTTAATGGCATCGATGGAAATCTCATCACAAATATAGTAGAACTTGATACTTTTCTTTGAATATCTATGTACATGTTTACTAGTCTACGAGACTCACATTGGCTATAATGTGTAGACATTCAAAGAACTAGAAAGTATACAAATTGCTACTTGCTTTTTCACTAGTATAGATACATTCAAAATGTTGTCTAAACTAATGGGAGCAAAGCATTTTTTAACCATAGGACACACTTGTAAAGTTGTCTTATTCAGTGGGAGTTATGAGCTTATCACCTTGTAAGTGACCCACTTAATTTCTAGATTGTCTTGAAATAACATCATAGTTTTCTAAGCCTTATTGCATATTATTTAAAAGATAACTAGTCGCTTTTCTGATGTTGCTTCCCGAAATGTTATCTAAAAATAGTTATGCATGATTGCTTATTAAATGATGAAGTTCTACATAACCCTTCTATACAAGCTTGATTTAAGTATGACTTAAATCTTATTATATCTGTGATATTTTAATATTATTCATATATGATGTTGTGCCATGCTCAAGTGGGAGAATTATTAGAGTGTGCAAGGTACAACACAATATGGCTTATAATATTCTATTAGGACTTATACATATTGATGTATGTTGCCTAATAGAGAACTAATGTCAAGAAATAATAAAAATTACTTCATCGCATTACCTAAATGTTTTAGCTAATAAGCATATGTCTTCTTGTAAAGAAATAAATATGAAGTATGTAAATTAAATTGAAAATACTATTGAAGCCAAAAGTAGGCATTCAATAATACTTTATTTCTAGTATATTTATGTCTTCAAGTAAAGACATAAACATGAATGTGACAACCCTAGATTTTGGATTTGTCACTTTTGACTGTTTGACTTTGATTATGTGCTTAGTGTGCGTTTACGAGCATTCTGTTTATATTTGAGCTTTGGATTGGATGTTAGTCATCGTTCGTGTATTGCGTGGTGCATTATATGATGTTATGATGGGGTTAGTTCATGCTCATTTGTTCACTTGGATGTAACTATGATAGAATGCGGTGCTATTTTAGGATTTTATGTGTACGTATATGTATTATAGAAAATCGTATTTTTACGATTTACGGTTTAGCATTTAGAGGTCTCGGATGAGGTAAATAGTCATATGGATATTTTTCGGGATGGTTTTAAGTCATTTAGGACTTAAATATAAAGTTTATTTCAAAATTTGAGATTTTTTTTAAAAGTGTATATTTTACGTCTTTTACGGTAAAACGCGTAAATTTGACTAGTTTTACGGTTTTGAGGTTTTGGAGGCTTTTGGAGATGAAATAAATTAAGGTAAATTAAGCTAATATTAATAAGATATTAATTAACAATAAAAAGAAAAAATAAATAAAAAATATATATATATGAGGCGGTTTGGGACGAATCAAAAGAAAAGAAAAAGAAAAAAAAGGAAAAAGGGAACCGGGCTTTTGTAATGGGCCAAGGACTTGTTAGGAAACTATATAAATACTTTTTATTAAACAAAACACTTCATAAAACCTCTGGAGATCACCTTCAAGTCGGCATCAATGGTGGTTTTAGGGTTCTTCATTAATTTTTCTTCTTTCAAAAATTCTAAGGTAAAATCTTTAATACTCTTTTTAATTAAAGTGTTTTAATTCTTTCTCAATCATCTTATGATGGATTTAGGTTATGGTTTAAATAAGAATCTATATTTTAATGATATTATAATGATTAGATGGTTTAGGGTTTGTAATTAATGGGGTTATGGGTAATTAATTAGGTTAAATTAATTAAACCCGTTTTTAAAAACTGGGCAGAATTTTGGGTCATTGTTTTGATCATATAGGGAGTTCTACAAACTCTTATTTTGCGATCCACATATGCCTGAAAAGGTATTTGAAGTGGTTTTCTAATGCAAGAAACTAGAAATAAATTGGAGGTCGGGAAGTGGGTCAAAAACAGGTTACAACAGTCGGAGTTCAAAATAGTTTTGAATTCAGCCTGTTTTCTTTTTAAGTTTTGGGTTGTTTGGGGTACTTAGGGTTGCATTGGGATCTTATAATGAACATGAGAGATGGTTTATATATTTTAGTAAGTATCTGCACTTGGGCTAAGATTGTGGTTTAGGGTAAGACCCTCTAATGGTAACAAACTTTTCATACGTTTAAAATTAGTGAATTCTGGATAGGTAGCAATATATATACATATATCGGGGTCTTAACAGTGGCTTTAAGGGTAGGGCAAGTGGGAGGGTTTAGCTAACATATGTAGAAGTATGAATATTCCTTTTACAGAAACCATGCGTATGTTTAAGTGGACGTTTGACTTAAAGTTTTGAGACCTAAAAACTGGGACTGTTTTGTGTAAAATATGAACGGGATAGTTATTAAACTTAACCAAGTTAGGGACTTGTTAAGGAAGGGTAATGGGGTGATTAGAGCTTAACAATGAGGTAATTATATGGGAATAGGCTAGATGTCCATCATAGGTTGATGAGCCATCTTAGTGATTGGTTCGTGTATTGATTGCGTGTTTTTGGTTTGTTAGCTTGTTGCTAGTGCGAGGACTTGTGAAGAAGCTATCAGGTGAGTTTCATAGTCCCATATCTTTTTATGTTTTTTTACTTCCAGATGGGATGGAAGAGACCCTGTGTGGTTTTGTAACTATTTCTGTGAATGTTTTTATGGTTTGTGATGGACTTGTGTGTACACTTATGTGATTAACTGCTATGTGATTCTTGATTGTGTTTATGATTTGGATCGGGAGACACGTACCGTCTCAGTTATTGTGGTTTGACAAGGTAGTGGCCTTGGGATAGGTACATAGTGTGATCATCTATGGTACCATGATGTTGTTTGGCAAGGTAGGAGCCTTGGATTGGTTTGGTATGATTAATCTTGATTGATAGTTGTTAATACATATTTGTAACACATTGTCCATATGTTCTTTTGTTGATGGTTGTTATTCACAGCTTGTAACTGATTTAGCGTTGGAGTCTAAACCTATGACTCTCACCAACTTTATGTTGACAGATTTTAGTGTCATTTTCAGGTGAGGTAGTTGTGCAAGATGATGTTAGAAGTGGCTAGAGTATAGAGGCTGCTAGGATTGCATTAGAAGGATTCCCTTTCCTCTTAGATTTTATTTTGTGTTTTGATTAAGTGAAATTTATGGTACCTATATGTTTGATGTTTGTTCATTTGTATGTCTTTGGTAAGAGGTAGGCCTGTTACCTACTTACCTAGACCCCTTGCATTTGTTGAGATATTGTCATGACCTTCGTGTCACCATTTATATGACATTTCTTATTTCATATAGTTATCTCTATAGATACGCCATGTTGTGATGATATTCATACGTCGCGCCCCATATTCTGCCATGGTGGGGTGTGACAGAATGGTATCAGAGACAATGGTTATAGAGAATTAGGTTGCCTAGTCGCGTAGCCTAGTCTATAGCTTAAGGGTCCCTGCATATAGGCGTCATAGGGGTATGTGTGCATTTTATAATAGTTGATGTGTTTGGATGTTATTTTTGTGATATTTGTTAAGTTATGAACTAGTATGGTTCATACTTAACTACATGTTATTTTCTTTACGAGTTTTGACTAGTGCGGGTTGAACCATAGTCGTATACGCTAGTCATTGTTGGATTTCGTTTAATTACGTTTTCATGTTCTTTATACATTTTGAATTTAGTCTACGTTGGTTCAGCTGGAATACGAGTTTATTTGTTTCATGCATTGGCTATGTTATTTTAATACATGTGATTTTGGACCTTATGTTATGTTGTGGATTATGTGCTTATATGAGTTGTAGGATCTATGTGATTATTTGAGTTGGTAGACTGATGTGTTATGTGTAGTATTAATTCTTATAAGTGTCATCATAGGAGGGAGTGCATTAGTGAAAGGGGACTGGTATAAGTATGGTGGCCAACATAGTTATATAAGTACCACAACACCAATGGATTCCTAAGTATGGTTGCATGAAAGAGGGTTAATACATGCTTGTAATAGTATATGTTGGATGAACTTGAGTGTATGTACGCGTATGCCTATATGTGAATAATTCCCTTCTACTTACCGGTTGTATTCTTGGGATGGTTTGCTAGTTTGTTCCTCTTCGAGATGTTTAACTTCCGTAGTAGTACATTTATCGAGTCCACATTTCATGTGTTCGTTTGTACGTTACATTTTTTCGTGGAGGATATTGAGAGGGTGGAGATTTCTTTTTGAGGTAACGATTTCTCTTATTTTGAGTCTTACGTGGTAAAAGAAATGAAATTTGCAAATAGTTAAAAATCGTTGTTGGTAGTCAGTGAAATAAGGGTTAGGTGTCGTAAGCGTGTTTGAAATAAGATGGAATATAAATTTTGTTTTAACATATAAGCATAGCTTGTTTATAAAAAAATTTTGGTTTTGATCACCTAAAGTTATTGTTCTTTAGTTAACATTTTGCTCTTATTTAATTATATATGTTAAAATCATGTAATTAATCATATGATGGGTGAGAGTTTTAATTTTCTGGAAATAGAATATTGTAGGGCTTGAATTTGGTAATTAATAACGGGTTTTTTTTGGTGTAAATTGGAGTAGGCAGAAATTGTCGCTAAACTGTCAAATTCTGTAGCTAAACTGTCAGAAACTGTCGCTAATGCCTAGGCAGGTTTTAGGTAAAAATCGTTTTGGTAATAACTTGTTCGTTTATAAAGCTTTTTGGGTGATTCAAAAGCCTAAAGTTATGTACTCAGAACGTACTTTTCAAATATTTAGAATGTTTAGCAAATGGAGGTCAGTAGCTAAGTCTAACTAATTTTACAAGTGTCGAGTTCAAGGTTAATTTTTAAACAACATGGTTTAAACTTATGTTTTGGGTATTTTGGGTTAATGAATACTTGGAGGGTTAACATAGAGATGAGTTGGGATAGAATTTGAGATTTATTTAGACCTTATAGCACATGGTTATATCTTGATGAGTTTTGATTTATGGTATTTATGAGTAAGACTGAAATCGGGGTGACAGTTTTAAACCCGTTAAGTTATGTGATGGCTCCTAACTTGGTTTCAAGACAGTTCTTGTTTGATGAGTTGCGAGATTTAGTTAGGCTGATTACATAACTTTATGGTTTTAATAAGTTTCCTCGTAGACGGTTAAGGCTCATGTGTTGTTGGTTGAGATTATTTATTATAAATTAAGTTTACGCTTGAACGTGAAGGTTTTATCAGGGATATGTATCCTCGTTTGTTTGCTGAGAATAAGTATGAGTTTGGGAGTAAATCTCGGGACGAGATTTCTATTAGGAGGGAGTGATGTGACAACCCTAGATTTTGGATTTGTCACTTTTGACTGTTTGACTTTGATTATGTGCTTAGTGTGCGTTTACGAGCATTCTGTTTATATTTGAGCTTTGGATTGGATGTTAGTCATCATTCGTGTATTGCGTGGTGCATTATATAATGTTATGATGGGGTTAGTTCATGCTCATTTGTTCACTTGGATGTAACTATGATAGAATGTGGTGCTATTTTAGGATTTTATGTGTACGTATATGTATTATAGAAAATCGTATTTTTACGATTTACGGTTTAGCATTTAGAGGTCTCGGATGAGGTAAATAGTCATATGGATATTTTTCGGGATGGTTTTAAGTCATTTAGGACTTAAATATAAAGTTTATTTCAAAATTTGAGATTTTTTTTAAAAGTGTATATTTTACGTCTTTTGCGGTAAAACGCGTAAATTTGACTAGTTTTACGGTTTTGAGGTTTTGGAGGCTTTTGGAGCTGAAATAAATTAAGGTAAATTAAGCTAATATTAATAAGATATTAATTAACAATAAAAAGAAAAAAAAATAAAAAATATATATATGAGGCGGTTTGGGACGAATCAAAAGAAAAGAAAAAGAAAAAAAAAGGAAAAAGGGAACCGGGCTTTGGTAATGGGCCAAGGACTTGTTAGGAAACTATATAAATAATTTTTATTAACCAAAACACTTCATAAAACCCCTGGAGATCACCTTCAAGTCGGCATCAACGGTGGTTTTAGGGTTCTTCATTAATTTTTCTTCTTTCAAAAATTCTAAGGTAAAATCTTTAATACTCTTTTTAATTAAAGTGTTTTAATTCTTTCTCAATCATCTTATGATAGATTTAGGTTAGGGTTTAAATAAGAATCTATATTTTAATGATATTATAATGATTAGATGGTTTATGGTTTGTAATTAATGGGGTTATGGGTAATTAATTAGGTTAAATTAATTAAACCCGTTTTTAAAAACTGAGCAGAATTTTGGGTCATTGTTTTGATAATATAGGGAGTTCTACAAACTCTTAATTTGCGATTCACATATCCTTAAAAAGGTATTTGAAGTGGCTTTCCAATGCAAGATACTAGAACTAAATTGGAGGTCGGGAAGTTGGTCAAAAACAGGTTACATCAGTCAGAGGTCAAAACAGTTTTGAATTCAGCCTGTTTTCTTTTTAAGTTTTGAGTTGTTTGGGGTACTTAGGCTTGCATTGGGATCTTCTAATGAACATGAGAGATGGTTTATATATTGTAGTAAGTATCTGCACTTGGGCTAAGATTGTGGTTTAGGGTAAGACCCTCTAATGGTAACAAACTTTTCATTCGTTTAAAATCAGTGAATTCTGGATAGGTAACAATATATATACATATATCGGGGCCTTAACAGTGGCTTTAAGGTTAGGGCAAGTGGGAGATTTTAGCTAACATATGTAGAAGTATGAATATTCCTTTTACAGAAACCATGGGTATGTTTAAGTGGACGTTTGACTTAAAGTTTTGAGACCTAAAAACTGGGACTGTTTTGTGTAAAATATGAACGGGATAGTTATTAAACTTAACCAAGTTAGGAACTTGTTAAGGAAGGGTAATGGGGTGATTAGAGCTTAAAAATGAGGTAATTATATGGGAATAGGCTAGATGTCCATCATAGGTTGATGAGCCATCTTAGTGATTGGTTCGTGTATTGATTGCGTGTTTTTGGTTTGTTAGCTTGTTGCTTGTGCGAGGACTTGTGAAGAAGCTATCAGGTGAGTTTCATAGTCCCATATCTTTTTATGTTTTTTTTTACTTCCATATGGGATGGAAGAGACACTGTATGGTTTTGTAACTATTTCTGTGAATGTTTTTATGGTTTGTGATGGACTTGTGTGTACACTTATGTGATTAACTGCTATGTGATTCTTGATTGTGTTTATGATTTGGATGGGGGGACACGTACCGTCTCAGTTATTGTGGTTTGACAAGGTAGTGTCCTTGTGGTTTGCCAAGGTAGTGGCCTTGGGATAGGTACATAGTGTGATCATCTATGGTACCATGATGTTGTTTGGCAAGGTAGGAGCCTTGGATTGGTTTGGTATGATTACTCTTGATTGATAGTTGTTAATGCATATTTGTAACACATTGTCCATATGTTCTTTTGTTGATGGTTGTTATTCACAGCTTGTAACTGATTTAGTGTTGGAGTCTAAACCTATGACTCTCACCAACTTTATGTTGACAGATTTTAGTGTCATTTTCAGGTGGGGTAGTTGTGCAAGATGATGTTAGAAGTGGCTAGAGTATAGAGGCTGCTAGGATTGCATTAGGGAGATTCCCTTTCCTCTTAGATTTTATTTTTTGTTTTGATTAAGTGAAATTTATGGTACATATGTGTTTGATGTTTGTTCATTTGTATGTCTTTGGTAAGAGGTAGGCCTGTTACCTACTTAACTAGACCCCTTGCATTTGTTGAGATATTGTCATGACCTTCGTGTCACCATTTATATGACATTTCTTATTTCATATAGTTATCTCTATAGACACACCATGTTGTGATGATATTCATACGTCGCGCCCCATATTCCGCCATGGTGAGGTGTGACAATGAACTTCCTTGAATTGTTCAAAGACTTATAAAATAAAGTAAGTACTTGACTTGTTGTGTCTTCCTGTTAGGGCATATACAATGAAGTTATTGGATTGTTCAATATCTTATAAAGTATATTTAGAGACCAACATGTTATGTTTTCTTGTTAAAACATGAACATGAAGTTCTTGAACTACTAAAATAATCATACTTTATAGCATGCAATCGGCTTGAATATTTTGTTTATGCAATTTGGTTTGGCCAAATTATAAAATATGTGAGCCAAAGAGTATTATGTTATCAAAGGAATTGTGATACTGTCTCATAATTGCAACACTATGTCTCATGTGTAAAATCAAATACTATTGTTATTATTTAATCCTTGATAACATTAACTACTCTCTCTCTCTCTTGTATCTTATTAAGGTTAACAAAAATTTGAATATGCCCGTGCTTATTCAATATGGTTCCAAACATGAAGGTAACTAAGAAACCATCAATTTATGGAATGGGATGACTCCCAGTAAGTCTTAGTTGAAGTCTTGAATTTGTTAAAATCATGTTAGACGTGTTATTAACAAAACTTGAATCAAGAAATTTCAGTGTATTTTATACATCCCAAACGAGAACAATTCATTGTTGCTCGACATGCTGTGTACTTGGAGAAATTCTCCTCTTACAAGAAGCAAGTGGGAGCCTTTATGCGTCTTTGAATAAAGTAATGAATAAAATACAACCTTCTGAATACACTAGTGAACGACACAATTGAGGCTGAGCAAGTAAATGCAAAAGCCATAAAGTGTTGTAACTTCCATTCGCATATCCGCAAGGATACCTCAAGCACCTGAAGATATGAATGTCATGTCAATGTTGAGGAATCTAAGTTAGAGGATCATAGTGAACCTCATAACTGTGGAGACTCATTTTTAGATTTGGAATCTAATAAATGACTCAAAACTATGAATGGTTAGATGTAGTCCATAAAAGAAAATCAATTTTGGAATTTTATTAGCTTTCACTAATCAGTAAGACTGATAGGTTATACATGGTCTTCTATGAGAAGATAGATATGGACACAATTGTACACATTTATACACACTCTCTTTGAATAGAGTTTAAGGCATGCTCAAGCAATTGATCATGATTTAAGGCTTTATTTTATTTACGAGTGTTAAATTAATAATGATATTAATTACCATACTTTATTTCATGAATATGAAATATGGCAATTGGTGTACAAACTCTATAAATCCAAGTGTGGATTAGAGTATGCATCTAGGAGCTGGAATTTTAAGTTTGAATCAAGGATATGATCATGATTAAAACAAAGATAACTCTTTAAGCTAGTATGAGCATATTGTTTTGTTTGTTCTTAAATCTCATATGTTGTTAACATATTGGAAATAACATTCCATCAAAGCTAGGTTTTAATGTTTAGTTTGGAATATATTTCTATTGAGAGATATAAGAAATAACACATATAACCTTGGAACATATGCTTATTAGGAAAAGGCATACGCGGTTAATAAGTCTAAATATGACACATCACTGAGAAAGTCTCAAAATTCTATCTCATGTGATAAGATTGATTATGTACATGGAAACTTTTAGTTTACCTAGTGGATTCATTACATATGATATGTGATGTATTAGACTAATGTTAATACTTGCATGAATGCAAGATGAACTGGTCACAATGTATCTAAGTGAAAGTCATTAGACTACTATATACTTGATCATCGTTTATGGATTTTAGCTAAGAAGATTAGTGTTGAGTTTATACACTAATTCTTACTTCGATTGAGATGGTACTCAATACTAGTGATAGTAGGATTTCATCTTCAATGATAATACTATTACCTAGACGTGCTTGATGAAAAGCATTGTTGCACTACTCATTAGTAAAATAAGAATACTTTACACTTTGGGAAGCTGTTAAGAAGATTGTCTTAAATAGGTTTTCTACTTGCTTCAAACAACCTATGTAATGTACTATGGCGATGCTAGTATTACTGTATTAGCACTTGAGCGCACATATACAAAATGACAATCATCGTATTATTCAAAATCTTCACTATTATGTGAGTTTCTGAAATAAGTATTCTCAAAGTTCACTCAGATGACAACTCAACAGGTCCTTGTGTAAATTCAATGTCTTGTAGTCAAACATGTTCATCATGCTTGGAACATTGGACTTTGACCTTAGAGTAGTCTCATGTATATCTATTTTTTTTAGTATTTGGATAATGGAACGTTAAGCAGTTTTACTAAATAATGAATTGATATACTTGGTAGATCGTCTTCATTTGTACTACTGTGTTCTATATTAGCATGTTTAATCCATGAATAATTTAGTTATTCTAAATTATCCATTGTCAGTTGACGATACGGGAGTATTGTGGAATTAAGACAAATGTGAGTTGGTCATATTCATTAGGAATGAATATTAATTGATGATGCCGCCAAACTCATATATGTTCATTGGATGAACACTGGATTGATCCAACCTACGAGAATTCACTACATGGATCGTCGTCAATAATGAATCTCGCAAGTGGTTGAATCTCTCATCCTTAGACTTGAGATGCAAGTAGGTTTTGTATTTGTGGAATGTCAATCTTTGATATGGTTCAACGTTGTCCTGAACAAGGCTGCTATAAAGACCATTTTTAGGTGCGATGTTGTGACAATCCGTCAATTTACGATTGATATTTTATTCTCAAATATTATTTAAAAACATTATTTTAATGTTACAATATGAACTCACTTATTTTTGGGAAGACATTTGGATTTACGTCTTGAATTCATCGACTACGTCTAAACCGGAGAATTCAACTTTACGTGCTTACGTTTACATACACCGTCTTTAGTGATAGTCCGACATTTCAGAAAATAAATTTGTCCATGAATATTATTTTGGAGTTTTAAATTTGAGTTGGTTCATAAACTCACAAATTTACGAGAAGAGATTAGGACTTACGATTTTATTTTTACGTCCTTTACGACTAAACCGGAAACCTTAGGATTACGTATTTACGTTTTCGAACTCCGTTTTTGATGAGATAATTTTTATTGGATTCGTTTTGTGCCGTTGATTCATAATTTATAAAAACGTTTTTCGTAAAACGACCCGAGGGCACGCAAATCGAGGAAACTAGAATCGAGGAGTACCCGTAAATAATTGGGGATGAGACAAGTGGGACACTTGTCCCACCCCCAAAACCGGCCAACACTTAGCTACAACACATCATATGATGTGTCAAAGTGTTAGCTTAACACTTACATGTGTAAGCTAAGCTTACAAAGTAAGCTTCCACTACATCAAAACAAGCTACCTAAAAACCATTCACTTCATTTCACACATGCAAATCAACTCCAAATCCTCTCTAC
The DNA here is from genome assembly GCA_025667525.1 of Glebionis coronaria. Lineage (NCBI taxonomy): Eukaryota > Viridiplantae > Streptophyta > Magnoliopsida > Asterales > Asteraceae > Glebionis > Glebionis coronaria. The sequence continues at coordinate 104,362,218 of CM046879.1, forward strand.
TCTCCATCCATGCCGTCCTATATTCACCAAAAACATCCATCATTGATCAAATTTAACCACAAAATCCTATGTTATTTCTACCTATGTTGAAGCCCTCTTGAAGCTCTCTTGAATGGTAGTGATTATAACTTCCAAGGAGGAGTATTCATGGTGTCTTGGGGCTGATTTTCCACAAGGAGTATATGAAGAATGGTGGTCTTGAAGATGGTCATGGTTATTCACAAGCTTCTCCATCAAAAACCATGTCCAAATCATAACCTACATCAACTTGGTGGTATAAAGATTGTCCTCCTCATCTTCTTGCTATTTTGATTATGTAAACATGTATTTTATTTCCTATTGTATATGTATATGATGATTATATGATGATAAAAATGTTATGTGGGGATTTTTTGTTGATAAATATGATTAAAAAGGTGAAAAACTATAAGAAACAAGGTTAAAATCTTGCTTAATTTACATGGCTGTATAAAACAGTAAAGAAACAGGTCATGGACTGATAAAATGGTGAAGTAGAATCCATTTACAGTAATCTATATGTCTTGTACACATGTGAGAGTTGGCCATGCAATGGAATCATTGTAATGAGTGAGATATGATCAAAATAAGTTTAAGATACAAATTTGAGTTCACTGTTTTGGACGATTTTTAGAAAATACTTAGAAGATGATTCAACAGTAGCCATAAAAGAGTTAAATGGAGCACATAGCATGTAGTTTATGTGATAAAAATTTGAGCTTCTATCTCCATATAGAACTCAAGATATGGCAGTTTTGGTGAAAGTGAAGATAAAAATCAGATTTTGGAAATTAAAGTATAATACTATTATATAAGGACTCAAAATTATATTGTATAAAATGTAAAGTTAAAACCCACTAACTCATGAATTTTATTTATATAAATATGTACAATGATAAATAAGTGGACATTTTATAAAAATGGTAACTTGTTATGTTTTATAAGTTATAAAACTATAAACATGATTTTTACGACTTTTTCGGCTAATACCGTAAAATTAACGTTTTTGTTAAATAAAACTTAGATGCTTGGACCCATCTAATGTAAACTTTATAAAACTTATATACTGATATATAAACATGTATAACAAGTAAAAACCGATAAAACCCGAACTATAAGAAATACGGACATTTACGAGCTAATTAAGCATATTGGACTAATAATTGGACTAAATAAGATAAAAACTTGTAAAAAGAACTTATTGGGCTTAACCCATTTGGGCCCAACATGGAAAGCATACATACTGATAATATAGGTATAAAAGAGATTAAAACAAGTTAAAGAACTTATAATAAGTTTATTGGACTTAAAACACGAAAATGGGTGAAACTAGTAAACTAGTATAAAAGTTATCGACATATAACACAAAAATGAGTAAATGAGGATATGTACACCCACTTGATAATCATATATATAAAATCATCATATGTATACATAATTGTTATTTTTTTATAAAGTCATTGGACAAACGTCTAAGACCGATTATTATTTGTCTAGGTTTCCGTGATTGAAGCACGTACCGTACGTCCGAATTGCCGATAACCCGCCTTCCCACATCAACGTGAGTTCATAGCCTCGCACTCTTTTAAATGTTTTTATGAAATGCTTTATAAACCCGCGAGGGAGATAACATGTTAGTTTTTATAAAATAGGACACCAATTGTCCCGATTGTTTGTTTATTGATTTGGACCCGAATGATTGAATGACCCGATTGTATGACCCGATAAATGATTAAAGGACCTGATAGATGAAATTAAATGGATTATTAAAGTTAGGTTATGTCACTAAAAGTCCCATTAGCATGAAATGTGAACTACCGGGATTTGGTAGACGCTTGTGCATATGATAGTACTATTTGGGGACGATCACCCCAGTTCGCGCCTTGACGGTTGATCCCCGTCGTGCCACATTGATTGGTAAGCGAATTTATGTATGAGAAGATTTCCATAGCGTGACCTTTGTGACGACACGCTACTTTAGATGGGCAAATTTGGTATCGGGTTAGCTACCCGTTGTTCGTTTAGTAAGGTAACAATGTCATGCGGCTTATAATAATCCAAACTAACGAAATACTACTGGACGCTCAGAATTACGACGTATTGCCTGACTAGCAATACAGGGTCATACTATTGATATTATGTTTGTGTTTTGGTTTTCATAACCATATTCATATAACGGTTTTTATTTTTATACAACGTCATAAGACGTATTGTATGATGTTTTTACGACATTGGCTCGTATAATGATTTTTAAGGCAAATGCCTATATTATGATTTTCGATAAGGATTTGTATAAAATGACTTTGGCTATTTTATGGCCTATTAAAATGATTTGTATAGAATGGTTTTCAGTAATAATTTTATACTGATATTATATTGATGGATTTTATTAAACTCTATGAATTCACTCGGCGTTATCGCTGACCTTTTCTTTTAACATGTTTTATCTCAGGTACTTGAAGGTAATTCTCGGGAAGACGACAAGAATTCATGGCCCGCACTTAAACAATATTTTCCATTCAAATACTTTGTAAAACTTTGTATGAAATATAATGACTTGGGACCGATGTAACTTTGATGTTTATGAATGAAATGATTTATTAATAAACGACGCGATTTTTATGCGTTGTCTATGATGTGAGTAATGTGCTATCCTGTAACACCAACTAGTCTTCCGCTGTATTGAGTTGTATAAATTTGGGGGTGTTATAGTTTGGTACCAGAGCTCTCGTTATAGAGAACGAAAGATTTTTAAAACCAAGGTTTTGAATAAAACATTTCAAAATCTTTTAACTATAAACATTTTTCTAAAAATGTCTAAAAATCTTTTGACTATAACGGTGCCGAAGAATTCCCGAGTTACCGACAAGGCCAGACTGAGAAGTGTTATTTTAATATATATATATATATATATATAACTTGGATTATATATATATATATATATGATGTAATTTTATTACATGATTGTTTGATGATTATTTTGATATTTATACGCGGTATTTATACGACGTAGATTGTCACAGGAACCCTAAATCCCCTAGTAAATTAATCGAAGCTATTCTCGTAGGAATTCTAGCTATCCTAGATCTAAACCAAGTTGTGGATCTTTATGATCCCAACAAATGGTTGATATTCGTAGAAATGTAGATAGTAGTTGATCGTGATATTGAAAAAGAATTGGCGAGATTAAAACTGATACCGATGTCATGACGATCTTTCCTTATAGAGTGGAGTTTGACAAAACGTTACCACCTGGAAGGATGTCATCTGATTCGTTGTCACCCAATTCTTAAGTTTGAAATCGAGAGGGTGAATGTTGCACTTGAGGCTGTCATTGGAACCATTACCCAAAAGCCTCATGCCACTAATACTTTTCCGAGAAGTCTAATTAAATGTATGAGTCATCTCATACTAGTGACTCATTTGATAATTGTTGTTGTAAGAAATATAGGATTGGAAATTAAGTGTTGATTTATATCAAGCTTTTATTGCCCTTTTAAGGCCTAAGAATAAAGATTGAAAGTATTGGAGAATGAAGTAGGATATCGAATTGAGTATAAGTTGATTGAAACTTGAATAAAGTAAAATTTAACCCGTATGGAATATGAGATTGTTAAGAGTAAGTCGTTAAGTTCTGTGATTGAATTATAAGGTTTTAATGGATTATTGATTCGTGTTAAGGGTTGTTCCTAGGCCATTGTCCAATGATGAGGATGCCCAGTGTCCAAGAAATAAATTGAAGAAATCTTCTTTTGAATTGAGACCGATGGATCTTCTGGGACATGTGGAACACCTAATGACTCTTGTAGATTAGTATTCATTGTGGTATCTTTTAAAAATAATCCCTAACTTAACTGAGACATCAGTTGGTAGGATGAGTTCTGAGAATTGTAGGACATAGTGACATGTAATGTGTTACGGTACAATTTTGACTTGTTTGTGATTAATGAAAAGACTACCTTCGATTGCTAAATTCTACATGTATCGATGTTATCTATTTCTTATTGCTTCATCCTAGTGTTCGCATTAGTGATACAACCATTGAACAAGTACTCATCTTGATTTGAGTTACGTTGTGCATTATTCTTTTGAGTGCCATCGAGATCATGAACCTCATGATTATTTGGCTAAAGCTCATTTCCTATCATATTGTAGTTAAGTTCTTAGTGAACAACTCTTCGTCACTCTTTTGCAGATCACTCATTCTTTTTATAAGATGAAACAGTATGCCTTGAGAAAAATTGAATTTTCATCACTATAAGGATTATTCATAGTGAGATTTATAAGTGATTGTTATTGAAATGAGGTTGTTTATAAAACGCTTTGGAAACTTAATTGTTTTCATAACAAGGAAAATCTTTGTAAATTTATTCTTTATTCTTATTTAAGAATTAAGCATGAAAATGTTTTTATTATAAACATGATGATAAAATTTTGACGAACTGAGTATTGCATCGTTAATCTTGAAATTGTATATAGTTGCGCGCCTACATACAATTTGGAATGGACTATGCAAGACTGATTAGTAGTCACCATAAAACTAATGAATAACCACTACATTTTCTTTGAAAATTGTGAAAGAATAAATTTTAATAAGATCTGCAAGAAGTGAAAAATAAGGACATAATGTTAGGAACACCTACATATGTGCCTGTAGCATCTATTCTTCTGAGTCGAATTAACTCATCTGTGGAAATTGTCTTATTTGACAATTGACAATTCTTTCTTGTCCAATTCTCTCGTAGTGAGATTCTTAGGAAAAGTATCTGATTACCGAGTGTTGATACCCGACTGGATGTATCGACGTTCCTATCATTTCTTTTGATTTGATTTCATTTGAATGACCTGGGTAACGATCCAAGAAGCTTTCGAATGCGTACTCAAATTATGAAAACATGGGATATATTCATATTCGTTAAATGTTTTCGTCTGTATCTGATTTGAAATTCTCTCGCATAGATTATGCGTTGACCTTACTCTTTTAATGGTAGTTGTGTCTCCATATATCCTTGAATTAGTGAAGGATTATGAGTTATTATTAGTCTTTTGAGAAATTCACATCTTGTCAACGATAATGAAACTGGAAAGTTGATAGTGCCAGTAGAATGGATTGATTGATTATGACATGACAGCATTGTCTTAATTGATAGGAACTCGAGTAGAATTCCCCTAAATGATAAGATGTTGATTATCAAAAGTGATTTAAATAATTCCCGATAGGTGGCCGTATCCTGCTTTTAGACTTAAAAGTATACCGTGAATGGTTGTGAATTAGTTATAGATATTGTAATCTAGAAGAACCTAATATGAATTTATTAAAAGATGTTTATGTTATCTGAAACTTTAGGAGGTATTTGTTGATGAATTACCTAGACTTTCGCCATTAAGGCAAGTTGAAATTGGTATTGATTATATTCCCGGTGCTGCACCTGTGGCTTGTGCACTGTACGTCAGCATCATCTGAATTAAAGGAATTACCGTACAACTGAGGGAGTTGTCGGAGAAAGATTTTATTCTACCAAGCCTGTCATCATGAAGAGCTATGGTGTTATCATTCCTTATATTTATAGATTACTGTGACTGAGTAAATTGTAATCGAAAACGATATCCATAACTCGAAATGGAAGATTTGTTCGATCATTTACAAGGTTTTAGCGTATGTTTTAGAAATTTGATCCACGGCATGATTATCGTCAACTTCGCGTCCGCGAAAAAGATTATGTATTTCAATCACTACATCCGGTACTTGTAATGAACATTATGAGTTTCACGTGATGTCATTTGGATTGACTAATACACATGTAGTATTCATAAATTTGGTGAATCACGTGTGTAGGCTGTAATTTGATAAATTCATGCTTGTGATTATTAAGGACCATTTGTTTGTTTATAAGTATAAGAATGAGTTAATAATTATTTATAGATTGCCCTGAATTGGCCGAACAATGAAAACATGTACCTTAAATATTTAACATAAGACTTAATTCTTTACATGATTTAACCGTGTGATTAATAGATAAAGGAAGCTATATTGACTTTTCAAAGATTAGAACCATTAACGCTTAGGGATTAAAAACTTAATCCTTTACATAAAATGACCGTTGGATTAATAATGGTAAGATGTATGCATATAGACTCTTCAAAAATTAAGAGCCCTTTTTAGGCTTAGGGTTATAACAAAAAGAAAATGGAAATATGTTTTGACAAATGTTTTAACAAAGAACTTTTAAGGGATTATTCCCTTATACACAAAACATTTAACTAAACTTCTGTTTAGGGGTAAATGTTTGTGTATACCTCAAGATAACTTAAGAAGGACTGAGTAAAACCATTTATACCATAACCTGAAAACTTAAAACGACAATTTTTGCTTTTCAAACTAAGAAAACTTTGACCAAAGTATAAACAAAGGTTTTTCGAACATTTACGAATCTTATTAAATATTTTCGAGAAATCAACAAAAATCTTGTTAATTAAATCCAAATTTACTTTGAACATTTTATATAATTGGTCGAACTAAGAAATTTAAACTTTTAACGTTTACGTTTCATAAAAATTAAATAATTATAGTTAAATTACATATAATAATTATCGACGCTTTAGACGCCGGATTGAGAAAAACTGATAAAAATGATAGTTGAGACGAAACTGAAACATAAAAGATATGAAGAAAGAATTTTGAATAAATACAGTTATGATATTTATTTCATCAGGAGAAAGTGAACGTAATTACTGACGCATAATATAGAAAGAATATCTGAGTGAATTTTGGACATGATAATTATATCATCATGATAAGTGAATATTAATACCGACGCATTATGTAGAAAAGATAAAGAACCAATTAGGACATGTTCCTTAATAATGAAGGTGCAAAATAAATTGCAGAACAATTTAAAACAGAACCAATGCTTATAAAAGGGATAATATAGTTAATAAAAGGGGTTCGCGGATAATGTGAATCATTAAAATTGAGAAGCCGATAGTGTTAAACGTATAAAAGGCCACTTGTGGTTGCCTAAATATGGAGATTATGAGATATAGTTATGTTGGAATTTGTAAGTATAAGTATTCTATTTATGTCATTTTATGACTAAAAGTATCTTTGTCTGAAGAGGTTGTACTGATGGCAATTATGAAGGCAGACACCGCCTCATACATTAGTAAACGTTTAACTATTGCAAAGGTCGTCATCTGAATTTGATTCGATTTAGGTCATCGTCGATAGACTGACCAAATATGCTAATATCATTCTCGTTAATGATAGAATCTTGATGAAGAAATAGACTCTTTTATTTAAAGGAGTTATGTAAACATACTGTGCCTGTATCGATCATCTATATATCAAGATCCTCGCTTCGCATCGAATTTCTAGAGATTTGCTCAGAAATCATTGAGAACGAACCTTGATGAGAGTACTATGTACCACCCCAATCGAAGGGACGAGGTAAAGTAACGATACAAAATACTATAAGCGTTGTTCTATGTTTGAATGATTGACCTTTGGTAATAGACCGTATAATCGTTTTCCTTTGGAGAGATTATCATTGATAATTATCGTATTAGGATCGAGATCGAATCTTGTTAGGATCTAAATAGTAGAGCATCTGTAAGCAAGAGTTGAGATGAAGACATCCGACATACACCCATTGTGAGTTGGACATGTCTTTTAGGTTTAAGGTTTCCTAAGATGGCGAACCTAACCTTACAAAATACCCGAACCGCGAGATCTAAAATGATTGTTGAAATTAGGATTTGATTCTTAACCGCCGATAGTGGGCAGGAGGTTATGTGAATATGAAATGTAGATCTTGAAGTGCCAAATGGGTAGCGAAGTTATGCCACAAAATTTTAAACTTGGAAAAATGAATTCATGATCTGACAAATCATGGGATATAAGTCCACGTTGTATGGGACCATTGAGATGATGTAAAAGTTGGGATTGAAAGGCATATAAGCTGGATCTACCCTAGGACTTCAAGAACTGCGTGAATTATGTTTCGTAAATCGAACTTGATAAAATATCTATCAAGTGAAAATCTGAATTCTTCTTAGTAAAGCTTAGATCGGCGAAAAGTTGCATTCATCAAAAACCCGTGAACATCATGGATAGAGAAAGTAAGTCAACATTAAGCCTGATCTTATCCCCGTAATTATGTTTGATGAAACTCGCGTATTATAATGGATTGCACTTGTGAGAAAAGACCAAATATGGAGGAAATACCCACATGGCTTTAACTCTATAAGAAGCGAGTATTAAGGTAAGATGATCTTTGAGGACAAAGATCCTGTTTAGGGGTAAATGCTGTGACAATCCGTCAATTTACGATTGATATTTTATTCTCAAATATTATTTAAAAACATTATTTTAATGTTACAATATGAACTCACTTATTTTTGGGAAGAAATTTGGATTTACGTCTTGAAGTAGCATCGATTACGTCTAAACCGGAGAATTCAACGTTACGTGCTTACGTTTACATACACCGTCTTTAGTGACAGTCCGACATTTCAGAAAATAAATTTGTCCATGAATATTATTTTGGAGTTTTAAATTTGAGTTGGTTCATAAACTCACAAATTTACGAGAAGAGATTAGGACTTACGATTTTATTTTAACGTCCTTTACGACTAAACCGGAAACCTTAGGATTACGTATTTACGTTTTCGAACTCCGTCTTTGATGAGACAATTTTTATTGGATTCGTTTTGTGCCGTTGATTCATAATTTATAAAAACATTTTTCGTAAAACGACCCGAGGGCACGCAAATCGAGGAAACTAGAATCGAGGAGTACCCGTAAATAATTGGGGATGAGACAAGTGGGACACTTGTCCCACCCCCAAAACCGGCCAACACTTAGCTACAACACATCATATGATGTGTCAAAGTGTTAGCTTAACACTTACATGTGTAAGCTAAGCTTACAAAGTAAGCTTCCACTACATCAAAACAAGCTACCTAAAAACCATTCACTTCATTTCACACATGCAAATCAACTCCAAATCCTCTCTACTCTCCATCCATGCCGTCCCATATTCACCAAAAACATCCATCATTGATCAAATTTAACCAAAAAATCCTATGTTATTTCTACCTATGTTGAAGCCCTCTTGAAGCTCTCTTGAATGGTAGTGATTATAACTTCCAAGGAGGAGTATTCATGGTTTCTTGGGGCTGATTTTACACAAGGAGTATATGAAGAATGGTGGTCTTGAAGATGGTCATGGTTATTCACAAGCTTCTCCATCAAAAACCATGTCCAAATCATAACCTACATCAACTTGGTGGTATAAAGATTGTCCTCCTCATCTTCTTGCTATTTTGATTATGTAAACATGTATTTTATTTTCTATTGTATATGTATATGATGATTATATGATGATAAAAATGTTATGTGGGGATTTGTTGTTGATAAATATGATTAAAAAGGTGAAAAACTATAAGAAACAAGGTTAAAATCTTGCTTAATTTACATGGCTGTATAAAACAGTAAATAAACAGGTCATGGACTGATAAAATGATGAAGTAGAATCCATTTACAGTAAGCTATATGTCTTGTACACATGTGAGAGTTGGCCATGCAATGGAATCATTGTAATGAGTGAGATATGATCAAAATAAGTTTAAGATACAAATCTGAGTTCACTGTTTTGGACGATTTTTAGAAAATACTTAGAAGATGATTCAACAGTATCCATAGGAGAGTTAAATGGAGCACATATCATGTAGTTTATGTGATAAAAATTTGAGCTTCTATCTCCATATAGAACTCAAGATATGGCAGTTTTGGTGAAAGTGAAGATAAAAATCAGATTTTGGAAATTAAAGTATAATACTATTATATAAGGACTCAAAATTATATTGTATAAAATGTAAAGTTAAAACCCACTAACTCATGAATTTTATTTATATAAATATGTACAATGATAAATAAGTGGACATTTTATAAAAATGGTAACTTGTTATGTTTTATAAGTTATAAAACTATAAACATGATTTTTACGACTTTTTCGGCTAATACCGTAAAATTAACGTTTTTGTTAAATAAAACTTAGATGGTTGGACCCGTCTAATGTAAACTTTATAAAACTTATATACTGATATATAAACATGTATAACAAGTAAAAACCGATAAAACCGAACTATAAGAAATACGGACATTTACGAGCTAATTAAGCATATTGGACTAATAATTGGACTAAATAAGATAAAAACTTGTAAAAAGAACTTATTGGGCTTAACCCATTTGCGCCCAACATGGAAAGTATACATACTGATAATATAGGTATAAAAGAGATTAAAACAATTTAAAGAACTTATAATAAGTTTATTGGACTTAAAACACGAAAATGGGTGAAACTAGTAAACTAGTATAAAAGTTATCGACATATAACACAAAAATGAGTAAACGAGGATATGTAAACCCACTTGATCATCATATATATAAAATCATCATATGTATACATAATTGTTATTTTTATATAAAGTCATTGGACAAACGTCTAAGACCGATTATTATTTGTCTAGGTTTCCGTGATTGAAGCACGTACCGTACGTCCGAATTGCCGATAACCCGCCTTCCCACATCAACGTGAGTTCATAGCCTCGCACTCTTTTAAATGTTTTTATGAAATGCTTTATAAACCCGCGAGGGAGATAACATGTTAGTTTTTATAAAATAGGACACCAATTGTCCCGATTGTTTGTTTATTGATTTGGACCCGAATGATTGAATGACCCGATTGTAGGACCCGATAAATGATTAAAGGACCCGATAGATGAAATTAAATGGATTATTAAAGTTAGGTTATGTCACTAAAAGTCCCATTAGCATGAATTGTGAACTACCAGGATTTGGTAGACGCTTGTGCATATGATAGTACTATTTGGCGACGATCACCCAAGTTCGCGCCTTGACGGTTGATCCCCGTCGTGCCACATTGATTGGTAAGCGAATTTATGTATGAGAAGATTTCCATAGCGTGACCTTTGTGACGACACGCTACTTTAGATGGGCAAATTTGGTATTGGGTTAGCTACCCGTTGTTGGTTTAGTAAGGTAACAATGTCATGCGGCTTATAATAATCCAAACTAACGAAATACTACTGGACGCTCAGAATTACGACGTATTTCCTGACTAGCAATACAGGGTCATACTATTGATATTATGTTTGTGTTTTGGTTTTCATAACCATATTCATATAACGGTTTTTATTTTTATACAACGTCATAAGACGTATTGTATGATGTTTTTACGACATTGGCTCGTATAATGATTTTTAAGGCAAATGCCTATATTATGATTTTCGATAAGGATTTGTATAAAATGACTTTGGCTATTTTATGGCCTATTAAAATGATTTGTACAGAATGGCTTTCAGTAATAATTTTATACTGATATTATATTGATGGATTTTATTAAACTCTATGAATTCACTCGGCGTTATCGCTGACCTTTTCTTTTAACATGTTTTATCTCAGGTACTTGAAGGTAATTCTCAGGAAGACGACAAGAATTCATGGTCCGCACTTAAACAATATTTTCCATTCAAATACTTTGTAAAACTTTGTATGAAATATAATGACTTGGGACTGATGTAACTTTGATGTTTATGAATGGAAATGATTTATTAATAAACGACGCGATTTTTATGCGTTGTCTATGATGTGAGTAATGTGCTATCCCGTAACACCAACTAGTCTTCCGCTGTATTGAGTTGTATAAATTTGGGGGTGTTACAGATGTGAAACACATGAACGACACGTGCAGTCAAAATAGGATTTGTTCCTCCACTTTTATTGGAGTTAGATACTACTGGGTCCCTCGATGAATTGTACAGATGTATGTGTGGCCACACCCAAATGTAATTAAGATGATTCTTGATTAATTTGGTAATCTAGTTCAATTTCTATATCGAGAAACAGAATAGTTAAACTTAAGAATGACTGTTGATCTATGTCTAAAGTTTAACAGAGTATTTGAAACAAAAGGATGACTGATATCTAAACCATTTAAATAAGATGTTTGAGAAACTACCCCCATACGTTTCTAGGGGCATTGGCGTGTTGCTAGACGCTAACCATTGCTTGTATAATTACATGATTATTATGACGTGCGCAAGTGGGAGCTGTTGGAGTATGCTCGTGTCATAACAACTAATTATACGGCTAGACACATATGGGTCTATGGGGTCACACACATATACACTGAGGTACCATTTCAATATATCGTGTTTATCGTATTTACGGTATATAAACAACCTTCGTAACTCGAGATCATTATTGGGCTTCTAACGACTAGTAGAGTACTTAGTTATTAGACTTGTAAAAGTGAATGGCAAGGTCCATACAAAGCCCATTGAGTCCGGCCCATTAAGATGAAAAAAGGAAGGAGTTACATTTGTGATAAATATTAGTTATTAGGGAATAACTCAAATTTATTGCATTAAACACATTACCAAAACTCCTCCCTCTTTCCTCTAATTTGTTTTGCACGGTTTTCAGAGAAAGAAAACGAGGGTTTATGCTTTGTAATGATCTCCATCTTTGAATCTTGTTTATTCAAAGGGTGTTACTAGGTTACGGGGTTTAAGGCTAGCATCTATTGGTATACAAGGATGTGTGGTGTGGATACATCATAGAGGTGATCTCCTTTGATCACTTGGTTTCATTTAGTTTCTTGGTTAGATCATGTGATGATTGTCTCATTTGTTGCCGTTCGATCCTACCGAATCACGTTACAAAGGTATACTTTTATTGTTTATTCTTTAGATTAATCATATGACTATATGGATCTGTTGATAGGTGATCTTTCCGCTGCGTTTATTATTTATTCATATCATATTTATATGGATAATCACCTATATCTATATCGTTGGCGATCGTCATACTACTACTTTTTCTACTCGGCTTTCGATTTCCGTGATTCACTTATCTCGTGGCTTAGGGTGAGTTCATAGCCCCTTTTTACTACTTGTACATTGTTTCTAAACGCGGGGTGAGATTTTACATGATGGAACACATTCATTTAAAAAATTTATGCTGTCAAGAACTTGTATGTTATTCAGAACTTGTATGCTATCCAAAACTTGTATGCTTTCCAGAACTTGTATGCTTCCAACAGTTTTTCATTATTATTATTGCTTTTAGTGTACATAGCCACTAAGTTTCCCCTCTTGATCATGCACCGTTAATTATTCTAGTATTACCTCTTGCAAGCGCGAATGTTGTGGGTGGATCCATCGAGATTGATAATCCTCGTCCCATATTACCTTGACGCATTACATTTGTTTATTCTTGAGTATTTAGGTTGAATACTTGATGTGTGGGAAAAGTGTCGGTGTATTTAATGTAATACGTTATAGAGCAAATAATAGAAATATGCCTTTAGGAAAAAGTAATAGTCTAAAATTAGCTAAAGACGAATTAATTAACACGAGAGTGATCCCGGTTCGTTGTACACGAAGAAATTGTGAATTTGAGACTGATAAGTGTGAAAACACTCATCAATAATGATCCAAAAACCACTCAAAACATAGTCAAATACATAATATTTAACTGTAAATTATCAGAATTACGTGTGTATTTTGTGTTTGTGTATTTTCAGGTAATATAGGTACATTTTGGAACAAAGACGCGTTTTCAAGGACTTATTTTATCAAAAGACAAAGAAAAAGACGAAAGAGCTTTCAAGGACCTTACTTGTCATTACTTCAAAGATCGAGGGCTTAGCATACACTTTTCATTAAGATGAAGGATGGAAAAGCTTTTACTTAAAAGGTTTTAAAAACATTTGAAAAGAAGTGAAAAATAAAGGACCAAAAAGAAATTAGAAGGAAAGTAAAGTTTATTTACTTGGTCAAGTTGACCAGTTTCGGTCAAACACACGAAAACACACAACACGTTTTCTTCTTCTCCAACGTGAAGAGAGAGAGAGATTAAACCGTCTTCAATCTCTTTCCACTTCAAAACCTGCAAACGCAATTCACAAGAGATACAATAAGAATCAGCCAAAGATATTAACTACAAAGATGATCAGTTTTTTCTCCTCTACATGGTGGTACCATTTAATTAGACCAAGAGTTGAAGACGAAGAAACCCCCAAATTGTGATGAAGAAGAAGGACGAGTTTATCCTCGTATTTACACGTGTCCATATTTCATTGGCTGAACCACGTCATCAACTCCTTCTCGACGCCTATAAAAAGACATGAAGACCTTCATTTGCAAATGGTTCGACTAGGTGTAGATTACACATAGTTGTAGGTAGGAGTAGATAGATTATTAGCTTTTAAATCTTGTAACAAATTTAGTTTTTTTTTGTTAAACTTTTGTAACAAGTTTAGTTAATTAGTTGTAACTGATTTTGTTTTCCACCATTAATGAATGCTTCAAGTTTTCTTATTCTCTTCTATTTCTCTATAAGCTTTGATTTTCTCCTTTACATGATTACTGATTACTATTCACGTGTCACTATTACGCTGTTCAGATTCTGTTTAGACAGTTAGATATATGAATTTTGTTCTCTTCCATTAATGAGAAATCGAGTTTTCATACTTTTCTTTGGTGAATCTGTTCTATAGTCGTCCTTGTTGCTTCTTTTTAAAATTTCTGATTTTCTTTTACTGATACTGTTCTCGAGATAGCTCTAGTTCGTTTTCTTTTGAGATGTTAATAGAAGTAAGATGATTTCATTATGATTTGATTGACTGTTCATACAAGTTTTAGGAATCTGTTATAATTAGATTTAGTACCTATAGGTTAGAAGTTTATTGGATTAGTTTTAATCAAATATAAAAACTGTCACAATAGGAGTATAAGTAGTTTGTTGGATTATAGGTTAGAACTTTTGGTTATGCCAGTAGATTTGCAGGTTATGAATGCGGAAAGGTATTTTAGTAGTTCATAATATTCAGCTTATTTTGAATTTGTCAGATTGTTCACGTAGGTAATATAGTCAAATAGCTATAGCAAGTTTGGTTCAATTAGATCAGGTAGTGCACTAGGTATTATCTGTTTTGCAGGTTTTTGTTCACAGGTGCGGTTCAAAGCTATTCATTCACGCCTCGAACTACCTTCGATGCGTCCAAGTTTTGTTGAGTTGTAGACGGTTGATTTCAGAAAGAATGTAGATAGTATAGAAGAGTTTACTGTTCATCAGATTAGTCGTAGAAGACGTGTGAGGTGTAGTAGTTACAAGCGAGCTCAGCGCTCCGCTTCACGTCAAAGGACTAGGCCTGGATGTAGCAGGTCAAGCACATTTAATTTTCTTGCATTTTTTTTCATCATAGCTAGCTAAAACGTTTTAGTGTGAGTTGACTTGTATTTACTGTGATATGATCTGTTCTAAGGTGGTAGCTATTCGTTAGTTATTTAACAGTTTTCATTCGTTTGATTGGATTCCATTTGTAGTCAACCTATTATCTTGATCATGCCTGTTATGCAACTTTACTGTTTTGCAATTGCTAGTTAGGATAGCTTTAGTTGAATATTAGAGTCAAGATTTATCAGATGTGCATATAGAGAATTAAATAGAATAGAATTTGATTTAGAATTTGTAAACTGATAATCTTGAATATAAGTAATCTGTTGGAAATTAAGTTTTTATTAGTTTTAGTGATGTACGATTTTAGTCCCTGATCTTGTGTTCTTTTATGTCATTCAAGGTCCTTTTCAACTAATTTGTCGCAATAGCTGTATCATACGCTTGAATGAGTAGTTAGGCCTGTTAGTTGTTAATTGGGCTTTTGATTTAATTGGGCTTGCTAGTTAGTTTGATTAGAACAGATATAGTTAGCTTAAATAGCTTTCAATTCTAGTAAGATTTAGATTATATAAAACTTGTAATTTCTGTTTTAAATAGTTTACTCTTATATTTTGTATTTGGTATTTTTTACTTTGTAGTGTAAAATTGAATTTGACATTTTACATTTTGAGCATTTAATTGCGGTATTTGCTAAATGTTTTAGTTTAGTACGTATATGTAGCGTAATATAGATATTTTTACATTTCTATTTGCTTTGTGCCAATTAGACATAGACTACCAATCAAGTCTTTTTAACCAAAAACAATTAAGTCGAGCTTAAAAACGTTATATCAATTCGAATCGATACCGAGAAAAACGAACTAAAAAGACAAATATTAAATGGCGCCGCTGCCGGTTCTTTTCGTGAAGATTAACGATTTCGAGTGAGACGATTGGATTTTGGGATCCGTTCACTTTGTGAACGTTATTTTTACGTATTATAATCAAAAACATAAAAAAATCAAAAAGATAAAAATACAAAAAAATAAAAAACATCAAAAAAAAATCAATTCTTTTCCTAAAGAATTGAACCAAAAAAAATAAAAAATCCAAAAAGTAATCTTTTTCCTAAAAGATTAAACCCAAAAATATATATTATTGGTTTTCATCGCTTTTTACGTACATATAGTATTTTTCTTAAAAAAATCAAATAAATACAAAAATATTTTTGATATATTATTATATGTAAATAAGTATACGTATATACGAACAACCAAGTTACCTATCTCCATAAGTATTGCCGAGGCAATACACCGTGTTGAGGGGCGTTCCGGTCCTTGACACGCGTATCGATCCAATTTAATTAAGTAAGAATAGATAAATACTTCCAATAGGCAATAATTCGAAGAATACAAACTACTAAAGTGAATAGATAGGCGACGTGCTATAAAATGCCGTCTAAGGGTTAATAGGTACTTAAGTTCTTCGCGCCACCTAACCCCCCGTTCACTAGTGCGTATTCTAAGAAGGAAGGCTTTATTGGGGGTCTTGCACCCAAGTAGTAATTATATATATTATACTTTCTTGCGGATATTTCATATCGAGCCTCGAGGGGGATAATCCTTTTCTCTTCAAAGTCGACCGAGGGCTACTCCCTCATTCCTCGTGTTTACTTACACGTGTACTCGCACATGTGTAAACATACCACCTTTGGTGTATTACTTCCTTCCCCGATGAAGCTTTTAAACGTCATTATACTTGTATATACATTCGGCCACCTTGCTAAACATGGATACTCGTTCCATGTTGGAGATTTTGCAACAACGATCCGCCAACGTTAATTATTCGCCTTGTTCGACTTGTGGAGGTCCACACGATACTTATTTATGTGATCAAAATAATGGCTATTATGGGGAGGGATATGCTTACAATGGAACCGAGAACCCTAATTTTCGACCTAACACTCAAATGGACTACACTTGTAATGACTATATGGGATATTCCGGTTTTTCATCACAAAATCCATCATCATTTCATGATCAAACCTTTAATGAGCCATACCAAAACCAAGGATTTTCCAATTATGAAGGTTTTCAAAACAATGATAATTTTCAAGGCTATAATCAAGAAACTTTTCATAATCAAGGATTTTCACACAATGAAGGTTTTCAAACTAATGATAATTTTCAAGGCTATAATCAAGAAAGTTTTCATAATCAAGGGTATAATCAAGGGTTTAACCAAGAGAATATGCAAAATGTCTCTCAATTTCATGAATCCTTTGAGGAGAGACTTCAAGAGATGGGAAGGAGAGTACTTGAATATTTTGAGGAAAATTGTCAAGGACAAATTCTCTTTGTACAATCTTATCTAACTCAAGGAGCTTTACCATGTGATGTTGAGCCGTCTTTGAGAGTTGATGATGAGGATTATCCTATTAGTGATGGAGATTGTAAATCATGTGAAGAACAACTCATTGCTAATCGTGCTCGTTTGCTTAAACAATGCTTATTAGATGAAGATGATGAGGAACCTTCGATTTGTATGACACTAAATGATGACACACCTTCATCACCTTTACCTCACGTGGAACCCACCGACTCTTTAACCATGGGAGACGAGCCTCTTAGCACTAATATAAACACCAATTCAGATGAATTAACCTCTTATAGTGTTGAGAACCTTATCCCAATCCAAAGAGAGCTTGAGAGGGTTTCCAATGAACCATGTGATGAGCTTTGTGTTGATACCTCTTCTCCTCATGATCACATTGAGATTTTATCACATATTAACCTTCATGCTACTACTAGTAATTTTGGTGATTTTGATCTTGATGAATTGTTTAAAGAAAGGGATAATGAGATTGAGGAAGAGTTTGTGAAAGACGTGATACAAATGGAGGATGATGATTGTGATTCTAGTGACGCATCTTATGCTATATCATCCTATGACTTGTCTTGTCAAGATACCATTGCTAATTTGGATGAAGAGTTTGCTCCTATAGAAAATATGGATCCTTCTCCTCTCCCACCTTATGATTCTTGTGATGAAACCTTTGATGATCCTTATGATAGTGATGAGTCCTTTACATTTGATGATGAATCCATGTCTTCTATGACTCCTTCACCTATTCCCCTAAGTGATTTTGTGATGCATTCGAATCCTCTTTTTGAAACATTATTTGATAACCCACTTTTCCATCATGATGAAGAAACCAATGAGGATTTTAGTGATGATGAACCTTCTCTTTGTGATACACCAATATATGATGATTATAGTGATAATGAGTTTTCCACTTGTGAATCTCCATTTTTTGATGATCACACTTCCTTGAGTTTTAAGGAGTCACCGATCTTTGACAAACCAATCTATGATTACTATAGTGATGAGGAGGGGTCTATCATTGATGAGAATGAGGAGATTCTAAAGACTGAAAGATTGCTTAGTGAAGATGAATTGATAGATAAACAAATTGAAGATTATCTTAAGAGAGATGATATTGTGGTTGATACATCTTCTTCTAACTGGGAAGAGGAGATTCGTCTTAGTGAGAACATGCTTTTTGGGACCCTAGAGCCTACACCTCCTTCACAACACACTATTAATTTTGATCCTCCTTTCACTATGCCTTCTATGAAAGATTACCCACCTTTTGATGATGATGATGAGCCTAACATGGACATAATAGTTATGAATGTTTTGATACCTACACCTTCATATTCTCATGATGCTTTGATCACTAAGGGGGAATCTTATATGGTTGACACGAGCTCATTTTCTTATTTTCCCATGAAGGGAAAGGTTTTTGATCCTGGGATACATATGTTTGGGAAAAATTGGTTTTCATCTACTCCACTTAAGAGTGTGACTTCTATTGATATGGGCTTCTTGTATGAGCTTACTTTGGTGATGCTACCTACTTTGGAGTTGTTCACTTGTCGAGATGGAAACTTTGTATTTGATCATTGAGGACAATGTTTATCTTAAGTGTAGGGGAGACTTCTATCGAAGTGACCTTACCTAGACCATTGCCTTAACTTCATGATAACCTGGAAAAATTAATTTTTCAAACATTTTTCAAATTTTTGATCTACTTTGGCCACCAAAAATATGCATTCATAATTTTTGCATCAATCATTTTGCATAACACATTTGCGTTGTATATATTTCTTCTTCTTTTCATCAAAAATATATAAAAAGAAAAAATAAAATAAAACATGGTTTTAACAAGTTTAGACTTCTTTGACATATTAGGCCCGCCATGGATATTTTGACTCAACCCGAGCTTGCTTATCTTAGCATTCTCTAGCTAGTATCCTTAACCATGTAGTTCTTCATTGGTCTATTAGGCTAAGCATCCACCAATCTCATTATTTGAGATTTTAAATTTGTGGAGAATGGGAAGTGATAGAGTTGAAGCAAGTATAAAAGGGCTAGATAAACTTCATGATAATTACTTGTGGCTAAACCCTTCTCTTCTTTACCTCTATTTTCTTCGCATGTATATAATTGTTAATAAATAATCAAGAACGGTTTTAATTGGTTTGTAATCTCTTATGCATTTTTGTCTAATCATTCATGATTGATATGAGTACGTTTTAAGATTCTAAGTTAGAACGTTTTATGTGTACTAGACTTATGTCATGCTCAATATTTAGCGGGTGTTTTTCCTTTTATTCTTTTCTACTTTCTTTGTGAGGAATAAAGAAAAATAAGAGCGGCTTACAAAAAAAATGAGTGGCTAGAAAAAAAAAAGAAAAAAAAAGAAAAAAAAATAATTATACAAGACTCCCAAGAGGGGCAGTGTGGTGTTAATTATAGTGACTATTGAGTTCTAATATTACCTTGACGGGTTGCGGGGATTCAATAGATTGCTCCAATCCAATATTACCTTGACGGGTTGCGGGGTTGAAGATCCAAAGTCTCAAAAAGATGGCGGATGTAAATTATTGCGTGAGTTTTATTATTATTTCCTTAGCGAGTGTGTAGCTACTTATGAAAGCATGACATGAGGATTTTACACATAAGGCGAATGACTTATTATTCTTGAAACGGACTTATATTAATTGTGAGCGGTTTTTCAAGTAATGGATGAGAGGATTACTTAGGATTAAAACCGTGCTTCCTTATTTTTGGATTTTACACTTCTTATACTTCACACTTGAATAAATGACAAATTTGCCCACAAGTAATTTGTTCAAATAATAACCGGTTCCACATTTAATTGTCATGAATAAGTTGATGCTCTTTTTACTTGTGAATGCAATGATCCCATTTTTAAGCTTGGTATGGGGAAAGTGAAACTTGAGGGTGATAAATGTCCATGGTACCAAAGCCCTAATCTAAGTCATTGATTTCTTTATGAGTTATTTCCATCAAAACCATTTATGAAAAATCCAAAAATATATAAATAGAATTGTTTTCTTTGCATAGCATTGTAAATATTCAAAACCATTCATCATGTAGTATAGCATAGTATATTAAATCATAAAATGGCCAAGGTGGGTTAATTATGAGAAAAGTGCACTCTAGAGCTTTGAAATGCTGCATTGCATGAGGTCATGGCAATGGTCAAGTGGAGGGGAGTTGATAAGTGTGAAAACACTCATCAATAATGATCCAAAAACCACACAAAACACAGTCAAATACATAATATTTAACTGTAAATTATCAGAATTATGTGTGTATTTTGTGTTTGTGTATTTTCAGGTAATATAGGTACATTGCGGAACAAAGACGCGTTTTCAAGGACTTATTTTATCAAAAGACGAAGAAAAAGACGAAAGAGCTTTCAAGGACCTTACTTGTCATTACTTCAAAGATCGAGGGCTTAGCATACACTTTTCATTAAGATGAAGGATGGAAAAGCTTTTACTTAAAAGGTTTTAAAAACATTTGAAAAGAAGTGAAAAATAAAGGACCAAAAAGAAATTAGAAGGAAAGTAAAGTTTATTTACTTGGTCAAGTTGACCAGTTTCGGTCAAACACATGAAAACACACAACACGTTTTCTTCTTCTCCAACGTGAAGAGAGAGAGAGATTAAACCGTCTTCAATCTCTTTCCACTTCAAAACCTGCAAACGCAATTCACAAGAGATACAATAAGAATCAGCCAAAGATATTAACTACAAAGATGATCAGTTTTTTCTCCTCTACATGGTGGTACCATTTAATTAGACCAAGAGTTGAAGACGAAGAAACCCCCAAATTGTGATGAAGAAGAAGGACGAGTTTATCCTCGTATTTACACGTGTCCATATTTCATTGGCTGAACCACGTCATCAACTCCTTCTCGACGCCTATAAAAAGACATGAAGACCTTCATTTGCAAATGGTTAGACTAGGTGTAGATTACACATAGTTGTAGGTAGGAGTAGATAGATGATTAGCTTTTAAATCTTGTAACAAATTCAGTTTTTTTTGTTAAACTTTTGTAACAAGTTTAGTTAATTAGTTGTAACTGATTTTGTTTTCCACCATTAATGAATGCTTCAAGTTTTCTTATTCTCTTCTATTTCTCTATAAGCTTTGATTTTCTCCTTTACATGATTACTGATTACTATTCACGTGTCACTATTACGCTGTTCAGATTTTGTTTAGACAGTTAGATATATGAATTTTGTTCTCTTCCATTAATGAGAAATCGAGTTTTCATACTTTTCTTTGGTGAATCTGTTCTATAATCGTCCTTGTTGCTTCTTTTTAAAATTTCTGATTTTCTTTTACTGATACTGTTCTCGAGATAGCTCTAGTTCGTTTTCTTTTGAGATGTTAATAGAAGTAAGATGATTTCATTATGATTTGATTGACTGTTCATACAAGTTTTAGGAATCTGTTATAATTAGATTTAGTACCTATAGGTTAGAAGTTTATTGGATTAGTTTTAATCAAATATAAAAACTGTCACAGTAGGAGTATAAGTAGTTTGTTGGATTATAGGTTAGAACTTTTGGTTATGCCAGTAGATTTGCAGGTTATGAATGCGGAAAGGTATTTTAGTAGTTCATAATATTCAGCTTATTTTGAATTTGTCAGATTGTTCACGTAGGTAATATAGTCAAATAGCTATAGCAAGTTTGGTTCAATTAGATCAGGTAGTGCACTAGGTATTATCTGTTTTGCAGGTTTTTGTTCACAGGTGCGGTTCAAAGCTATTCATTCACGCCTCGAACTACCTTCGATGCGTCCAAGTTTTGTTGAGTTGTAGACGGTTGATTTCAGAAAGAATGTAGATAGTATAGAAGAGTTTACTGTTCATCAGATTAGTCGTAGAAGACGTGTGAGGTGTAGTAGTTACAAGCGAGCTCAGCGCTCCGCTTCACGTCAAAGGACTAGGCCTGGATGTAGCAGGTCAAGCACATTTAATTTTCTTGCATTTTTTTTCATCATAGCTAGCTAAAACGTTTTAGTGTGAGTTGACTTGTATTTACTGTGATATGATCTGTTCTAAGGTGGTAGCTATTCGTTAGTTATTTAACAGTTTTCATTCGTTTGATTGGATTCCATTTGTAGTCAACCTATTATCTTGATCATGCCTGTTATGCAACTTTACTGTTTTGCAATTGCTAGTTAGGATAGCTTTAGTTGAATATTAGAGTCAAGATTTATCAGATGTGCATATAGAGAATTAAATAGAATAGAATTTGATTTAGAATTTGTAAACTGATAATCTTGAATATAAGTAATCTGTTGAAAATTAAGTTTTTATTAGTTTTAGTGATGTACGATTTTAGTCCCTGATCTTGTGTTCTTTTATGTCATTCAAGGTCCTTTTCAACTAATTTGTCGCAATAGCTGTATCATACGCTTGAATGAGTAGTTAGGCCTGTTAGTTGTTAATTGGGCTTTTGATTTAATTGGGCTTGCTAGTTAGTTTGATTAGAACAGATATAGTTAGCTTAAATAGCTTTCAATTCTAGTAAGATTTAGATTATATAAAACTTGTAATTTCTGTTTTAAATAGTTTACTCTTATATTTTGTATTTGGTATTTTTTACTTTGTAGTGTAAAATTGAATTTGACATTTTACATTTTGAGCATTTAATTGCGGTATTTGCTAAATGTTTTAGTTTAGTACGTATATGTAGCGTAATATAGATATTTTTACATTTCTATTTGCTTTGTGCCAATTAGACATAGACTACCAATCAAGTCTTTTTAACCAAAAAAAATTAAGTCGAGCTTAAAAACGTTATATCAATTCGAATCGATACCGAGAAAAACGAACTAAAAAGACAAATATTAGAGACTTTCGTTTTAATTTGGACAATCGATTTGAATGGTTTTGGTTTTTTTATCTAAAATCCTACGTTTTTAACTAAAAGTGCATGAATCGTAACCCAAATTAAATCTAAAAGACGAATTTAAACTATATATTTTTTTACTTTATTTATTTAATATTTAAACTAATAAAATAAATATAATTTATTTAAACAATTATTTTATTAATAGTAATATTGTAATATTTATTTTTTTATATTTAAACAAACAAATATTGCCTAATTAATATAAACAATTTATTTATAAAAGTAATTTAAAATTTTACTTTAATTTTAAAACTTATACTTTAAGGAAAAACGTCTATTAATTTTAAAGACATGACAAGTACAAAAACGTATAACTAATCTCTTAAGCAAAAGTTAAATAAAAGGAACCTCTAGCTCAGTGGGTAGTGGCGTGGATTTTTGAAGTGCAGGTCTCGAGTTCGAGACCTGCTAGTGACAAGTTTTTGGAATATTAATTTTTTGGAATAGTTGAGAATCAATATTTCAATATTACAGTAAGCTATACAACTTACAGTAATTACTTAAGTATGATTATTTAGAATTAACAGTCAACAAATCATTCAATCATACAGCAACATCAGTTAAGACAAACACTCTAGCAATAAAAGCAGACTAAGAAATGAATAAAAAAACTAATACGAAAACCAATTAGCAAAACTATTGCAATAGGCAGCATTGTAACAATATAGTTGTTGGGAATAAAATGTAGCCAGTTCACTTGAACGCTAACAAGAAGAAAACAAGTGTTGATAGGAAGAAAATAAACGTTGACAGATCAAGCGTTGACAGGAAGAAGTCAAGCGTTGATAGGTTGAAGACAAGCACTGATAGAAAGATATGGTCTGCGCGTATTTTGTTTCTAGTTTGTTTCTAGTAAAGATAGGATCAACATTGTATTTTCTATAATTATCTTTACCTAGAATAGTTGATACGTAGACTCTTGTACAAGGCTTCTTATGTCTGCTGACGACATAGCAAAGAAAAGGGTTGATATGAAAACCCTAAGCATTCTGAAACTCTCTTTGGGACAAGAAAATCAGCACAATACAGAGGTTATGAGTCTGCGAAAGACCTTTGGGCAGCCCTTGAAGTTGCATATGGTGGTAACGCTGATATTGTGGAAGAGAAAAGGAAGCAACTCTTACATGAGTATGTTGTTTTTAAGTCTCAACCTAATGAGAAGCTAAGTAGTGTGAGAAGCAGACTTCTTGACATTACAAGCGAGTTGTCCTTCATGGGGACAGTAATTGGTGATGTTGACATTATTGCCACTTTTCTTAAAAGCCTTGGTGATGCATGGAAGATTGAGGAAAGATCTATAATTGCCAACAACACTCACAAAAGTTCTACTTTTGATGATGTCTACAACAAACTGAGGCTGTTGGAGAATGAAACTCTTTTGGATCATAGAAGTAAGTCTACCAATGGTAACATGGCCTTCTTCTCACATAGTGAAGGTCAATTTGATCAGAATGATTCATACATGCACCCAGTTACTGGATCAACATGTGTCAACGCTGGATCATGTCCTGTCAACGCCTCATATTCAAACGCTGACACATACAAAATTGACTCTCCAAGAGTTAAGCCTGCTGGTATTGATCTGGATACTGTGTGTGCATACATTGCTTCATTGCCCAATGGTTCAGTGATTATATATGAGGACCTTGAGCAAATAAGTGATGAGCATTTGGAGGAGATGGATATAAAGTGGAACATGGCTCTTGCAAGTATAAGAGCAAACAGATGGAATAGAAGGTTCAAGAAGAAGATGACCTTTAATGCAAAGGACACTGCTGGATTTGATAAATCCAAGGTTGAGTGCTACAATTTTCATCGTATGGGGCACTTTATGAGAGAATGCAGATCTTCAAGAAGATCTGATGCTGGAAAACCCTCAAGCCAAATTGTTAAGGCTCAGGATCCCAAGGCCATGGTGGCAATGTAAGAAATTGATGGTGTTGGATGGGACTAGAGCTATTTGGCTAAGGATAAGGAAGAGGATAAGCTTTGGTTGCTGAGATAGAAGAAGAAGAGCATGTTCAATATGCTCTCATGGCACACTCCTCATCTTCATCAGACAATAAGGTATATGATGATGCTTTTTGTAGTAAGGGTTGTCGTTTAAATACTGAAAGACTTAACAAAGAGGTTTTAAGATTGTTAGGAGATGTGAGTACTGAGAGATGCAAGTTGTCTAACTATCAACTTGCTCTTACTCAAACTGAAAAGACTGTAGCTGAGTATAAGAAAATGGAGCTTGACCTAAAAGATAAAATAAATATCTTAAAACATGATTTAAATGCTAGTAATGATATTAGAAACATCATGGAAAGGGTCAATGCTGAATTACAGGCTAAGTTAGATGAGGCTATCAAGAATAAGGATAATGTAGACCTTAAAATTCAGAGATTTGATAAGGCCTCACAAACCCTAGGAGAATGTGTTAGTAAACAAAGGGATTCTAGGGACATGACTGGGATTGGGATGAAAGAGTATTCTGGTGTTCCACCACCAGCTGGGGACTTCTATGGTGTCCAAATAAAGGACTTATATTGGACTGGTTTACCAGAACTCCAAGAAGAGGAATTTAGTCCTCCGCCAAGAGTCCTTACCCCAGTATAGGAATATAGGCAAAAGTTGACTGATTTAAATGAATGGAAGAAAGCCAACCCTACCTTGTTTGTCAAGGGTGGCATGCTTTGTGATAGTCCAAATGAGTCGACCCCTATTAAAGTAACAAACCCAATCACTGGCAAGACTGTTGACCTTGGCTCAAATACTGTTAGAAAACCTAGCATTAAGTATGCAGAAATGTATAGAAATACTAGGTCACCAAAAAGGCAAGTTAGTGATACAAATTATGGAAACCTTGGTAATAGAAAAGGTTTCTTTTCTTCTAGACCTAGAGTTGTGTCTAGAAAAGCCTGTTATACTTGTGGTAGCTTTTCACATTTAGCCTATAAGTGTATCAATGCTTCCAAGGTCAACGCTGTCAAAAAGTCAAACACTGTCAGACCCAAAACTTTTGTGGAGCAAAGTCCACAAGTTGTTAGACCAGCCCCATTCTTTACTAAAGGGTCTAACACTCATGGACAAAGACCTTTTCAGAAGACCAATACATGGTCTAATAGGCAATGGGTTCCTGTAGCAAACCCTAGGTTCAACACTGATAAGGGTAATATCAACGTTGACAAGACCAAATCAAACGCTGACAGAAACATTGCCAGACCAAATAATGATAAATATTTGTAACCACAGGGAAAGGGGTCTAAAGCTTCTTCTAGCTTGATATGGAGACCTAAGCAAGATCAAAACCCTAATTCTAATGGGATTTCTATGACCTGTAACAGATTTAATTATATTTCAAAGGTCATCACAAAACCAATTGGGGTTAACTGGGTGTTTCATCCAAAAAGGGATAAACAAGGGGTTGTTATGAGAACTAAGTATGTTCTTGTTGAACAACCAGATGAATCCAAGTCTGCTCAGGCTTGGGTTCCCAAAGAAAACTAATTTGTTTTCTTTATGTGCAGGACATTCAAAAACAGGTGAATGATTATGGCTATTGGGATAGTGGATGCTCTAGGCACATGACTGGGAAGGAAGATTACCTCACAAACTTCACTCCCATTAAGGATGGTGATAAAGTTTACTTTGGAGGTAGATATGGAACTATCACAGGCAAAGGAACTCTACTCACCAACAATTTGCGTTTTGAAAACGTGTTTCTGGTAAAAGAACTTGATTATAATCTTTTTAGTGTATCACAAGTTTGTGATAACAAAAATAAGGTTCTTTTCACTGATACTGAATGCTTGGTGTTGAGCAAGGATTTTAAAATGCCAGATGAGAAATTTATTGACTATAGAACACCTAGGCATATGGACATTTATAATGTGAATCTTAATGGAATTAGGATGAATAATAACATGTCATGTTTTTATGCTAAAGCTTCAGTTGATGAGAGTAATCTATGGCACAGGAGACTAGGGCACATTAACTTTAAAAATATAAACAGACTTGTGAGACTTGGTTTGGTTGATGGTTTGCCTGAAAAGGCTTTCCACAATGACCACTCTTGTGTTGCATGCCTTAAAGGCAAACAGCACAAGGTCTCATTTAAGTCTAAACAAGTGCACTCTAGTTCTAAACCACTTCACTTGCTGCATATGGACCTGTTTGGTCCAACTAATATAGAGAGTTTGAATGGTAAATCATACTGCTTTGTCATCACAGATGACTTTTCTAGGTTTACTTAGACTTTCTTTTTAGCCATGAAAAGTGACACTGCTGATACTTTAAGTAACTTTATTAATCAGATTGAGAAGAAAACTGGTAATGAAGTTAAAATGCTTAGAAGTGATAATGGTGGTCAGTTTAGAAATAAGCTATTGGATGAGTTTTGTGCCAAGAAAGGGACTACTAGGTAGTTTAGTATTGCCAGAACCCCACAGCAAAATGGGGTTGCTGAGAGAAAGAATAGAACCCTAATTGAAGCAGCCAGGACTATGTTGGCTGATGCTCACTTTCCCATAGCTTTTTGGGCTGAGGCTGTGAATACAGCTTTTTATGTTCAGAATAGAGCATTAGTCAACAAGATACATAACAAAACACCTTATGAGTTACTTTGGGGCAGGAAACCTAATATTGGTTTTCTTAAACCTTTTGGCTGTCATGTAGTTGTACTAGACACTAGTGATGCCTTAGGTAAATTCAGTGCTAAAGGTGATGAAGGCTACTTCATGGGTTATTCAGTATAGAGCAAGGGATATAGGGTTTACCTTAAGAAGGAAAAACGTATACTTGAAAAAGTACATGTTAGGTTTTTAGAGAGTAAACCTAGTGATCCTGAAAGTGGTCCAAATTGGTTGTTTGACTTGGAACCTCTATCTAGGACTTTGAATTATATGCCTGTTACTAATCCATACATTGTGAAGGTAACTTCAAATGTTGTGGAAGAACCAGTTGTTGATGTTTCAGGTACACATGTTATTGAACAGGTTGGATCACAAGCAGACAAGTCATCTCCCATACTTGAGTATGTTACTGTTCCCATATGGACAGATGCTTTTGCTGCTGCTGCTGCTGCTGGAAAGGAAAAAGGTGGTCCCCTAGTATCACCAGTTAACAACATGCATGGTTCTTCAGGCGCTGACAAAGGAAAATATGGCGCTAATAAGACAAATTCAGGCGTTGATGGCTCAAACGTTGACAACACCATTTCAGGCGTGGATGAATCAAACGCTGACAACCTTGGTTCAGGCGTTGACAACTCTTTTGAGCATATCTTCTCTTCCAATTTTGAACAAGGTGAACCTTCAAGCAGAAATGAAGAGTTTCATACAGATATTGATGGAAGAGAGTCTGAAGAAGATATTGGTAACTTGGATGATGATATTGAAGACAACAGACTTTTTGAGGGAGGATTTCTCACTTCTACAATAAAGAATCACCCCTCTTCTCAAATTATTGGGGATGCCATGTCTCCTGTTCAGACTAGAAGATCTCATCAGAGTCTTGGAGGATTTATTTCCAATATACACAAGAAGGTTGATACCCTTCTTGTTCAAGCATGTTTGTTTGCCTGTTTTCTGTCACAACAGGAACCCAAGAAGATTTTTGATGCTCTCAAAGAACCAAGTTGGGTGGAAGCAATGCAGGATGAGCTTCACCAATTTGCTATTCAGGATGTTTGGGAGCTGGTTGATTGTCCTAGATATGTTAGGCCTATTGGGACAAGATGGGTTCTTAGAAATAAGAAAGATGAAAGAGGCATTGTGGTCAGAAACAAGGCACGTTTAGTGGCTCAAGGACATACACAAGAGGAAGGGATAGACTATGAGGAGGTCTTTGCACCAGTTGCAAGGATTGAGGCTATAAGGATATTTCTAGCCTATGCTTCCTGCATGGGATTTACTGTCTATCAAATGGATGTGAAGAGTGCTTTTCTTTATGGCACAATTGTTGAGGAGGTATATGTTATGCAGCCTCCTGGTTTTGAAGATCCAGAGCATCCAGACAAGGTGTATAGAGTCAAGAAAGCTATGTATGGACTTCATCAAGCCCCAAGAGCATGGTATGGCACATTGTCCACCTATCTGGTGGAAAATGGATTCAAAAAGGGCACCATAGACCAGACCTTATTTACAAAGAAGACTGGTAAGGATGTCTTACTTGTTCAGGTTTATGTTGATGATATCATCTTTGGCTCTACCAACCCAAAGATGAGTGAAGACTTTTCCAATCTTATAACAGACAAATTCAAGATGAGTGCAATGGGGGAGATGAACTTCTTTCTAGGGTTACAAGTTCAGCAGAAAGAAGATGGTATCTTCATCTCTCAGGATAAATATGTGGCAGAAATCTTGAAGAAGTTTGGCTTTTCTCCACATGAAAAGAAGGCCAGTACTCCTATGGATAGAGAACACCCTTGGGGAAAAGTTGGTGATGGAAAAGATGTGGATGTCAGGCACTATAGATCAATGATTGGTTCATTGATGTATTTCACAGCCTCAAGACCTGACATTATGTTTGCTGTGTGTGCATGTGCACGCCATCAAGTGACTCCCAAAGAGTGTCACCTTCATGTTGTCAAGAGAATCTTTAGGTACCTTAGATGTTATCCAGATCTAGGATTATGGTATCCAAAAGATTCACCATTGGAGCTTATTGCATATTCAGACAGTGACTATGGTGGTGATAAATTTGATAGAAAATCCACAACTAGTGGATGTCAGTTTCTTGGGAGTAGGTTGATATCTTGGCAATGCAAGAAACGAACAGTGGTGGCCAATTCTACAACTGAAGCAGAGTATGTAGCTGCAGCTGCTTGTTGTGGACAAGTCTTATGGATTCAGAACCAGCTGTTGGATTATGGGTATAATTTCATGCATACCAAGATTTTTGTAGACAATAACAGTACTTTATGCATTATTAAAAATCATGTACATCATTCTAAAACAAAACACATAGAAACTAGACATCATTTTATAAGAGATTGTTTTGAAAAGGGTTTAATACAACCAGATAGGGTTGACATAGAAGAAAATGTATCTGATTTATTAACTATGCCTTTTGATGCTGGAAGGTTTCAATACTTGGTAACAAGTATTGGAATGATCAATCTCACTTAATATGTGTTTTGGGGTCTTTTTGTATAAATATGTACAGGATATGCATTGTTATTGGTCTTTTTGAAAAGTTAGATTTTCCACTATATTTGTCTAACGCTGACAAAGGTTATCTTAACGTTGATAAGTGTTATCGTGACGTTGTCAGCAACATGTTAGTTTTGTGGTTTTTGATCTAAGTGTGCAGGCGTTGTTAGCATTGTACCATTGGATACAGAGTTGCTTATGGATCCTTAGAGAATCATTTGAGCATGTTTTCAGTTTATGGGTGATGGTTGGAATATTTATATTCCTATCTTGACATAAATTTTTATATTCATGCATATTCTTGGGCAACATATGTATCACAGTTTAAGGGGAGGTTTTAAGAACCTTTAGGACTTTTGGGTATTCTTATAATACTCTTATCATAATTCTAGATTGTGTCCACAGGTGAGTATGAGTTAGTTTACTAAATCATGAGGCACTGTAGCATGCAAAGTTGTCATACTATGCATGTTGCCAAGACATTTTTGGCCTAGAATTGGATGTGGTCTGTTTGGAGACTTGGGAATGATTTATAATGGGTTTACCTGGGAGTTACAAGGGATTTTATGAGATAACTTAATTCTTAAGAATTCTTGTTAGCAAGGGACACTAGAGGACTGTTATGTCTATCTTGCATCAGCAAGTGTGCATAACTGGACAGTGCTTGCCGCCCTATAATAATTATCAATTTATAGGTTATCTTCACTAGGATAAATTACTTTGTTAAGGTCCTTTTTCATTTTAATTACTTTTATTTTTGGACGCTGACAAGTATTTTTCCAAGCGTTGTTATGACTAATTTAGACGCTAACATGGCTTTGGCAAACGTTGACAAGAATATAGCCGTTGGGCGTTGATGGGTTATTTTTGACCGTTGACACTCTTTGGGACCTACCCAGTTGTTATTTTTGACGAATTTTGGGGCCGTAATTTTGGGAGTAGATAACTTTTAGTTAATGCATAAGATAAATTATTTTCTTTTCAAGGTTTTCATCATTATATTTTAAAAATTTCTTGCCTTATTTTTGACCAATCACATGTGCCTATCTCTCCTATATATTTGGCTCCTATTTTTAAACAGGGTATCTCATATTCTTGTCTAACAACTTTCTCCTATAATTCATCTTTATCAATAATTCACAAATAGCTTTCTCTCAACAATGGCACCAAAGTTTAAACCAAGTGACTTGGTATTGGGATTCAGGAGTCAGCACAACATGATTGCTTATTTGGACGCTAATGATACTTTGTTTCCACAATACACTCAGATGGTGTATTTGAATGCATCTCCTATTAGGTATGCTCTTTCTCATGCTCCTCTCATCCCTATCACTCATATTAAACAGTTTTGGAACACTGTTAGTTCCTCAACAATTAATAATGTGACTACATTATCAATTATAGTTCATGGGCGTACTTGGGTGGTTACTGAAGCCTTGGTTCGCCAGGCTTTGCATCTTGATGATGCAGATGGTATAACCACCCTCCCCATTAATGAAATAGAACAAGGACTTCGGGCTTTGGGGTATCCTTTCCCTGATGAGGGCACTTTAAATAAATATCATAAATAAGAGTTTCCCCCAGCCTGGAAGTACCTCATACATGTCATCCTTCAATGTTTGAGTCCCAAATGTATTGCACACAATGAAATTAACAGATCTGTTGCTAGTGCAATTGTGCGCATTGCAAATGGGCAAAAGTTTAATTTTTCAAAACTAATTTTGATGGCATGTGTAAGAACAAAGGAAGTAAGATGACTTTGGCTTATCCCAGATTTTTGCAAATAGTTTTTGATGTGCAAATTTAATGCACAAGGGATGATAATGATTTTTATGAGATCCCTGTGCAAAAGAAAGCTATTTTTACCAAGATGAACTCACCCCCTCACCGTGAATTACCCCTCACCCAAGCTATGCTTGTTGTTATTGCAGCAGCACAACCCCAACCAGACCCACAACCACAACTTGACCCAATACCAGAACCTTTGCCTTCACCTCAACACATGGAAATTGACCAAGAACCCTTCGACGCTGACACATTAAATGTTGGCGTTGACACAAGTAATCTGAACGTTGACACCTTTCCTTCACAGACCCAAACACCCCTTAACCTTCAAACTACCTCCCAATCCACATCATCTTCTACCCCACCTGAATATAGGTTGCAAAAACGCCCAAGGACTACTGGAGTGTTCTCCTCTAGTGGTCCTAGCCATGTAGCAGAGAGAACCACCACCACAAGTGTGGTTGGTGCTATGAATGAGTCTGGGACTATTGGTTCTGGCTTAGATGCAGGCCAAGACAATCCTAACATCTTTAAGACCTCATCCATGCCCCATGACTCCAAATTGGGAGGTCAAATACCTATTTTAGAAGAGGGCAGATTGGAACCATACACATTGATGGAATTGATGGCTGTTTGCATTAGCTTGCAAAAGCAAAATGCAGACTTGGTACATACAGTCAGTACACAAGGCCTTGAACTCAAGCAATTGAGGGAGAGGATTGTCATTTTGTAGAATGCTGGCACTAGGCGTGGGATGGAGGAATCTTCCAAAGGGGAGGATGAGCAGATTAATGTGAGTGATAAAGGCTCACATGATGGAGAATCTTTGGGTGTTGCTGAAGCCCTCACTGAATTGAAGAAGCAACTAGGTTTTGATACATCTCTGGTTACTCCTACAAATTTAAACTTGTCTTTTATAGCTATGTTGGAACATATTACAAGAGACGCTGAGACAAGTAAGTTGGGCGTTGACAAGCAAAATTTGAACACTGACACACCAAGTGCTGACAAGAGTAATTTAGGCGCTGACACAAGGAATTTGAGCGTTGACAGACCTGTAGATATGGTTGATGTATTCTAGTCATCAGGTATCATCAAAGAAGTATCTTCACAGGTATTACCATCATCCTTACCCATCATTGATCCATTAGATAAGGGTAAAGGAATTATGGTAGAAGTAAAAGTTCCAAAGGATGCAACACAAGTAGAGTTTGATTCAAGATTGGCTGCACAACTTGTGGAACAAGAAAGAAAGAAGGTTGGTGAATCACCATTTGTTATCACTTCTGAGGAACAAGAAGAAAGTGATGAAGGAAGTTCAGATTCAAGTGTCATGATAATAGAACAACCAGAAAGACTTGAATATGGTGATGATTTGGCAAGAGAGAAGCTTAGAGAGTTGAAATTGCAAGTAGACTTTGATATGCCAGAAATTGTTTAGATGTACCATGCTTGGGAGAATAGGTGTACGGAGAATCCAAATTTGACAATTTCAGACCAAATTTGGGGTTTGGAGATTCTTCTAAGAGTTCAAAAAGACTGCAAGGTAATTCTGAAACATAAGGCTAGCAATATTCTCTCACTGCTAAATAGGGATAGAAGGGAGCTTTACTACATGTTACTCAGATGTCATGGAACAGGATGGACCTATAAGAAATTGTTGGGATTATCCTTTGAAGAATTGAAGTATAAGGCTTATCCCATTTGGGCAAAAGTGCAGGAAATGAATACTATCAGACTTCTTTCAGATGAAAGGAAAGAAGAACTTGCAGAAGAGATGGAGCTTCAGAAGGCAATGATTGTTCCAAGGCCTTTGAAGAAGGGAGTTCCACTTGAGTTTCCTAAAGATCTAAATAAAGTGGTTCCCAGTGAAGCTGTTCTTAGAAGGAGCATTAAGATCTCACCCATGGAAGCTTCAGATATGGTACAAGTGTTACCTCTTGATGCCAGAAACCCTATCATTAGCTATGAGGAAGATGCAAGTGGGTTTTGGAAGATTGGCAGGTATGGGAAAGAGGTACACACATTTACTACTCTTATGTCTCTTTTTACAAGTATGGATAGAGAAGACTTGGCAGACCTTTGGAGGTTGTTGATGGCCAAGTATGAGACTGAAGTACCAACTTCAGTCAATGGAATAAAGCTTTGGTCAACATTCAAGAGAATGTGTGCACCAGAAGAAGAAGATCCTATTTGGAAGGATCTTGAGGATGATATCAGTGGTCTTCAATGGCGTTTGTATTCAGCTGCTGGTGTGTATTATTTAAGCTCTACAAAGTTTGTTGAGTATCTTCTTGTAGATGCTCAGTATCCCATGTCCAAAGAAGTTTTGGACAAGATGAAGACAACACAGCTGGAGATTGACTATTCAAGTGATGTGACCAAAGGTTTAATTAGGCATGTTTATTACCAATATGATAAGATTTGTAAGATTCCTCCTAGTTCTTAATTTTTATTCAGAAACTTGATTACTAGAGTATATATCAAGTTTAGGGAGGATTGTTGGGAATAAAATGTAGCCAATTCACTTGAACGCTGACAAGAAGAAAACAAGCGTTGATAGGAAGAAAA
Organism: Glebionis coronaria; assembly: GCA_025667525.1. NCBI lineage: Eukaryota > Viridiplantae > Streptophyta > Magnoliopsida > Asterales > Asteraceae > Glebionis > Glebionis coronaria. The sequence goes on from CM046879.1 coordinate 104,397,284, forward strand.
CAAATGTTGACACATCAAGCGTTGACAGGAAGAAGTCAAGTGTTGATTGGTTGAAGACAAGCACTGATCGAAAGATATGGTCTACGCGTATTTTGTTTCTAGTTTGTTTCTAGTAAAGATAGGATCAACATTGTATTTTCTATAATTATCTTTACCTAGAATAGTTGATACGTAGACTCTTGTACAAGGCTTCTTATGTCTATAAAAGAAGACCTTTAGGTTATGCTTCATAATAAGTTTTTCATACGTTAAACACTTTCATTGTAAGCAAGTTCGATTCAATCAATCAAGTGAAAGTTTGTTTTACATCCTTTGTGTGTTCTTGTTTAAGTGTTAATTCCGCATAACACTTAAATTACTTTATACATAAACAAAGTGTCTCTACGTGTATAACTTGATCTAATCTCGTTTACACAAGCTAAATCGATCTAAGTTTGGGATCAACAACAGTGAAATGGAAAGCAACATCAGCAGAAAAACTCAAAATACCAACAATACAATAATTCCTAGCTGTCATTCTCTAAATAAGCAGATTCTCGCACTCTATCAAATTTGAAAGCAAATTATAGCATATTGTTTTAAATCCTAAACACCTATATCAGCGGGTAATTATGTGGTATCAAAAGGAGTCAAAACATTGTAGTAATCAGTCTTCAAGACAAGTCAAGATCTCATAAACTTAAAACTAGGAACTATTACACTTAACTAACTGTTAAATCATGCAAAATCAAAATCCCATTTAACAAATCCATAACTTATCATATTATGCAGCAACAATCACAACCAGTACAGCAGGTACGTGTTCTCAATCCAAACACCATGTCAATAATAAACAGATTCATAACAACAATCTTCAAAAGCACATCGAACATTATAACAGATTAAGCATAAACAGTAGTAACATATCTTAAAAATCAAACTCTCAAAATCAATCCAACTACAACAGATAATAAATTCAAACAAATTATACTAAACATTAAGAAAGTAAATCATAAATTGAGCTTAACCTTTGAATAGAAGTAACCATTGACGAAGAAACGCTGCGCTGAGCTGGTTTATCGATTCACAACTCCAAACTATCAAACAATATCAATATTTCACAAGAACAACAACATCGAACCACCATTATATTCTCGAACCAGCAGCATTAGATCGATAAAACAATTTATCAATACAAACCTTATATTCTTTCTCAATTTATCAATCTGATAAATCGGATCCCAAAATCCTCTTAAGTAAAACTTAATAAGCTATAATTAGACTTATAAGTTCAACTTCATGTTATAACGAGAAAAACAGTAGAATAGGATCAATAGAACAAAAACACTTGATTAAACAAATGCTGAAATTAAACTTATTCATTAATAACTGAAAACATTACAAGATTTTTAAAAGAAAACAATTCATATATCTGTTTTAACATTATGACAGTAAAGAAAGAAAAGGGATGATTTTACAGTAAAATGAAGGGGTTTTTATAGGCGAACCCGAGGGTGGGGGTGAGGTCGTTGGTGATGAGTGGATGAATATCAGCCCTTGATTCAACATCTATCCTTCTCTTTCTTCCCATTCTTGATCAAACGGTAGATATATGCCCTACATCACGCGGATTGCCAACGTGGCCTGTTTTGTGCTAGTTGGGGGCTAACTTGGTAGGAGAGAATTGGCCTCTTGTCAGATTGCAGTGGTATCAACCAATCAAAAGCCTTTGGTGACGAATCCAAGCTCCACGTGGAGCTTGGTACTTGGTATCTTCGTGGAATACACGCTCTGATCTTTCCCTAATTATCTGAATAATAGCGCGTGGCCTTCAATCGCCCAATTACTTGGGATCTCTAATTATTAGGGTTCTTGAGCTGGTGATGTTCTTCCCCAATATTTCTCTCTCTCGACCCTCTTTTCTTTTATTTATTTCTTTGTGTCTCTTTTTGACCGTATAAGTTGACCCCCAAAGTTTATAAACTTTCCACCCGTCTCCATCTCTTTTTGGGCTTGGACCCAAAAGTTATAGAAATAACTTTCATTTGTTGCATTGTTTTTCTCACATTTGGGCTTTTAATGGACCCTTGACCAATACATTAACCGTCCATTATTTTCTCACATTTGGGCTTTGACCCAAAATATAAACTTCTTCCAACATATCTTCATAAATAGGCTTTCAGGCCCATTAAGCATATATGGGACCCACTTGGCCCAATAATCTTTGATAAATCCACGAACAAAACAAACTTGACTTTTGGATCTTGATAGAATCTTCAAACTCATGTCGATTTTTGCCGGTTTTTGTGATCTTGGTACCTACACACACGAAACAATAAAACAAGCATATACAATACCATATTCATATGTTTTATGCATTTTAAGTCCATATTGTGATATAAATGATATGAGTAATTACACTCATATCACACTCCCCCTTGCTAAGCAATTGCCGTGTCCTCACGCAATGATAAAATAAAGCAACTAACTACACTTTTATTCAACTTTTGACATTTTATTTTACAAAGACATAATGTATTGCTTTCATTATTGAAAAATAACTTTTAGGATCATAAAACTCGAATAGATTCATCGTCCTCGACTTTTCACTCTTTCCATGCCAAGTTTAAAAACAAGATCATTGTCAATAATAAGTTCCAATGTTAAGACCACTCATACAAGTAATTTGTGTTAAACTCAATCTCCTTTATTCCTAGTTGTATCTCTAGATTTTAAATTTTGTCATTCACCCAAAGGCTCTTTTGACTTATTTAATAATTATTAGTCCAAAAATGAAGGCAAAAACGATATAAATGATATGTAACCTCAAAATCCGTTGTCACTAAAGAAAGCCCACATCAAGGATAACTTAACACGATTTTAGGAATAAATTCCCGGATCTAAAATTTGGCTAATAGGACTACTTAAAGCGACACTTATTCCTCCAAAGTCGATTTTGACTTTATTAATGGAGTTAGCAACATTTACATCATACACCTTGAGGCTATTTAAGATGTAAAAGTGCTCCTTGTCTATGATCCACACCCTAAGGCTCCTTGGACATAAACAAGGGAATTGACATTCACCATCCACCCTAAGGCTCATAATGATGAAGCAATTTTTATTAAACACTTCACCATGCCATACACCATAAGGCTCTAATGACAAGGCTAGTGCTACATGACTCCCACCCGAAGGCTCATAGAGAACACGTTTTTATTTATTCTTCTTTATTAATTATATATATATAGTAAGCCAAAATACGCAATCCCATGATCAAAAAGTACATGACGCTGACACCCTCAATGTGTTCTTACTTTAATTACAAGGGAAGAAAAAGAAGGAGTTAAGAGTTAAAATATTGAACCCAAACCGCTAAAAACTTCATTTATTAAACAATTAAATATTCAAGCGTGAAAAATAAATACGAGGAGAAAGCGCCATACACAAAAAACTTATATAAGGAAGACTTAACCTCAAAACTTATGATCAACTCTATCATCTCTTGTTCTCCATATTGTAAAATCTCAAAAATATGAGACTAATGGACACTTAGCCTTGCAAGTCTAAATTAAGACTATATTAAATTGAAGTTTTGGGTTTTCAAGTCATCTATAGGATCTTGCATCTTCTTAGACTTTTTCAAGTTAGAATTTGCGTTTTAAAGTTCCCTTGATAAATGACTTTCTAGGATCAATTATAGGAACTTGCGAAAAGTTCTTGTTCTTAAACCCTTTCGAGTTAAGACTTTCGCGTTTTAAAGTTCCCTATATAAAAGTCTAGCAAAACTTGATTTAAGCATGTTAAGGAATGAGCTAAGGTAAAAACCAATCGAGTCAAAAACTATTCTTATTTTCACCAACGTAAAGCCTACATTTATGTCAAAAACACTTATTTTCTTAATTATTAAACACAAAATTGCACTAAAAATTTAAACTTTTTATGAAAAATGAGAAAAACGATTAAGTAAGGACAAAAGCAAGAGCAAGCGATTATATCGATTGACTCCCCCATGCTAAAACCAAACATTGTCCTCAATGTTTCCTAGCTCAAGAGTAACACCCCCTTGCTAGAACATGAAGAGTCGAATGCAATAGTCCTAACATGGTAAGAGTACGCAAATTTATAAGCCGTTTATTAATTATGCTTTAAGATAAAACTTAGTCGATAAAAATCAAAGGATAGTAAATTCCCTATTTGACAATAAAAATATGGACGCTCGAGTGGACCGGGAAAAAACCGAACACGAGAGTCTTTAATGATTAGGGTGATACCTAGGATTCACATCACAATAAAACACGAGCACGAGCTTGAAAAGATCAAGCCTTATTAGTGTTAGAAAATAGAAAGAAGATAGAATGTATGGGACTCCCCCACAAGGCACCTCGTTTTTGTTAACCGAGTCATGAGCTCAACTCGATCCCCGCATTCATTGGTCCTTAGGGAAAGTTTGAAGATCCGGAACAACCTCCGTAGGTATGTCTCCTCCAAAATAGTGCTTCAGTCGATGACCATTCACCTTAAAGTTAGGCCCGTCTTTTTGAGCTAGCTCAACGATGCCATAAGGTAAAACTTGTGAAATGGTGAATGGTCTGGACCAATGGGACTTAAGCTTGCCCGAGAAAATCTTAAGTCTAGAGTTGAGTAAGAGGACTTGATCACCAACATTGAAAATGCGGTTTTTGATCTTAGAGTCATGAATCCTCTTAGTCTTCTCTTTATAGATCAAAGAGTTCTCATAAGATTGATCCCTTACTTCACTTAGTTCATTCAATTGAACCTTGCGATGATCACCCGCGGTCCTTAAATCAAAGTTACAATGTTTTAGAGACCAATACGCCTTATGTTCAAGTTCAATTGGTAAGTCATGCCTTTCCGTAGACCAACCTAAATGGTGTACAACCAATTGGAGTCTTATAGGCCGTACGGAAAGCCCACAATGCATCATGAAGTGTGATTTTCTCTAATAGAACGCTCCAAATCCTCTTAAGAGCTCGGTTTGAAACCTCCACTTGACTACTCGTTTGAGGGTGATAAGCCGTTGAAAGTCGATGAGTGACACCATATTTCTTTATAACTTTTTCAAATTGTTCATTACAAAAATGGGTCCCTCGATCACTTATTATAGCATGCGGAGTTCTAAACCTAGCAAAGAGTTGTTTCAAAAATTTCACCTCTACTCGAGCATCAGCCTTAGCTTCAACCCATTTAGACAAATAGTCCACGGCTAAAATATACTTATTTCCTTTAGATGATGGAAATGGCCCCATAAAATCGATTCCCCATACGTCAAAGATTTCACAAACTTGAATTATGTTTTGGGGCATTTCATCCCTTTGTGAATTCTTTCCTTGACGTTGACAAGCATCACAAGTCTTGATCAAGTCTTGGGAATCTCGATATATGGAAGGCCAAAATAAACCGGAATCAAAGACTTTTTTCGTGGTGGAGTTGGCACCATGATGTTCCCCGGTGGGTCCTTCATGACAAGCTTTAAGAATATCTTTAGCTTCTTTGCCAAACACACACCTACGAATCACTTGATCCGCGCACACTCGAAACAAATAGGGGTCGTCCCAAAAATAGTAAGATATGTCCTTGAAAATTTTCCATTTTTGTTGGGACGACATACCCTTAATCACGAACTTCCCCGCATGTTAATTTGCAATGTCCGCAAACCATGGGGTACTATCATCACGACGAAAAGCAATCATACCAAACGTCTCGATAGGAAATGTTTCATTAATTTCCTTGTTCTCTCGATCGCTTTGGTGAGGATTCTCATGTCTAGATAGATGATCGGCCGCGAGATTCTCGGCTCCTTTTTAGACAAGAATTTTGACATTAAATTCTTGAAGGAGGAGAATCCACCAGAGTAACCTCGGCTTAGCATCTTGTTTATTAAGAAGATATTTGATAGCCGAGTGGTCCGTATATACTATGGTTTTAGACAAGACGAGGTATGGTCTAAACTTTTCAAAAGCATACACAACGGCAAGTAACTCATTTTCTGTTGTAGTATACTTAGTTTGAGCATCCGTCATAGTCTTACTTGCATAGTGTATAGGCAAGAAATGTTTGGTCTTACGTTGCCCTAAAACCGCACCTACCGCGTAATCACTAGCATCACACATTATTTCAAAAGGTAGATCCCAATCTGGGGCAACTAAAATTGGTGATTCGGTTAATTTCTTTTTAAGCATCTCAAAGGCTTTGATGCACTCATCCGAAAAGAATAATGGAGTCTCTTTTTCCAAAAGATGGGTCATAGGCCGAGCTATCTTAGAGAAGTATTGGATAAAACGTCTATAGAAGCCGGCATAGCCGAGAAAACTCCTAACTCCCTTAACGGTGGTGGGTGGAGGTAATTTGGCAATCACGTCGATTTTTGCCCTATCTACCTCAATACCGGCCTTTGAGATCTTATGTCCTAAAACAATGCTTTCTTTGCACATGAAATGGCATTTTTCATAGTTAAGCACGAGATTTGTTTCCTCACAACGTTGTAACATTCATTCCAAGTTAGAGAGACATGAAGCAAAAGACTCCCCAAAAACCGAGAAATCATCCATGAAGACTTCCATGGTTTTCTCAATCATATCATGAAAAATGGCCATCATACACCATTGGAACGTCCTCGGAGCATTGCATAACCCAAAAGGCATTCTACGATAAGCAAATGTTCCATAAGGACAAGTGAATGTGGTTTTTTCTTGATCACGAGGGTCTATAGGAATTTGGAAATAGCCGGAAAATCCATCCAAAAAGCAATAGAATTCATTTCCCGCTAGTCTCTCTAACATTTGATCCATGAAAGGTAATGGAAAATGATCCTTCCTAGTGGCATCATTAAGCTTTCTATAGTCAATACAAACACGCCATCTGGTCACGAGTCTAGTAGGAATCAATTCATTATCCTCATTAGTCACTACCGTCATTCCTCCTTTCTTTGGAACACAATGACGGGGCTAACCCATGGGCTATCATAGATAGGGAAGATCATTCCGGTGTCTAGAAGTTTCATAATTTCCTTTTTTATTACCTTATGAATCTTAGGATTAACCCTTCTTTGATTTTGGATAGCGGGTTTATAATCTTCTTCCATCAAAATTTTATGAGTACAAAATTTTGGGTCAATACCCTTTGTTGATACAAAAGTTGGATGATCCTTGCTAGACCCGAATTAGGCTTAATTTGGGTTGGTTGGGGTCCGGCTCCTGCACCAAGTGAAATATCTGGTTGGGATCCTGCACACTAAAACAACACGCGTTAGACTTACCGTGGTAATGTATCCCACGATTAAGCTCCGACGTGAGAGTAAGTAATCGGTTAGGGTTTAAGAATCGGATGAGTTGTGAGTGTGTAGAATGTAATACCTTTGTGAAACCCTTAGGGGTTCCTTATATAGGCAGTGAAACACTAATGGGCTGTCACTGATGCTTCGGCCCCAAGGAAAGGATAAGTTCCAGAATTAGATTGTTGTTATCTTCTAATTATGGTGAGTGAATATCCTCTTCTTTGGGGTAAATCCTAATCATAGTAATAGTATGATTCTGTCTAACCCTGTACCGGCCATGCCGGGCCGTGGGCCGCACACATGTGTGCGGTTACTGTTCATCTAAGCCCATAAGCTTAAATGACATTAATCTCACCCATCACTAATGGGCCGGATACGGGTAGTACCCGTGGGCCGAGTTCATGACCCGGTTGGGGACTATACGTCATCATGTCCCCCCAGTCTAGTTGTTACAGCCGTAGGCGTAACCTCTAGACTATACAATGTCACGTAGACCTGTTTGTTGTAATTACGGCCGCACTCCAAAATAAGCCGACCGGGACAACTTTAATGAATGCATTAATGGTAGTCAATAAGGTTGGAGGTGGAGTCCGAGTGCAAGGTTGGAGGCGGAGTCCGAGTGCAATGAATTCATTGAACACATCACTCCTCCAGCGCTGGCGCAAGATTTGGACGAACTAGAGCATGAGACGCTGCTGGAGCAGTTTGATGTATCCTCCGCACACCAGGTGACAGTTGGTGCGGCCCTAAGACGCCGTCTGATCAAAGCCTTAGCTAATGTGAGTCGTGCTGATAGAAAGATAGCTCGCCGCGATGAACTGGTGGATAAGCACGAGAAAACTATCACATCCTTACGAGCAGCGTTGGTCGTGGCAGAGTCAAGTGTCAAAGAACAAGCCCACAATGCCAACGCACGTGATGAACGCATTGCTGAGCTGGAGGCCCTCTTAGCTGCATCTAATGAGAAGGTATACACTTACATTAACGCTTATTTGTTCACGCAAAAAACCCATATTGTCTTTGTAGTAACTCCAAGTATCATGTATAGGTATCCGCAGCAGAAGCCGCCACTAAAGTCGTAACCGTACAAGCCTTCACTATTGCTCAGGAGCGCGACACGCTGAAGGATGAACTTACCCAGGCGCGGACTACCTTGGAAGAGCAAGATGCGGTAGCTGAGGGTGAACTAAGCAGGATGGCAACGGACTGTGACTAAGTGTTGTGTCCTCCTTTGCTCACAGCCATAGCTGGGCGTAGATGGATGGTTGGCCAGGGAATGCGGCTTGCCGTGATCAAGGTAACGGAGGCTCCTTACCTGTTGCATGCTTTTGCTGACGTTGTATCGGACGGTATTGACCGTGGCAGGCACGAGGGGCTGATCAAAGCTGCGGAGCTAATAAGCAAGAAAGAAGATATTACCCAACATGCCTACCACAACCCTCTAGCCGAAGACAAGATGACCACATCAATGGCTGCCCTTGGGGAAATCCAGCACCTCTTCCTAGACGAGCTAGAATCACTGATGGATGCTCCCAATGGGGTAATAATGTCCAAGCTCACCGCCGATCCCATCCAACTGACCCTACCCACCTACGACTCTGTTACAAAGGTGATGAAAGGTGAGAAGCTGCTAGCCGAGGCGCTGGACGCGAACATGATCAGGGCACAAGATGGAAAGAATGCTCACGGGGAGGTCCTCCGCACCTTGATTGAAGAAGGGAAGAAAGAGATATGGGAGTTCCTACCTCCTTTGTAATTTACATTGTAAACATTTGTACCATTTTATTCGTCCGTGTATGTACACGGCTAAAACTGATGTTATTGTGATAACTTGTTATACTTATTTAAGCAAGTCCGTGATGACCACGGCTATTTTTGCGGTTTGAATTTGAAACTTGTGTATTTTTGTTTTTTTTTATATACTTGTGTTGCATGACATGTCACATCTTACTCAAAAATACAATCAAGTCTATATTTTACTAGACGTGCGGCGTGCGTCTTTACCATGCAAAGCACTACGTGAGCGCAGCATATGGGAACTTATCACAACGTTTTGTGAGTAAGGTTTCTAGTAAGGATACATGATCAGCGTCACTGGGGTTGCATCCCTCTTATGCGACAAGTTGAATTATTAGGTTCACTTAATCCTCTTACCCCGCCTGGAGGCGCATAGTACATGTACGGTATTAAATGAATGCATATGAATAAGAGATAGCACATTATAGCAATAACAACTAAATCTATACGACAATAATTTTTTCATAGAATCTAAAAAAAATAATACAATAATTTGCACAAGAACGAGCCGTGGAGCTAGCTAGGCACCACGACATTTTATTAGAAGGTTTACGTTTTTTGTTTTGACAAGAATGGGAAATCCTAAAAACAAAGTGAACCTAGAAAGCATAAAAAACAAAACAAAGAGAACACATAGATCTTCATTGAAGCTAGATATAGCGAAGTGTCCATGCGGAAGCCGTAGCTTTTCAAAGATAGCACCTTTTAAGATTGCAGATATTCCATGTGTGTTCCAGGTCGCGGCCATCCATGTCACGCAACTTGTACGCGCCTCGTCCTAAGGCTTCCATAACCTCATACGGTCCTTCCCACTTAGGGCACAGCTTTCCTGTATTCTCCGCTCGACTTGCCTCGTTGGCACGATAAACAAAATCTCCTGGTCGAAAAGAAACACCTTTAACCTTGGCGTCATAATAAGACTTCATCCGTGCCTTGGACTTGGCCTCATTGATAGCTGCTATTTCTCTTTTTTCCTCCAACAAGTCCAGATTAATCTGGAGTTGCTCGTCGTTTGTGACGACATTAACCTCCGCTGTGCGGATGGTCGGCATTCCGATTTCTGCTGGTATAACAGCTTCAGTGTCGTAGGCCAGTGTAAATGGAGTGTCCCCATTGGCTGTTTTAATCATAGTCCTATGTGCCCATAGAACATGTGGCAGTTCATCTACCCATTTGGCACTTCGTTCATCCATGCGTGCCTTGATGCCTTCACTCAAGCTTCTATTTGATCGTTCCACAAGACCATTTGTCTGCGGACGTTTAACAGATGCGAAGCGCCGCGTGATATTCAATGATGCGCACCAGTCCTTGAATGGATTATCCGCGAACTGCTTCCCGTTGTCCGAGATAATTTCTCCTGGTAAGCCAAAACGGCACACGATGTTCTCCCAAACAAACTTTTTAACCTGTTTGCCTGTGATGGATTTAACTGCCTTAGCCTCTATCCAGCGTGTAAAGTAGTCCATTGCAACAATCAAGAACTTAACTCCCCCTGCAGCTACGGGGAAAGGTCCTGCGATGTCAATCCCCCACTTACAGAATGGCCATGGGGATGTAATGGGTGTCAGTTCCTGCTGCGGATGTCGTGGTACTGGTCTGTGCACTTGGCAATCACTGCATTTGTGAATCATGTCGCGTGCATCCCTATGCATAGTAGGCCAATAATATCCTGTGCGTAGAGCTCGAGCTACTACAGATCGGGGACCCGCGTACATGCCGCATAACCCTTCATGTATCTCACTGATCACATAAGTAGCCTGGCGTGGCCCAACACACCGCAACCACGGCTGTAAGAAAGAGCGCTTGTAAAGAATACCTTCTTGAAACTCGAAGTGTTGCGACTTCCTTCTGATACGCCGTGCCGCCTTTTCCTCGTCCGGAAGGGTTTCATTAGTCAAATAGTTGATGATCGGGGTCATCCATGTAGGTCCATCCTCCTCAACTATAGTTGCGACTTCCCCTTCCGTTATAGACTTTTCCTTTAATATTTCTACCAAGACTTGCTTGGATAAGTGGGCGAAACTTGTAGACGCGATCTTGCTAAGAGCGTCCGCCTTCTTGTTTTCACCTCTTGGTACCTGTTTGATAGAAAACTTGCTGAAAGCAGCGATGAGTGACTTGACTTTCTCCAAGTATTGAACCATGTTATCCTCCTTGGCTACGTAACCCCCTAGAATGTGGTTCGCGACAAGCCGTGAGTCCACGTAAGCCTCAAGGTTGTGGACTCCCATTCTAGCGGCGATTTTTGAACCCGCAATCAATGCCTCATATTCTGCCTCATTATTGGTGATTGTGAACTCAAAGCATAGGGCGTATGTAAACTCCATTCCTTCCGGATTCGTAAGGATGAGACCAGCTCCTGATCCATCCGTGCACGAGGATCCGTCCGTAAATAATACCCATGGTTCTGCTGGAGTTTCCTCTCGTTGTACGACCGGTCCGTCCTCGTCCAGCTTCTCTATCAAGAAATCTGCCAAGATTTGGCCTTTAACAGCTGTCCGTGGTCTATAGGAGATGTTATGCTCTCCCAACATAATGCTCCACTTCTGTAGCCTACCGGCCACGTCTGGTCTGGAGATGACTTGTTTTATTGGTTGATCAGTAATAACCATAATTGGGTGCGCCTGAAAGTACCGGCGTAACCGTTTTATGGCAAACACTAATGCCAAAACAAGTTTCTCCATAGAAGAATAATTCAACTCCGGCCCTTGCAGTGTTCTACTTAAGAAGTAGACCGGAGTTTGGACTGTGTCCCTATCCGTCATGAGTACCACGCTTATTGCTCCATGTGTGGCCGACAGATACATGATAAGCTCCTCCTTAGGTCGGGGTGCCACTAGCATGGGAAGAGCTGCAAGGTGTTGCTTAAGCTGACCAAAAGCTTCCTCCGCTTCCTTTTTCCACCGGAAATCTCCCTTCTTGATACACTTCTTGAGTGTTTTGAATAGGGGGAGTGACTTCTCAGCGGACTTCGACAAGAACCTGTTTAGCCCAGCCAGCTTCCCATTTAATGATTGTACTTTTTTTCGCGTCTGGGGAGATGGTAACTGTATTACCGCGTCTGTCTTTTCCAGGCAAGGCTTGATGCCATTTGGATCAATCATATACCCAAGGACATCCCTTTCGTTGCCCCAAACGTGCATTTCTTTGGATTCAGTTTCATATTAATCCTTCTCAATGTGTCAAACTTCTCTTGGACGTCACGAAGAAGTGCATCCTCCGTATGACTTTTGATGACTAAATCATCAACATAGACCTCAAGGTTGCGGCCTATCTGTGAGCCGAAGGCTTTGTCAACAAGTCGCTGATATGTTGCCCCGACGTTCTTTAGTCCGGATGGCAATTTTGTATAACAGTATACGCCTTGACTAGTATGGAACGTCGCCTTTTCTGCGTCCTCTTCCGCCATCTGGATCTGGTGGTATCCTTTGTATGATTCTAAGAAGCACTTAAAGGGATATCCACATAGGGATTCCACCTTCCAATCAATCTCTGGTAACGGATAGCAGTCCTACGGGCAGGCTTTGTTCAGATATGTGAAGTCCACGCACATGCGCCAGCTCCCGTCACGCTTCTTGACCATGACCGGGTTGGATAACCACTCGTGGTAGTATACCTCGCGCATAATACCTGCATCAACCAATTTCCATACTTCATCCAATATTACTTGGCTGCGTTCTGGTGCCTGACCACGCTTCTTTTGCTTAACGGGAGGATATCCCTGGCGGATTTGGAGTTTATGAACTGCTATCGCACGCGGTACACCCGTCATATGCTTGGGCTCCCATGCGAATACATCTAAGTTTGCTTTTAGGAGAGAGCACATGGCCCTCTTGCCTCCATCCGAGAGTGTTCCTCCTATGGATACCTCTTGTTCCGGATAATCAGGATGGATTGCCACCTTCCAGTTTGGAGGTGGTGATCCATCCTTGATGGGAGCAGGTGGAACTGGTGGTGTCACGGCATGACATTCGGATGCTGGTATGAATGTGTTATAGATGGTGACAATTCCTCCTTCCACGAGGAATTTAATCATTCCGTGAGTTGTGGATGGTACTGCCCGTATTGCCAGGATACCCGGTCTGCCTATGATCCCATTGTATGGAGAGTGTGAGCGTATCACCATAAAGTTCATCCATGCCGTGGTGGAATGCTCTTCATTCCCAATGGTTACAAGCAGGCGCAGTTGTCCTATTCGCCAGATGGTGTCTCCACTAAAGCTGATGAGCGGCGACGTGGCTGGTACTAACTAGCTTCTTATTTCTGGTCGTAACTGTACGAAACAGTGTTCGTATAGTACTTCTGCCGATGATCCTCCATCCACATACATACGGCGGACATTGTGTGTTCCAATGCTTATCTTAATCATGAGAGGTGCATCGGCTACGTCACTTTCCGTGATGGGAGGGAATGAGATTTCTCTGCCACGTGAAAATTTTTGACTAATTTTCTGCCTTGTGTGGCGCTGCCTGGATTGGATCATGTATATAGTCGAAGGTTTGTCCTTTTGGGGATCCTTCGTGTCATACTTCTTGTTGTCCTTTTCGTCCTTCCAATCCTTGACCAAATGTTTGAGTTTGCCTGATTTGATCAGTGACTCAATGTGCTTCTTGAGCTGGATACATTCCTCCGTGTCGTGGCCCTTGTCGTTGTGGAATTCGAAAAGCGATTTCCTTGACGACGGTCCACCGGAGTCGTCATTGGGGGAGGTCTCGGGAAATTGGCCCCTTCTGTTAGCAAGATCTCCCGGTAGGACATCTTAAGAGGGGTAAATTTGTCCTCCGACCGCCCTCCTTTGTTTTGGCTCTTGTAGTCCGAGCTCCTCCCACTGCCCTGGTTGCTTGGACCACCTGACTGTCTCTTGGACTGGTCGTTCGATCGATAGCTGTTTCCTTTTGGAGGGTAGACCACGGCTACCATGGTTTCCCCCTCTATGAAGTTCCTGACCCTTTCCATAAGGTCGTCATACTTCTCTGGTCGCTTGTCATTGAGACGTCTGATTAATTCCCTGTCTGTTATGGCGTGCATATAATCGGAAATTTTTAGAAGTTTCGGCATTATCCTTGTGCGTGTGCACTCGTCATTGAAGCGTTCGGTGAAGGCCTCCGTAGATTCCCCAGGCCGTTGCTTGACGGTTGCCAACGAGACCGGGTACCTATTATACTTCTTTCGCTGAGTATAATTGTTTTTGAACGCAGTACGCAGCTCAGTGAAGCTATCAATGCTTCGGGGAGGAAGTCCCTCAAACCAATCGCGACCATTGCCGATCAAGGTTGAATTGAACATCTGGCACCATATGGGCATGGGCCATCGTTCAATTTTCGCCTGCGTGTCAAATATTTTTAGGTGATCGTCCGGATCACCAGACCCATCATAAGTCTTGACGCACGCCGGCATGCGACGCTTTGTATACTCGGAGTAATTCCGTATGCGGAGGGTAAAAGGATCTTCCCTGGGATCAGCCCATGGACGGGTGAGATTAGGATCACACCATGGGCGGGAGAGATCTTCTGCTTCCGTCTCGCGGTAATAGGGGTCGCTGTAGTACTCTTCATTGTCTGGTGGCGGTGGAGGAGTACGCCTGGGTCGGCGACGCTTGGTGGATGGTCATCCGAATCCTCTCCTGATGGACCGGGAGAAGGAAGTGGTGCTCCACCTTTTGGTAAAGAATCCTCTCTCTGAGAAGAGCTGGGAGCCTTCTTCCAGGTATTTATTCTGTCCCACGCGCTTGTACGGCGATTAGTTCTGGTTAACTCCAGATCTGGTCGTTCGGCTGAATCGTCAGACCTCTCTCCCTCCTCATGGGATTGTAGCAGCTCCTGCATAACACGATCCCTTTTACGTTCGAACACATTTCGAGGTTGAGGGGTTTCCTCAAAGAGGTTTCGTTCCTGGGGTCGTGCTCTCCTTTTCTTTTGAGTCTGAGGAGAGGTGTCGGATGCGTGCCCGCCAAAGTTAAGCCTTGATTGAAGGTTCCTTCCTAGGCTTAACCGGGACGCAATTCCTGGGACGATCCTCTCGAAGTTCTGCGTGAGAACTCGAGCGAGATCTTCCTCACTAAGTGGTTCGACTTCCACCTCTTCCTCAATCGATGGTCTGCGCGGCTCCTTGTTAGGGGGGTTAGGCGCACTCCCTGGATCAGGTTTGTCCAAGGTCGAGGTTGGTGGTGGGGTGATAGCGAACGTGCTTGTCACACCTGTGGACTGAAGAACACTTCGGTTATTCGGTTCGCCTGTTTGGTTACTAGGGGATCGGTTGGGAATGAGTATCCCATCCCCTGTGGACTTCCGATTCGCAGGATTCGTGTTCCTGGGGTTTCCTTGCTGGTTTCCTTTCGTCATTGAAAGGGATTGAGATGAGGTTTTCTCTAGCTTAGTGTATGGGTCCCACGGATGGCGCCAACTTGTTGATACAAAAGTTGGATGATCCTTGCTAGACCCAAATTAGGCTTAATTCGGGTTGGCTGGGGTCCGGCTCCTGCACCAAGTGAAATATCTGGTTGGGATCCTACACACTAAAACAACACGCGTTAGACTTACCGTGGGAATGTATCCCACGATTAAGCTCCAGCGTGAGAGTAAGTAATCGGTTAAGGTTTAAGAATCGGATGAGTTGTGAGTGTGTAGAATGTAATACCTTTGTGGAACCCTTGGGGGTTCCTTATATAGGCAGTGAAACCCTAATGGGCTGTCACTGATGCTTCGGCCCCAAGGAAAGGATAAGTTCTAGAATTAGATTGATTGTTATCTTCTAATTATGGTGAGTGAATATCCTCTTCTTTTGGGTAAATCCTAATCATAGTAATAGTATGATTCTGTCTAACCCTGTACCGTCCATGTCGGGCCGTGGGCCGCACACATGTGTGCGGGTACTGATCATCTAAGGCCATAAGCTTAAATGACATTAATCCCACCCATCAGTAATGGGCCGGATGCGGGTAGTACCCGTGGGCCGGGTTCATGACCCGGTTGGGGACTATACATCATCACCCTTGATGTCGGAGATTTTCCATGCAATGGCCCGTTTATGTTTCTTTAAAACCTTAATTAATTCCTCCTTTTCATTATCTTTCAATCCTTTTGAAATAATCACCGGTAACTTATCCGTTCCCTCAAGAAAAGCATACTCCAAATGAGTGGGAAGATCCTTAAGTTCTAGTTCGGGTGCTTCTTCAAGAGAAGTTTTCACTTTCGTTTACAACTTTTAAGTCCATCGGAGGGAGTGAAAATGGGTCCATAGTCAACAATTTTTCAATTAAAGCATTCTTTGTTTTGGATTTGAATACAATAGCTAGGTGATGAAATCCCAACTAAGGTTTGCGTTTTCACGCTTTTGGAAGTAGGTAAAATTATTGTTCTACATAATATAATATATTAGCAACAAAAAACACGAAAAACGATATTTATTATATATATAGAAAATAACAAAACTTTCCAAGGATGTAAAGGGTCTTCAAATCAACGACCAACAAATCGCCACGAAAGAATCGTACACAATTTTCCCGGCAGCGGCGCCAATATTTTTGATCTGTGGGAAAAGTGTTGGTGTATTTAATGTAATACGTTATAGAGAAAATAATAGAAAATTACCTTTAGGAAAAGGTAATAGTCTAAAATTAGCTAAAGACAAATTAATTAACACGAGAGTGATTCCAGTTCGTTGTACACGAAGAAATTGTGAATTTGATACATTCGTTTTAATTTGCACAATCGATTTGAATGGTTTTGGTTTTTTTATCTAAAATCTTACGTTTTTAACTAAAAGTGCATGAATCGTAACCCAAATTAAATCTAAAAGACGAATTTAAACTATATATTTTTTTACTTTATTTATTTAATATTTAAACTAATAAAATAAATCTAATTTATTTAAACAGTTATTTTATTAAAAGTAATAATTATAATATTTATTTATTTTTATATTTAAACAAACAAATGTTGCCTAATTAATATGAATAATTTATTTATAAAAGTAATTTAAAATTTTACTTTAATTTTAAAACTTATACTTTAAGGAAAAACGTCTATTAATTTTAAAGACAGGACAAGTACAAAAATGTATAATTAATCTCTTAAGCAGAAATTAAATAAAAGAAACCTCTAGCTCAGTTGGTAGAGGCGTGGGTTGTTGAAGTGAAGGTCTCGAGTTCGAGACCTGCTAGTGACAAGTTTTTGGAATATTAAATTTTTGGAACAGTTGAGAATCAATATTTCAATATTACAATAAGCTATGCAACTTATAGCAATTACTTAAGTATGATTATTTAGAATTAACAGTCAACAAATCATTCAATCATACGGCAACATCAGTTAAGACAAACACTCTAGCAATAACAGCAGACTAAGAAATGAATAAAAAACTAATACGAAAACCAATTAGCAAAACTAATGCAGTAGGCAGCATTGTAACAATACAGTGAATTGGAAAGCAACATCAGCAGAAAAACTTAAAATACCAACAATACAATAATTCCTAGCAGCCATTCTCTAAATAAGCAGATTCTCGCACTCTATCAAATTCGAGCAAATTATAGCAGATTGTTTTAAATCCTAAACACCTATATCAGCAGGTAATTATGTGGTATCAAAAGGAGTCAAAACATTGTAGTAATCAGTCTTCAAGACAAGTCAAGATCTCAGAAACTTACAACTAGGAACTATTATACTTAACTAACTATTAAATCATGCACAATCAAAATCCCATTTAACAAATCCATAACTTATCATATTATGCAGCAACAATCACAACCAGTACAGCAGATACATGTTCTCAATCCAAACACCATGTCAATAATAAACAGATTCATAACAACAATCTTCAAAAGCACATCGAACATTATAACAGATTAAGCATAAACAGTAGTAACATAACTTAAAAATCAAACTCTCAAAACCAATCCAACTACAACATAATTCAATTCAAACAAATTATACTAAACATTAAGAAAGTAAATCATAAATTGAGCTTAACCTTTGAATAGAAGTAACCATTGACGAAGAAATGCAGCGCTGAGCTGGTTTATCGATTCACAACTCCAAACTATCAGACAATATCAGTATTTTACAAGAACAACAACATCGAACCACCATTATATTCTGGAACCAGCGGCATTAGATCGATAAAATGATTTATCAATACAAACCTTATATTCTTTCTCAATTTATCAATATGATAAATCGGATCCCAAACTCCTCTTAAGTAAAACTTAATAAGCTATAATTAAACTTATAATTTCAACTTCATGTTATAACGAGAAAAACAGTAGAATAGGATCAATAGAACAAAAACACTTGATTAAATAAAAGCTGAAATTAAACTTTATTCATTAATAACTGAAAACATTACAAGATTTTTAAAAGAAAACAATTCCTATATCTATTTTAACATAATAACAGTAAAGAAATAAAAGGGATGATTTTACAGTAAAATGAAGGGGTTTTTATAGGCGAACCTGAGGTTGGGGGTGAGGTTGTTGGTGATGAGTGGATAAATATCAGCCCTTAATTCAGCATCTATCCTTCTCTTTTTTCCCATTCTTGATCAAACGGTGGATATATGCCCTCCATCACGCGGATTGCCAACGTGGCATGTTTTGTGCTAGTTGGGCGCTGACTTGGTAGGAGAGGATTGACCTCTTGTCAGATTGTAGTGGTATCAACCAATCAAAAGCCTTTGGTGACGAATCCAAGCTCCACTTGGAGATTGGTACTTGGTATCTTCGTGGAATACATGCTCTGATCTTTCCCTAATTATATGAATAATAGCGTGTGGCCTTCAATCGCCCAATTAATTGGGATCCCTAATTATTAGGGTTCTTGAGCTGGTGGTGTTCTTCCCCCATATTTCTCTCTCTCGACTCTCTTTTCTTTTATTTATTTCTTTGTGTCTCTTTTTGACCGTATAAGTTGACCCCCAAAGTTTATAACTTTCCACCCGTCTCTATCTCTTTCTTGGGCTTGGACCCAAAAGTTATAGAAATAACTTTCATCTGTTGCATTGTTTTTCTCACATTTGGGCTTTTAATGGACCCTTGACCAATACATTAACCGTCCATTATTTTCTCACATTTGGGCTTTGACCCAAAATATAAACTTCTTCCAACATATCTTCATAAATGGGCTTTCAGGCCCATTAAGCATATATGGGACCCACTTGGCCCAATAATCTTTGATAAATCCACGAACAAAACGAACTTGACTTTTGGCTCTTGATAGAATCTTCAAACTCATGTCGATTTTTGCCGGTTTTTGTGATCTTGGTACCTACACACACGAAACAATAAAACAAGCATATATAATACCATATTTATATGTTTTATGCATTTTAAGTCCATATTGTGATATAAATGATATGAGTAATTACACTCATCAATACTCATTAGGGGAACTTACAGTTTGTTAAGCTTCGGTGTCATGAGCTAAATAGCAATAATAATGGTTTCACACTATGGTTAATGATCATAATCATTTTCCCTATTTACTTGTTTTACAAATGAATGCTTGTATTTCACAGCTATACTACTAAACCTATGAATATCACTCAACTTTGTGTTGACTATTTTACATGTTTAATCTCATGTAATAATACCTAATTTTGCTTGGATGGGAGCCCGTGAGATATTATCGCAGCTTGGAGATTTATGTGTTGTATTTAAACTTTGGTTTTGGTAAAAGCTTCCAGAAGTTTATCATATATTCTTGGTAACTATATGTTACAAAACCATGTTTAAATAATAGATTTTTCCGCTTGTAAAACTCTAGGACCCTTTGTTTAAAAACTCTGATCTTTTATGATGTAATGTAAATGTTTTATTACGTCAATTTTATGTCAACTGTATTTTAATGATTCTTGTACCATGACGTGGCACCCCTATGCTGCCTACGTGTTTCCTTGCCTTATTTTGGGGGTCTCACAACAACCCATTCAAAGACTGGTGCGCAAAGAACAACATTAAACAACGGTTTGCATCTCTAGAACATCTACAATCCAATGGACTCGAGGAAAGAGCCAACAGGAGTCTTGGTGACAGGATCAAAGCACGCCTAGGGGTGGAAAATAGAAAGTGGGCAGATGAGCTATCGCATGTATTATGGGCGCACCGCACCATTATAAAAACAGCGAATGGGGACACCCCTTTCGTCCTAACATATGGGACGGAAGCAATCATCGCAGCCGAGATTGGGCTGCCAACACTTCGCACAGTAGAACTGGGTGTAGTCACAAACAATGAAGAATTACGGTTGAACTTGGATTTGCTTCAAGAAAAACGAGAGTTAGCTGCAATAAATGAGGCCAAATCTAAGTCAAAGATGAAGGGTTACTACGACGCTAGAGTACGAAAAACTTCGTTCGTACCAGGTGACTTTGTATATCGCGCGAATGAAGCAAGTCGCACGGAGAACACATGGAAACTTAGAACAAAATGGGAAGGACCTTACCTAGTGACGGACGCTTTAGAAATGGCGCGTATAGATTACGCGACATGGACAGACGTGATTTACAGCGGACATGGAACATTTGCCACTTGAAGAAGTGCTATCTTTGAGGCTACGGCCTCAGCATGGTAGATCTTAGCTATAGTCACCTCCAATAAACCCATGTATTGTTTTTCTTTTTTCTTATTACATTATGATGTCATGTATTTCAAAAAATAAAATGTCGCGGTTCCTAGCTAGCTCCGCGACCCTTTCTTCTTTAAATTACCTATGTTATTTACATTATATCATATCATGCCTACAAGCGTACGCGTACACATCGTTTCCAGATGAAAAAAGAGGATTGATTGAACCTACTAATTTAGCTTGTCATGTTAGAGGGATGCAACCCCATCGAACACAGATCAGATATCCTTGTTAGGCACCTTGCTACTCATGACGTCGTAGCAAGTTAGAAAGCCAGTACATTCCATGCTGGGGCTGCAAAAGACACAACGTGCACACCTAACAACTGGTCAAAGTCCTTGACCGTCCTCATGGTAGTAGCGGTACGCCGCACGTAATGAATTCACTTCACCTATTCGGACAAAATTATGATGTTGAACACAAGTCATAAACAAAAAATATTCCGTGTTATACACTTAGCACGTATACGGCATGGATACTAAAACCTACGGTTCAGAATGTCTAAAGCTATTACAAACAGATTGCGAACATTCGCACCCACAAAAATAAAATCATTATTACACAAACAAGTATTATTTCACAGTAAGTTAAAAGATGAATCGGATCTCTTGAGCTTCATGGTCACGATGCTAAAAGGAGAAGTCTTGTGTTCCTTACGAGCTTCCTCCATATCCCTCAGCACTCTTGCATCTCACTCGGTCAAAGGGAAGGGAAGGACAGTCATGGCATAGATAGGTGGGCGGCGCCGGCGCCAAGAGCAACTTCCTTGTCGTGCGCCTCCTCCTTTTTGGCAGCACGAATGGCATGAGCCTCAAGCACTTCCCGTAGAGGGACTTTCTTAGCTATATGGAAGGGATTCAACACATCGCGAGGATATGAAAATACAGGAACCTTCAGTTGTTCCGTGCTCGGCTTCAAGTGAAAGTCTGGCTGAGTCTCAGCGTCCTCCTTCTTATGACTCTTCAAGGTCACCCCTTCTATTATCACAGACAACGAAATCTCTTAGTCTGCACTTCCAACACCGAAAGAAGGGAGAGAACAATCCTTGATCTTCTACATATCCTGATTAAGATATTCCTTTGCAAGAGGGTCATAGAATGTAACCTCGTGGAGTTCCTTGTTCAACAACTTTTCCTTGTGAGCACGCTCAAGGCCTACGCTGGTACCTTTATCTATAGCAGCAAGGACAGTGGGGGCAAAAGCATTTTTTACCTCTGGGCCTCCAGCGCACCCATAGCAGCCAATCGAATACCATAGCGTATTAATCACCGTTTTTCAATGACCTCGGACATCAGGCGCGGATAAAGCCCTTCATCATACTCAACACTCAACTACTAGAGCTTGCTTTCTTGGTTGTACAATTTTTCCTTGACCACGACTCCAATAGAATCGACGTCCTTGAACATTTGATCCTTTCAGGCTTTGAATTTTTCATAGCTAGTTGGTAGGAAGATTGTAGTTTTTGTAGCTTCACATGATCCTCATTAATAGCAGTATTGAGGTCGGCCTTGTCCTCGGTCAAAGAATGGATGGTCGCAGCATCTAACTTAGCCCTTTCTTCTTCATGAGAAATTTTTTCTAAGGCTTCGGCATGGGCCTTGTCTTTTTCCTCCAATACTTGTGCATGATGAGCTTCAACAGATTGTACTTGCAGGGATAGCTCTTGAAACCTTTTCTTCAAATGCGACAAAAGTGTCACGTTTTACACAACGGTATAATTCACTTCGTCAGCCAGTGCGGCATCATCCAAAACATTGAGCAGATGCGCCTTCCCAGGGGGGACAAGGTTGTCTAAAAATCTGGCACGGTCAAACGACCCCGATAGATCGAAAGATCAAGGTACGCACCAGTCTGACACAAACACTTCCTCATCTTTTCCCGCGCCTTCATCCATGGTAGGCGCACTCTTTATAGTGCTCGGGGACGGTGCAAAGGGACTAGGATTGGTATGTTCAGGCTTCTCAACATTAGTGTTGCATGAATACGGTTATCGATTAGCATGTTATCAAATACACATCAGAACAAAATTGGCTTTTATGAAACACTAGCTTGGATCGGCAGTTACAGGCCGATTCTTGGGGGAGTTTCCAGAAAGTTCTCTCTGAGGTCCTCTTCCGCCTCACGCTCTGGTTTAACTTCTTTTTCTAGCTCAGGCACAGCAGTAGATGATTTCCCTATCTCCGTACGAGTGGATTTTCTCGATGTTGTCGGGGAATTTCTACGCCTTTTTCGGAAAAGGCTGGAAGTGGCTTCCTCCTTGGTTTCATATTCTTCTTGGGAAATTTCAACATTTTCAATAAGGTTTACAGAGGAGAGGTTGATGCTGCTTTTTGGAAGAGGTGGTTGTTGTTGCGCTACCACACTCTGCGGAGGAGCGGGGCTGGGTATCTCTCTAGCCTGGGATGAGGACGATGCTTGAACGTATATCTCCATTATTCACCCAGCTGTAGCCACGCTCACTGGCGCCTCACCTTCACACAACGGCAGCGATAAGACGGTAAGCTCCAATGGAGCACGGTTTGTGAAAATATCCAAAATATCCATCTCTGCGAACAATAAGAGAGAAAACTTGAATTTTCCAAATATCAAGGATTTTGGTACTTACAAGGCCATACAGGGCTGACAGATGATCACTAACCCTGGCCGTCGCGATCGTGGAATTGAGGAACCTCGTTCTCACCATTGATTGTCGCGCGACTTATGCCTAGCAAATACAGTAAAGCCTCAGGATAACCCTGGATAAGAATGTGGTTCGTGTCTATCGTTTGGGCATCAAATTCATTATACGAATCAGGGTTAGGTTTTGGATCTCTCCTCAGTGACTCTGTGGTAACGGATGGGAAATCAAACTAAAAGATTATCCTATCAATCCAAAAGAACTTGGTATTCCAGTTTTTTAATGAATCTGATTTCTCCTCGTAGCATTACGGCCCACTCGTACGTTTTAAGAAAGATACCCATCCATTAATACACGCGGGTGAGTAGAAGGCAAGAAATAAAGTAACAGTGGCGTCTATGTCAAGTGCGCGACAGTTTATCTTAAGATTGGAAATTTTGGCCGCGCCAGTACAGTGCAATTGAGATATATGGATTTTGTGGTGGACAAGAACGCTTATGAGAAAGCGAGACAAGGGGATATGTTTGTTTGCAAAATCAAAAAATCTGGTATATAGTCCTACTTTCCCTTCAGGGAATTATCCTATATATACCCTGGGAGTAGGTACTTCTGGGTGGAGATAGTTTGGGATGAAGTAATCGGATGTAAATTGAAGAAGTTCGTTAGCTGTAATTGCAAATCTGATCTCTGATAATCGTTTTACCATATTGACAAATTAACAAATTAGGAAAAGGTCAAGATCGTACTGGAAATTACCTTTTCTTTGCTTGATTCGTGCTGTGAATGGAAGGTTCGTTAATGGCGGATAGTGTATATTTCTTTTACTGTGAGAGATCACAGTGAAAGAATACGTTAGGAATATATATCCCTAGGGTTACTGCTCATGGCGTTGTATTTTTGACACGTGTAGCCCACTTGCAAATCAGACGGTGGAAGATGAATTGGCAGGCTGACTTGGCGGGCGGTTTTTCTGATTATCGAGGTAGTAGGTAAAAGGGGGGATGAATGTGTGTTGTTGGCGGGAGAATTTGAAACTTCTTTGGTACTCTTCGCAACACTCATTCTACCAGTAGCATTTTCATGGTGCGCCTTAGTTGATTATAGTCTAGCAACCGCGGCACACCGTGCGACTACTAGACTGGGGGGGACGTGATGACGTATAGTCCTTAGTCGGGTTGGATAACCCGACCCACGGGTACTACCCGTATCCATTACATATGTATCATACATAGATAGCGCTAAAGCCTACGAGGCCTAATAAGCCGCTGTCGCATGCAGTTTTATCTCAACTGTGTCTTGGCCGCACGCGGACAGGATCAAATAGAATATGATCTGAATTAGGTTATGATTCGCCTAATCCGAGGGGATATACACCATCCTTATTTATGCGATAAGGATCCGGTTATTTTCGCTAGTTATCTCGTTCTTAGGCCGCATGAATAGGGGAGCCCAATTAGGGTTCCATCGGGTATAAAAGGAACCCCAGAGGTTCCACAAAGGTACGATATACACAATATTATAAACCTTCACCTATCTATAACACGACGGAGTCTAATCATGGGATACACGCCCATGGTAAGCCTAACGGTGTCTGTTATTTGGTGTGCAGGGTCTTCAAACAAATTCACTTGGTGCAACATCTAGAATCCTCAAGCCCCGAATTAGGCCTAATTCGGGTCAAGCGCGGTCCATCCAACTTTTGTATCAACAAGTATCATATATTATATAACCTATAATATATGATATAAACTAATATCATATATGATTTAACAATAATTTATAATTTAACACTGGTATCATATATGATGAAACATTATTATCATATTTGATATTATGAAAAAAAAATCTTCAAAAGTATATCATAGTGCATATCGGTAGAAAGATAATTAAATGCTCGTCACGATGATATATTTTTCGTCGTTTAACACTTAACGGTTTAGGGGATAATTAAATTATAAAATATAGGAGAAAAATAAAATATTTTTAATCTTATCCATTAAATGAAAATTAGGTGGATGGTGAGGATAAATCCTTTCATATTCAAAAAAAAGTATGGTATCCAAAATAACTTTCCTTTTAGCTATAACTTCATATAACTAACTATAACTAACGTAACTAAAACATAATACATACAAAGTACCTTGACTTTTCGTTTATAACATTATTGGTCCAACATTCACCCCCTAGTGATATAGACGCCAATCGAGACTTCTTCACTTGACTTCACAACAATGTACGTTCGTTGTCAGTTTCATAAATGAGATGAGACTCTTTTTGCTTGTCTTTATTGTATTTCCACTTCGTACATTCAATCGCAAAATGGCCGAAGTCACCACATTCATAACACCTGAATTGTCTTTAGTTCCTTAACGCATACTTGTCGCACGTGCATTTGGACCATTCTACCATTTCATGCTCTCCTTGGCTTATTTCTTGAAATTTTTACCTTGCCCTTTACTTTGGTTGTTTGAACTTGCCATCAGAACCTTGTCTTGATTATTTGCCTCTAGCATGTCCTGACTTTTGATATGTTCTTCAAAAGCTGTTAATCTTCCAACGGCTTCTTCAAATGACATTTTGACTAGATCTTGATATTGTTCAGTAGTGGCCACGATCGGTAAAAAATTCTTAGGAACATATTTAATTAGTTTCCTTACTAGCACCTTATCTTCCACCAAACTTTGCCATTATACTACTTAACTTTCCTCCATAGTCACGTACTTTTCGTTTGGTTTTATCCTTAGTGTCTCTAGTTCACTCCTCAAGGTTTGTATTCGTGCCTTTTGAACAAGATCTGCTCCTAAATACTTGACTTTGATCGAGCCCCATATGTTGGATCCCACACTAGATAGATCTTTCAGCCTGTTAAGGGTGGTAGATAACTTATGTAATCACAAGCTAATCTACACGAGAGACTATTGATAAAGTAACTAATGTCTACGCGGAATATACACACAAGTATTAAGAAGAACAATACTAATGAATAAACATGATCTTTCTGTGGATTTCTATTACTAATAATGATGAAATGTGTTTCTGGAGGTATGCCTTTCACTAAGCCGTGGTTTCTTATATACTAGAGGAAACCTTAATCAGCATTTACATCAAAACGTGTGAAGATGATATTCATACCCATTCCTAAGATAACTCATGCATATCCCTATCTCTAACTAACTATACTAATAACCCCGAGTAACTATTTCATGCACCAAGAGTAACTAGTACTCTGCTAGTAGGAACCACATTCGATATACAAGTAGGAACTACTAATACTCTACCAGTAGGAACTACATACCGCCCTGTGGGAACTAATACATAACTCGTAGAAACTAAGTATTCATTATCAAGATTTATTTCAAAAACTTCAAGTTTTCGAAAAATTTTCAAAATATTTTTTCTCTAAAAAGTCTAAAATTAAAAAGTTTCTCGAAAAAGTAATTTTTGCAAAAATACTTTCTGAAAAAAGAATATTTTCGAAAAAAATTATTTTCTAAAGTAAGAAAAACAAATTTTCGAAAAAAATGATTAACAATGAAAACATGTGTTCAATAGGACTAATGATTGTAGGTAAACTTGTGAGTATATTAACAGGTAAAGTTAAAGTTAAGGTGGTATTTAGATAATTATATATATATATATATATATATATATATATATATATATATATATATATATATATATATATATATATATATATATATATATATATATATATATATATATATATACGTTCAAGTGAGTTACACCTTAAAATAGGTTATAATAAGCACCAATGAGGATATGACATGTGAATTTCTTGTAACTGATTTTAATTAAAAAACTTAAAATACTAGAAAGGGTATTTTAGACCATTGTTACATCGTTTATATCTCATAAAGATACACATACACTATGAGGGTGTTTGTTTTAGCTTATATAGTAGGCTTATAAGCTCATTAGCTTATATAAGCTTATAAGCCAAAACTAAGAGTTTGGTTAAGCTTATATAAATAGGCTTATAAGCTTATATATGGGGGTTTTGGTAAGCCCAAAATTTGAGGCTTTTATAACATTGAATAGGCTTTTATAAAAATAACATATAAAAAGACATTAATTCCCATACTTAAGAACCACATCATTTAATATTTATGTATATTTTTGCCATTTTACCTTATTAATTATGATAAGCCAAACCAAACACTAAATATGGGCTTATAAGCTTATAATATATAAGACATAAATGACTTATATAATATAAGCCTAAGCAAACAAATAAGCTTAACCAAACACCCCCTATAACAAATAAAACGAATCTCTCCTAACTTTTTCGGATCTCACCATCTCAAAACCGAGTTATACCAAATCATCAAAATCCTTCAAAAAAATTCTAGATCTCACTCTTAAATCCCTCTTGGTTCATAAGAGAAAATCGTTGTATTTAAAAAATCGTTGTGACAATGGTCGTTTGTTCGATTTCTACGACCGATGCCGGTTTGTGACGAGGAGCAAGGTGACACATGTTAATTCTTTCTGTGATGTGTGATTCGAGTCAGTGACGACTATCAGTTAACACCGAATTTGGCTCTTGTTACCAGATCTACTTTTGCCGCTCAATTCATTTTTGGATATAAGGTATGATATTGTATTAATGTTGGTTTTTTGTTTTTGGTACGTCGGGGCGCGGTTGATACTGGAATTTGTAACCGGAAGTTTGAACGACGTTGCAGTGTGGGTAACATGGCTTAAAATTCAAGCAACTGGTTATTTGGCTTTAAGTTGTTTTTTCGAAGGGTTTGTGATATAAATCTGAATCGCTCCATTCAAAGAACTAAAGTCGTCAACTCATCATTGTGTATCTCAAGTCTCAACAACAACAACCACCACCGTTGCTATGGGTAAGTATGTGATTAGTAAGTTAGTAACTTTAATTTATTTTGAGGCAAGAATAAGAGTTGATGTTTGGATGCGTATATCATCAATATATGGATTTATCAATTTTGTATTTAAACAATCCTCAAAGACGGTAAAGATACAAGCGAAACATAAGTTGAATTTTATTTGATAATTTTGTAAATATATATGCGTGTCTTTATTTATGAAAGATACTTAATTGACACTTTTGTTGTCATAGATGAGTTTGTTCTTTTTAAGAAAGGCAATGACTTTTTCTATATATCCATGTTCTTGATTTGTATCAGTTGGGAAAAAAATTTTTATCAATTGTGAATGTGTATTAATAAATATTTTATTCCATATTAGTAGGATAATTTTGTCTATCAATATTCATAGTTTCAATATCAATGTGTTACGAATTGTATCGAATAGATCCTAGTTGCTTAGAGCATGAGGAGCCGTAGTGTCGTTTTTGTGGTGTCGTTTTTGTGGTGTCGTTTTTGTGGTGTCATTAGGGGTGTCCATAATTCGGGTTTGACCCACAAAAACCGAAAACCGAACCGAACCGAACCCGAACTAGAACCGAACCGAAAATAGAATTCGGGTTTTGGGTCATAACCGAACCGAACCGAACTACAAATACGGTTTTCGGGTTGGGTATGGGTTTGGCCGTCGGACCCGAGAACCGAACCGAAAACCGAAATTTTATAAATATATATATTTTTTTAATAAATTTATATATATATAATAGTTATTAAAATTTAATTTAATCCTAATATATGCAAACTAGTTATTAAAACATAATTTTAATATAAAAATATCATTTTATACTTGAAATAACCTTTTTTCTAAATATTTATATAATTATATATTTTTTTTGAAAAATTCAGAAAATTCGGGTTATTCGGGTCAACCCGAAAACCGAACCGAATTCAAATTCGGTTTTCGGTTGAAATCTATTTCGGTTCGGTTCGGTTTTCGGGTTGACTCAGAAAAAAAAATTAACCGAATAACCCGAACCGAATAAACCGAACAACCCGATAACCGAACCGAATGACACCCCTAGGTGTCATAGTCAAAAAGTATTGACACGTCATCAAAATAGGCTATGGCACGAGAAATGTTATGGCAACACTTAATTTTTAAACGGGGTCGTGATTTGTGGGGACATAGGATATTTTTAGTGCCATAAAAGGAATATACCCCTTAGATTCTAAAAAAGAAAAAAATGAATGACGTGAGCTGGTATGTTTGACGCCAGACCAAAGGCACGAGGACACGGAGTCCTGCGCTTCGTTGGCGCTGGACAACAACGCTACGGTTCTGATTACTCTTACCATTGTTATATCAACATAACTGACAAAACCAAGGTGACAAGAGCAAGTGTATCAAACAATTTTTTGGTAGATCTGTATCTTTGTTTTGGTTGACCATAATTATTTTTTGTGTTCATAATAATATATGTCATTAAAATCTAAAATGTGGGAGTATTATATGTCATTATAATGTAAAAAAAGAAATAAAAAAATGTATCATTAATAATGTGTCACTATATAATGATAACTTTAAAAACTAGATATCATGTGTCACCGATGCATGAAAAGACAAAAAAAAATAAAGTAAGTATTATGATTCTAAGTTAAACATATTTACGTCAAAAACATACTGTAAAATATAATAAAATATATTTATTTTGGAATAATAGCAACATTAGATTTTGTGAATTTAATATGTTTATTTGAGTTTATCGATTGTTTGTTGTGTATCACAGTTGTGTGCAAACTTATGTATCGTAAATTGTTAAAAAAAATCCCCCTAGTATCATGAATCGCAAAAAAAAGGAGGTCGAGGAGGACATAAAAATGGCGTCACAACTAAATCATCATGTACATCATAATTTTACAAAATAGTTCATGTTCTCGTGTAAAGGTTTGTATTTGAATAAAAATTGCTAATATCAATGACATGTCTTAAATATACATTTTGTATAAAAATGTTGCATTACGAGTTAATTTAATAGAATATTTCGATTATATTATTATGTATCACTATTAGACTAAAAAAGATTAATTTGTGTCACTAACAACATGATTAAGAATGAGAAAAAGTGTATTTTAAAAACATGGAAAAATTATAAATTGTGTTTACGAAAACAGTGGATAAAGAATTGTGGGGACACTTACATGTCAGGTATAGAAAACCTCATAATGTTTCAATTATTTACATATATGCCACTATCAATTAATTGTTTGGTTAAAATCAAATCTTATCTTAAATGGTTAATCTAACGGTTCACAACTGTGCTTATTATAACCCATTATAAAAGTATACACCACAATAACATCACAATAAATATATATATATATATATATATATATATATATATATATATATATATATATATATATATATATATATATATATATATATATATATATATATATATATATATATATATATATATATATATATATATATATATATATATATATATATATATATATATATATATATATATATATATATATATATATATATATATATATATATATATATATATATATATATATATATATATATATATATATATATATATATATATATATATATATATATATATATATATATATATATATATATATATATATATATATATATATATATATATATATAGTGGAGTGCTATATGCAGAACCACTTTTTTGGTACAGAATCTACAGAACTAGTTTTGTACACCTATTAATGCATGAGGTATCTCACATTAATGCAACATGACATTTTTAAAAATATATATTACTCATTTTAGAAAAAATAAATAGACAAAGGGTAAAGTCGGTATTTTATATCTCCCTAAAAAATGTTGGAAGTTGGTATGTGTCTTCTCTATACGTGACTTCACATAAACATAGATCATATCGCAACATAACTGCCGCCTCTCTTTCCCTTTCTCTCTCTCATTATACCTTTGAAAAAAAAATCACTGATTCGACTTGTATATTCTCTTTTGATTAACAAATCAAGTTTTTAAATAACTAGTCGACTTTTATTCTTGGTGAGTGTCAAGTTGTGATTCGGAGTTGCTTCATGTTTTGGATCCGGTCATGGTGAGATCCGAGGATTAAGAATCCAAGTCGCGAGATCCTAAGATTCAGCCAAAGCCGTTATCCGTTCAGATCTGTGTTCATATATTATAGCTTGCAGATTTGTGTTTGTATAGTATCTATCGTAGATCCGGGTTTATATGCTTAGAAAACTCCGATCAGCCAAAGCCATTACTCGTTGTGTCTTGAAGAGGAGGACATAGCGGCGACATCGGTTGGAGGATAATGGCGGCTTCGACTGAATGACGGTAGTTTTTGTATTCTTTTATGTCTTCTTCTTAGCAAAATGTAATATCGGTTTCTGTTATAGTTTACATGTGATACCTGTAATCAAAAAGGAAATTATAGGTGCCATATTATTCTTTTGTTTTGCATTTGAAGGATACTTATTTTGCCGTTGTCATGCAATTTATCTACATATCAAGTGATTTGAGATGAATATTTTGTATCTACATGCCCACTGTTCTTACCACCTACGTACAGTTGTATATAACACGGTTCTTAATTTACCACCTATAAGGAAACAAATTATGGAAATAATGGGATAAAAAAATGTTATTTTAGTGGTTACAATTTTAATGTTAACTAATGATGCACATGATCATTTATTTATTCTTAATTTTTGATATTAGAACTATATGTACTAAACTACGTATGTGAATATGTGAATATGATGCTTATAAAATTTTGTTTTGTTTCGTAACAGGGATTGTGATTTTGGTGGTCTAAACATACATGTTTGGTGATTGTTGGAGTTTTAGTTCTCTGTCGGATGTGTCCATCGGATTTGATCAAATAAGTCGTGCATACATGTTTTCAAACCCGTGCATACATGTTTTCGAAGCGGTACATACATGATTTAGAAGGCGGTACACATATGTTTTTGAGGCGGTACATATATGTTTTCGAGGCGGTACATATATGTTTTTGAGGTCATACATATATGTTTTCGGGCTATACATATATGTTTTCGAGGCTGTGCATGTATGTTCTTGAAGCGTGCATACTTGTTGTTCAAAGAGTGCACACGTGTTTTTGAATCTCTTGCACAACTATATTTAACAATATGCATTTATATTTGAATTCTATTTTAATTGACATCAAATTTTGTGTCTTTTGTTTATGTTTTTGGTTTTGCTGTAAATTTAGAAATCACATGTTATCGTTATGTTATTTTTGTTTTAGTTTTCGAAGATAATACACTAAAAACATATATGTAATTATCATTTTGAGCAAAAAAACCATGTTTGCAGTAAAGAATTATACGCAACAAATACATGTAAATTCAAAATATTAAAATTTTAACACATATTCAAATTTTTTTATAAAAGTATAACTTGTAACCTGGGAAAAAAGTTAAAATTTAAAAAAAAAAATTTGAAAATTTAAATTAAAAAAACGAATTTTTAATTAAAAAATAAAAAAAGTCATTGAAAAATAAAAAAGAAGTCAAAATTTATAAAGAACTAAAATACCTGATTTGCCCTTATATTAATTTTTTTTTCCAAAATGATTACTAGATAATTTCAAAATTGCCATCTAGCATTATAATGATGTACATAATGCTTTATTAGTAGTAAAAAGATGGTTCTGTAAGTTCTGTACCAAAAAAGAGGTTCTGCAAATAGCGCACCCCTATATATATATATATATATATATATATATATATATATATATATATATATATATATATATATATATATATATATATATATATATATATATATATATATATATATATATATATATATATATATATATATATATATATATATATATATATATATATATATATATATATATATATATATATATATATATATATATATATATATATATATATATATATATATATATATATATATAGGGGAGCTTTATTTACAGAACCTATCTTAGTGACAGAACTTGCAGAACTCTTTTCAGCCAATCACAAATTAGTATTATTATTAAATTAATTTAAATCAAAAGGGCAAAATAGTAAAACATACATTTTACTTAATTTTTTTTACTAAAAACGTTTTTCAAATTACCTAATTTTTGTATTTTCCAAAAATATTTTTTTATTTTTTTTCCTTTTTAGTATACATATTTTTGTAAAACTTAAGAACATGTATGTTTTGAAAAACTAAAATTACTTTTTTTTTTTCAAAAAAAACATTTCGCTTTTTTTCCATTCCAGCATACATATTTTTGAAAAATTTGAGAACATGTATGTTTTTTTTCTATATGAATGTAAATTTACATCCTTTTGTTGTGCACATTTTTTTCAAATTTGAAACAAATATTAAATAACATAAACATTTATAAATGAAAAAAATATTCATGTAAATACATGTTACATTTTACATAATAACAAGTACAAAAATCACATATACAACAATTGTATCTCTTTAAAAATAACAAATTTTCTTCAAGTGTAGATATTTTCGTCAACTTATAGGTCTTCAACTGATATCAACATCTTTCATTATCTCCATGTATCTAAAACAAACATACAAAATAACAAATCAAACCACAAACACATATACACATTTTTTTCATTAATTTTACACTAGCGATAAAACATATAAACATATATGTTTCTTAATACATAAATGTTTTTACAACAATAAAACACATATGTTTTTTATAATAATGATAAAACCATACTTAAAACATATATGTTTCAAATGCCACGTCTTTTACAAATCTCACATACGAAAAAAAAAACGTACATGTTTCAATGCTCAAAACATACATGTTTCAGTGCTAAAAACATACATGTTTCAGTGCTCAAAACATACATGTTTCAGGGCTCAAAACATACATGTTTCAGGGCTCAAAACATACATGTTTCAGGGCTCAAAACATACATGTTTTAGTGCTCAAAACATACATGTTTCAGGGCTCAAAACATACATGTTTCAGTGCTCAAAACATACATGTTTCAGGGCTCAAAACATACATGTTTCAGTGCTCAAAACATACATGTTTTAGCGCTTAAAACATACAGGTTTCAATTTGCTCAAAACATACAGGTTTTAATGCTCAAGATATATATAAAATGAATACCACTTAAAGATCAGTTTGTTCAATAACTTTAATTAAAACTTAGATCATGAATATGAGATTTCTTTTAAAGCGTACACCATTTAAATAATTAAATAAGATCTAATTTATATCTAAAGAAATAAAGTTAACCACAAACCTGTACAAACAAATATATGCTTTTCAGTTGATGTCTCGTACAAGGTCCTGGTGGTCTTTTTATGTCGGCTGATGAATCTTTCGAAGATCACTTAATTGCGCCCAAACAACACTAACGACAAAGTCATAATAAAAAGAACATGAATGTGAATAAATCTGATCTACCAGAAAAACATGACATTCTTAGAGATCGATGGATGAGTGAGCGCTTTAGAAAATGGTGGCGATGGTGTTGATTAATCAGTGGCGATGGTGTTGAAGATTAGAGGAGGCGGCTGTGATAAAAGAATGGATGGCAGTTAGGGTTGTGGATGTTAAAGATGACTTTCTTATCTAGATCTAGGAAAATGAAATAATATGTGGTTATGATATTCTGTGGAAATAAGGACACGTATTTTTAAAAACATGTGAGTCATATTTTAGTAAATGACCGTCTAACCCATTTTATTATATTAGGTAATTTTTATTTTTCTAATTATTTACAAGACTGCCACTTTTAGTTTTGTCCATTGATCAAAATATCTAATGGCTTATAATGGGTTCTGCGAGTTCTGTCACTTAAATGAGTTCTGCAAATAAAGTTACACTATATATATATATATATATATATATATATATATATATATATATATATATATATATATATATATATATATATATATATATATATATATATATATATATATATATATATATATATATATATATATAGGGTGAGGTTATTTTCAGAACCAAATAAATGTACAGAACTGCGAGAACCACCTTTTTACTCTTAAAATGCACATGTATATTAATCGGGTTAGTTTATTCGGTAGAAATACATGAATTTTCATTGTCGTAGGTCACTAAAAACATGTATCCTAGGACCATGCACATGTATTTGTTTTGTATGTATGATAACTATCTTTTCGTTGGATAATATGAAAACACATGTGCACTCTTCATATCGCTTATCATACTTAGATCTATAACCAATAAAACAACTATTAAATATTTATTTAAACATAATAATGAAAATATATATGCATTGTTAAGAGTATTAAGGTGGTTCTCGCAGTTCTGTACATTTATTTGGTTCTGAAAATAACCTTACACTATATATATATATATATATATATATATATATATATATATATATATATATATATATATATATATATATATATATATATATATATATAGTGTAAGGTTATTTTTAGAACCAATAAAGTGTACAGAACTGCGAGAACCACCATTTTACTCCCAACAATGCATATGTATTTTCTTTATTATGTATAAATTAATGTTTACTAATTGTTTTATTGGCTATAGATCCGAGTATGATGACTGATATGAAGAGTACATATGTGTTTTCATATTATCCAACGAAAAGAAAATTATAATATATACAAATAAAATACATGTGCATGGTCCTCGAATACATGTTCCTAATGACCTACGACAATGAAAATTCATGTATTTCTACCAAATAAACTAACCCGATGAAAATACATGTGCATTTTATGAGTAAAAATGTGGTTCTCGCAGTTCTGTACATTTATTTGGTTCTGAAAATAACCTCACCCTATATATATATATATATATATATATATATATATATATATATATATATATATATATATATATATATATATATATATATATATATATATATATATATATATATATATATATATATATATATATAGAGTTGGGGTAAAATAAAAGAAATTTTATAATAAAATAGATGAGGTGGAACCACAAGCTGCCATGTGTCCCCCCTTTTTTTCAAAAAAAATGGTGTCTTTTTGTAATTTATAAAACTTTAGGGGCGGTTTTGTAATTTTTAATATAACAATATATATACTATTTTTTTTTCTCTGTAACTATTCATTATCACGTTCTTTTTTCACACAGTAAGCTAATCTTAACCCTGACCACCATAAGACCATACTCGCCGTCACCTCCATAACTCCCCCGCCACATCACCACCTCGAGATCGCACCCTAACCACCGTAACACCATAACCACCGTCACCTCCATAACTCCCCCGCTACATCACCACCTTGCGACTATATCCCAATCGTTAACCACCACCGTCTCTGCCGTCGCACCCTTGTCTCTCCAGCGAATCCACCATCATATCCGTCTTACTCTCTACCATAGGGTCAATTGATACTACTGATCGACTTTTGGTATGTCGATCGAGTGTTTTTCAGCAATAAATTTAAGGTGTTCATCATCAACTTATAATGACTGTTTATCATTCACAAATAGTTCATCATCAACGAGAAGTGCTTGTAAGAACTTGCCTTTTTTAAATTATTTTTTGTTAATTTACTATATGTTAATCCTAATATTTGATTATAATTAGTTAATTTCTTTGTGTTGATTGTTAATGTGTTTATTTGATATAAGACATTCATATTTTATGTGTCTGAAAAATAAAACTAGATGAAAAATGTGTATATGAAACATGCACACCTAGTGTTTGGTAAATTGTCTATAGTCTGTAACTGTGATTTTGGACCAACTTTGACAAGGCATACTGTTTTACACTTCAATGTAATAGAATTGTGACTGATGTACTACCCATAGAGTTTTTATATTTTGAGGTTTAAACCACATTAAGTGATTTGCTAGAAACTGCACTATAAAGGAGTAGAATTAAGATTATGATGTATTACCTATATAGTTTTTATATTTTGAGGTTTAAATCACACTAGTGATGTGCTAGACAATTCACTTTAATACCTTAAAATGTAGCGCTTTTTCTTAAAGAACTTATAATCTAAATGTACTTTCTAATTAATTACAGTTTCCGTTCTACTGAATTTTATCAATCTAAAATGTTAAATTCGGAGTTTTGTTCAAGACCTGGAAAAAGGTTGAGAAACATTGTAATGTTGCACATAAACTGTTCGATAAAATGTGTCAAAGAGATTTTTATAACTGTAATGCATTAGGATATTCAATAATGTAGCAGAACATAACTGTAATGCAGTTAGAAACTATTTGTAATGTTTTTATAGCTTTTTACTGCATTAAAGTGTTATTCTATTACATTGCAGTTTTATTTCTACTTCATTACATTGTTTTTCTATTGAATTATAATTTGTTATTTCTACTACATTAACGCAATAGAAATGCAGTTTTTACTACATAAATCTAATGTAGTCGGATATACAGTAATGCAGTAGTTCATTACTGTGATGTGGTAGAAATAAGGTTGTTATGTGGTAGAAATAAATCCTACTGCATTAAAAATACAATACCTATTACAATACAAACTGTGATGTGGTAGAAATAAGATTGTGATGTGAAAGAAATAAATCCTACTGCATTAAAAATACAATACCTATTACAATACAAACTGTGATGTGGTAGAAATAAGACTGTGATGTGATAGAATTAAGAATGTGATGTGTTTAGAAATAAATCCTACTACATTACAATACAAATTGTAATGTGGTAGAAATAATACTATGATATGATAGAAATAAATAACACTACAAAGGAGTAAATACTAAAAAATCATTACAATTTTTTTGCATTACAGTTATGTTCTAGAAATAAAACTGTAATGTAGTAGAAAAACACTGTAATTTCTACCACATTACAGTCTTATTTCTACCACATGACAGTTACTCCATTACAGTGTTATTTCTACCACATTACAACGTTATTTCTACTACGTTACAATGTTATTTTTACTGTATTACAATGTTATTTACACAGCATTATA
This sequence comes from Glebionis coronaria, assembly GCA_025667525.1. NCBI lineage: Eukaryota > Viridiplantae > Streptophyta > Magnoliopsida > Asterales > Asteraceae > Glebionis > Glebionis coronaria. Next base: position 104,435,477 of record CM046879.1, read on the forward strand.
ATGTTATTTTTACTACATTACAATGTTATTTCTACTGTATTATAATGTTATTTCTACTACATTACAATGCTATTTCTAATGCATTACGATGATATTTGTACTGTATTACAATGATATTTTTACTGTATTACAGGGTTATTACTACTAAACGTTTTGGATAATTTTCAAGGTTTAAACCAAGAGCTGAAGAACTATCGAAGGGAATGGCGTGTTCAGTATGCAGAGAGAAAGGATGTCACAATTCCAAGACTTCACAAAATTATTAGTGTCATTAAAGGAACCGAAGAGAAAAATAAAGATTCGCGAAAGAGAGCTGCTTTAAAAGAATCTACACACCAAAATTGAATAGTGTTTTTAACTTTTTTTCTTTCATTTTTTTATTGTTATTCACTCAGGTAATAGAATTATGAATGAGATGTACTATCTATTTTAAGTGTAACGCATTATACAATACATTGTAATGCATTAACTTTTTTTAATTGAGATGTACTTACTTTTATAACTTTAATGCACATACAAAATATATTATGATGCATAATGTATGACTACAATGCAGTAGAATATAAATTAATGCAGTAGAATATAACTATAATGCAATAGAATGAAAGACAGAAATGCAGTTGAATGAAAGACAAAAATGCAGTAGAATATAAAATATGAGTAAAAACAAACAATGTTATCATCAACTGTACAATATTGTATTAGACATTAAGTATTTCAAAGTATTACATCTAATAAAAATTAAACATTGTTTTCAAATGATCCACGAGTATCCTCCAATAATCATTGTTACGCGTTCAATGCATCTTTGTACCGCTCCGTAATGTAGTAGAAATTAAGCTGCAATGTAGTAAAGCATGCATATGAACAACACGAGTAACCTACTGCATTAAATGCATTAGAATTTAAACCTTAATGTAGTAGAAATAAGTTTTTAATACAGTAAATCATGCATATGAAGAATGTATGTAACCTACTTCATTACAATGCATTAAAATTAAACTGTAATGTAGTAGAAATAAAGCTGCAATGTAGTAAATCATGCATATGAACAACACGAGTAACCTACTGCATTAAATGCACTAGAACTTAAACCTTAATGTAGTAGAAATAAAGTTTTAATACATTAAATCATGCATATGAAGAATGTACGTAACCTACTTCATTACAATGCATTAAAATTAAACTGTAATATAGTAGAAATAAAGCTGCAATGTAGGAAATCATGTATATGAACAACACGAGTAACCTACTGCATTAAATGCATTAAAATTTAAACCTTAATGTAGTAGAAATAAAGTTTTAATGCATTAAATCATGCATATAAAGAATGTACGTAACCTACTTCATTACAATGCATTAAAATTAAACTGTAATGTAGTAGAAATAAAGCTGCAATGTAGTAAATCATGCATATGAACAACACGAGTAACCTACTGCATTAAATGCATTAGAATTTAAACCTTAATGTAGTAGAAATAAAGTTTTAATGCATTAAATCATGCATATGAAGAAAGTACGTAACCTACTTCATTACAATGCATTAAAATTAAACTGTAATGTAGTAGAAATAAAGCTGCAATGTATTAAATCATGCATATGAACAACACGAGTAACCTACTGCATTAAACGCATTAGAACTTAAACCTTAATGTAGTAGAAATTTTTTTTAATGCATTAACTCATGCATATGAAGAATGTACCTAACCTACTTCATTACGATGCATTAAAATTAAACTGTAATGTAGTAGAAATAAAGCTGCAATGTAGGAAATCATGTATATAAACAACACGAGTAACCTACTGCATTAAATGCATTAAAATTTAAATCTTAATGTAGTAGAAATAAAGTTTTAATGCATTAAATCATGCATATAAAGAATGTACGTAACCTACTTCATTACAATGCATTAAAATTAAACTGTAATGTAGTAGAAATAAAGCTGCAATGTAGGAAATCATGTATATGAACAACACGAGTAACCTACTGCATTAAATGCATTAAAATTTAAACCTTAATGTAGTAGAAATAAAGTTTTAATACAGTAAATCATGCATATGAAGAACGTACGTAACATACTTCATTACAATGCATTAAAATTAAACTGTAATGTAATAGAAATAAAAATGCAAGTATCGTAATATATTACAGTTCATTAAAATTAAACAGTAATGCATTAGAAAGAACAATGCAAATGACCTACTGCATTACAGTGCATTAAAATTTAACTGTAATGCAGTAGAATAAAATTTGCTTATTATTTTTAAAATTTTACCAAATCACATGCATAGTATTAGTTTTACTCCATCATAACATTAATTCTACTCAATCATAGTGTTAACTACTCCATCACAGTTATAATTTTACCAAATAACTTCTGTATCAAAAAGAACTTTATAATTCTCATTGAGACATTATATCAAACACATTTTATACATCAATCATAAACACATACTTGCACAAAACCTTATACATGTTTGATATCCTATTGCTTCATCCACCACCATTGCTATCGACGGCCATTAGTTGTATCTCTTTTTGGATCGTCGTCACCATCTCCGGTCTTCAAAACCATTGATGAGATGATGTAAACGTACGAACCATCTCGAGGCGCTGTTGAATTTGTTTGATTCGAGAGGATTCAGTAGGTTAGATTTGGTGGATTTGGTGGACTTGAGAGGATTCAGTGTACTGTGTTTTTTGGTCGGTGTGATGTGTGTGTTTTTTGATCGACCTAGTTGGGTGTGTTTTAATTTTCATTATTTTTAACATTTACCCTTAAAGTTTGAGAGTTTACAAAAAAGACACCATTTTTTTTATCAAATTAGGTGATTTTGATCCAAGGGTTGAGATTTCACCTCATTTATTTTATTATAAATTTTGTTTTAGAATAACCCCACTCTATATATATATATATATATATATATATATATATATATATATATATATATATATATATATATATTATTTTATACCTTAAACCCTTAATTATAAAAGGCAAAAAAATAAATAGTCATAATCATAATATATATTATTTACCGAAACAAACGACTGTCTTATTGAACTTTTGGATGTCATTTCAATTATGTATAGTTGTCGTTTTGAAGACCCTTCACAAAAACAGATACTCTACTAAGTGAATAAGAAACAAAATTTACATAACAACCCTTATATTATATGAATTGTTACAAAAAGATTTTAAACTTCCAAATATATATATATATATATATATATATATATATATATATATATATATATATATATATATATATATATATATATATATATATATATATATATATATATATATATATATATATATATATATCTCTTTGATATAACAAAATTAATTTATCATATTTGGAGTATATATTTATCAGTTCTTTAGGGAAAAAATACCATTGAAAAGATCGTTTAATTGCGAACCAAGCGAGCTTAATATTACATATTTCTGACATACGTATGATTTTATAAAAAATGTTGAAACTTAATATACATTTAAAATATATCTTATGCAATTATTTCAGATTATTTGTTTCCACTAAGACCAATCATTGACGCGTACAATCAATCATATGATCGGTTCACTGCAACAGTTGATCCTCGCTATTCGCCACGAAACGCCAACTATATACCTCGTTACTATTAAAAAATAAAAGCCAAATATTTTTTTAATAAACATAAATAATAAGGCGGTGCATTAACTTTCCTTTATCTGGTTTCAAGTTTTAACTAATGGGCTGCAACGAATAATAATAAACCAACTAATCCCGTCTATAAATAATACTAGTATCGACTAAACAATGAGTCTAAATCATCAAATAACATCTAAAACAACAATCTTCTCGGTCGATTCATAAAAGAACTACGTAGTAAATTCTAAGATCGATTGACCGATTAACTATCAGTCATGAAGATGCCTAAGGATAGAAGATCATCGTCTCATGATTTGTGCAGGAAATCTCCGTATTCACGGTGCGACAAGAATGCTGTTATACAAAAGCGTAGGTCTCTCGCCATGCCATCAGTTGGAACCAAGAATGAATTCGAAGAAGTGCGATGCCCGATTTGTATGGAGCATCCTCACGATGCTGTCCTGTTGATTTGTTCTTCTTTTGAAAAAGGATGTCGTCCTTACATGTGTAACACAAGTCCACTCCACTCCAACTGTTTTGATCAGTTTCGGAAATCCTCTGTCCATATGGGATCACAAGCTGAGCTTTTGTGCCCTCTATGCAGAGGTCAAGTCGACGATTTTATTGTGAAATCCCGTGCCCGAGATTTCATGAACTCCAAAACAAGAAGTTGCTCAATGGATACTTGTAATTATGCTGGAAACTATTCACAGTTAAAAGAACATGCTAGGTGTAAACATCCCCACGTTCGCCCGACAGAAATAGATCCTGAACGAGAACTCGAGTGGCGAAACTTTGTAGAAGATAGGGAACAACAAGATTTGCATAGCGTGGAGTCTGATTTTCTGGAAATTGAAGAGGTAGATTCCGATCAGGAGCAACTCATGGATGTAGATCTTGAAACACAACTCGTTTGGCGAATGTTGATACGTAGGAGCTATATACCCAGATGATATACTAGGCAGGTTGATTTTGATTTTCATGAAACTGGTGATGAAGCTATTGGGGAACTCTTCATGTAGATATTGAAGACGAAAGTGTCTCAAGTTCTGAAATATCAAGTTCCGGTGCACTGGAACAAATTCTTATAAACATCAGTCATTAGAATTATACTATATATATTCATGCATGTCGTTATATTATGAGATTTTGCAGGCCAATTTATTTTATAGTTTTTAACAAACAACAAAAGAATGATGTAATGAAACCTTTGGGGCTATCCATATGTTTGCATTTCATCCCACACGCTTATTCTTCAATGAATCTGATAATTTTAATGACCTATTAGAAAATTTTATCCCTTGTAAAGCCCGCCCACAGTTCTACTCGTGCCATTTTTGGAAGAGTCTCACAAATTTCAAAAAGAATGGAGGTCTGATGAGTGGGTTACCGGGTCAAAACTGGTTTGGAATGAACATTTACTTTTATGCGTCCATATATATATCTATATGTAATACCTTGTTCAGAAGAGCAGGCCGGCAGGGTCTTGATCAATATAGCGCAAAAGCATCTGCATCTGCATTTACATTAACAATTTCATGAAATAAAAGGCAATATGTTTAGAAAACACAGTGTTGAATGTGTCTGAAATTAACAAGGACGTAGCACACCGGGGTATTAACTTGTTACACTCATCATTTCCATGTCAGCAAAGGGAATAAAGTACTCCAGTATCTGATAACTGGAGAAAAACTTAATACTAATTTATTTATTTTGGAACACTGTATATGAATAAGCATATTTTACATTTTTGGCAGTTAATTTCGATCCTACTAGCTGCAACAAAACCGACATTAAAATGGTAAAATCAGTTTGCATGTTCAGCTATGATTAATTGACTAGAATAGTAATGTTGTTCAGGACTATCCACTGCTGCTGTTTAATTACCTAGTATTTGTTGTTTAAGCATAACTTATGTTTGATGCAAATTCAATTCCTGGATTTGAGGGGCTGTTTGTTTTACCTTATATAACGCAAGCCTATTTCGGCTTATATAACATAAGCTTCAATTTTGTGGCTTGTTTGAAGACTTATGGGCTTATATAAGTTTGTTATGATATAATAAACTTATATAAGCCCATAAGTCACCAATAAGCTTAAAAAATTTAGGGTTAATGAAATATAAGCCGAAATATGGCTTATTTTCGGCTTATATAACGTAAGCCTCAATTTTGTGGCTTATTTTGAGACTTAGGGGCTTATATAAGTTTATCGTGATATAATAAAACCTATATAAGCCCATAAACCTCCAAATTACCACAAAATTGAGGCTTGTGTTATATAAGCCGAAATGGGCTTACATTATATAAGCAAAACCAAGCACTTGGTTGTCATATCTTACAATCTCTAAACTCAGGCAATAATAAAGCACCTTTTATTCATTCCATAGGAGGCCGCTGACCTACCGCACGAAATCGTTTTGTGTATTCTATTCAAATTGCTGTAAAAAACATATTAAATGATGAAATTCCCCTTACATTATATACGTCGGATGAAGTGTTAAACATGTAACAGATTTTAATATGTTGTAATTACAAAACTACAATGAAGGCATTCTCGTCACAGGCAAGTTTTTGGGGATAAAAGATGGCATAAAAGAAATCAACTATTCAGATTAGTTTCACATGCTTATTGTCCAAATATTTCCAAGCCACTCATGATCAATCCTTGCAAACCAGCTAGATAAATAAAATTCAAACCATTGATGCAGCTTCTCGGCTAACAAGAGTACAAGACCCTCATGCAAATCCAAAAGGCTTGATGAGGGATGCAATAATTTGTACATAAAATGTGAAAATAATGGATTACAAGCCATGAAGTAAATGCTTAGAAGTTCAGATATGTATATTTTACATTTAATCTGCATATGGCTCTAAACATATTTTATACAACAGTTTGGAGCTATTTTACCTTTTTGCCAGTTTTATACATCAGAAGCGGAAAAAAAAATCGACCGAATAAAATGTATATAAGGAAAAATAGCCATTTTAAAGGTATCTATAATAGTTTAGCACCTCGTCACAACCCACGAGCAGAGTTTACAGTGTTTAGACTCTTCTTAAAGTCAGAAAACTGAGAGATAAGCTAAATAAGACATAATGAAATAGACATTGATCAGGGAACATGTACAGATTATCAGGCATTCAAGTCACAAACCTGAGTGTTAAACTGTATTTTGAACACGGAAAGCTAAAAGCAGACGCTACTCGATTTACCAAATGGAATCTTTTAGATTTTGAACTGAAAAACTTCTTCGTCTCTTCCCCTCTAGAAGTAGCACTCCTTGGGGCCACAAGAGAAAAAAGTTTCTCGAGCTCTGATGTATCATAATTGGGGACTCCATGATTCAATCGTGCAATATTAGTCGTTTGTTAGACTTATATACCTATACATCCTAAAACTTTGAACAACACTGATAAGAAAAATAAAGATAATAGAGAAGAATAAAGAAAAAGTATGATTGTGGGCTTGTGGCTGTGGTTCATGCTGTGTTTGCAATTTCTCCTGCAAGACTTGCCAATTGATGTTGAATTGGTGCTGCCGTAGCACTAATAATGTGAAAGGTCGAGGCGCAGGTCCTTTGTGTGCATGAGTTCGTCCATGCAGAGGTGGAGGGAGACGTACTTAAGGACGTGGACACGCGTGTGGTGGTGCTGCTTCTGGTTGTAGAGGTAGTGATGGAGGAGTGACCTTACGAGGATGGGGTGGTAGCGGAGGACTGAAACTCAGAAACAGACTATTGTACAAGTGTCAGTCTGGTTACCTATGAAATCGCAAGACAGACCTTGAACCGGACTCCATCTATTGCAAGCCTGATTACTTCTTGCCTTAACAAAATCTTTTATCGACCAAGGACCGGATTGTAGTCTGTAGATAACCAGTCGCAACTGATCCAGTCTCAGTTCAATTTCTCAGACACCTTTTCTTATCATAGTATATTCATTATTGTATATGTGTCAAGATCTAACTAGATGTTTATATGATAAGCTTATTAATATAACTCTACGGGTTAATCAAATGTAAGCTGATACGCAATAATGAGCTCACAGTCGATAACTTGGCATGACCAAGCCTCGAATGGATAAGAACTTAAATTGCAAGAAAAACGTTTGAGACATTTGCAGCCCTAAACAAACTTCATGACTAACTTGCTAATTAATTTGGTTGAAATCATGGTCAATTTCGTGTAGCTGTACATTCATATTCAATCACCTTTACTTGACAACAAACAGATTATAACTTTAATCACTCCAACTGATAGATGTAGATCGAAAAGTGAGGACAATGATGATCAAAAAACAAAGACCATCATTTTCGTGTGATCAGGAACCAGCAATTTTGGTCGGTTAGATTATTGGAACAGTTCTCTGGTAGTTGAAGTTTGCATATTCTCAAACTTTGTCGACTTTTAACTTACATGATTTAAGGAACATGTTGGATTCATTCAACCGTATTTCCTATCTGCAACAAAATAAGTATCAAGAGTTATGGCGTGAGGCAAATCTTTTCCTTAAAGTAGCATTTCATAAAGTTTTTACCTTTTTGTAACCATGATCTTCGAACCGCCTGGCGAATCTGCCGTTCATGTCTCTCTAAAAGCTCATCAATTTGGCGTGATTGAGATAACAAAGGACCCGAAAACTCAATTTTCTCTTCTTGGTTCTGATAAATCTGTTCAAGATAGTAAAATTGTTCAAAACATTAACCAAGATACACGAAAAAGATACAAAAGTCGTCAAGGGATTTGCATTTAATCAAACAAACTCACTGAATCGATTTTCTTGAAAACTGCAATTGATCGATCTCGAGAGTTGGGAGCATCGGATCCACTATCAAATGCCTCAGGTTTGGAAACCCGGCCTCTAGAATTGATTCGTTTAATCTTTTCGTCGCGTTTTGGTTCTTTTGAATGGAAAGCAACCCAAGGCTCAGATATAAGGCTTTTTGAACTCGACCTACTGTGTGACCGTAATGATGAAGAATCATCGAACCGCCTTCTTGCCCATGCAAAACCACTTGAACCTGATACTTGTAAAGGACCCGAAAACGGAATGTCTCCATCTGACTCGCGGTTTGCAAAAGGCTTACACGCCTCAAAACCTATGATTATATCGTCGTCTTTTTTATTACTTATATTAGTTCCATTAATTTTGAGCCTAGCTTCTGTTCTGGTTGGCAAATTCTGTAAAAACTAACCATTAATCAGTTTTGTTGCATATATATGAGCCTGCGTCTATCAGTCTAGGTGTGTTTATGGTTGTGTGTGTGTGTGTGTGTGTGTGTGTGTGTGTGTGTGTGTGTGTGTGTGTGTGTTGAAAGAAAGAGCGATGGAGAGAGAGAAAGAGACCTCTTCGGGCACCAATTTACTAACGCTCGTTGGTTTTCTGTTTGATCTTCGTGACATTTCAGGCCCTCGAGTTCTTCCATCATGATTCTTCCTGAAAAACATTATACACGTTATCATTACTTCCGGAAATAAATTCATATTTGAACAAACCTATGGAGTTCAAATGAATATAAACAAACTTAAATTGGATTTTGGTTTTGAACTTGATACAAGTCATACAACGGGCGTATAAAATATCGAATTTGGTTTTGAACTTGATACAAGTCATACAACGGGTCGTATAAAATATCGAATTACCAACTATCATTAATCGGGGTGTATAAAAGGTGTTTTGATTTGTTAATTGTTATTTAAAGTTGTAATAATCAAATTGTTCTGTTGAGTGATTTCCAAATTCTGAAAGTAGATAACTTAATAATACCAAAGCAGATGGCATAAATTGCATATTCGTGGAAAAACAAGACCGTTTGGAAATGGAAATCATAGTCTTCAAGAATAGGTCAATATAGATGATAAGTTTCGGTGCAGTGTTGATGAGACTGATGATCAAAAACTCATTATTTTTTTATCAGATAATTAAAAGGCAAAAAAATAAATAGTCATAATCATAATATATATTATTTACCGAAACATGATTTACTGACTTGGTTTTGGATGAAAATTACTTTATATAATTTACCTAACCTTCTGTCTGATATAGTGCCTAATGAGATATGACTAATTGTTATGTGTTATGAATTGCTGGAATTTATTTTCAAGCATATGTCATGTACAACACAAGTCTATACCTTTCTAACAAGATTTTTAGAGGCCTATATATCATTTGAAATTCGTACGCAAATTCCAAAACTTGATTTGAGTAATGAAGTTACCTCAGATGCAAGAGCAGAAGAGGCGGTCCCACGCTTATATGGTTCAACGGATAACAAAGTTTCAATAAGATCCACTGTGCTCTTAGGTTGATCTTTAAAGGTTTCCCAAAGACAACTTTCATATGCGTGTTGTGGTTTAAACGATGGGGCATGAGGAAGTTTTGACTTTTTCCAGTAATCGTCACATGGTGATCCACAAAGCTTGAAGATTTTGTGTATTTGTTCCACCTGAAGTAAGAATAAAAAGATATAAACAAAGGTCTAGTTTGACTTTTAAAGTAAAACACGGTACAGTTTAAACTCACAACTGATACAAATTCCTATAATTTTCAAAATCAATGCATGTATAGTAGTATTGATTCTATAACCGAACAAGGGTATCAATTCCTTCTTACAAATTGAACAATACTTGATTTCAACCATCTGTTTGACTGAAAAGTCAATGCTTTCAAACCGAAAAACCATATTACATACGAATTCTTTAGAACTGTGAGACACCTTGACAATACTACAGTACTAATTGTACGAAGTACAAACAAACTGGGCCATTAATTCTTCCCCTACAAAGTTTAGAGATTGCATGACAATACTACAGTATTAATTTGCATGCTTACCTCGGTTCTACCCTGAAGAAGAGGTACACTACGAAGAAGCTCTGCAAACACACACCCAATACTCCAAAGATCCACTGAAGCTTCATAATCCGTAGATCCCAATAAAAGTTCAGGAGGCCGGTACCATAATGTAACAACTTTACTGGTCAAGGGCCGCCTTTCACGCGCCACATTGCAAAAATTTGCCAACCCAAAGTCACCTATTTTCATAATACCTTCATTATTTACCAAAAGATTCGCTCCTTTGATATCCCGATGCATTACTCCCCGTGAATGACAATGCTCAAGCCCTGACAACAACTGCTTCATGTAGCATTTAATCTGTTTCAACCAAATCCAAGGGTGGTCGTAAACAGTCTTTAAGTATATCTTAAATTCTAAAATAACACTGCAAACTTTACGTGTCACAAACCTGAGATTCAGTGAATTTAATGTCGGGGCACGACAAGAGTCCTGAAATATCGTGTTCCATGTACTAAAGACAAGATATATACTACATGATAAGTGTGAGGTTATTATCCCTTCTAATTTCATGAATATTAGTGTTTCTAGAAGTCTAAGGTGAGTGACTAACTTTGTTTGTGGGTTTAGTGTTCATTCTATACATCCCTTGTTTAATCACATTATTGTGCTTAACGCTTGGTGCTATAGCATTCCTTAGGGTTGAGTATGTGGTAACCTTTCCTTTCCATCCATCTTGAGGGCAAACACAGGTTTTGCAAACGAAGAATTTGAGAGAGCATATGGTTTTCCCAAGATAGAGGATCTATTCACTCTAGAGGCATTGGGTTGTCTAACAACAGGTTGCTTAACGCTAGGTTCCATAACTTTCTCACCCATCTTAGCAACGAGTTTCTTCAACTCTGCTATTGCTATGTCTTTTTCTTGTAACCGAGCTTTCAAATCCGAAATATCAAGACTTTTTTCGTATAATAATCGACATGACTCAGATAATTTTACTTCTAAAGATGTATCATTTGAAAAGCTGCCAACTTTCTTTTCCAAAGCAAGTTCAAGTGAGTGACAATGTTTTTGAAGATAATCATATCTATGTTGAAGTAACAAAAACTCTTTTTGGTCAACTTTATTCGAAAGCTCAATTTCAAGATGTTCACATTCTTTAACTTGATCAAGATATTTGCATGCAACATCAGAATATTCATCAATATCAGCACAAGATGTAACATAAGCACACATAATATCTTTTGAGAGACATTCATGTAAGAGTAGATCATATGTTGTAGAAAACTCGTCTCTTTCAGGTTAATGGTCGTTCACTTCTTGTTCAAGAGATTTCACATATTTCAAATCATCAAACATTTCTTGCTTAATTAGTGTTTCAAATTCCAAAATATGTTTTTGCGTTCTTTCCGCAAGCGGAATCAAAATACTTTTCACAAGCATAGTTATATCGTGAGGAATCCCTTTGTCTCCTTTCGAAAGTTCACGTTTTTTCTAGTCATCATCAACAACCTTTTGGAAATTTTCAATGTTACTCTTGAGAATACTAAGTGCTTGCTTACTCTTGCTTACAGAGGCTTTATATGAAAAATAGTCAATAAATTTTGAAACATTAGTTTTCTTAGTGGCAAAAGCTTGTCTCCATTTAATTCTTATTTTTTCACATTCGAAAAATATTTGCTCAAGAGTTTTTTGTGTTTGCGGTTTGAAAAGACCATAAAGACTGTTTTCATAAGCATAATTATATGGTTTAACAAATTGTTTATTAACTTTTGGTCTACTCTCTTCTTCCGAATCATGTGTCTCTTCACTATCGGGCCTAACAACAAGACAATCAAGATCGGTCCATTGGGACTCATCAAGATATAAGTGCCGATTCTCAGATTGAGCATGCTCAAGGTACTTAGGATTTGCAAAACTATGTCTATCCTTGAAAAACGAACGAGGTGCCAACATTCTCATGGTTTGTATTGATTGATTAATTTTGTAAACAATTTTCTTGTAAAAATCAAGTTGAGTTTCAAGTTCCACCATTTTGTCGATGTCATTCGCTTGTTTAGTTTTGAAATCCTTTTCCATTTTTTCAACCACTGCTTTCTTTTAATTAACAAGTTTAGTTTTATCCTCTTGAAGAAAACCATTTACTTGAGTTAGCTCATTGACTTTAGTGGTAGCAAGATACGTTTTGTGACGTTCAATACTCAAAGAGGTGTTATAATTACGTTTCTCTTGTTCAAGAAGCTTAAGAGTTTCGTTATATTTCTCTTGAAAATTGTCCTTTTTAACATTAATTAAACACCCTTTGTATCCCTCAACCTCATTGGTCTTTTGAAGAAGCTGAGCTCTATAGCTATCAATGGTCTCACTAGATTTAACTAGAGCAGCTTTGCATTCTTCAAAATTTTGACTGAGTGTAGCGTTTGCCTTCTTTAATTGCTTTGGACTCTTTCTAGTTTCTTTGACATCTTTTTGTAAAGAAGCAATTAAGTTAGCAAGCGCAATACGCTCCTCGTCATCATCATACTCATTGCATGTTGATCATCCTCAGACTCATTATTGCACATGTCTGATGAATCGGGTGTGGTATTGCTATCAACCGTTTCCATCATACATATGTCATTAATGGCTTTGGGTAGCTCAGAATGCTCATGAATATTACCAAACATATTATATTCCTCTTTAGTGTGTACCTTATCGATTGGCTCAGTGTCAAAGATATTGTCATCTTCAGTGACGTTGAGAACTTCTTCAACCTTTGCCATGTACAAGTAATGTGCTTCAAGTTCTTGATCGGAGGCTTCATCATCAGTGTCATCAAGCATGGCTCCTTCCTCAGCCGACAATTTAACCCCAGCTTCCATCTTCTTGCAAAGTAGCATCTTTTCCTTATGATAGCCAGAGTCTCTAACCCGTTTCGGCTTCCTATATTCCTTTGCCATATGCCCATAGCCTTGACAATTAAAGCACTGAATCCCACTTTGTTGAACCACTTGAGTACCACCAGTTTCCCTATTCCCAGCAGCAGTAGCAATCCTCTGAGCATCATACTCAGCAGTTTGTCGATCATACCGTGCATAACCCTCAACATGTGTTGGATTACGTCGATCATACCTTGGAGGACTTTCATCACGTTGACGTGTATCATACCTTCGAGGACTCTCAACATATTGGTTCCTTGTATTTGATGATGTTCTAAGATTGTTGTTGGTGGGTTTGAAGATTTTCTTGTAGGTCTTCATAATGAAAGCAATTTGTTGCTTCATCTCCCTATCCTTCTGAGCTAGTTCTTCGTCACTGTCCTCTTCAGATGATGGCTCAGGTAATGGTGATGGTGCTCTTGGTTCTTAATCTCGTGATCGTGTGGGAGCAGAATACTTAGATGAAGTGGAGTATCTTCGTGAGGAGGATGTAGTGGAGTACCTTGGTGAGGATGATGTCGTGGAGTATGACTTTGGAGCACGAGAGCGATGATCTTGAGTGTGTTGAGTGGTAGACACCAAAGCAAGTGGATTAGCAGTCTTTGCTATCCTTTCAGCTCGAAGTTCATTTGCCTCATTCTGAAATTGTTTCAAAATATCAAAGAGCGTGTGATAGTTAACCTCGTCTAGCTTACTTTGTTGTTTCACCAAAGTTACAAATCATGTCCACTCAAGTTAAAGTTGCTGTAGAAATTGCACATTGACTTGTATGGTGGAGACTTGTAAATTGTTTCTTGTCATGTCATTCATCATCTTGTAGAACCTTGAGTAATATGAATCAATTGATTCCCCAACCAATGAAGTAAACTTACCAAAGTTCCAAAACAAGTTAGTTTTGACATCTTTCTTGTTAAGTGATTCTCCTTGTTGCAAGCGTTCAATGGCAAACCACATCTCTTTAGCAGTAGTACATGCATCAACCGTTGAGTAAATATCATCCCCAATCCCACTTAGAATCAAATAGATTGCTTCTTTATCTGCATCAATCCAAGCACGGTTCTCTTTAGAAGTGTTCTCATATGTTTCCTCAATTGTTTGCTCATCGGAACCGGTCGTCGAGTCGGTTGCTGGAATTGCAGGAATGGTGATTGTAGTGGGAGTATAAGGTCCTTCTTTGATGCAACGTCGAAGAACATCACCATTGGGTTTGGTGTCAAGATATTGTATGAGTCGTGACTGCCATTGTGCATATCTACCAGTCACAAGCATTGGTGGTCTCTCTTTGTTACCCGCCACCATGATGTTGTTATTAGTAACACAATATTCAGTAGTAGAATCCATTTCAAGAATGAAGTGAAGTGAATAGGATCTTAAGTAGATGTTGTTGTGAGTATATTGTGGTTGAAACTTCAAGATATGGTGTAAAAACCCCAAACAGTGTCTTCGTGTGAAACCAAAAATTCTTAAGCGAAAAATCACACTATTCTCAAAATCACGTTTTTGAAAATTTTAGAATAAGTTGGAATAAATCTTCAAAGAATAAGTCGGAATCCAATGAACTCAACCTAATCCGGAATCCACGTTGCAAAGCTAATCCGGAATCCTGCTTCTACACCTAATCCGGAATATGTGATGCACACCTAGTTCGGAATGTGTAATCAACACCTAGTTCGGAATATGTAATCCACACCTAGAACGGAATATGTAATCAACACCTAGTTCGGAATATGTAATCCACATGTGACAATCCGTCAATTTATGGTCGATATTTTATTCTCAATATTTATTTGAAAACATTATTTTAATATTACAATATGAACTCACTTATTTTTAGGAAGTAATTTGGATTTACGTCTTGAAGTAGCATCGACTACGTTCAAACCGGAGGATTCAACGTTACGTGCTTACGTTTACATACACCGTCTTTGGTGACAGTCCGACATTTCAGAAAATAAATTTATCCGTGAATATTATTTTGGAGTTTTAAATTTG
This sequence comes from Glebionis coronaria, assembly GCA_025667525.1. Classification (NCBI taxonomy): domain Eukaryota; kingdom Viridiplantae; phylum Streptophyta; class Magnoliopsida; order Asterales; family Asteraceae; genus Glebionis; species Glebionis coronaria. Next base: position 104,450,817 of record CM046879.1, read on the forward strand.
TGTTGGTTCATAAACTCACAAATTTACGAGAAGAGATTAGGACTTACGATTTTATTTTAACGTCCTTTACGACTAAACCGGAAACCTTAGGATTACGTATTTACGTTTTCGAACTCTGTTTTTGATGAGACAATTTTTATTGGATTCGTTTTGTGCCGTTGATTCATAATTTATAAAAACGTTTTTCGTAAAACGACCCAAGGGCACGCAAATCGAGGAAACTAGAATCGAGGAGTACCCGTAAATAAATGGGATGAGACAAGTGGGACACTTGTCCCACCCCACTCCAAAACCGGCCTTAAGTTAACTAGTAACACCATGAGGTGTCAAAGTGTTAGCTTAACACTTACATGTGTAAGCTAAGCTTACAAAGTAAGCTTCCACCTACACTTTCCACTTTGAAACAAAACCACTAGCTACCTTCATTTGCTTCATTCACACATGCAAAACCACCCTCAAAATCCTCTCACCCTCCATTTTTGGCCGCCCCATTTCTTCACAAAACACCACTATTCATACAAAATTTAACCATAAACATATGTTATAATTAACATATGTTAATCTCCATTCAAAAAGATGAAGATTGGTGCAAGTTATAACATCCAAGGAGGAGTTTTCATGGAGTAGTAGGGCTGATTTTCCACAAGGTATTCATGAAGATTGGTGGTCTTGAAGATGGTCTTGGTGCATCACAAGTTTCTCCATCAAAATCCATGTTTTGATCACAACCTACATCATCATGGTGGTATAAAGATTGTCCTCCTCATCTTCTTGTTATTTTGATTATGTAAATATGTATTTTATTTCCTATTGTATATGTATATGATGATTATATGATGATAAAAATGTTATGTGGGGATTTGGTGTTGATAAACATGATTAAAAAGGTGAAAAACCATAAGAAACAAGGTTAAAATCTTGGTTAAATTTGTTGGCTGTATAAAACAGTAAAGAAACAGGTCATGGACTGATAAAATGGTGAAGTAGAATCCATTTACAGTAAGCTATATGTCTTGTACACATGTGAGAGTTGGACATGCAATGGAATCAAAGTAATGAGTGAGATATGATCAAAACAAGTTTAAGATACAAATCTGAGTTTACTGTTTTGGACGATTTTTAGAAAATATTTAGAAGATGATTCAACAGTAGCTATAGAAGAGTTAAATGTAGCACATATCATGTAGTTTATGTGATAAAAGTTTGAGCTTCTATCTCCATATAGAACTCAAGATATGGCAGTTTTGGTGAAAGTGAAGATAAAAATCAGATTTTGGAAATTAAAGTATAATAATATTATATAAGCACTCAAAATTATAATGTATATAATATAAATTAAAACCCACTAACTTATGGATTCTATTTATATAAATATGTAAAAGGTGGAATAAGTGTATAAATTATAAAAATGGTAACTTGTTAAGTTTTATAAGTTATAAAACTATAAACATGATTTTTACGACTTTTTCGGCTAATACCGTAAAATTAACGTTTTTGTTAAATAAAACTTAGATGGTTGGACCCGTCTAATGAAAACTTTATAAAACTTATATACTGATATATAGACATGTATAACAAGTAAAAACCGATAAAACCCGAACTATAGGGCATACGGACATTAACGAGCTAAGTAAACATATTGGACTAATACTTGGGCTAATAATTGGACTAATCAAGATGAACACTCATAAAAAGAACTTATTGGGCTTAACCCATTTGGGCCCAACTTATAAAGTATAGATACTGATAATATAGGTATAAAATGGATTAAAACAAGTTAAAGAACTTATAATAAGTTTATTGGACTTAAAACACGAAAATAGGTGAAACTAGTAAACTAGTATAAAAGTTATCGACATATACTAAAATGAGTAAACGAGAATATGTAAACCCACTTGATCATCATATATATATAATCATCATATGTATACATAATTGTTATTTTTATAAAGTCATTGGACATGAGTCTAAGACGAGTATTATTTGTCTAGGTTTCCGTGATTGAAGCACGTACCGTACATCCAAATCGCCGATAACCGCCTTCCCACATCAACGTGAGTTCATAGCCTCGCACTCTTTTAAATGTTTTTATAAATGTTTTATAAACCCGCGAGGGAGATAAAATGTTAGTTTTTAAATAGGACACCATTTGTCCCGATTGTTTGTTTATTGATTTGGACCCGAATGATTGAATGACCCGATTGTATGACCCTGATAAATGATTAATGGACCCGATAGATGAAATAAAATGGATTATTAAAGTTAGGTTATGTCACTAAAAGTTCCATTAGCATGAATTGTGAACTACCGGTATTTGGTAGACGCTTATGCATTTAATAGTACTATTTGGGGACGATCACCCCAGTTCGCGCCTTGACGGTTGATCCCCGTCGTGCCACATTGATTGGTAAGCGAATTTATGTATGAGAAGATTTCCATAGCGTGACCTTTGTGACGACACGCTACTTTAGATGGGCAAAATTGGTATCGGGTTAGCTACCCGTTGTTGGTTTAGTAAGGTAACAATGTCATGCGGCTTATAATAATCCAAACTAACAAAATACTACTAGATGCTCCGAATTACGATGTATTGCATGACTATCAATACGGGGTCATACTATTGATATTATGTTTGTGTTTTGGTTTTCATAACCATATTCATATAACGGTTTTTATTTGATTTTATACAACGTCATAAGACGTATTGTATGATGTTTTTACGACATTGGCTCGTATAATGATTTTTAAGGCAAATGCCTATATTATGATTTTCGATAAGGATTTGTATAAAATGACTTTGGCTATTTTATGGCCTATTAAAAAGATTTGTATAAAATGATTTTGGCTATTTTACGGCCTATTACAAAGATTTGTATAAAATGATTTTGGCTATTTTACGGCCTATTACAATGATTTGTACGAATTGATTTTTGGTACTAATTTTATACCAAAGTTATATTGATGGAATTTATTAAACTCTATGAATTCACTCGGCGTTATCGCTGACCCTTTTCTTTTAACATGTTTTATCTCAGGTACTTGAAGGTAATTCTCGGGAAGACAACAAGAATTCATGGCCCGCACTTTAACGATAATTTCCATTCAAATACTTTGTAAAACTTTTATGAAATATTATGACTTGGGACCTATGAAACTTTGATGTTTATGAATGGAAATGATTTATTATTAAACGACGCGATTTCTATGCGTTGTCTATGATGTGAGTAATGTGCTAACCCGTAACACCAACGAGTCTTCCGCTGTACCGAGTTGTATAAATTTGGGGGTGTTACAGTTTGGTACCAGAGCTCTCGTTATAGAGAACGAAAGATTTTTAAAACTAAGGTTTTGAATAAAATATTTCAAAATCATTTAACTATAAACATTTTTCTAAAAATGTCTAAAAATCTTTTGACTATAACGGTGCCGAAGAATTCCCGAGTTACCGACAAGGCCAAGACTGAGAAGTGTTATTTTAATATATATATAACTTGGATTATATATATATATATATATATATATATATATATATATATATATATATATATATATATATGATGTGATTTTATTACATGATTGTTTGATGATTATTTTGATTTTTATACGAGGTATTTATACGACGTAGATTGTCACAAGTAACCCTAAATCCCCTAGTAAATTAATCGAAGCTATTCTCGTAGGAATTCTAGCTATCCTAGATCTAAACCAAGTTGTGGATATTTATAATCCCAACAAATGGTTGATATTCGTAGAAATGTAGATATTAGTTGATTGTGATATTGAAAAAGAATTGGCGATATTAAATCTGATATCGATGTTATGACGATCTTTTCTTATAGAGTGGAGTTTGACAAAACGTTACCACCTAGAAAGATGTCATCTGATTCGTTGTCACCCAATTCTTAAATTTGAAATCAAAAGGGTGAATGTTGCACTTGAGGCTGTCATTGGAACCATTACCCAAAAGCCTCATGCCACTAGTACCTTTCCGAGAAGTCTAGTTGAATGATCAAGTCATTTCATACTAGTGACTCATTTGATAATTGTTGTTGTAAGAGATATAGGACTGGAAATTAAGTGTTGATTCATATTGAGATTGTATTGCCTTTACAAGGCCGAAGAATAAGGTTGTAAGTATTGGAAGAATAAGGTAGGATGTCGAATTGAGTATAAAATTGATTGAAAACTTGAATAAAGTAAAAATTTAACCTGTATGGAATATGAGATTGTTAATATGAGTCGTTAAGTTTTGTGATTAGATTATAAGGTTTTATTGATTGTTGATTCGTGTTGAGTGTTGTTCCTAGGCCATTGTCCACTAATGAGGATGCCTAGTGTCCAATAAATAAATTGAAGAAATCTTCTTCTGAATTGGGACCGATGGATCTTCCGGGACAGGCAGGACACCTAATGACTCTTGTAGATTAGTATTCATTGTGGTATCTTTTAAAAATCCATAACTTAACTGAGATGTCAGTTGGTAGGATGAGTTTTGAGAATTGTATGACATAGTGACATGTAATGTGTTACGGTACAATTTTGACTTGTTTGTGATTAGTAAAAAGACTACCTTTGATTGCTAAATTCTACATGTATCGATGTTATCTATCTTTTCTTTCTTCTTCCTAATGCTCGCAATAGTGATGCAACCATTGAACAAGTACTCATCTTGAATTAAGTTACGTTGTGAATTATTCTTTTTGAGTGCCATCATGGTCATGAACCTCATGATTATTTGGCTAAAGCTCAATTCCTATCATATTGTAGTTAAGTTCATTGTGAACAACTCTTCATCACTCTTTTGCAGATCACACATTGTTTTTATAAAGTTAAAACGGTATCCTTTGAGAAAAATTTAATTTTCATCACAATAAGGATTATTCAAAGTGAGATTTATAAGTGATTGATATCAAAATGAAGTTGTTTATGAGACGCTTTGGAAACTTAATTATTTCCATAACAAAGAAATCTTTGTAAATATATTTTTGATTCTTATTTAAGAATTAAGCATGAAAATGTTTTTATTGTATACATTATGATAAAATTTTGACGAACTGAGTATTGCATCGTTAATCTTGAAATTGTATATAGTTGCGCGCCTACATACAATTTGGAATGGACTATGCAAGGCTGATTAGTAGTCACCATAAAACCGATTAATAAACACAACATTTTCTTTGAAGATTGTGAAAGATAAAATTTTATGAGATCTGCAAGAAGAGAAAAATAGGGACATAGTGTAGGGACACCTACATATGTGCCTGTAGCATCTATTCTTCTGAGTTGAATTTACTCATCTGTGGAATTTGTCTTATTTGACAATTGATATTCCGTTCTTGTCCAATTCTCCCGTAGTGAGATTCTTAGGAAAAATATCTAATTACCGAGTGTTGATACCCGACTGGATGTATCGACGTTCTTATCATTTCTTTTGATTTGATTTCATTTGAATGACCTGGGTAATGATCCGAGGAGCTTTCGAATGCGTACTCAAATTATGAAAACATGGGATATATTCATATTCGTTAAATGTTTTCGTCTGTATCTAATTTGAAATTCTCTCGCATAGATTATGCGTTGACCTTACTCTTTTAAGGTTAGTTATGTCTCCTGATATCCTTGAATTTGTGAAGGATTATGAGTTATTATTAGTCTTTTGAGAAGTTCACATCTTATCGACGGTAATGCAACTGGAAAGTTGATAGTGCCAGTAGAATGGATTGATTGATTATGACATGACGACATTGTCTTAATTAATGGGAACTCGAGTAGAATTCCCCTAAAAGATAAGATGTTGATTATCAAAAGTGATCTAAATAATTCTTGATGGATGATTTTATCCTGCATTTAGACTTAAAAGTATACCGTGAATGGTTATGAACTAGTTATAGATATTGTAATCTAGAAGAACCTAATATGAATTTATTAAAAGATGTTTTCGTTATCTGAAACTTTAGTAAGTATTTGTTGATGAATTACCTAGACTTTCGCCATTAAGGCAAGTCGAAATTGGTATTGATTATATTTCCGGTGCTGCACCTGTGGCTTGTGCACTGTACGTCAACACCATCTAAATTAAAGGAATTACCGTACAACTGAGAGAGTTGTCGGAGAAAGATTTTATTATACCAAGCCTGTCATCCTGAAGAGCTATGGTGTTATCATTCCTTATATTTATAGATTACTGTTAACTGAGTAAATTGACAGTCGAAAACGATATCCATAACTCGAAATGGAAGATTTGTTCGATCATTTACAAGGTTTTAGCGTATGTTTTAAAAGATTTGATCCGTGGCATGGTTATCATCAACTTCGAATCCGCGAAGAAGATTATTTATTCCAATCACTACATCCGGTACTTGTAATGAATATTATGAGTTTCACGTGATGTCGTTTGGATTGACCAACACACATGTAGCATTCATAAACTTGGTGAATCACGTGTGTAGGCTGTAATTTGATAAATTCATGCTTGTGATCATTAAGGATCATTTGTTTGTTTATAAGAATAAGAATGAGTTAATAATTATTTATAGATTGCCCTGAATTGGCCGAACAATGAAAACCTGTACCTTGAATATTTAACATAAGACTTAAGACTTAATCCTTTACATAAAATGACCGTTGGATTAATAATGGTAAGATGTATGCATATAGACTCTTCAAAAATTAAGAGCCCTTTTTAAGACTTTGAGTTATACTAAAAAGAAGGTGCAAATATATTTTGACAAATGTTTTAACAAAGGATTTTAAGGGATTATTCCCTTATACACAAACCATTTAACTAAACTTCTGTTTAGGGGTAAATGTTTGTGTATACCTTAAGACAACTTAAGAAGGATTGAGTAAAACCATTTAAAACATGATTTGAAATCTGAAAACGATAATTTTTGCTTTTCAAACTAAGAAAACTTTGACCAAAGTATAAACAAAGGTTTTTCGAACATTTACGAATCCTATTAATTATTTTCGATAAATCAACAAAAATCGTGTTAATTAAATTCAAATTTATTTTTGAACATTTTATATAATTGGTCGAACTAAGAAATTTAAAATTTATACGCTTACGTTTCATAAAAATTTAATAATTATTGTTAATTTACATGTAATAATTATCGACGCTTTAAACGCTGGATTGAGAAAAAAAAACTGATAAGACGAAACTAAAACATAGAAGATATGAAGAAAGAATTTTGAATAAATACGGTTGTAATATTTATGTCATCAGGAAGGTGAACGTAATTACTGACGCATAATATAGAAAGAATATCTGAGTGAATTGTGGACATGATAATTATATCATCATGAGAAGTGAATATAGATACGACGCATTATGTAGAAAAAATATATATATATATATATATAAAGAACCAATTTGGACATGTTCCTTAATAATGAAGGTGCAAAATAAATTGCCGAACGATATAAAAATAAACAATACTTGTAAAAAGGATGATATAGATAATAAAAGGGGTTCGCGGCTAATGTGAACCATTAGAATTGAGAAGCCGATAGCGTTAAATGATTTAAAAACCACATGTGATTGTCTAAATATGGAGATTTTGAGATTTAGTATGTTGGAATTTGTAAGTATAAGTATTCTATTTATGTCATTTATGACTAAAAGTATCTTTGTGTGAAGTAGTTGTACTGATGGCAATTATGAAGGCATACATCGCCTCATACATTAGTAAATGACTAGCTATTGCAAAGGTCATCATCTGAATTTGATTCGATTTGGGTCATCGTCGACAGACTGACCAAATCTGCTAATATCATTCTCGTTAATGATAAATGCAAAAGAGTTATGTAAACATAGTATGCCTATATCGAACATCTTTATCAAGATCCTCGCTTCGCATCGAATTTCTAGAGATTTGCTCAGAAATCATTGAGAACGAACCTTGATGAGAGTACTATGTACCACCCCAAATCGAAGGGACGAGGTAAAGTAACGATACAAAGTAATATAAGTGCTGTTTTATGTTTGAATGATTGACCTTTGGTAATAGACCGTATAATCGTTTTCCTTTGGAAGGATTACCATTGATAATCATCGTATTAGGATTGAGGTCGAATCTTGTTAGGATCTGAATCTTAGAGCATCTGTAAGCAGGAGTTGAGATGAAGACATCCGACATACACCCATTGTGAGTTGGACATGTCTCTTAGGTTTAAGGTTTCCTATGATGGCGAACCTATCCTTGCAAAATACCCGACCCGCGAGGTCTGAAATGATTGTTGAAATTAGGATTTGATTATTAACCGCCAATAGTGAGCAGGCGGTTATGTGAATGTGAAATGTAGATCTTGAAGTGCCAAATGGGTAGCGAAGTTATGCCACAATTTTTAAACTTGGAAAAAAATAAATTCATGATCTGACAAATCATGGGATATAAGTCCCGTTGTATAGAACCATTGAGATGATATAAAAGATTGGTTTGAAAGGCATATAAGCTGGATCTACCCTAGGACTTCAAAGACTGCTTGAATTATGTTTCGTATATCGAACTTGATGGAATATCTATCTAGGGAGAATCTGATTATTCTTAGTAGAGCTTAGATCGGCGAAAAGTTGCATTCATTAGAAACCCGTGAACATCATGGATAGAGAAAGTAAGTCAACATTTAGCCTGATCTTATTCCCGTAGTTATGTTTGATGAAACTCGCGTATTATAATGGATTACACTTGTGAGAAAAGACCGAATGTGGAGGAAATACCCACATGGCTTTAACTCTATAAGAAGCGAGTAGTAAGATGATCTTTGAGGACAAAGATCCTGTTTAGGGTTAAACGCTGTGACAATCCGTCAATTTATGGTAGATATTTTATTCTCAATATTTATTTGAAAACATTATTTTAATATTACAATATGAACTCACTTATTTTTGGGAAGTAATTTGGATTTACGTCTTGAAGTAGCATCGACTACGTTCAAACCGGAGGATTCAACGTTACGTGCTTACGTTTACATACACCGTCTTTGGTGACAGTCCGACATTTCAGAAAATAAATTTATCCGTGAATATTATTTTGAAGTTTTAAATTTGTGTTGGTTCATAAACTCACAAATTTACGAGAAGAGATTAGGACTTACGATTTTATTTTAACGTCCTTTACGACTAAACCGGAAACCTTAGGATTACGTATTTACGTTTTCGAACTCCGTTTTTGATGAGACAATTTTTATTGGATTCGTTTTGTGCCGTTGATTCATAATTTATAAAAACGTTTTTCGTAAAATGACCCGAGGGCACGCAAATCGAGGAAACTAGAATCGAGGAGTACCCGTAAATAAATGGGATGAGACAAGTGGGACACTTGTCCCACCCCACTCCAAAACCGGCCTTAAGTTAGCTAGTAACACCATGAGGTGTCAAAGTGTTAGCTTAACACTTACATGTGTAAGCTAAGCTTACAAAGTAAGCTTCCACCTACACTTTCCACTTTGAAACAAAACCACTAGCTACCTTCATTTGCTTCATTCACACATGCAAAACCACGCTCAAAATCCTCTCACCCTCCATTTTTGGCCGCCCCATTTCTTCACAAAACACCAGCATTCATACAAAATTTAACCATAAACATATGTTATAATTAACATATGTTAATCTCCATTCAAAAAGATGAAGATTGGTGCAAGTTATAACATCCAAGGAGGAGTTTTCATGGAGTAGTAGGGCTGATTTTCCACAAGGTATTCATGAAGATTGGTGGTCTTGAAGATGGTCTTGGTGCATCACAAGTTTCTCCATCAAAATCCATGTTTTGATCACAACCTACATCATCATGGTGGTATAAAGATTGTCCTCCTCATCTTCTTGTTATTTTGATTATGTAAACATGTATTTTATTTCCTATTGTATATGTATATGATGATTATATGATGATAAAAATGTTATGTGGGGATTTGGTGTTGATAAACATGATTAAAAAGGTGAAAAACCATAAGAAACAAGGTTAAAATCTTGGTTAAATTTGTTGGTTGTATAAAACAGTAAAGAAACAGGTCATGGACTGATAAAATGGTGAAGTAGAATCCATTTACAGTCAGCTATATGTCTTGTACACATGTGAGAGTTGGACATGCAATGGAATCAAAGTAATGAGTGAGATATGATCAAAACAAGTTTAAGATACAAATCTGAGTTTACTGTTTTGGACGATTTTTAGAAAATATTTAGAAGATGATTCAACAGTAGATATAGAAGAGTTAAATGTAGCACATATCATGTAGTTTATGTGATAAAAGTTTGAGCTTCTATCTCCATATAGAACTCAAGATATGGCAGTTTTGGTGAAAGTGAAGATAAAAATCAGATTTTGGAAATTAAAGTATAATAATATTATATAAGCACTCAAAATTATAATGTATATAATATAAATTAAAACCCACTAACTTATGGATTCTATTTATATAAATATGTAAAAGGTGGAATAAGTGTATAAATTATAAAAATGGTAACTTGTTAAGTTTTATAAGTTATAAAACTATAAACATGATTTTTACGACTTTTTCGGCTAATACCGTAAAATTAACGTTTTTGTTAAATAAAACTTAGATGGTTGGACCCGTCTAATGAAAACTTTATAAAACTTATATACTGATATATAGACATGTATAACAAGTAAAAACCGATAAAACCCGAACTATAGGGCATACGGACATTAACGAGCTAAGTAAACATATTGGACTAATATTTGGGCTAATAATTGGACTAATCAAGATGAACACTCATAAAAAGAACTTATTGGGCTTAACCCATTTGGGCCCAACTTATAAAGTATACAAACTGATAATATAGGTATAAAATGGATTAAAACAAGTTAAAGAACTTATAATAAGTTTATTGGACTTAAAACACGAAAATAGGTGAAACTAGTAAACTAGTATAAAAGTTATCGACATATACTAAAATGAGTAAACGAGAATATGTAAACCCACTTGATCATCATATATATATATAATCATCATATGTATACATAATTGTTATTTTTATAAAGTCATTGGACATGAGTCTAAGACGAGTATTATTTGTCTAGGTTTCCGTGATTGAAGCACGTACCGTACATCCAAATCGTCGATAACCGCCTTCCCACATCAACGTGAGTTCATAGCCTCGCACTCTTTTAAATGTTTTTATAAATGTTTTATAAACCCGCGAGGGAGATAACATGTTAGTTTTTAAATAGGACACCATTTGTCCCGATTGTTTGTTTATTGATTTGGACCCGAATGATTGAATGACCCGATTGTATGACCCTGATAAATGATTAATGGACCCGATAGATGAAATAAAATGGATTATTAAAGTTAGGTTATGTCACTAAAAGTCCCATTAGCATGAATTGTGAACTACCGGTATTTGGTAGACGCTTATGCATTTAATAGTACTATTTGGGGACGATCACCCCAGTTCGCGCCTTGACGGTTGATCCCCGTCGTGCCACATTGATTGGTAAGCGAATTTATGTATGAGAAGATTTCCATAGCGTGACCTTCGTGACGACACGCTACTTTAGATGGGCAAAATTGGTATCGGGTTAGCTACCCGTTGTTGGTTTAGTAAGGTAACAATGTCATGCGGCTTATAATAATCCAAACTAACAAAATACTACTAGATGCTCCGAATTACGATGTATTGCCTGACTATCAATACGGGGTCATACTATTGATATTATGTTTGTGTTTTGGTTTTCATAACCATATTCATATAACGGTTTTTATTTGATTTTATACAACGTCATAAGACGTATTGTATGATGTTTTTACGACATTGGCTCGTATAATGATTTTTAAGGCAAATGCCTATATTATGATTTTCGATAAGGATTTGTATAAAATGACTTTGGCTATTTTATGGCCTATTAAAAAGATTTGTATAAAATGATTTTGGCTATTTTACGGCCTATTACAAAGATTTGTATAAAATGATTTTGGCTATTTTACGGCCTATTACAATGATTTGTACGAATTGATTTTTGGTACTAATTTTATACCAAAGTTATATTGATGGAATTTATTAAACTCTATGAATTCACTCGGCGTTATCGCTGACCCTTTTCTTTTAACATGTTTTATCTCAGGTACTTGAAGGTAATTCTCGGGAAGACAACAAGAATTCATGGCCCGCACTTTAACGATAATTTCCATTCAAATACTTTGTAAAACTTTGTATGAAATATTATGACTTGGGACCTATGAAACTTTGATGTTTATGAATGGAAATGATTTATTATTAAACGACGCGATTTCTATGCGTTGTCTATGATGTGAGTAATGTGCTAACCCGTAACACCAACGAGTCTTCCGCTGTACCGAGTTGTATAAATTTGGGGGTGTTACACCACACCTAGTTCGGAATATGTAATCCACACCTAGTTCGGAATATGTAGTCAACACGTAATCCGGAATAATGTTTTGCCCGTTGTTCGAAATCCATGATCCACACCTAGTTCGGAATCCGTGTCTCGTTCCTAATCCGGAATCCGTATTCCGTACCTAATCCAGAATATGTGATGTTTAACTTATTAGGAATCCCACTCACTGAAGCAAGTCGGAATACACATTTCTCACCTTATTCGGAATACAAGTTTCTCACCTTGTTCGGGATCGAGATCTGAACCTTATTCGGAATACAAAGAAACACCACCTAATCCGGAATATGAAGAAACCTTGATCTAGTTCGGAATACCCCAATCAGACACTCAAGTCGGAATCTTTCTAAACCCTAGTTTCCCGACATAAAAAAAACTCAAATTCCGAATTGTTTAACCAAAAAACTAAAAGTGACGAATTTTTACCCAAAAATCAAGCCAAAAATTCTAATTTTTTCGTGGAAATCACCAAATAAGGAACAAAAATTCCTACCACAACTTTGTAGGCAATTTGTATGAAGGTTTTGAGCTCAAAAACACAAAAAAATTTTGATACGAGATGATTTTAAGATGAAAATCACACGAAATCAAAAATGATAACCACAAACTAAACACAAATCTACCCCATGGCGATTGATACCAATTGTTTTCCCTAAAAATATGATGATAGATTAAAGAAATGAGATGGAAAAGATATGAATTTTAGAGAGAGAAAGTAGAGAGAAGATGGTGATTAACTTGGGAAATTAGATTAAGAAAAAATGAGAACATCCACCCTCCTAACATGCTAGGAGGGTGCTTATATAGTCCACCCACATGCGGTCTCTCTAATGGACTATATGGTTTTTTGGGTCGGGCTTGAATAAATGCTTAGTACCTTAAAAGAGGCCTTTTAAGCTAACGATCAAGCCCGTAATGTCACGACTATTTTAACTAACTATTACAACGTTCTAATAAATATTACAATAAAAACCTATGACCGAACATTCTTGTTTGACTCAATATTTTGAGGCTAACAATAGCGTATTAATCACCGTTTTTCAACGACCTCGGACATCAGGCGCGGATAAAGCCCTTCATCATAATCAACACTCAACTACTGGAGCTTGCTGTCTTGGTTGTACAATTTTTCCTTGACCACGACTCCAATAGAATCGACGTCCTTAAACATTTGATCCTTTCAGGCTTTGAATTTTTCATAGCTAGTTGGTAGGAAGATTGTAGTTTTTGTAGCTTCACATGATCCTCATTAATAGCAGTAGTGAGGTCGGCCTTGTCCTCGGTCAAAGAATGGATGGTCGCAGCATCTAGCTTAGCCCTTTCTTCTTCATGAGAAATATTTTCTAAGGCTTCGGCAAGGGCCTTGTCTTTTCCTCCAATACTTATGCATGATGAGCTTCAACAGATTGTACTTGCAGGGATAGCTCTTGAAACCTTTTCTTCAAACGCGATACAAGTGTCACGTTTTACATAACGGTATAATTCACTTCGTCAGCCAGTGCGGCATCATCCAAAACATTGAGCAGATGCGCCTTCCCAGGGGGGACAAGGTTGTCTAAAAATCTGTCACAGTCAAACGACCCCGATAGATCGAAAGATCAGGGTACGCACCAGTCTGACACAAACACTTCCTCATCTTTTCCCGCGCCTTCATCCATGGTAGGCGCACTCTTCTTAGTGCTCGGGTACGGTGCAATGGGACTAGGATTGGTATGTTCAGGCTTCTCAACATTAGTGTTGCATGAATACGGTTATCGATTAGCATGTTATCAAATACACATCAGAACAAAAGTGGCTTTTATGAAACACTAGCTTGGATCGGCAGTTACAGGCCGATTCTTGGGGGGAGTGTCCAGAAAGTTCTCTCTGAGGTCCTCTTCCGCCTCACGCTCTGGTTTAACTTCTTTTTCTAGCTCAGGCACAGCAGTAGATGATTTCCCTATCTCCGTACGAGCGGATTTTCTCGATGCTGTCGGGGAATTTCTGCGCCTTTTTCGGAAAAGGCTGGAAGTGGCTTCCTCCTTGGTTTCATATTCTTCTTCGGCAATTTCAACATTTTCAATAAGGTTTACAGAGGAGAGGTTGATGCTGCTTTTTGGAAGAGGTGGTTGTTGTTGCGCTACCACACTCCGCGAAGGAGCGGGGCTGGGTATCTCTCTAGCCTGGGATGAGGACGATGCTTGAACGTCTATATCCATTATTCACCCAGCTGTAGCCACGCTCACTGGCGCCTCACCTTCATACAACGGCCGCGATAAGACGGTAAGTTCTAATGGAGCACGGTTTGTGAAAATATCCAAAATATCCATCTCTGCGAACAATAAGAAAGAAAAAATGAATTTGCCAAATATCAAGGATTTTGGTACTTACAAGGTCATTCAGGGTGGATAGATGATCACTAACCCTAGCCGTTGCGATCGTGGAATTGAGGAACCTCGTTCTCACCAACGATTGTCGCGCGACTTATGCCTAGCAAATACAGTAAAGCCTCGCGATAAGCCTGGATAAGAATGTGGTTCGTGTCTATCGTTTGGGCATCGAATTCATTATACGAATCAGGGTTAGGTTTGGATCTCTCCTCAGTGACTCTAGGGTAACGGATGGGAAATCAAACTAAAAGATTATCCTATCAATCCAAAAGAACTTGGTATTCCAGTTTTTTAATGAATCTGATTTCTCCTCGTAGCATTATGGCCCACTCGCACGTTTTGAGAAAGATACCCATCCATTAATACACGCGGGTGAGTAGAAGGCACGAAATAAAGTAACAGTGGGGTTTATGTCAAGTGCGCGACAGTTTATCTTAAGATTGTAAATTTTGTCCGTAATAAGTGTGAAAACACTTATCCTTTTACCACTTATTTCCAATAATAACAAGACCAAAACGTGTGATTTATGTCATAAAAGTCGGAATTATGCGTGGTTTGTGTTTTTATTGTGTTTTAGGACCAAAATATGAAAAAGGAAGAAAACACGGGCTTTCACGGGCTTTTATCGAAGAAAACGGGAAAAGAAGAAGTCAAAAGATCAAGAGTGCAAAAAGAACGGAAGTCCAAGGCCTATTCTGAAGATTTATCGAAGAACAAGTCTAAAGACGGAAGTTTAATGAAGTCGAAGAACTCGAGTCTAAATAAATGAAGAAATGTTAAGACGAGTTTAATTAATCCCGGGACGACATCGAGAAACACAAAAGAATTAAATCGAGTCGAGAAGACGTGAAGAAAGAAAGAAGATGCAACACATGCACTCCTTCCATCTTCCCTATAAATACCCTCCTAATACACATTAGGAGGGAGTTAGTCTTTAATTTTTAGTTTTTCATTTTTTCACTTTTCTTTCTTGTTTTAGAGAGAGAAAGTTCTAAACTTTCTCTCACTAAGTTTTCATCTTTATTTCTTTTAATCTTTCAAGATTAAACATTTGTCTATTGCTTATTTCATTAATCAAGTTCTAGTTAAGCTTTTAATCCTTAATCTCATTCTACTTTTCTTTGATTTTTAGATTGATTTTGGTGCGAATTTCATATGATCCGTGTTGTTCTTAATGATTTCGTGCTTAAAAAGTTAATCTTTTGATCATTACTTAAGTTTTCATACGAATAAGCTTTGAGATTCTTGTGCTTATTGGCTTATTTTTATGTTTAGCTTATTTACTTATTAAAAGTTTTCTTAAAAAGTTTATATTTTTATTGTTTGAATTAAAAGTTTGCTTATTTTGAGGTTGGATAAGTTGTTAGTAGTGCTTATTTGATCTGTTTAGTTATTGATTCGTTTTAGTTGGTGAAAAGCTTATCATTATAGCTTATTCATTGGCTTATTTCGATCTCCTTATAAATCGGAAAGGGTACAAACCCCTTTCCGATCGTGATATTCCGACCAACTCACCCTTATCCCTTATTCCGATCGAGTGATCGGATTAGGGTTTGCAAATTCCGATTTGAGTTGCTAATCCCAGTATTCCGATTGGGCAATTTTTGCATATTCCGATTGTGCTTATTGTTATATTCCGATGGTGTATGTTTAATAACATTCCGATTTGTCCATCTCCAACATTCCGATCACCAGATCGGAATATATTCCGATCTGGACCTATTTTGCCACATTCCGATTGCACCCTTGTTGATTATTCCGATTGATGCTATTTTCAAACATTCCGATCTTGGGATTAGGTCTTGTTTAGTTTATTATTTTTATAAAATTTCTAAGTGTTAGTTTTATTTAGTGTGTTAGTACTTTTCTAATATTGCCTTTAAGTTTACAAGCATTTATTTTAACTCGTCATTTTAGTATTAATCTTTAAACTTCTATTTTACTCAACGACACTTAAATTACTTGCTAATAGTTTAAAATAGATAATCAACCAAACCATTCTCTTGTTGACCAAAAGACAATTGAGTCGCACTTTAGACCGGTTATCAATTTGAAAAGAGATCGGTTTAACGAACTTTCATACGAGGGGTAAAAGCCGAGTATTAAATGGCGCCGTTGCCGGCTCTTTTCGTTACGATTAACGGTTTCTAGTGAGAGACGCATTGAATTTTGGGATCCGTTCTTTGAACGTTATTTTCCTTGCTTCAAAAATTTTCAAAATCCATAAAAAATATAAAATTCTTCAAAAATACAAAAACATTGAAAAATCATTAAAAGCAATTCTTTTCCAAAAGGTTTTTGCACCAAAAAGATTATATAGATATTCTCTTTGTGTATATTTTTCTTCTGCAGGTGTATGTGTACTAGATCTTCGAACTATTCTGAGCCCGAGACTCGTGAAGATTTAAATATGGCTGGTGTTAATAACAACAATAATAACCCACCTCTACCCAATTTGAATAACAACAACAACAACAATGTCCCCCTACCTGATTTACGAACAATGGAGGAATTGTGTCAACCCACCATGAACGGACGCGGAGGCCCGATTGCGCCGATGCACGTCACGGCTCACGAGTTTTCGTTGAAGCATCACATGATCCAACAAGTGCAAACTAACCCATTTCGCGGAATTCCGGATGATGATGCCAACAAACACCTCGATAAATTCATTACCATCACCCAAAGCATGAAGTGCCCCGGTGTTTCTATGGATGACCTTCGCCTTCAACTTTTTCCCCATTCGCTTTCTCACCATGCCGAAAAATGGTTTGACCGTCTCCCGAAGAATTCTATTCATACGTGGAATGACATGACTCAACGCTTTTTATCGCGCTACTTCCCACCATCCATGGTCACAAGCCTTCGTAACCAAATTAGTGGATTTATGCAAGACAATGATGAATCACTCTTCGATGCTTGGGAACGATACAATGATTCGATCGACCGCTGTCCAAATCACAACATGCTCCCCGTCACTCTCATTGATACCTTCTACAATGGTCTCACTTTTCGTGATCGTGACACGATCAATGCCGCCGCCGGTGGTACTTTTATGAAAAGGAGACCGGAGGAGTGTAGAGAGTTGATTGAAAACATGACTACTCACCACAAGAATTGGGATTCATCCGCATCCTCAAGATCTAATCAGAGAGTCAATGTTTCTTCTACTACTTCCACTCCCGAGATAACCGAACTTACCCGACAAATCGCGAATATGCACAAGGATTTCATGTCCATTGCCACAAACCACTTTCAACAAGCTAAAGTCGTTGCTATTTCTTGTGACACATGTGGTGGTCCTCATTCTTACAATGATTGTCCTTCTACTCAAGGAATTTTTCTGAAAACGTTAACGCGGCATACGGTACTTACCCCACGGGAGGCTATCAAGCTCGTCCTCAAGGAGACCGTAGCTTGCTAAGTTATCGTTCGAACAACTATCTTGCTCCACCTGGTTTCCCTCCTCCAAACCAAAACCAACAACAAAGCTTCAACCGAAACAATCAATCCCAACCTCGTGCTACCAATCAATATCAATCCCAGATAAACCCATACCCAACTCAAGGAAATTCTCAAGCTTACCAAGCTCCACCTCTCAATCAACCGATGGCAGTGAATCAAGACGTCAAGACGTTCATGAAGACTAATCGAGAGCTGGTGACGAATCTTTAGAGTCAAGTCATCAACTTGAAGGGCGAAATGGCGAAACAAGGGAGCGATATTCGAGCCGAGCTAAGGAATGACATGGCAAAACAAAGCAATGAAATTCGTGCAGACATCAGAGATTCTTTCAGCACTCAAGCGCTTAACATTCGTGATATGATTGGTTTGCTCATCCAAGGTAATCAACCCTCTTCTTCGGGTACTCTTCCGAGTAACACCGTTGCGAATCCAAGAGGGGAGATGAAAGCAATCACCACTTGTGAACAAGGAAAAATAGCAACTTTCCCCACCTCCTTTGCCTTCTACCCCCATTTCCCCACCACCCGTGGTTGTGAGTGATCCTACTCCCCTTAAGCCTTCTTCATCCAATATACCTTATCCTTCAAGGTTGAGGAAAGAGAAGCAAAAGAGCAAGGATGATATTCAAGTTTCAAACTTTCTAAAAATGTTTAAACAATTGAATTTTAACATCTCCTTTGCCGAGGCTCTCGCTCACATTCCCAAATACGCTAAGATGTTTAAAGATCTGCTAAGTGACAAGGAGAAGCTTCTTGACATTGCTCAGACCCAACTTAATGAGAACTGCTCCGCAGTGCTCTTATGGAAATTGCCCACCAAACTTGGTGATCCGGGTCGCTTCTTGATTCCTTGCAACTTCCCGGGAGTAGAGAATTGCATGGCCCTAGCCGATCTAGGTGCCAGTATAAACTTAATGCCTTTAAGTGTTTGGAAACAATTATCTCTCCCCGAGCTAGTCCCCACCAAAATGACTTTGGAATTAGCTAACCGTACGGTTGCTTATCCAGTGGGGATAGCCGAAGACATCTTCGTTGGCGTCGACAAATTCATCTTCCCGGCGGATTTTGTTGTCGTTTACTACGAGATGGATCCTCGTGTTCCATTAATCGTTGGACGTCCCTTCCTGAGGACCGGTCGCACTCTCATTGATGTAGCCGCGGGCGAAATAATCATGAGAGTTGGTGACGATAAAATTGTCTTCAACATGGGTAAGATTTCTAAGCAACCTTATTCATATGAGAGTGTTAATGTTATTTATGTTCTCGATGCGGCTTGTGAAGAACATTTTCATGATGCTTGAAAAAGTACTCTTTCTTCTCTACCCAATGTTGAGACCGTTGCCTCAATTGCTCCGGCATTGACTCCTTTTGGAGAAAGTGACTTGGATGATTTCGAAGCTAGCTTGGGTCCTCTCGATATTAAGTATGATAATTCGTCCACCGATTGGGATGAAGACATTCGTACTATTGAGAGACTTCTCAATGAAGACCCATCTTCTCCTCCTTCTCCTAAAGAGGTGACTAATGATGATCCATCGTCAGTTTCACCATCTATTGATGATCCTCCTACTCTTGAGCTTAAGGACCTACCTCCTCATCTTGAGTACGTTTTCCTTGAAGACAACGAGAAGTTACCGGTCATCATCGCAAAGGACCTGCAAGAAGAAGAAAAATCCCAACTCATCACCGTGTTGAAGAAGCATAAAAGAGCTATCGCTTGGAAAATCTCCGACATTCGCGGAATTGATCCTCATTTTTGCACACATAAAATTCTCATGGAGGACGACTTTAAGCCCACAATTCAAAGCCAACGAAGGGTGAATCCTAAAATCCATGAAGTCATCAAAAAAGAGGTTATCAAACTTCTCTATGCGGGTATGATTTACCCTATTTCGGATTCACCATGGGTTAGTCCAGTCCATTGTGTGCCTAAGAAAGGGGGAATTACCGTTGTGCCCAATGCAAACAACGAGTTGATTCCTACCCGTCTCATTACTGGGTGGAGAGTTTGTATAGACTACCGCAAACTCAATGATGCCACGAGAAAGGATCATTTTCCTCTTCCTTTTATGGACCAAATTCTTGAACGTTTAGCGGGTAATGAATATTACTGCTTTCTTGATGGTTTCTCGGGTTATTTCCAAATACCCATCGATCCCCAAGATCAAGAAAAGATAACATTTACTTGTCCCTATGGCACATTCGCCTACAAAAGGATGCCTTTTGGCTTATGCAATGCCCCCGGGACTTTCCAAAGGTGCATGTTGGCTATCTTCCATGACATGGTTGAGCAAACCATGGAAGTCTTCATGGATGATTTCTCGGTCTTTGGGGATTCCTTCTCTTCTTGTCTTGCCAATTTGGAACGTATGCTTAAGCGGTGCGAAGACACTCGCCTTGTTCTGAATTGGGAAAAATGCCATTTTATGGTAAAAGAAGGCATTGTGCTAGGACACAAAATCTCTAAAGCCGGTCTTGAAGTCGACCGTGCTAAAGTAGATGTCATAGCCAAATTACCTCCACCTACAACCGTGAAGGGTGTGAGAATTTTTCTGGGTCATGCGGGCTTTATCGTCGATTCATTCAGGATTTCTCTAAAATCGCTCGCCCGATGACCCACCTCTTGGAAAAAGATACTCCTTTTATCTTTTCTAAAGAGTGTATCGAAGCCTTCAATCTTCTTAAGGATAAGCTAACTAAGGCACCGGTCTTGGTTACCCCTAATTGGGAGCTACCCTTTGAATTGATGTGCGATGCTAGCGACTTTGCTTGAAGGCCTACGTTTTCTAAGGATTTGTTAAATGGATGGATTAGATCTATAGATTTAGTGGAAGAGATGGGGAAGAAGGAGATTAGGTGTAGAGAGAGAAAGGAGAGGGAAGAAAAGTAGAGAGAGGAAGGGATTAGATTAAATGAAAAGTGTTAATGAATGAACTAACCAACCCCCTCCTAACATGCTAGGAGGGGTATATATATAGCCCACCCTACATGTGGGCTATATGGACTATACATTATTAAGTAGACCACGAGCCCATTACATAATTATCGTTGGAGCGACCGATCCTTCATAAATACGTAAAACGTATTTCCAACAATCTCCCCCTAAGGGAGGTCGCTCCAAGTTACAAAGTTCTAAATATTCTATAGCTCGTGATCTATGCTAATAATGATGTGACCGAGACTTTCTTTGGGAAAACACATTTCCAATAATCTCCCCCTAAGGGAGGTCACACCATTTTACAAAATCTTAAACCTAGCATACTATGCTTGAGTCTTCGATCTTGTTCTTGTGAATATGCTTGATGTGATCTTTGACTTTAGTCTTGAGCATGTTTCCTTGCCTTGACCTTGTGCATTCATCACTTGTGAAATTTGCCTCTTCGTGACTTCATGTTCCACATACTTATACCTTGAAAGTCTTGAAAGCTTCAGAGTTTGATACAGCGGAAGACTTGACCTTCAGACTTTCTTGAATTTGTTGAAGTACTAATTGTATGTAGTATAAGCATGTGGTAACGACTTCTTCTGGATTGTACACCGCAATGCCACCTTTTTGTTACGCTGCATAAGACAGTTAGCAACAAAACATATACACGGATGAAATGGCCTTGAACATTTCATTCTAATTCGGTAGCATTTTACCTCCGGCCGGTGAAGACCGTTGGACGATATTAAATATCGTACTTGTGGCAGGTAGTTTCAATTAAGAACCTCCTTGACAAGATTTCGCGGGTAAACCCGTTCTCTTTACTCGACCGTCCAAAGCTGACTGCGAACGTAAAGAGTGAATCATTTGGATAATATTATCCGCATGATTTGAAGCCGTCAATTCATGTTCCTGGAACAAGTGAAGTTCAATTAAGAACCGCACCATCGTTGCTTTCCAGTTGTCACGAGCTTGATTCATAAAGAATCTTGCAAGTTACCTACCAAGTGCTGTTTGATGTTAACACTAGAAGGATTTCCACTCGTCACTGTGATCAATAAAGAGTCACTATGAGTGTTCTGGCAAGATCATATGATAATGCGTAGAGGCCTGGAACGTGTTTAAATTCATTTAAGAATTAAACCACTGTTGCTTTCCAGTTATCACAAGTTTGATTCATACAGAATCACACAAGTCACCTACCATGAGCTTTTTGATATTCGCTCAAGAAGGATTTCCATCTTCATTGTAAATACTTTCGTATTACTCGGATGTTCAGGCACGATCATGAAGATTTTGCGTAGGACTCTTAAGAACTTTCTTACTTTTCACAGTGTGTGAAGAAGCAAGTAAATATGAAAGTGTGTCCTAATGAGATATTTGATGATCTCAAATGGCTCTAGACTCGATCGTGCATTTTGGATTTTTAGTGATCGGAGGCTGGAGAGGAGTGCCACCTTTTCAATACCAATTTATTCGGAGTGAATAAATCAATAGATAATGTGTTGTCTCCGTGTGATTAAAACAAATATCTTTTAAGAGATATCTGAGTTAGCTGGGATGGGTTGTGCCTTGCATCACTGGGTCCATGATGTCTATCTTCAATATCAAGAATCATTAAAATGATCTCAATAGCATATGATTTGACCCGGTTTCTGCCTAAGTTGTAAGGAGGGCTTCTTTCTTTACACCCTTTATCTTTACAATTCTTTTTCATTCTTCAACCCCTTCAATGCTTACCAATACGTCATAACTAGCACCTTGTTGTGATTGTTCCAGTGCTAACTTAAGTACTTGGTCGGCATTCAGCTACGTTCACAATCTTTCTCCATCTTTCCTAAGGACTACTATTTCTAGCTATGGAATGTCCTTGGGAAGATTCGTCCGGTTCTAGAGAAATCATTGGACTTTAACCTATCCTACCATCCTTATGTCACCACAATCTTCATCGTCGTGAAATAAATGGGTTGCGGGTAAGTATAAATCACCATGAAATCCATTTTGAAGTGCAAATCCATTTTGCTCCCCCTTAACATATGCTACGATATTCGAAAACATTTCGCACATGTCGGGATGAGCTAACACGTTAAGTCAAACCATTTATGATTGATCATATCCCATATTAAATCACATTTTCTCCCCCATATTAAAAATATTAACCCAATCGATGTTTTTAATATCAATTGATTTAATAGCATTTGAAGAAAATTTGGGAAGAAAAATGCAAATCCAATTATCTTCATAATTTTAACAAGCTCCCCCTCAAATTAATGAGGGTGTACTTGAAACGTAAATTAAATACCTTTTAAACACAAGTGTAAGGTATTTATTACGTGCAAAGATCATATATAATAATGAATTCACAAGATTAGCAATGTACGAGGTTGGACCTGAATAATGGAGAACAGCATATGAAAGAAGCACATGGTTCTTGTTTACGAATGTTGGTCACCTCGTCACGTCCCCGAGAAAGTTAATTCCCGTTGTTGAGTCAAAGCTTTCCGGTGAAATGCTTGACTTGATTATGAAAAGCGGGTTGCTATCTGAAATAATAGCAAACCATTTTGAGCATGTTTTAAAAGTTTGAACTTCTGCTCGAACTTTATTTACAACCCCGTGTCATTATTGAATGACATTTCTAGGTTCGTAAATATTATCGATTCCAGAATACATGCTCTTTTTATCAAAACATTTTTGAACACACAATTTTGAAAGATTTAGAAAAACCTTTTGAGAAATTCTCGAAAAATTGTGTTCAAAGTTTTGAAAACCAATTACTTGAGCTTAAGATGTTGAATATCTTATAAAACGAGCTCAAGTCCGAGAAGGTGTAAACTTCCCATTGTTAAGGATAAGTTTATCATCGGCGATAAACTTTCCTTTTATCTGAAGAACGAGTCCTAAGCTGACATTTACTTAGAAGTCGTTTTCATGAGCTTGAAAACTTTGACTGTTTTAACAGAAAGCTCATGACCGAGAAATGTTAACTTCTCGTTATGAGGAAAAGTTCTCTAATTTAAAAGATACACTTTCCTTTCTGAGCTTAAAACTTCGAATGTTTTAAGACAAGCTCATGACCGAGAAAATTGAATTTCTCGTTATGAGGATAAGTTCATCATTAATGATAAACTTTCCTTTATTTGAAGTTCGAGTTACAGTCTGACATTTAACTATAAGTCTTTGTGCATGAGCTCAAAAACTTGGAATGTTTTCGATATAAGCTCATGCCCGAGAAAAATTAATTTCTCGTTGTAAGGATAAGTTTATCATCGGCGATAAACTTTCCTGCCTTTGAAGAACGGGTTACAGACTGTCATTTATCTATAAGCCTTAATGCATGAGCTTAAAAACTTGGAATGTTTTTTGATATAAGCTCATGCCCGAGAAAAATGAATTTCTCGTTTTTAGGATAAGTTTATCATCGGCGATAAACTTTCCTTTCTTTGATGAGCGAGTTATAGTCTTTGATGTGACTATAAGTCCTTGTGCATGAGCTTAAAAACGTGGAATGTTTTTAACATAAGCTCATGCCCGAGAAAAATGAATTTCTCGTTTTTAGGATAAGTCATCATCGGGATGAACTTTCCTGTCTTTTGAGATCGAGTTACAGTCTGTTATGTGACTGTAAGTCCTTTGTGTAGCTTAACCATGAATCCCCTGAGACATTTGTTTCTCTGATATCTGCTTCTTCAGCAACCAAACTCTAAGAGTGTCCGTAGTTGAACGGTACACAACGATTGGACCGCTTCGTTCTTTTGGAACATCAACTTTGGTACCTGCATTCTCATTAGGAGTTTGTATACTTTTGCATGGGTTAGAGATATCTATTTTTGAAGCACGTGGGGGTTCACAGTTGGCTTTACTTGTGTCAGAGGTGGCCTGAGGGGATGATTCACTTGTTTTAGTTGGCAAACGTTTCCTTTTATAGAAAATCTTAAGTTTAGGCGTAAGTGAAGTATCATCTTTATCAGTTTCCTCCCTAGTATTCTTCGTAGAATCATAGACTATCCTAGTTAAAGGGCACTCGTTTCCTACAAGAGTAAAAGTTCTACCAGTGGGGCGCCAAACTTTACCAAAGGGTTTGATTTTAGCTATCCACTGGGACTTAATTCTAGCACGGGAGTTCACCTCATCAAGTAATTTCTTGACACAAGCATCATGATTTGCCGTAAAGACACATTTTCTACATGTTTTACAAGTAGCATATTTAATGTCTGAATAATTCCTAGATGATTGATCGATGCTCCTAGAAGATGGCATGCTACGGTTAGCAGTGTTGGGTAATCTAGAAGGCATCTGACTAGGTTGGACATTGCTATCTCTTACATGTGTCTTTTGAATAGCTTCCCTTTGACCAGATTTATGGCAAACGTCATTTGAACTAGTTCTAGACGTGGTCTTGGTATTTTTAGGGAAACTAGAGGCAATCATATGATTTGGTCTTGCTAAAGCTGGAGTGATCACATTGGGCCTAGTTGTTGGAGTGACAGTTCTAGAAATATGACCCAAATCAACTTGGGAGGCAAACCGCGGTCTCGAGGATTGTGATCGCTCGGATCCAAATGCAGTAGGTTGTCTGACAGACGGTTGTCTGACGAACTGATTTGTAGGCGGTTTCCCCAAGATTGATGGTTTTTCAAGCTTAGTGTCCACACTAGGTCCTTTACTTTTTCTTAACTCGTTTTTCAACGCAGCTATAGCAAAAACCTTTTCCTGTACTTGGGCCTTTAAAGTCTCATTTTCTTTGAGCAAGTTATCTTGGGATGCCAACTTAGATTCAAGCAGTTGAATTTGTTTCAAAAGATTATCTTTTTCAGCTTTAGAATCCAGAACAGTTTGATCCAATTTTCTTTCAAGAACAACGTTTGATTTTTCAAGTTTTTCAAAGTATGTTTCAAATTTGACCGTTTTCTTAGAAAATTCAAGTTTGGCATCCTCAAGATCTTTTGATTGCCGAGCTACGATTGTTTCGAGCTCTTTAATCTTGGAATCAGAATCAGTTAACGAGGCAGTTATAGAGCATTTATCATGATGAACTATAGCATGCTGAATAATCTCTCCCCCATTATGACTTACATCGGATGAATCAGAAGTGGTATTGCTATCGCTCGTTTCCATCCCATGTTTGTCATATTTAGGTTCAGAATTCTCAATATGCGGCATATCATCAGCATATACATCATAAACCACATTACATTGTACCATGTTTGCAGGCTCTGCGTCATAAATGGGTAAGGTGTCATCAAGAGAAATCTCGTGAACATTCCCTGACGTGCCACTGGCATCATGTTGTCCTCCTGATTCTGTGCTCTTGGCATCGTTAGGCTCCAAGTTGTCAATCGTATGACCAATTTCCTCTTGCATCGAAGAGTCTTGCACTCCATTAGCATACCCTTGCTGAAGTCGAGATCTTTCATAAATCGAAGACGAGACCGAGGTCATGAGTTTCAATATTGTATCACGAAAAACTCGAAGCTCGGTATGTGTATCTCGAAGAAAGGATTGGCAAAGCATCGAACTTTCAGACTTGATGATATTAAATTGAAGGAAAGGCGTGAGTTGTGTCACAAGAGCCTTATAAGCATGTGCCGATGCAGAGTGATTAAAATTTTCATTGTAGAGTTGCTCTGCGAGTTGGGTCAAGATGGTGAACATTGATTCCATGAATATATGACGATCTTGACCAAAGATTGTCACAAATTCGCTCCCTCCTTGAATCCCCGAAAGAGTAACTAGATGATATTGAAGCATTTGAAATGAATTTATACCACTTTCTCTAGCGTTGGCTTGCACTTGATGCAATTCACCCTTGTTCGATGTCGAAATCAAGAAATCCATTGAAAATCGATGAACGATAAGTTACAACGGGAGAGTATAATTCGACGAGAAATTGAGTTCTCGGGTTTTGACAAACCAACAAAAAAAATCCGTAAATGACTCTAATAATTCTCGATAGATGGTATACCTCTATTGTTCGCTCAAGAAATTTTTGTCGACTCAACCGTTCGATAAAACAAATCGGAATCCAATACACCCTAGTCTGACTCAAAAAAATAAACCCGTCAATAAATCTTGTCACCTTAACACGTCACTTTGTCACGTCACGATTTTTTCAAAAATAAAAAATTTGAAATAAAATAAAATAAAATTAAAATTAAAATAGGATAAAAATAAAAATGAAAATCAAAAAAAAATTATTATCTAAAGAGAATGAATATCAAAAGAAATAAGAGTTTTCAAAATAAAAAATGAAAATAAACTTACAAAAAAAATAAAAACTAACGTGTATATATAAAAATAATATAAAAATAGTAATAAAATCAAAAATGAGTTTTTCTATTGCCACACACGTGTTCTTTAATAGCTGGTTTCTTGTTTACTCCGTCACATTTAAAGCCCTACACCACGTGGCCCAAAACAAATAGATATCACCGCCCCTCACTTCCTAGTTAAATCCGCCCCTACACACAAAAACTCTCTCTTATTTTCTTTCTTGGTTCCTCCGTCCTTCTCTCTCTTCTTAACAAAAAATCAAAACTCCTTCAGTTTGACTTCTTCTCTCTCTCCTCACGCGATACATCCCAAAACAAAAAAAAACTGTTCTTCAAGATCCAAACAGAAAACTGCCAAATCTCACCAAATCGTTCAATGTTCTTCAAGATCCAATGTTCGAGAGACAAACTCAAACCGTTCAAGATGAGGCAACAAGAACAGATAACTGTTCTCGGGTAGGTTTTTTAATTTCTTGTTGGTTAATGGAGTCTGTCTTCTATCTTCTGTCGTGTCTTTCTTGTGTAAGGGTCGAGAGTCTTGATCGAGGATGTTTGGTGAGACGGAGATCGTAAGAGGTGTCTTTGTTTCGAGTCTTTTGGTTTGGTCTGAAATCGAGTGAAAAAAGGTTGAGTCTTGATAAAATTGAGTCTGGTTTGGTTGTGTGAAGGGTGTTTGATTTTGGGTTTTGTTCGTCTAGGGTTGGTCTATGGTTTAGGGGTGGGTTGTGGGTAAGGTTGTATTTGATGGTGAGGGTCGGTCCAGGTGTGAGGGTGTCGGGGTTAGAGTCGGGTGATTAATCGGTGGTGGGTTGGTGATGAGAGGATGTTTGGTAGTTTGGGGTCAGCGAGGGATGTGTCGAGGATTGTAAGGGTACTTGGGTTTTGATGGTTTAGATGGTTTAGGGGGAGTGAGAGTCAGTCGAGATGTGACGGTGTGAGAGTAGGCGAGGTGTTTGTTTGATGTGAGTGAGGGGTTCGAGGTGGAGTCGAGGCTGTTTGTGATGAGTCTGTTTCGTGGGTGTTGATGTCGAGAGTGTCTTTGGGTTGTTGGGTGATACGAGAGGGTGTTGTAGATTGTTGAGTCGAAAGGTTTTGAGTCGAGTTGTACGAGTCGTGAGGGTAAGGGAGTCCGAATGTTGTGTGTTTGGGGGAGGGTTTTGAGTCGAGAGAGGGAGTCAAGGGAGTCTGTGGGTTGGGTTGCAAGTGTGATGTGTTGTCCAAGCAGAGTTCGAGTCGAATGAGAGTTCTATTCGGAACTTTTCCTATTCGGAACTTTTCCTATTCGGAACTTTTCCTATTCGGAACTTTTCCTATTCGGAACTTTTCCTATTCGGAACTTTTCCTATTCGGAACTTTTCCTATTCGGAACTTTTCCCTATTCGGAACTTTTCCCTATTCGGAACTTTTCCCTATTCGGAACTTTTCCCTATTCGGAACTTTTCCCTATTCGGAACTTTTCCCTATTCGGAACTTTCTCCTATTCGGAACTTTTTTCCTATTCGGAACTTTTTTTCAAAAATTCGTTCATACGGAAAGTTTTTCAAATTTCGTCCATACGGAATACGTTACAGTAGCTTGATTGAACAGAGACGAGACTTTTGACTAAGATTGGATAAAACTGAAACGGATGTTGGACAGATTGATTGGATATGGACTGATTTGACCAAAAAAGAAAAAATAGAAAATCTATTAAGCAAACTGATTAGACAAAGTTGTGAAGATATAAAAAAAAAACTGATTATTTAGACAGAGAACACTGATTGGACTGTTTTGGACTGATAAAAAAATAAGAAATTGAGAAACTGATAAAAAAAATGATATGATTAAAAAATGATATGATTAAAAAACTTGATAATAAAAAAACTGATAACACACGAGAAAAAAAAATAAAACTGATAAAAAAATGAAAATTGATAAAATTTATATAAAAAAATTGATAAAAAAAAATTGATCGAATGATGAAAAGATGGATAAAAAAATTAGAAAAGAAAGGATTTTTACCACCAAATCAAAAGATAAAAAATAAGCAAATCCTAAGATTCAACCATGGCTCTTGATACCAATTGAAGGCCTACGTTTTCTAAGGATTTGGCAAATGATGGATTAGATCTATGGATTTGGTGGAAGAGATGAGGAAGAAGGAGATTAGGTGTAGAGAGAGAAAGGAGAGAAAAGAAAAGTAGAGAGAGAAAGTGATTTAAATGAAAAGATGTTAAAATCAGAAGAACTGACCAACCCCCTCCTAACATGCTAGGAGGGGTATATATATAGCCCACCCTACATGTGGGCTATATGGACTATACATTACTAAGTGGATCACGAGCCCATTACATAATTATCGTTGGAGCGACCGATCCTTCATAAATACGTAAAACGTATTTCCAACAATCTCCCCCTAAGGGAGGTCGCTCCAAGTTACAAAGTTCTAAATATTCTATAGCTCGTGATCTATGCTAATAAAATCTTTCACATATTCTCTCACTTTCTCTCTCTAGTTTCTCTCACTAGAAAACATCAACCCACTTCATAGATTCATAGGTTATCAATATTCAATTGGTATCAAGAGCCATGGTTGAATCTTAGGATTTGCATTTTTTTTTTTATCTTTTGATTTGGTGGTAAAAATCCTTTCTTTTCTTATTTTTTATCAATCTTTTCATCATTCAATCACTTTTTATCAGTTTTATCAGTTTTTCGTGTGTTTTTACAATCACTTTTTATCAGTTTTATCAGTTTTTCGTGTGTTTTTACAATCATTTTTTTTTATCAGTTTTACAGTTTTTATTATCAGTTTTATCACTTTTTAAATCATCTAGTTTTATTAAATTTTTTTTAAATAATCAAGTTTTTTTTAATCATTTTTTTTATCAGTCATTTTTAATCATTTTTTTTTAATCAGTCATTTTAATAAGTCATTTTTTAATCAGCTTTTTTCTTCATCTTCAAATCTGTCCAACGTCTCAGGTTTTTTTTTTGGTCAATTCAGTCCAATAGTCCATATCCAATCAATCTGTCCAACATCCATTTCAGTTTTATCCAATCTTAGTCAAAAGTCTCGTCTCTGTTCAATCAAGCTACTGTAACGTATTCCGTATGGACGAAATTTGAAAAACTTTCCGTATGAACGAATTTTGAAAAAGTTCCGAATAGGAAAAAAGTTCCGAATAGGAAAAAAGTTTCGAATAGGAAAAAGTTCCGAATAGGACAAAGTTCCGAATAGGGAAAAGTTCCGAATAGGGAAAAGTTCCGAATAGGAAAAGTTCCGAATAGGAAAAGTTCCGAATAGGAAAAGTTCCGAATAGGAAAAGTTCCGAATAGGAAAAGTTCCGAATAGGAAAAGTTCCGAATAGGAAAAGTTCCGAATAGGACTCTCATTCGACTCGACTCTAAACTTGGACTCAACTAATTTACCAAAGACAAAGACCCTCACAAGACTCTCGAACAAGAAACAAAAACTCAAACTAACACCCTCGAACCGTCACACCTCTCTCGACTACTGACCATCAACTCTCGACTCTTTTTTCCTCACCCATCACACGAACAAGACTAAACACCCCCACCCATCACCCTCATCTGATTCAACAACCTCGTCTCACCTCTCACTTGCACCCCTCATCTCACCAACGAACCCCTCACCCCAACAAATCTCACCCTCGTCTCATCTAACTTGACTCAAACACCAACTGACCCGATATCGAATCACACTCGAAGACCCTTAAAACCCCTCGTCTAACATTTCTCAACCCAAGACCCTCACTCTCCCCACTCGACTCGACTCCAACACGACCCTCCACAAAAACCAATCTCAGGCCTTTTTAGACCGACACCACAAACGAAAACACAAACACCCATCCCAACCCTCTCGTCTCTCTCCCCACACCCTCGACACCTTCGAAATCAAAATACACATCTACATCTCAGTTTGAGAATCGATTTAAGATTTATAGAACTTTCATTCATCTTTAAAAATCGATTTCAATCATCATAGATTCGTATTTGGTTATAAACCCAGTATTAATATACGAAATTAAATAAAGATCTTTAACAAACTTGTTAAGATCATTATTTTTTCGATTCCTTAAACAAACACCCTCGGTCTCACCTACACATCACTCAAAACCATTTTTTAATGACAACACAACAAGAAAGACGCGACAGATGAGAGATAGACTCGATTGATCTCAAGATTAACAACCAGAATATATAAAACAATACCTACCTGAGATCCCTGTTAGGAGATCTTGAAGCCATCTCTATTATACTTTTCGATGGTGCTATACGATTTGAAGATTAGAGATTAGGTTTTTTGGGTATATCAAGATTTGTGAGATTGGGAGGCGATATTTTTTTATTTTTTGGGTGTGTTATCAAGAAAGAGAGAGAGACGGAGTTGTAATTTTTTTGGGAAATAAAAGATAGGATTAGGTTTTGTGGTGAGTGGGACGGAGAAATCGAGAGTTAAGTTTGTGTTGGGGAGTGTGTCCCACGTGGAATGATGAGTTAAATTGACGGAGATAGCAAAGTCTAGTTGTCACGATATCACAGCCTGTTTCAGATTTTTTTTATTTTTAATAAAGATTATTTTTGGAAATTTTTGAAAAACAGTTATTTTTTTTCTATTTTTATATTCTATTTTTAAATATCAGATTTTTTTGTTATTTTCTATTTTTAGTTAAAGTTATTTTTTTTATTTTATTTATATAGTTTAAAGTTATTTTTCTTAGTTTAGTTTATTTTGTATTTTGTCAATCGATATATTTGGAGTTGGTACATCGTTGTTGAGGCGGGTATTTCGAGAGAACCAACGTGGTAAAATATTTGACGGGTTAAAAGTTTTTGCGACCGAATTTGAAAACAAAAGTGACGAGTCAAACTGACGGGCGTTATTTTTAGTGGCTACGGATTCTTGATCGGGTTTGTTTTATCTACGTTTGAGCCGACAAGAAACTCACGGGTCTTTCGTTGGTTTTGTCATATTCCGTGAAGTTCTGTTTCTTAATTTATTCACGAAAGCAACCACAAAATTCAATGGATTTTTTGAAGTCGACATCAAACGAGGGAGAATCGCATTTAATGCAAAACAAAGTTAAGAAAAGTGGCATCACTTCATTCCAAATGCTTCAGTCTCATCTTGTCACTCTTTCGAGGATTCAAGGAGGGAGCGAATTTGTGACCATCTTTGGACAAGATCGTCATATATTCATCGACTCAATATTCACCACTTTGACCCAACTCGCCAAGCAACTCAACCATGACAACTTTAATCACTCTGCATCGGCACTTGCATATAAGGATCTTGTGACACAACTCATGCCTTTCCTCGAATTCAATATCATCAAGCCTGAAAGTTCAGTGCTTTGCCAATCATTTCTTCGAGATACACATACCGAGTTTAGAGCTTTCCGTGATACAATTTTGAAACTCATGACATCGGTCTCGTCTTCGATTTATCAAAGATCACAACTTCAGCAAGCATATGATAATGGAGTGCAAGAATCAATGACACAGATGCAAGAAGAGAATGGTCATACGGTTGACAACTTGGAGCCTAACGATGGCAAGAGCACCGAATCAGGAGGACAACATGATGCCAGTGGCACGTCAGGGAATGTTCACGAGATTTCTCTTGATGACTCCTTACCCGTTTATGACGAAGAGCCTGCAAACCTGGTACAATGTAATGTTGTTTATGATGTCTATGTTGATGATATGCCGCATATTGAGAATTCTGAACCTAATTATGACAAACATGGGATGGAAACGAGTGATAGCAATACCACTTCTGATTCATCCGATGTAAGTCATAATGGGGGAGAGATTGTTCAGAATGCTAAACATCATGATAATTATCCTATAACTGCTTCATTGACTGCTTCTGATTCCAAGATTAAAGAGCTCGAAACAATCATAGCTCGGCAATCAAAAGATCTTGAGGATGCCAAACTTGAATTTTCTAAGAAAACGGTCAAATTTGAAACATACTATAAAAAACTTGAAAAGTCAAACGTTGTTCTTGAAAGAAAATTGGATCAAACTGTTCTAGATTCTAAAGCTGAAAAGGATAATTTTTTGAAACAAATTAAACTGCTTGAATCTAAGTTGGCATCCCAAGATAACTTGCTCAAAGAAAATGAAACGTTAAAAGCCCAAGTTCAGGAAAAGGTATTTGCTATAGCTGCGTTGAAAAACGAGTTAAGGAAAAATAGAGGAACTAGTGTGGACACTAAGCTTGAAAAACCATCAATCTTGGGGAAACCGCCTACAAATCAGTTCGTCAGACAACCGATTGTCAGACAACCTACTGCATTTAGATCCGAGCGACCACAATCCTCGAGACCGCGGTTTGCCTCCCAAGTTGATTTGGTTCATCTTTCTAGACCAGACACTCCAGCAACTAGGCCCTATGTGATCACTCCAGCTTTAGCAAGACCAAATCATATGATTGCCTCTAGTTTCCCTAAAAATACCAAGACTACGTCTAGAACTAGTTCAAATGACGTTTGCCATGAATCTGATCTTAGGGAAGCTAAGCAAAAGACACATGTAAGAGATAGGAATTCCAAACCTAGTCAGATGCCTTCTAGTTTACCCAACACTGCTAACCGTAGCATGTCCAATCCTAGGAGCATCAATCAATCGTCTAGGGATTCTAGATCTTACTCGGACATTAAATATGCTACTTGTAAAACATGTAGAAAATGTGTCTTTACGGAAAATCATGATGCTTGTATCAAAAAATTGCTTAATGAGGTGAACTCCCGTGCTAGACTTAAATCCCAGTGGGTCGCTAAAATCAAACCCTTTGGTAAAATGTGGCGCCCCACTGGTAGAACTTTCACTATTGTAGGAAACGAGTGCCCTTTAACTAGGATAGTCTCCGATTCTACTAAGTCTACTAGGGAGGAAACTGATAAAGATGATACTTCACTTACGCCTAAACTTAAGGTTTTCTATAAAAGGAAACGTTTGCCAGCCAAGACTAGTGAATCATCTACTCAGGTCGCCTCTGAAACAAGTAAAGCCAACTGTGAACCCCCATGTGCTTCTATAATTGATATTGCTAACCCACGTCAAAGCATGCAAATTCCTAATGAGATTGCAGGTACCAAAGTTGATGTTCCAAAAGAACGAAGCGGTCCAATCGTTGTGTACCGTTCAACTAAGGACACTCTTAGAGTTTGGTTGCTGAAGAAGCAAATATCAGAGAAACAAATGTCTCAGGGGATTCATGGTTAAGTTGCAAACAAGGACTTACAGTCACATAACAGACTGTAACTCGATCTCAAAAGACAGGAAAGTTTATCGCCGATGATAAACTTATCCTTATAACGAGAAATTAATTTTTCTCGGGCATGAGCTTATATCAAAAACATTCCAAGTTTTTAAGCTCATGCACTATGACTTACAGTTAAATGTCAGACTGTAACTCGAACTTAAAATAAAGGAAAGTTTATCATTTATGATAACTTATCCTCTTAACGAGAAATTCACCTTTCTCGGTCATGAGCTTGTATTAAAACATTCGAAGTTTTAAGCTCAGAAAGGAAAGTGTATCTTTTAAATAAGAGAACTTTTCCTCATAACGAGAAATTAACCTTTCTCGGTCATGAGCTTTCCGTTAAAACAGTCAAAGTTTTCAAGCTCATGAAAACGACTTCTAAGTAAATGTCAGCTTAGGACTCGTTCTTCAGATAAAAGGAAAGTTTATCGCCGATGATAAACTTATCCTTAACAACGGGAAGTTCACAACTTCTCGGACTTGAGCTCGCTTTTAAGATATTCAACATCTTAAGCTCAAGTAATTGTTTTTTCAAAACTTTGAACACAATTTTTCAAGAATTTCTCAAAAGGTTTTTCTAAATCTTTCAAAATTGTGTGTTCAAAAACGTTTTGATAAAACGAGCATGTCTTCTGGAATCGATAATATTTACGAACCTAGAAATGTCATTCAATAATGACACGGGGTTGTAAATAAAGTTCGAGCAGAAGTTTAAAAGATTTAAAACATGCTCCATATGGTTTGCTATTATTTCCAATAGTAACCCGCTTTTCACATTGAAGTCAAGCATTTCACCGGAAAGCTTTGACTTCAGAATCCGAAGTTATCAACTCCACAATCCAAAGTTCGTTGCAATTGATATCTACATACTAGACGATGCGACTGCTCAAACGACGACTACAGCTCTTTAAGTAGAACACGGATCAACAATTGAGGGGGAGCAATTGTCCAGCATTCAGAATCTTTGATGCCGACAGTGCCATAGTTCACAAGTTGGTGTCAAGACAACGATATCAATTGTCCATGTGGTGTAAAGGAGAACATAATTTCAGAAGTTACGAGGAAGACCAACATTCGTGAACAAGAACCATGTGCTTCTTTCATATGATGTTCTCCATCATTCAGGTCCAACCTCGTAAATTGCTAATCTTGTGAATACATTATCATATATTGATCTTTGCACGTGTTAAATACCTTACACTTGTGTTTAAAAGGTATTTAATTTACGTCTCAAGTACACCCTCATTAATTTGAGGGGGAGCTTGTTAATATCACGAAGATAATTGGATTTGCATTTTTCTTCCCAAATTTTCTTAAAATGTTATTAAATCAATTGATATTAAAAACATCGATTGGGTTAATATTTTTAATATGGGGGAGAAAATGTGATTTAATATGGGATATGATCAATCATAAATGGTTTGACTTAACGTGTTAGCTCATCCCGACATGTGCGAAATGTTTTCGAATATCGTAGCATATGTTAAGGGGGAGCAAAATGGATTTGCACTTCAAAATGGATTTCATGGTGACATACACTTACCCAAAACATCTCTATTCACGACGGTGAAGATTGTGGTGACATAAGGATGGTAGGATAGGTTAAAGTCCAATGATTTCTCTAGAACCGGAGGAATCTTCCCAAGGACATTCCATAGCTAGAAATAGTAGTCCTTAGGAAAGATGGAGAAAGATTGTGAACGTAGCTGAATGCCGACCAAGTACTTAAGTTAGCACTGGAACAATCACAACAAGGTGCTAGTTATGACGTATTGGTAAGCATTGAAGGGGTTGAAGAATGAAAAAGAATTGTAAAGATAAAGGGTGTAAAGAAAGAAGCCCTCCTTACAACCTTAGGCAGAAACCGGGTCAATTCATATGCTATTGAGATCATTTTTAATGATTCTTGATATTGAAGAAAGACATCATGGACCCAGTGATGCAATGCACAACCCTTCCCAGCTAACTCAAATATCTCTCAAAAGGTATTTGTTTTAATCACACGGAGATCAACACATTATCTACTGGTTTATTCACTCCGAATAAATTGGTATTGAAAAGGTGGCACTCCTCTCCAGCCTCCGATCACTAAAAATCCAAAATGCACGATCGAGTCTAGAGCCATTTGAGATCATCAAATATCTCATTAGGACACACTTTCATATTTACTTGCTTCTTCACACACTGTGAAAAGTAAGAAAGTTCTTAAGAGTCCTACGCAAAATCTTCATGATCTTGCCTGAACATCCGAGTAATACGAAAGTATTTACAATGAAGATGGAAATCCTTCTTGAGCGAATATCAAAAAGCTCATGGTAGGTGACTTGTGCGATTCTTTATGAATCAAACTTGTGATAACTGGAAAGCAACAGTGGTTTAATTCTTAAATGAATTTAAACACGTTCCAGGCCTCTACGCATTATCATATGATCTTGCCAGAACACTCAGAGTGACTCTTTATTGATCACAGTGACGAGTGGAAATCCTTCTAGTGTTAACATCAAACAGCACTTGGTAGGTAACTTGCAAGATTCTTTATGAATCAAGCTAGTGACAACTGGAAAGCAACGATGGTGCGGTTCTTAATTGAACTTCACTTGTTCCAGGAACATGAATTGACGGCTTCAAATCATGCGGATAATATTATCCAAATGATTCACTCTTTACGTTCGCAGTCAGCTTTGGACGGTCGAGTAAAGAGAACGAGTTTACCCGCGAAATCTTGTCAAGGAGGTTCTTTATTGAAACTACCTGTCACAAGTACGATATTTTAATATCGTCCAACGGTCTTCACCGACCGGAGGTAAAATGCTACCGAATTAGAATGAAATGTTCAAGGCCATTTCATCCGTGTATATGGTTTGTTGCTAACTGTCTTATGCAGCGTAACAAGAAGGTGGCATTGCGGTGTATAATCCAGAAGAAGTCGTCACCACATGCTTATACTACACACACTTAGTACTTCAACAAATTCAAGAAAGTCTGAAGGTCAAGTCTTCCGCTGTATCAAACTCTGAAGCTTTCAAGAATTTAAAGGTATAAGTATGTGGAACATGAAGTCACAAAGAGGCAAATTTCACAAGTGTTGAATGCACAAGGTCAATGCAAGGAAACATGCTCAAGAACTAAAGTCAAAGATCACTTCAAGCATATTCACAAGAACAAGATCGAAGACTCAAGCATAGATGCTAGGTTTAAGATTTTGTAAAATGGTGTGACCTCCCTTAGGGGGAGATTGTTGGAAATGTGTTTTCCCAAAGAAAGTCTCGGTCACATCATTATTAGCATAGATCACGAGCCATAGAATATTTAGAACTTTGTAACTTGGAGCGACCTCCCTTAGGGGGAGATTGTTGGAAATACGTTTTACGTATTTATGAAGGATCGGTCGCTCCAACGATAATTATGTAATGGGCTCGTGATCCACTTTGTAAGTGTATAGTCCATATAGCCCACATGTAGGGTGGGCTATATATATACCCCTCCTAGCATGTTAGGAGGGGGTTGGTTAATTCATTCATTAATCACTTTTCATTAATCTAATCACTTTCTCTCTCTACTTTTCTTCCCTCTCCTTTCTCTCTCTACACCTAATCTCCTTCTTCCCCATCTCTTCCACCAAATCCATAGATCTAATCCATCAATTAACAAATCCTTAGAATAAGTAGGCCTTCAATTGGTATCAAAGATTCAACCATGGCTCTGATACCAATTGAAGGCCTACGTTTTCTAAGGATTTGTTAAATGGATGGATTAGATCTATAGATTTGGTGGAAGAGATGGGGAAGAAGGAGATTAGGTGTAGAGAGAGAAAGGAGAGGGAAGAAAAGTAGAGAGAGGAAGGGATTAGATTAAATGAAAAGTTTTAACGAATGAACTAACCAACCCCCTCCTAACATGCTAGGAGGGGTATATATATAGCCCACCCTACATGTGGGCTATATGGACTATACATTATTAAGTAGACCACGAGCCCATTACATAATTATCGTTGGAGCGACCGATCCTTCATAAATACGTAAAACGTATTTCCAACATTGCTATTGGAGCGGTTTTGGGCCAAAGAGTGAATAAACACTTCCAACCAATCCACTATGCTAGCAAAACAATGACGGGGGCTCAATTGCATTATACGACAACCGAAAAAGAGCTTTTAGCTGTTGTCTATGCTTTTGAAAAATTTCGCCCCTATCTTGTTTTATCCACCACCATTGTCTATACCGACCGTTCCGCGTTGAAGTACTTGTTAACTAAGCAAGATTCTAAGCCAAGACTTCTTCGTTGGGTTTTGCTCCTTCAAGAATTCAACATTGAAATTCGTGACAAAAAGGGAGCCGAAAACCTAGCAGCGGATCATCTGAGTAGACTTGAGGAACCTTATCAAGGGGATCATCCGAATCAAGAGATCAATGACTCTTTTCCCCTTGAGACCTTAATGTCTATTCAGTCCAATCTTGATGACACCCCGTGGTTTGCGGACATTGCAAACTACTTAGCGGGTGGTATTCTCATCAAAGGGTTAACATCCCAAGAAAAGAAGAAGTTCTTTAAAGATGTTAAGACTTACTTCTGGGATGACCCTTATCTATTCAAACAATGTGCTGATCTGATCATTTGTCGATATGTTGATGGACCGGCAGCTTTGCAAATCCTTGATGCTTGCCATAAAGGACCCACCGGTGGTCACTTTGGTCCCAACTACACCGCTAAGAAAGTGTTTGACTCTGGATTCTATTGGCCCACCATTTATCGTGACACTCACGAAATGGTTAAGCATTGTGATGCTTGCCAAAGACAAGGCAATATCACACATAAAGATGAGATGCCTCAAAATTTCATACAAGAATGTGAAATCTTTGACGTATGGGGCATCGACTTTATGGGGCCATTTCCATCCTCCAAAGGGAACAAGTACATCCTTGTAGCCGTTGACTACGTTTCTAAATGGGTAGAAGCTAAGGCTCTCCCAACGAACGATGCGAGGGTGGTTGTGAACTTTTTAAAGCAGCTTTTCGCTCGATTCGGCGTTCCTCGTGCTATTATCAGTGACCGCGGGACTCATTTTTGCAATGATCAGTTTGCACGAGTCATGGCTAAGTATGGTGTTAATCATCGTCTTTCCACCGCCTATCATCCCCAAACCAATGGGCAAGCCGAGATTTCCAACCGTGGACTGAAGCAAATTTTGGAGCGTACTGTGGGAGAGCATCGTGCCGCGTGGGCCGATAAGTTAGATGATGCTCTGTGGGCTTTCCGTACTGCTTATAAGACCCCGATCGGTTGTACACCTTATCGTCTTGTGTACGGGAAAGCATGCCACCTCCCCATCGAGCTGGAACATAAGGCGCACTGGGCCTTGAAGTGGGCTAACTTCGACATCAACAAAGCCGGTGATCATCGCAAGATTCAACTCAACGAGCTCAACGAACTGAGGAATGAAGCTTACGAGAACTCACTAATCTACAAGGAGAAGACCAAGATCATTCATGACGCAAGGATTAAGAACCGAGAGTTCCACGTTGGTGATCAAGTCTTACTTTTTAACTCTCGGTTGAAGATCTTCTCTGGCAAGTTGAAGAGCCGCTGGTCTGGTCCATTCACCGTCGCCAAAGTCTTTCCATATGGGACCATTGAGCTTTCTCAGCCAAATGGGCCCAATTTCAAGGTGAATGGCCAGCGTTTGAAGCTGTACTTTGGTGAGGACATCTCTCATGAGATGATTCCATCCCTCACCACGTTTCCCATGAACTAAATTTGGGTCGAGTCAGGCTCGTGACTCGGTGAACAAAAACAAGCGCTTCTCGGGAGGCAACCCGTGATCTATCATTTACTGCTTTCATAATAAGTGTAAGGGGAGCCCCGTATGTGTTTGTTGTCTTGTTTCTTGTGCTGTGCAGGGATTAAAGCTTCAAAGAGCACCTTGATGACTTTTGACGAACCGTGATACCGTGTTCCCATCTTCCCGGTTCTATCCTAAACTCTTGTGATTCAATATTTCATATTTTATATGTTCACATTGAATTCACTGTAGTTGTCCTTTCCTTAGCAAGATTTAAACAAAGTGCACAATGTCCTAAGTGTAGGGGAATTACTCCCACATGCTTAAACATTGAGGACAATGTTTATCTCAAGTGTAGGGGCACTTCTATCGAAGTTAAGTGGTCTTTCCCATGAATTTGCCCTCATTTTAACCGAAAAATTTGATTTTTCGACATTTTTCAAAATTTTTAATCTATTTTGGCCTAGTTGTATAGTTGTATTTTCCTTTGTTATGGGTATTTTCTTTCCTTTCTAGAATAAATTTTCAATAAAGTGGTTCTTAAATTTTTCTTAGTCCTGAACATTTTGACTCAACCCGAGTTTACTTATCTAAGTTTACTCTAGCTAGTATCCTTAACTTGTTTAAGTCAAGTTTTGCTAGGCTTTTATATAGGGAGCTATAAAACGCGAAAGTCTTAACTCTCACGGGTTAAGAACAAGAACTTTTCGCAAGTTCCTATAATTGATCCTAGAGAGTCGTTTATCAAGGGAACTTTAAAATGCGATTTCTAAAACTTGAAAAAGTCTAAGAATTTGCAAGATCCTATAGATGACTCGAAAACCCAAAACTTTGATTTAATAGGCTAAGCATCCACGAGTCTCATTCCTTGAGATTTTAAACTGTGGAGAACGAGAGATGATAGAGTCAATTATAAGTTCGGTATTCTTTCGTGAATTTATGTGAGTTAATTATAAGCCTATTCTCCCTTCGCTTGTTAATAAATTTATCTGCAATAAATAAGGTTGTACGATTTAAAAGGTTACTTAGCTTCTAGCCCAAGATCGTTTAAAAGTTGCTCGGTACGGATTAAAGTTCATAGCCAAGGCATAACTTATTGAAGCGGGATGCGAAGATTGGCGAGTCCGAAAATGCCCTAACAAGGCATGAGGGCTACATTTTGTTGCTAAAGATCCAAAAGTGATGTGAAGAATCATTTATCGAAAATCAATATGAAGGATCGAGACACACGACGAAAAGCAAATACTCCCCTAAAGAACATGGAGAAGTCTATCCGAAAAGACCCTAACAAGGTATGAGGATAAATAGATCCAAGTCTTAAAAGGAGACGGATCATTGTTTACCAAAGTCCAAAATAAAGATTGGAGAAAAATGAAGAAGTCGTGGTCCAAAGATGAAGAATCTCTCAAACTTCAAGTGAAGAAATTCCTATTATGAAGAGAAGGCCATTATTTCATGAACGTCTCTCAAAGATTCAAAGTATGAAGTCGCTGTCAAATATCGGTCCGAGAAAGGTCTCAAATCGTGAAGCGAGTTATGCCAAGATATGAACTTTATGAGGTCCCGAGAAGCAGTTTTAAAAGATTTTGTCCTTTAGCTAACTATTGATTAAATCGTTCACCTTATTTTAGGCCTAAATAACTATCGAAATCAGTCAAACAATGCATCCTCGTGATCATTCAAGACAAAAATAAAATATAAGAAATACACCTAGGAATAAGGGAGTCTAAGTGAATAATTGGCCCACATGAGTTCGTGTTAGTTTGCTAACTTATAATAACAATGATCTCGTTTTTAAGCTTGGTATGGGGAACGTGAAACTTGAGGATGATAAACGTTCATGACTGCCAAACCTAATGTAAGTTTTAATTTCTTTACTTGTTTCTATCTATTTATGTTTCGTAGTTAATAAAGGCCAAGGTGGGTTATTTATGATGGAAAATGTAAACCGTGCTTTAAAATTAATGCATTGCATGAGGGCATTGCAATGGTCAAGTGTAGGAGATTTAATAAGTGTGAAAACACTTATTCTTTTACCACTTATTTCCAATAATAACAAGACCAAAACGTGTGATTTATGTCATAAAAGTCGGAATTATGCGTGGTTTGTGTTTTTATTGTGTTTTAGGACCAAAAAATGAAAAAGGAAGAAAACACGGGCTTTCACGGGCTTTTATCGAAGAAAACGGGAAAAGACGAAGTCAAAAGATCAAGAGTGCAAAAAGAACGGAAGTCCAAGGCCTATTCTGAAGATTTATCGAAGAACAAGTCTAAAGACGGAAGTTTAATGAAGTCGAAGAACTCGAGTCTAAATAAATGAAGAAATGTTAAGACGAGTTTAATTAATCCCGAGACGACATCGAGAAAGACAAAAGAATTAAATCGAGTTGAGAAGACGTGAAGAAAGAAAGAAGATGCAACACATGCACTCCTTCCACCTTCCCTA
Source organism: Glebionis coronaria (assembly GCA_025667525.1). NCBI lineage: Eukaryota > Viridiplantae > Streptophyta > Magnoliopsida > Asterales > Asteraceae > Glebionis > Glebionis coronaria. The sequence goes on from CM046879.1 coordinate 104,493,732, forward strand.
TAAATACCCTCCTAATACACATTTGGAGGGAGTTAGTCTTTAATTTTTATTTTTTCATTTTTTCACTTTTCTTTCTAGTTTTAGAGAGAGAAAGTTCTAAACTTTCTCTCACTAAGTTTTCATCTTTATTTCTTTTAATCTTTCAAGATTAAACATTTGTGTATTGCTTATTTCATTAATCAAGTTCTAGTTAAGCTTTTAATCCTTAATCTCATTCTACTTTTCTTTGATTTTTAGATTGATTTTGGTGCGAATTTCATATGATCCGTGTTGTTCTTAATGATTTCGTGCTTAAAAAGTTAATCTTTTGATCATTACTTAAGTTTTCATACGAATAAGCTTTGAGATTCTTGTGCTTATTGGCTTACTTTTATGTTTAGCTTATTTACTTATTAAAAGTTTTCTTAAAAAGTTCATATTTTTATTGTTTGAATTAAAAGTTTGCTTATTTTGAGGTTGGATAAGTTGTTAGTAGTGCTTATTTGATCTGTTTAGTTATTGATTCGTTTTAGTTGGTGAAAAGCTTATCATTATAGCTTATTCATTGGCTTATTTCGATCTCCCTATAAATCGGAAAGGGTACAAACCCCTTTTCGATCGTGATATTCCGACCAACACACCCTTATCCCTTATTCCGATCGAGTGATCGGATTAGGGTTTGCAAATTCCGATTTGAGTTGCTAATCCCAGTATTCCGATTGGGCAATTTTTGCATATTCCGATTGTGCTTGTTGTTATATTCCGATGGTGTATGTTTAATAACATTCCGATTTGTCCATCTCCAACATTCCCATCACCAGATCGGAATATATTCCGATCTGGACCTATTTTGCCACATTCCGATTGCACCCTTGTTGATTATTCCGATTGATGCTATTTTCAAACATTCCGATCGTGGGATTAGGGCTTGTTTAGTTTATTATTTTTATAAAATTTCTAAGTGTTAGTTTTATTTAGTGTGCTAGTACTTTTCTAATATTGCCTTTAAGTTTACAAGCATTTATTTTAACTCGTCATTTTAGTATTAATCTTTAAACTTCTATTTTACTCAACGACACTTAAATTACTTGCTAATAGTTTAAAATAGATAATCAACCAAACCATTCTCTTGTTCACCAAAAGACAATTGAGTCGCACTTTAGACCGGTTATCAATTCGAAGAGATTCGGACGATAAGATTTTATACTTAGCCAAAAGCAACCGAGTATTAGTCCGCGCCAGTACAGTGCAATTGAGATATATGGATTTCGTGGTGGACAAGAACGCTTATGAGAAAGCGAGACAAGGGGATATGTTTGTTTGCAAAATCGAAAAATCTGGTATATACTTCTACTTTCCCTTCAGGGAATTATCCTATATATGCTCTGGGAGCAGGTACTTCTGGGTGGAGATAGTTTGGGATGAAGTAATCGGATGTAAATTGAAGAAGTTCGTTAGCTGTAATTGCAGATCTGATCTCTGATAATCGTTTTACCATATTAACAAATTAACAAATTAGGAGAAGGTCAAGATCGTACTGGAAATTACCTTTTCTTTGCTTGATTCGTGTTGTGAATGGAAGGTTCATTAATGGCGGATAGTGTATATTTCTTTTACTGTGAGAGATCACAGTGAAAGAAGACGTTAGGAATATATATCCCTAGGGTTACTGCTCATGGCGTTGTATTTTTGACACGTGTAGCCCACTTGCAAATCGGACGGTGGAAGTTGAATTGGCAGGCTGACTTGGCGGGCGGTTTTTCTGATTATCGAGGTAGTAGGTAAAAGGGGGGGATGAATGTGTGTTGTTGGCGGGAGAACTTGAAACTTCTTTGGTACTCTTCGCAGCACTCATTCTACTAGTAGCATTTTCATGGTGTGCCTTAGTTGATTAAAGTCTAGCAATCGCGGCACACCGTGCGACTACTAGACTGGGGGGGACATGATGACGTATAGTCCCTAGTCGGTTTGGATAACCCGACCCACGGGTACTACCCGTATCCATTACATATGTATCATACACAGATTGCGCTAAAGCCTACGAGGCCTTATAAGCCGTTGTCGCATGCAGTTTTATCTCAACCATGTCTTGGCCGCACGCGGACAGTGTCAAATAGAATATGATTTGAATTAGGTTATGATTCGCCTAAGCCGAGGGGATATACACCATCCTTATTTATGCGATAAGGATCCGGTTATATTCGCTAGTTATCTCGTTCTTAGGCCGCATGAATAGGGGAGCCCAATTAGGGTTCCATCGGGTATAAGAGGAACCCCAGAGGTTTCACAAAGGTACGATATACACAATATTCTAAACCTTCACCTATCTATAACACACCAGAGTCTAATCATGGGACACGCGCCCATGGTAAGCCTAACGGTGTCTGTTATTTGGTGTGCAGGGTCTTCAAACAAATTCACTTGGTGAAACATCTAGAATCCTCAAGCCCCGAATTAGGCCTAATTCGGGTCAAGCGCGGTCCATCCAACTTTTGTATCAACAAGTATCATATATGATATAACCTATAATATATGATATAAACTAATATCATATATGATTTAACAATAATTTATAATCTAACACTGGTATCATATATGATGAAACATTATTATCATATTTGATATTATGAAAAAAAATCTTCAAAAGTATATCATAGTGCATATCGGTAGAAAGATAATTAAATGCTCGTCACGATGATATATTTTTCTTCGTTTAACACTTAGCGGTTTAGGAGATACTTAAATTATAAAAAATAGGAGAAAAATAAAATATTTTTAATCTTATCCATTAAATGAAAATTAAGTGGATGGTGAGGATGAATCCCTTCATATCCAAAAAAAAGTATGGTAGCCAAAATAATTTTTCTTTTAACTATAACTTCCATATAAATAACTATAACTAACGTAACTAAAACATAATACATACTAAGTACCTTGACTTTTCATTTATAACATTATTGTTCCAACATTCACCCCCTAGTGATATAGACGCCAATCGAGTCTTCTTCACTTGACTTCACAACAATGTACGTTCATTGTCAGTTTCATAAATGAGATGAGACTCTTTTTGCTTGTCTTTATTGTATTTCCACTTCGTACATTCAATCGCAAAGTGGCCGAAGTCACCACATTCATAACACCTGAATTGTCTTTAGTTCCTTAACTCATACTTGTCGCACGTGCATTTGGACCATTCTACCATTTCATGCTCTCCTTGGCTTATTTCTTGAAATTTTTACATCGCCCTTTACTTTGGTTGTTTGAACTTGCCATCAGAAACTTGTCTTGATTATTCGCCTCTAGCATGTCCTGACTTTTGATATGTTCTTCAAAAGCTGTTAATCTTCCAACGGCTTCTTCAAATGACATTTTGACTAGATCTTGATTTTGTTCAGTAGTGGCCACGATCGGTAAAAACTTCTTAGGAACAAAGTTAATTAGTTTCCTTACTAGCACCTTATCTTCCAAAGTTTCACCAAACTTTGCCATTATATTACTTAACTTTCCTCTATAGTCACGTACTTTTCGTTTAGTTTTATCCTTAGTGTCTCTAGTTCACTCCTCAAGGTTTGTATTTGTGCCTTTTGAACAAGATCTGCTCCTAAATACTTGACTTTGATCGAGCCCCATATGTTGGATCCCACACTAGATAGATTTTTCAGCCTGTTAAGGGTGGTAGATAACTTATGTAATCACAAGCTAATCTACACGAGAGACTATTGATAAAGTAACTAATGTCTACGCGGAATATACACACAAGTTTTAAGAAGAACAATACTAATGAATAAACATGATCTTTCTGTGGATTTCTATGACTAATAATGATGAAATGTGTTTCTGGAGGTGTGCCTTTCACTAAGCCGTGGTTCCTTATATACTAGAGGAAACCTTAATCAGCATTTACATCAAAACGTGTGAAGATGATATGCATACCCATTCCTAAGATAACTCATGCATATCCCTATCTCTAACTAACTATACTAATAACCCCGAGTAACTATTTCATGCACCAGGAGTAACTAGTACTCTGCTAGTAGGAACCACATTCGATATACAAGTAGGAACTACTAATACTCTACAAGTAGAAACTAAGTATTCATTATCAAGATTTATTTCAAAAACTTCAAGTTTTCGAAATTTTTTCAAAATATTTTTTCTCTAAAAAGTCTAAAATTAAAAAATTTCTCGAAAAAGTAATTTTTGCAAAAATACTTTCTAAAAAAAGAATATTTTTGAAAAAAATTATTTTTTGAAGTAAGAAAAACAAATTTTCGAAAAAAATGATTAACAATGAAAACATGTGTTCAACAGGACTAATGATTGTAGGTAAACTTGTGAGTATATTAACAGGTAAACTTAAAGTTAAGGACATGTATGTTTTTGAAAGCGGACATGTATGTTTTTGGATCGGTGCACATACATGCATGCGCGCTTTAAAAAAATGTATGTTTTTTAATGCGTGCACATACATGCATGCACGCCCTCAAACATGTATGTTTTTTTATATCTTTTCTTAATTTTATTTTATTTTGACAAAAAGAACTTCAAATATGCTTCACAAATACAAATATTCTCTAAAAACATACATGTACTCCTTTAGACATACATATTTTCCTTCAAAAACAAGAGTTCTGCAAGTTCTGTCACTAAGATGGGTTCTGTAAATAAAGTTACACTATATATACCCCATGCGCAAACTTTCTCTTTTATTGTATTGGCGCCCGATAGGTATATATATATATATATATATATATATATATATATATATATATATATATATATATATATATATATATATATATATATATATATATATATATATATATATATATATATATATATATATATAGATATTATTTTATACCTTAAACCTTTAATTATAAAAGGCAAAAAAATAAATAGTCATAATTATAATATATATTATTTACCGAAACAAACGACGTCGTATTGAACTTTTAGATGTCATTTCAATTATCTGTATTTTGTCGTTTTGAAGACCCTTCACAAAAACAGATACTCTACTAAGTGAATAAGAAACAAAATTTACATAACAACCCTTATATTATATGAATTGTTACAAAAATATTTTAAACTTCCAACTATATATATCTCTCTTTAATATAACAAAATTAATTTATCATATTTGGAGTATATATTTATCGGTTCTTTAGGGAAAAAATACCATTGAGAAGATCGTTTAGTTACGAACCAAGCGAGCTTAATATTGCATATTTCTGACATACGTATGATTTTATAAAAAATGTTGAAATTTAATATACATTTAAAATATATTTTATGCAATTATTTCAGATTATTTGTTTCCACTAAGACCAATCATTGACGCGTACAATCAATCATATGATCGGTTCACTGCAACAGTTATCCTCGCAATTCGCCACGAAACGCAAACTATATACCTTTTCGTTACTACTAAAAAAATAAAAGCCCAATATTTTTTTAATAAACATAAATAATAAGGCGGTGCATTAACTTTCCTTTATCTGGTTTCATGTTTTAACTAATGGGCTGCAACGAATAATAATAAACCGACTAATCCCGTCCATAAATAATACTAGTATCGACTAAACAATGAGTCTAAATCATCAAATAACATCTAAAACAAGAATCTTCTCGGTCGATTCATCAAAAAGCTACGTAGTAAATTCTAAGATCGATTGACCGATTAACTATCAGTGATGAAGATGCCTAAGGATAGAAGATCATCGTCTCATGATTTGTGCAGGAAATCTCCGTATTCACGGTGCGACAAGAATGCTGTTATACAAAAGCGTAGGTCTCTCGCCATGCCATCAGTTGGAAACAAGAATGAATTCGAAGAAGTGCGATGCCCGATTTGCATGGAGCATCCTCACGATGCTGTCCTGTTGATTTGTTCTTCTTTTGAAAAAGGATGTCGTCCTTACATGTGTAACACAAGTCCACTCCACTCCAACTGTTTTGATCAGTTTCGGAAATCCTCTGTCTATATGGGATCACAAGCTGAGCTTTTGTGCCCTCTATGCAGAGGTCACGTCGACGATTTTATTGTGAAATCCCGTGCCCGAGATTTCATGAACTCCAAAACAAGAAGTTGCTCAATGGATACTTGTAATTATGCTGGAAACTATTCACAGTTAAAAGAACATGCTAGGTGTAAACATCCCCACCTTCGCCCAGCAGAAATAGATCCTGAACGAGAACTCGAGTGGCGAAACTTGGTAGAAGCTGTGGAACAACAAGATTTGCATAGTATGGGGTCTGATTTTCTGGAAATTGAAGAGGTAGATTCCGATCAGGAGCAACTCGTGGATGTAGATTCTGAAACAGAACTTGCTATGCGAAGATCGATATATAGGAGCTATTTAACCAGAATAACAGATGTAAATTTGGATTTTCATGAAACTGGTGATGAAGCTGGGGAACTCTTCATGTAGATATTGAAGACGAAAGTGTCTCAAGTTCTGAAATATCAAATTCCGGTGCACTGGAACAAATTCGTATAAACATCAGTCATTAGCATTATACTGTATATATATTCATGCATGTTATATTATGAGATTTTGCACGCCAATTTATTTTATACAGTAGTTTTTAACAAACAACAAAAGAATGATGTAATGAAACCTTTGGGGCTATCCATATGTTTGCAATTCATCCCACACGCTTATTCTTCAATGAATCTGATAATTTTAATGACCTATTAGAAAATTTTATCGCTTGTAAAGCCCGCCCACAGTTCTACTCGTGCCATTTTTGGAAGAGTCTCACAAATTTCAAAAAGAATGGAGGTCTGATGGGTGGGTTACCGGGTCAAAACTGGTTTGGAATGAACATTTACTTTTATGCGTCCATATATATATCTATATGTAATACCTTGTTCAGAAGAGCAGGCCGGCAGGGTCTTGATCAATATAGCGCAAAAGCATCTGCATCTGCATTTACATTAACAATTTCATGAAATAAAAGGCAATATGTTTAGAAAACACAGTGTTGAATGTGTCTGAAATTAACAAGGACGTAGCACACCGGGGTATTAACTTGTTACACTCATCATTTCCATGTCAGCAAAGGGAATAAAGTGCTCCAGTATCTGACAACTGGAGAAAAACTAAATAGATTACTAATTTGTTTTTTGGAACACTCTATATGAATAAGCATATTTTAAATTTTTGGCAGTTAATTCCTACCAGCTGCAACAAAACCGACATTAAAATGGTAAAATCAGTTTGCATGTTCAGCTATGATTAATTGACTAGAATAGTAATGTTGTTCAGGACTCCACTGCTGCTGTTTAATTACCTAGTATTTGTTGTTTAAGCATAAGTTATGTTTGATGCAAATTCAATTCCTGGATTTGAGGGGCTGTTTGTTTTACCTTATATAACGCAAGCCTATTTCGGCTTATATAACATAAGCTTCAATTTTGTGGCTTATTTGAAGACTTATGGGCTTATATAAGTTTGTTATGATATAATAAACTTATATAAGCCCATAAGTCACCAATAAGCTTTAAAAATTTAGGGTTTATGAAATATAAGCCGAAATATGGCTTATTTTCGGCTTATATAACGTAAGCCTCAATTTTGTGGCTTATTTTGAGACTTAGGGGCTTATATAAGTTTATCGTGATATAATAAAACCTATATAAGCCCATAAACCTCCAATTAACCACAAAATTGAGGCTTGTGTTATATAAGCCGAAATGGGCTTACATTATATAAGCCAAACCAAACACTTGGTTGTCATATCTTACAATCTCTAAACTCAGGCAATAATAAAGCACCTTTTATTCATTCCATAGGAGGCCGCTGACCTACCGCACGAAATCGTTTTGTGTATTCTATTCAAATTCCTGTCAAAAACATATTAAATGATGAAATTCCCCTTACATTATATACGTCGGATGAAGTGTTAAACATGTAACAGATTTTAATATGTTGTAATTACAAAACAACAATGAAGGCATTCTCGTCACAGGCAAGTTTTTAGGGATAAAAGATGGTATAAAAGAAATCAACTATTCAGAGTAGTTTCACATGCTAATTGTCCAAATATTTCCAAGCCACTCATGATCAATCCTTGCAAACCAGCTAGATAAATAAAATTCAAACCTTTGATGCAGCTTCTAGGCTAATAAGACCCTCAACTCATGGAAATCCAAAAGCTTGCTGAGGGATGCAATAATCTGTACATAAAATGGGGAAATAATTGATTTCGAGCCATGAAGTAGAAATTCAAATATGTATATTTTACATTTATTCTGCTTAAGGGTTGACTCTAAACACATTTTATACATCAGTTTGGGGAGCTATTTTACCCTTTTGCCAGTTTTATACATCAGTGAAAAAGAAAACAACCAAATAAAATGTATATGGGGCAAAATAGCCATTTTAAGCGTATCTATAATAGTATAGCACCTCGTCACAACTCACAAGCAGAGTTTACAGTGTTTAGACTCAACTCAGAAAGCTGAAAGATAAGCTAAATGAGACATAACGAAATAGACACTGATCAGGGAACATGTACAGCTTATCAAGCATTCAAGTCACAAACCTGAGTGTTATTGTATTTTGAACACGGAAAGCTAAAAGCAGATACTACTGTTGTCCCAACTTCCTGGATCGATTGTTTATTGAGTTGCAAAATAATGAATAAGTAAATATATTATGTTTGATCAATCTTTTAACGTTTACATATGTTTGATATATATATGCATCGAATGGACATGACCCCAAACGACGCGTCTGTTCACAAACCCTAACCGACTTATCCATAAGCGGTTATTAAGTTTCTATTATACCCTAATGGTCCTTGTAGTTTAACTAACTATATACATGAAGCAATAATATAGATTATCGGTTCACATTCTCCTCCTTAATCTTGATTGTTGCTTCGTCCTAAATCTTGAACTCCGAGCATTTGTCGCATTGTCATGAACTTCAATCTTGGTAGAGCCTTTGTTAGAATATCTGCTCTTTGTAGTTCTCCGCTGACGTGCTCCACATTGATGTGCCCATTCTCTACACATTCTCGAATGAAATGGTAGCGAATATCGATGTGCTTACTCCTTCCGTGAAAGACTGGGTTCCTTACGAGTGCTATTGCTGAAACGTTATCGACCTTCAACGTTATCTTCTTCTCTGCCCATCCTGTTAATTCACTGAGTAATCTTTTTAACCATAAGGCTTGACATGCTGCTCCAGTAGCCGCCATGAATTCTGATTCACATGATGAGAGCGCCACTGTTGGTTGTTTCTGAGTACACCAAGTAATGGGTGCCTCTCCGAAGTAGAATATTATACCAGTAGTTCCTCTTCCTTGATCAGTGTTAATACCATAACTACTGTCGCTATAACCTGTAATCTTGCAGCCGCCTTCTTTCTTGTATATTATGCCATGCTCCTTTGTTCCTTTGATGTATCGAATCACTTGTTTTACCGCCTTCAGGTGATGATCCTTTGGGTCTTGCATGAATCTGCTAAGTAATCCGACTGGATAACTAAGATTGGTCTTGTATGTAGCAAATACCTGAGACTTCCAATTAAACTTCTGTAATAAGTTGCGTCAACTGAGATTCCATCTTCCGCCTTGACCAACTTAGTACCGGGATCCATAGGTATCTTTGTCTCGTTGCTATCCATCATACTTGTCTCCTTTAAGATCTTGTTAATGTACCCTGTTTGCTTGATTGTGATCTCTCCTCCTGTCTGTGTAACTTCTATCCCAAGGTAATACGCTAATAAGCCTAAGTCGCTCATTTCAAACTTGTCCTTCATTTGGTATTTAAACATGTCTACTTCCTTCCTTGGAGTGCCTGTGATTATCAAATCATCTACATAAACTCCAACTATCAGTGTAGAAGTCTTGCTTCTCTTTGTGTAGACTGCTTGTTCGAGATTGCACTTCTTAAAATCTAGTGATTTTAAGGTTTGATCAAGCTTCACATTCCAAGCTCTTGGTGCTTGCCTTAACCCATATAATGCCTTAATGAGTTTGTAAACTTTTCCTGAGTTCCCTTGCTGTATGAACCCCTCAGGTTGTGTAACATAGACTTCTTCCTTCAAATCTCCATGTAAAAATGCCGATTTTACATCTAAGTGGTGTACTTGCCAACCATGATATGCTGCTAAGGCCAATATCAAACGAACTGTCTCTATTCGTGCTACCGGTGCAAATACTTCATCAAAGTCTATTCCTTGTTCTTGTACATAACCTTTTGCTACTAATCTTGCCTTGTATTTGATGATCTTCCCTTCTGCATCCTTCTTGGTCTTGTAAACCCACTTGAGTCCTATTGCCTTTTGATCTGGTGGCAATGTGGTGAGGGTCCATGTGTTATTTTTATTGATTGAGTCCAACTCAATCTCCATGGCCTCAATCCACTTCTCATCTGTTGATGCTTCCTTGTAATTACGAGGTTCTTCTTCCATAAGTAGTAAATTCTGAATTTCTACTTCTTCTGTGTTTTCATAAAGGTTATTTAGACTTCTAAAACCTCTTTTAGGTGTATGATCAAATCTATTTCCCAAGTCTTCTGTCGATCTAATAGTAGATTCGTCTTCCTCTTCTGGAGGTTGGTTGTAGGTGTGGTTAGGTGTGATTGGTGAGTTAGGATCATCATTTGGATCCTCTTCATGATGTAAATTCTTGTCATTGTCAACTCCTTCTTCCACAAAACTAGCCCAAAATGTGTCTTGTGTACTTGTATCTTCTCCATCCTCATTCCAATCCCATGGTTTCATTTCCATAAACTTCACATCCCTACTAACATGTTTTCTCTTTGCTATTGGATCATATAACCTACATGCTTTTGATCCTTCCTCTATTCCTAAGTAAACTAGTGGTATGCTTCTGTCATCCAGCTTTTGCAGGTGAGGTTTTGTTATCTTTGCATAAGCTATGCATCCAAATATCCTTAGGTTTTCCAAGTTTGGTTTTATGCCATAGAGTGCCTCAAATGGCGTTTTATTTTCCAGGGCTCTTGTAGGTACCCTATTGAGTATGTATATGGCGTGTCTAACCGCTTCCGCCCAAAAAGTTAAAGGTAACTTCATTGCTTTCATCATACTCCTCGTAGTTGATAATACTGTCCTATTTCTCCTTTCCACTACTCCATTCTGTTGTGGTGAGTAAGGTGCTGTCAACTGTCGTGCTATCCCTTTTTCTTTACAATATCTTGTGAATTCATTTGATGTGAATTCACCTCCTCTATCAGTTCTTAGCATTCTCAGCTTTAATCCCAACTTCATTTCTATATGTTGCCTAAATTCCTTAAAAGTACTAAATGCCTCATCTTTCGACGTCAGAAAGTAAGCCCACATAAAACGTGTACAATCATCTACTAACAAGAATATGAGATTCTTGCCAGAGTGTGTAGGTGGACTTATGGGACCACACAAGTCTCCATATACTAAGTCCAACGGGTTTTCTGATCTGAATTTAGCTTGATTTGGGAAAGGTGCTCTGCTTTGTTTTCCTAACACACATGCATCACAAATCTGTCCAACATGGTTTATCCTTGGTACTCCTTTCACTAGATTCTTCCTAGTCATCTTGTTGATATCATCAAAATTTAGATGACCTAATCTAGCATGCCATAACCATGCTTGCTCATCTATTCTTGCTAAGAGACATATAGGGGCTTGTACTTGTAATCTAATACTGTAAAGCCGATTCTTTGATCTTTCTACCTTCATCAACAACTTCTCATGCTTATCATATACTGCCAATATATTTCCTTCCATAATGACCTTGCAACCTATTTCTGTAAGTTGTCCTAAACTTAGTATGTTGCTCTTCAGGTCTGGTATATAGTATATGTCTGATACTATCTTTTGTTCCTGGTTTCTACAACCTAAAAGAATAGATCCTTTCCCCTTTATCTGTACATATGACCCATCTCCAAAACGTACTTTCCCTGACACGTTTTCATCAATATCTCTAAAATGGCCCTTGTTACCCGTCATATGGTTACTTGCTCCATTATCCAAGTACCACATATTTGTATCTCCTGAGGTGTATTTTCCTTGTTGAACTTGTTTCTCATTCAACAATACTTCCTCATGTGCAGCCATTAGTAGTGATGGTTCGTCATCTTCTAAGATAAGGTTTGATTGTTCCTGAGTTGTTGACTTTCCTCTACAATCCCTTTTATAGTGTCCAAATTTCTGACACTTATAACATTGTACCTTACTCAAATCTCTTTCACTCTTACTCTTGTTTGAGTTTCCTTTGTGATTTGAGTTTCCTTCTCGTGAGTTACTTCTGTTTTTATTATTCTGCCAGTTTTTATGTGAAAACTTTCTACCTCCACGTTTCCCAAAACGTCTATCTTTTCCCGAGTGTTCGCCTTGTGCGAATAATAAGTTTTCCTGGCTTTCCACTTGTCCTCCCTTTCGGAGTTTTATCCTTTCCTCAAATGCCTTGAGTTTTCCAGTGATCTCATCTAAAGTGATGTCGTCCAGATCACTTGTTTGTTCTATGGATGCTACTATCTGAATAAATCTATCAGGTGTAGAATCTAGCAATTTTCGTACTAGAAGAGATTTATCCAAAGCTTTCCCTAATTCTTTTGCCTTCGTGGCATATCCGTTTATCTTGGCCATAAATGCATCCACCGTGTCTTCATCTTTCATCTGAAGCGCATTGAATCCAATCATCAATGATTGTAGTCGTGCTTTCTGCACCTTTTCATCTCCAACGTGTTGCTTCTTCAATGAATCCCATAATTCCTTAGCCGTTTCACAACTTGCTACTTGTAAAATCACGTCTTCCGTTAATGCTTGATATAAGAAGGTTATTGTTGCCTTGTCCTTCTTATTGTCTACCTCCGTATCATCTTTGGGCTCTATCGTCTCCCACAGACCGTGTGCCTCTAATATAACCTTAATTTGTATAGCCCAAACCGTGTAGTTTGTGCCTTTTAATTTAGGGCATTGGTAGTGTGTCGTGGGTGCTTCGTTTTTAGATGATTTTGAGGTATCTTCGTCAACCATCTTGAAAGTTTTTAATATCTTCACTTTCGTTTAGGAATTATGTGCTAGTGTGGTACTTTCTAATAGGGATTATATTAGGTATCGGGAATCCTAATATATCTAAAGTAATAATTCTATATTACTTCTAATTATTCTAAAAAAATCGAGTATGAAACTTGTGACCTTGGTGTTGTGATTTGCACACAACTTTGTTCCCTTCGTTAAACCACGCTGCGTTCCTTTTATGCCTCGAATCCCCAAACACCTTCTTGTCCTTTTTACCACTTGTTTCTTCCACAGAAACAGTTTGAAACAAATTGTTGTCACAAACAAAAAATAAACGCTTGTTTTCTTCCCACTTTGGTTTGTTTCTGTTTTGCCTTGTCCAACAAACACGTTTTCTTCTAATTCCGATATCGCTTCCTGCTTCTTGTCTTGTTCGACAAAACCGGCGCTTGCCCGATATCTTTCTTCCTGCTTCTTGTCTTGTCCGACAAAAAGCTGCGCCTATTCCAACTTGGTTCTTTTCGACCCCAAGTCTGTGATATCCCTGACAAACAAAAAACCTTGTTCGTCCACGCCTTTCTCCTGGAATTTTTCTTGTGTCTTCCCGACACTTTTAACACAATTATATCTCTTATGCGATATAATCCTTCCTAGCGGCGTCTTTTCGCGTTTTTAACCTTCGCGTCTCTTGTTTCTGCTTTGTGTTTTTTTGTATCCGGATTCACAAAGCTTTCCCCCCACTCGTTTCCTAACCGAAACGTAGTGTGTCGTTCCTTTTCCCGTGTTGCGGTAACGCACAACACAACGACAAACAGGCTGCCTTCCTCTCGTTCTTCTTGAACAAAAAACGAGTCGTTCTTCCTTCCCTTCGTCGTTCAAACGAAGTTTTAACCCACCAACTAACGCTTGGTGTAAGCGTCTGCAACTCCTACGCAAAAACAGATCGTGCACTATCCTTTTCGCGTGTCTGCTTATTCAAATCGTTGTCTTTTTAAAGAGAAAAAAAACAACGCGTCTTGTTCGTTGGTATCCAAAAACGCAGTATATAACCCTTGCTCTTGATGCCAAATGTTGTCCCAACTTCCTGGATCGATTGTTTATTGAGTTGCAAAATAATGAATAAGTAAATATATTATGTTTGATCAATCTTTTAACGTTTACATATGTTTGATATATATATGCATCGAATGGACATGACCCCAAACGACGCGTCTGTTCACAAACCCTAACCGACTTATCCATAAGCGGTTATTAAGTTTCTAGTATACCCTAATGGTCCTTGTAGTTTAACTAACTATATACATGAAGCAATAATATAGATTATCGGTTCACAACTACTCGATTTACCAAATGGAATCTTTTAGGTTTTGAACTGAAAAAATTCTTCGTCTCTTCCCCTCTAGAAGTAGCACTCCTTGGGGCCGCGAGAGAAAAAAGTTTCTCGAGCTCTGATGTATCATAATCGGGAACTCCATGATTCAATCGTGCAATGTTAGTCGTTTGTTAGACTTATATACCTATACATCCTAAAACTTTGAACAACACTGATAAGAAAAATAAAGATGATAGAGAAGAATAAAGCAAAAGTATGATTGTGGCTGTGGTTCATGCTGTGTTTGCAATTTCTCCTGCAAGGCTTGCCAATTGATGTTGAATTGGTGCTGCCGTAGCACTAATAATGTGAAAGGTCGAGGCGCAGGTCCTTTGTGTGCATGAGTTCGTCCATGCAGAGGTGGAGGAGACGTACTTGAGGACGTGGACACGCGTGTGGTGGTGCTGCTGCTGGTTGTAGAGGTAGTGATGGAGGAGTGACATTACGAGGATGGGGTGGTAGCGGAGGTGGAGGTGTTGGTGGACTGACTTTGTGGAGAGTGATTAGTGGCGGTGGTGGAGTAGATTTGCATACAACATTTTGCTCATCCATAATAATCGAACCTGTAACTCTGTAACAAAGAATCAGGTTGCAGGTATATGATATTCACTAGAAACCTTTATAAATTACCAGATGATATTATGGCAGAAGATTTGTTCAAAAGAAAGGATTATGGTCGCATGGACGGAACCAGGAATAAATATGACCGGATGCACAAATGTTTTTAAATATACTAAGTAGATAACACTACAAACACGTTTCAATGGATCGGGTGGCACTACATCGGAAAGATATAGGCGTCCCAGAACCTCATGGGAACCCATGGTTCTGTCCCTGTTTATGGGGGAAGAAAAAGATAGAAATTAATTCATGATAAGTTGTTATGATTATTGTATTTTCTTTTTTCATTGATTACTATAAGAAATGGCAAAATCTTTTATAATGATTACCAATATTTTCTCATTTACGCTGTAATTACTCAAAATCTTTACCAGAGCTAGGCCGAAAAGTTAACAACACTGAAACTCAGAAACAGACTATTGTACAAGTGTCAGTCTGGTTACCTATGAAATCGCAAGACAGACCTTGAACCAGACTTCATCTATTGCAAGCCCGATTACTTCTTGCCTTAACAAAATCTTTTATCGACCAAGGACCGGATTGTAGTCTGTAGATAACCAGTCGCAACTAATCCAGTCTCAGTTCAATTTCTCAGACACTTTTTCTTATCATAGTATGTATATATTCATTATTGTATATGTGTCAAGATCTAACTAGATGTTTATATGATAAGCTTATGCATATAACTCTAAGGGTTAATCAAATGAGCTCACAGTCGATAACTTGGCATGACCAAGCCTCGAATAGATAACTTAAATAGCAAGAAAAACGTTTGAGACATTTGCAACCCTAAACAAACTTCATGACTAACTTGCTAATTAATTTGGTTGAAATCATGGTCAATTTCGTGTAGCTGTACATTCATATTCAATCACCTTTACTTGACAACATACAGATTATAACTTTAATCACTCTAACTGATAGATGTAGATCGAAAAGTGAGGACAATGATGATCGAAAAACAAAGACCATCATTTTCGTGTGATCATGAACCAGCAATTTTGGTCGGTTAGATTATTGGAACAGTTCTCTGGTAGTTGAAGTTTGCATATTCTCAAACTTTGTCGACTTTTAACTTACATGATTTAAGGAACATGTTGGATTCATTCAACCGTATTTCCTATCTGCAACAAAATAAGTATCAAGAGTTATGGTGTGAGGCAAATCTTTTCCTTAAAGTAGCATTTCATAAAGTTTTTACCTTTTTGTAACCATGATCTTCGAACCGCCTGGCGAATCTGCCGTTCATGTCTCTCTAAAAGCTCATCAATTTGGCGTGATTGAGATAACAAAGGACCCGAAAACTCAATTTTCTCTTCTTGGTTCTGATAAATCTGTTCAAGATAGTAAAATTGTTCAAAACTTTAACCAAGATACACGAAAAAGATTCCAAGGGATTTGCATTTAATCAAACAAACTCACTGAATCGATTTTCTTGAAAACTGCAATTGATCGATCTCGAGAGTTGGGAGCATCGGATCCACTATCAAATGCCTCAGGTTTGGAAACCCGGCCTCTAGAATTGATTCGTTTAATCTTTTCGTCGCGTTTTGGTTCTTTTGAATGGAAAGCAACCCAAGGCTCAGATATAAGGCTTTTTGAACTCGACCTACTGTGTGACCGTAATGATGAAGAATCATCAAACCGCCTTCTTGCCCATGCAAAACCACTTGAACCTGATACTTGTAAAGGACCCGAAAACGGAATGTCTCCATCTGACTCGTGGTTTGCAAAAGGCTTACACGCCTCAAAACCTATGATTATATCGTCGTCTTTTTTATTACTTATATTAGTTCCATTAATTTTGAGCCTAGCTTCTGTTCTGGTTGGCAAATTCTGTAAAAACTAACCATTAATCAGTTTTGTTGCATATATATGAGCCTGCGTCTATCAGTCTAGGTGTGTTTATGGTTGTGTGTGTGTGTGTGTGTGTTGAAAGAAAGAGCGATGGAGAGAGAGAAAGAGACCTCTTCGGGCACCAATTTACTAACGCTCGTTGGTTTTCTGTTTGATCTTCGTGACATTTCAGGCCCTCGAGTTCTTCCATCATGATTCTTCCTGAAAAACATTATACACGTTATCATTACTTCCGGAAATAAATTCATATTTGAACAAACCTATGGAGTTCAAATGAATATAAACAAACTTAAATTAAGATGTCAGGACATTTGGATTTTGGTTTTGAACTTGATACAAGTCATACAACGGGGCGTATAAAATATCGAATTTGGTTTTGAACTTGATACAAGTCATACAACCGGTCGTATAAAATATCGAATTACCAACTATCATTAATCGGGGTGTATAAAATAGTGTTTTGATTTGTTAATTGTTATTTAAAGTTGTAATAATCAAATTGTTCTGTTGAGTGATTTCCAAATTCTGAAAGTAGATAACTTAATAATACCAAAGCAGATGGCATAAATTGCATATTCGTGGAAAAACAAGACCGTTTGGAAATGGAAATCATAGTCTTCAAGAATAGGTCAATATAGATGATAAGTTTCGGTGCAGTGTTGATGAGACTGATGATCAAAAACTCATTATTTTTTTATCAGATAATTAAAAGGCAAAATTTGTTTATCCGATCATAAAAAAAGGCATATTGTTGTGATTTCAAGTCACAAAAATCAGATACTCAGCTCCAAATCGCAAATCCAAACACCCCTATTGAGTGATGAATAGAGGTTCAGGTTCATAAAAACTAACTTTTGACAAACTTGATATTGCTTCATGTATCCAGGAAAGCAAAATTTACCTTCTTGAGTCTTCACGATGCTTAGCATCAATCTCTTTGTTTGGAGGGTATTTTGGTAAGCTCCAAGGGTCACATGCATATGGCTTCGTTTGGAAATACTATAATAGCATATTAAAGTGTCAGCCTCCATGAAACGTGCATTCAAGGGGTGTCATAAAAAAAATATGATTTACTGACTTGGTTTTGGATGAAAATTACTTTATATAATTTACCTAACCTTCTGTCTGATATAGTGCCTAATGAGATATGACTAATTGTTATGTGTTATGAATTGCTGGAATTTATTTTCAAGCATATGTCATGTACAACACAAGTCTATACCTTTCTAACAAGATTTTTAGAGGCCTATATATCATTTGAAATTCGTACGCAAATTCCAAAACTTGATTTGAGTAATGAAGTTACCTCAGATGCAAGAGCAGAAGAGGCGGTCCCACGCTTATATGGTTCAACGGATAACAAAGTTTCAATAAGATCCACTGTGCTCTTAGGTTGATCTTTAAAGGTTTCCCAAAGACAACTTTCATATGCGTGTTGTGGTTTAAACGATGGGGCATGAGGAAGTTTTGACTTTTTCCAGTAATCGTCACATGGTGATCCACAAAGCTTGAAGATTTTGTGTATTTGTTCCACCTGAAGTAAGAATAAAAAGATATAAACAAAGGTCTAGTTTGACTTTTAAAGTAAAACACGGTACAGTTTAAACTCACAACTGATACAAATTCCTATAATTTTCAAAATCAATGCATGTATGTATAGTAGATTAGTAGTATTGATTCTATAACCGAACAAGGGTATCAATTCCTTCTTACAAAAATTGAACAATGCTTGATTTCAGCCATCTGTTTGACTCTGAAAAGTCAAAGCTTTCAAACCGAAAAACCATATTACATACGAATTCCTTTAGAACTGTGAGACTCTTTGACAATACTACAGTACTAATTG
This sequence comes from Glebionis coronaria, assembly GCA_025667525.1. Taxonomy (NCBI): domain Eukaryota; kingdom Viridiplantae; phylum Streptophyta; class Magnoliopsida; order Asterales; family Asteraceae; genus Glebionis; species Glebionis coronaria. Next base: position 104,512,387 of record CM046879.1, read on the forward strand.
TACAAAGTACAAATAAACTGGGCCATCAATTCTTCCCCTACAAAGTTTAGAGATTGCATGGCAATGCTACAGTATTAATTTGCATGTTTACCTCAGTTCTACCCTGAAGAAGAGGTACACCACGCAGAAGCTCTGCAAACACACACCCAATACTCCAGAGATCCACTGAAGCTTCATAATCCGTAGATCCCAATAAAAGTTCAGGAGGCCGGTACCATAATGTAACAACTTTACTGGTCAAGGGCCGCCTTTCACGCGCCACATTGCAAAAATTTGCCAACCCAAAGTCACCTATTTTCATAATACCTTCATTATTTACCAAAAGATTCGCTCCTTTGATATCCCGATGCATTACTCCCCGTGAATGACAATGCTCAAGCCCTGACAACAACTGCTTCATGTAGCATTTAATCTGTTTCAACCAAATCCAGGGGTGGTCGTAAACAGTCTTTAAGTATATCTTAAATTCTAAAATAACACTGCAAACTTTACGTGTCACAAACCTGAGATTCAGTGAATTTTATGTCGGGGCACGACAAGAGTCCTGAAATATCGTGTTCCATGTACTCAAAGACAAGATATACACTACATGATAAGTGTGAGGTTATTATCCCTTCTAATTTCATGATATTTGGATGGTTGAGTCTACGAAGAATCAGAATTTCTCGAGCCATAAACCGAACACTTTCGGGTTCAAAATTGTCAAACCGCACCTTCTTTAAGGCAACCATTCTCCCAGCTTCCAGATCACGAGCACGAAATACACTGCTATATGTACCCTGTCCAACCTATATAAACAAATACAATACCATATTCAAGCCAACGATAAAAGACGTTTTTGTTGGTCCCATTCAAGATGTGGCCCACAAATTGAAATAATCAAATAATCAAAGCACACATTACTGAAGTTAAGTACTTAGAAGAGCATTTCCATATATACGAATACTGTTGATCTCAAATTTGGGGGACGCTTGGGATTGCTTATTGAAACTAGCTATCTGCCTATTGTGTTTTCACATAGCAGTTAAGCATTTTAAATGTCTGGATTCTGGATAGAAAACAAGCTCCTTATCGGGTTATTCTATCAATTAAAAATCTTAAATAAGCACAATTGTGTTTTGTTAAAAATCATTTATCTACTTCAGCTCATTTCTAATAATCTCAAACTCTCCCTTGATTCCAATTTTTTTTAGGGTAAATGTAAACTTGCCAAACTATTCCTCACTTCACTGCAAACTTAAGAGCTTAAATCCATCAAAAAACTAAGCCAGAAATCACGTATCACATTACGCTGGTACCAACTAAAACTAAGATAAAATGAACACATAAATTATAGAACCAAGTAACAAACACACAACCACAAGGTCGCCTAGTGGTCAGGCATCCTAATGTCCTCGCAAAAGGTCTTACATTCAAACCTCGCTAGGTAAACATCTCGGGGCGGCTAGGGAAAGTATTCATAAACAGTCATAGGATACGCCGATTAGACCGCGTACCTTCTCGACTAATCATCAGTTAATTAACCAAACACAGTAAGAAAAAAAAATACAAAATTTAACCTTTTCCAATTTCTGAAATGATTCAGCTTTAAGAGGCACCCAACCATGAATAGCTTCACCAGCAACAGCACTTAACCAAGCTGGCCAACCAGCAGCCACTTGTTCCACTTCAACATATCTTCTCAAACTCCCCAACCCAAAACTCCTCACTGACTCGCTCAACTCGTTCACACTCACCCCTGACTCACTTCTCACACTTTTACTCTTCTTCTTCTTACTATTCTCAAACTGACCTGCTACCACATTGTCCCTGAAAGTAAAACCACCTGAATGGTCAGCTGCAGGTGTTACTGACACTGTTTGCTTTGATGAAACACAGCCCATTTTTTATGTTTTTATTGGATTTTGGATCATACCCAGATCATGAAATGGGGTTATGTGAAATGGGTTGAGTTTAGTTTTGAAATCTGGTGTGTGGATGACTGAATTAATTCTAGTCAAGTCACTTTTTTTAAAGGTTTTTTTTCTTTTCTTTTCTTTTTCTTGTGTGTTGGAAGACTAGAAATATATTGGCAAGGTTTTTGAGAAATGGGTAGCACTACTTTTTAGTAGTTGGTTTAATTTCAGGACACTTTTTTAAAGATGGTTATGGATTTGGTTATATGAAAAAGAATTGCATCAATTATTGTACTTGATCTATTTGAAGTGGTTGAACAGTTTTTTTAGAAATATAAATGGGTTTTAAAAGGCGCGTTACGACGGTGTTAAAACATTGCTAAAATGTGAGGTGTGTCGTTTATGTTATAGAATGAATCAAGGTGTCGGCTTAAGGCGTGGTGTGAGATGAGGCGTGAAAAAATGCGATAAAACGTGTTATAGCGTGAATTGTGACGAACTTTTTTAAATGAATTCGATAAAATATATAAAAGTAAAGAAAATTACATGCATGGAAAAAAAGTTAATGTTATATATATAATAGGATGTAAAAACTTAAGTATTTTCATATTTTAAGTTATATATTAAATATATAAAGGTTTTAGCTTAGCCGCTAAAACTTACTATTTGTTGCTACAAAATCTCGTTCATAATGGTATTAGTGTGTGTTTCCAACTTTCCATTAACTGTGTTTGTCAAACTTACTACCATTAGTAAACCGTGTTTACATGTATTCTCTTTAAGTGTGTTCGTCACACTATCGTTTCAATTTCATGAATTGAACAAAAGTTAAATGTTTTACGATTACCACTGCAATTAGAGGTGAGAAAAAAAAACAAAAAATCAAAACCAAACCAAAATCAAAACAATCGATCGAAACTAAAAACCGATAATTTGATTTTTTTACTTTTTCAAAAACCAAAAACTTTCGGTTCAAAACCGAATCAAACCATTTTAGTACATAAAATCGTATATTTAATATAATATGAATAAATAAGTAAAAAACTAAATTTATCATTGTTGCAAAACAAGGTATACAATGCTGATTAATCGCCGCTTAATCGTTACAAAGTCATCAACCTTGTTGATTAATGTAAAAGCGATTAACGGTAGTCAGCTGTGATCAACGACGGTCAAGGAAGGTCAAACTTGCTAGAAACCTGCAAATCTTTCTGAAAATACCAAAAACTGACTGTAAACTTGTGTTTATCTCTTATAGCAACTATTTATATGTATGCTAAAATGGATTTTAAGAATAATATTGTCGAAAATACCTAAAACGCATTAGAAATATCTAAAACTTGCCGAAATACTCAAATTTTGGAAACATGCGGATCCGATTAATCACCGGTTAATCCCGCCTAGAACGATTACAAGCTACAAGGTGGTCGACCGGCCGACTAGCGATTCACGATTTTTTTAACCTTGAAATTTTTATTAATATTCATTTTTAAGTGAAATAAGAGTAGTATATTTATACTACTTTATAAAACATTTACACCCTTTCTAAATTAAGAAGTCTTAAAATATTAAGCATTAAAGATTTATTTATTAAGAAAGTCAAAATGATCAATTTGACCAATTAAATTAAAATCTTTACTCTCAAATCAATAGCTTATAACCAATGTTTTAAAACCGGGTTGACCCAGCCGGTTGAACCGTGAACCGGCTCGGAGACCGGGCCGGATGTGACCGGGTTTTTGCTTGTTTGAGAACCGGATTGAACCGCCGGTTTTTCGTTGACCCGGGTTGACCCGGTTTGATTAACCCGGTCGGGTCACGATTTTTTATAAAAAAAATATTGCAAAAACTTTTTTTCGATAAATATTTTTAAGTTTTAAAGATATATATGACGTAATGATTATTAGTGTTAGTTAAAATAAAATCAAACTAACTTAAAACGTTCTCTAATATTGTTTTATTATAATCTTTTACAAATTGTAAGTATAAATTAATTCTTTTTGCACATTTTTACAATAATGTTATAATTATAAAACTAAAAACTAAGGCTAGTGAGTAAAAAATAAATACTACACATTAAAAATATAAAAAAATATATATATATAAAGAACCGGGTTGACCCGGCGGTTCAACCGGTTGAACCGGTTGAACCGTGAACCGGTCACTAGACCGGGTCAACTAAAAAACCGGGTTTTAAAACATTGCTTATAACATACACAAAAATAAAACTAACATTATAAAATTTAAACGTCATTACATCACTAAACTTGTAATGGCCCTACAATATTAATGCACCTCTTGTAACAACCTATTTAAATTCGGAACAGCCCATTTCTACATTAATCCTTGTAACACTCGACAAAATCTAAAAACATATATAAACCACAAAAAAAACATCATACTCTATCATTTTTCTCTTTAAAAATAAAAAATACACCTTTGGCATCATAAGCCTGAAGCCTCTATCTCTCACTATGTTTCAGCATAACCCATCACTGCCACCACCATAAAATCTATTACTACGGCCCAATGCATTTCACCGTTAATTAATGGTCTGATTTGTTTGGCTGGTTACGGTTTTTAGTGTTTTCCGGTGAGTTTGGTGGTTTTGGGCATGTTAGTCGCTTTCGTGTGTTTTTTCGTGTGTAAATTTGTTAGGAGCTGTCAAGATCCATCTCGAATATGATGATATATTTGTAAATATACTTCTCATATTTTTAGATTTTTGTTATGTTTAGTAGTTTCTTGTGTGGGTAGTTTGAAGATTTGTAAAGATGTTTTTAAGGCACTTTAAGATTCGATGATATACTTTGTGCCATTTTTCAATGATCATTTGATAAACTTTGTGGTTCAGTTTATAATGAATCTGGGTTTTTGCATCATTGTTAAATGTGAGTAGGCTTTATCATTGTTGAAAAGTATGATAGTATACTTTATTTTTAATAGTCATTTTGAAATAGATGGAAACTATTTAATCTACTCTTGAATAATTCTCATGTTTCCACTACTGAGTACTCACTCTCAATTAAGCATTTTCAAAACTTGTAAATGGAAATTTGAAACGCGATCTTTAAACCGACCCGGTCGAGTCATTTGATATAGATACTTGTAATAACCCATTTTATTCAAATTTTGTAACAACCTTTAATATAAATTTTGTAAGAGCTAATTAACAACATTTCTTTGGTACCATATAAAACTTCAAAATAATTTAATATCTCAAAAACAATTGTTCGTAAGAAAAAATAGTCGTCGGGTACCCGCCGCCACATTGCGCGGGTACACGGCTAGTTTATCTTAATTTATATGTGTGTTTCTTATGTATGTGTGTTTCTTTTAAAATAAATCATTGCATATATGGCAATAATCGTGTATATGTATGTTCATTTGCATGGTGCATATATCTTATTTATATGTGTGTAATTCTAAAAATTTTCTATAAATATGATAGGCTTAGATTGACAAAAAAGAAAGAAAAATAACCAATTTGTAGAAACTAGAAGGGGGGTTGAATAGTTTCTCTTTATTGGTGACCAAATTAAAATTACTTTCAATTTGGTTTGTATCAAAACTATCTTTTGCTTGAAGCTAAGTTGCATAATGATTAGGTTCAATTCAAATGCACTAGCAAAGATAATAGGTAAGTGTAATGATAATGAAATAAGTAAAGAGTAAGGAAGGAGACAACCTAGTGGGAAGACACCAAGATTTATAGTGGTTCGACAACGAGGCTCTATCCTCGTTTCTACTCCACTCCTCGAGTACACCTACTCGAGATTTCCACTATATCCACAAGCTCCCTTCTCGGCGGAGAAAACCTTACATCGTTGCTTACATTATTTTCCGACACTAAGCTAAATGTCGAGACCTAATCTTTAGCTAGGACCAATCTACACAACGTTGCCTACTTTACAATTTAACGACAAAAGGCTAGATGTCGTGTTCTAATCTTAAGGTAGAACCAATCTTCACGACGTTGCCTACTTCACCATTTTACGACACAAGGCTAGATGTCGAGTTCTAATCCAAAGCTAGAACCAATCTTTACGACTCTTCACTTTGAAGCTAAGTGAGAACTTCACACAACACAACTACTAATCACTTTCAAGTTTAGTGAGAACTCACAAGACACAACCACATCACTTTATAGTTTAGTGAGAACTACTAATCAAATCTATTACAACTCAACTAGACTTATCCAAGTACACACATGTAGCTTGGATTTACACAACACAAATCCAAGCAAATACATATGCAATGGATGTACACAACAAATCCAAGTATTCACAAATAACTTGGATGAACACAACTAGTCCAAGTATTCATAAATACAATAGATTGACCTAAAACAAAAAAGGTATCATGATGAATATGACTAGCTCGTAGATTCATCTTTATCACAACACTAGTGAGTGAGTGATCTTCTCATTGGACAAGGTAAAGAAGGGGATCAAGAGGATAATCATATGTAAACATCCTTAACACTTTAAGTGATCATTTACTAATGATTATGCTATAGAAAAGAGAAAGGGGGCTGAGAAAAACGTCCAAGAGGCTTATTGGAAAATGAGATTTGACCCACTATTTAAAGGAGACAAAGTATAACGGATATATAACGGCTATCTGGGCGCGGTACCTTATCTAGCCCGGCGGTTCCATATCGCTAAGGAACCGCCTAGCCACTTAAGGTACCGCTCCTAGAGTACGCTCCGTTTTTTGTCTTTTAGTGGGGTAGGAATATCTGAGGTATTTGAAGCCTTCAAAGGATATTCTAATAGCATATGGAATATGCTATTTTCAAATTTTCATTTTCCATTTTAATAAAACATTTTCTAAAAAAGAGAGTTTATTAAAATTTCTTTTGTCATATTAACAAAAGTGAGTTTTAAGGATAATCATTTTGATGATCACTAAGTATGATTAAGAAAGGTTAGTGATATGATTATTACCTTGATGATAGTGTTAGTTAAATTCGTTTTGTGTTTTACACTAAATGTGTTGTATAGTTTGTTGTGATCAAAACTAAGAAAGATTAGTTAACACTAATAATGTTTTTTGGCATCACTTGCATTATCAATCTCCCCCTTTTTGATTACGACAAACGATAAACTCATTTACATAGAAACACAAAATATCGAATTATTAACGAGTTTATCACTATCATTTCTCCCCCTTTGTCGTAGCAAAAAGGTTAGCACAAGTCTTTGAAGAACATCAAACTTTGCTAGTAGCTCCCCCTTGGTGGTTGCTCCCCCTTGCTTGGGGCACCAAGTATATGAGCTAAGGTGACATGCTACACAAAGGTTAGTAGAAGGGAAAGAAACATCAATGTATATATGATCACTACCTACTAAGTAACTTGAGAGGGAGAGAGAGAAGAAATCTCAAATTAGAAGCAAGTATTTTGCTAAGTATGTCCAAAGAGGTAATTGACAGAATCAAGCTTCACTCCAATGAAGATGATAAACTTGTCAATGGGTTAAAGTTTAGAATTGATGGAATCACCCATAAGCAATTGTAAAAATTAACCATGATCAACTCAAAGTAGAACTAAGGAAATAACACACAAACAACACAAAGGTTACATAAAAGAAAAGACATAACAAGGTAGATAGTCATATACACAATATGAGTATCTAAAGCAAAAAAAATATGGAAAATAAACCACTAAGCATAAGCTATTCTAATAGTGATAATTTTCCAAGATTGCTTAAAAAATAAAAGACTCTAAAACAACTAAAGTAATAAAGACTCTAAGAGTAGTTAGTCCTTTAGTTGGAAAAATAAGACGACGATGCATCATTCGAAGTTTTGTCCACCGGGACGAAAACTTGGATAGGAGGTCGAGTGAGGAGGAATTCAAGGAAATTTAACTTCTCATATACATGAGCAAGTTCAATTTGTTGAAATCGACAACAAGCACACGAGGATCTATGATGCAACACAAAATCGGTTGATGGGGGTATGGCATCAAACCTAGGGTTTGGTGGTGGAGGGGTAATGGGTTTGGAAATGTTTTCACAATGCCTTGTGAGGTTTGGGAAGGTTGAAAGATCATTGAGTTGAGGGGTATTGAAGGATTGTGGTGGTGGGGGAACATTTTCTTTAGCTCCGGTGATGGGGTTAATGGTATAAGTCTCATTCCAATACTTGATTGGAGAGAAGGTAGGGTTTTTGGGTGGTTTGGAGGAAGATGGTTTATTCTTCTTAACATAAATAGGTCGAACCGAGATTTTCGGTTTCTTTGAAAGCTTGGATGAGGAAGCTTTGGGTGAGTGGGGCTGTGAAAAAGAAATTTCAAGGTTAGGAATGGAGGAGTTAGGCATTGTGAGGGTGTGAGAAGGAAATCTCAAGGTTGGGAAGGTGTGAGAATGAAATCTCAAGGTTGTGTGAGAATAAATTCTCAAGGTTGGGAAGGTGTGAGAATGAAATCTCAAGGTTGGGGTATAAGTAAAATGTAATCAAGGTAAGAATTTGAATACAAAAAATGGAGTGTCAAGGAATGTTTAGTCAATTTGAGTAAACAAGGAATCTTGACAGGGTATAGGGTTTTAAAAGTTTTGACCAAAAAATCGTCAAAAATTAATTTCTGTCCGCGGTACCTTAAAGGGACCGGCGGTTCCTTATCACATAAGGAACCGCACGACTTTTAGTGAGCCGCATCCAGTGGACATGAAACCATGTTTTTCCAAGGTTTTGGGAAAAACTAAGACTTTTTCAAAAAGTTGCAAATCTTGGAATTTTACCTCTATTAGCACCAAATTATGCTAGGGTTGCATAAAGTAACACATTCACAAAGAATGTCTTGACAAAGGGTGACAAAATAATTTAGATATCATTTTGAACCAATTTTAGTCAAGTTTTTAGAGGTTGTGATAGATTTAGGTTCAATTTTAATTTCAAATTAAGGTTGATTAATGTGCACATAAGAATAGGAACACATAAAGCTAAATCCATAGAACAACTTCATGAAACACTCATGAGGGAAGCAAATACAATGACAAATGAAAAAACTAACTAATACAAAGCTAGCTTAACATTAAATCTAGATGAGTAGTCTTCTTTGGCTTGGTTTTGTTGAAAACCATTTATTTAGAAAACTTCATCATTCATCTCCTAGGAGGAGGCATGAGGAACAAGGCAAGCAAGAACTCTTGCAACCTCCTATGTAGTCCAAACATTTCCATCCTAAGGTTATGGATGATGTAGTGGTTGTAGAGGCAACATGGACAATTAGGATTATGAGTCTCTTGAAACCCATAGTAAGGATCACCCAAAAGGAGGGAAAGTGGGACACCCAAAATTGGAATGTTTGAGTTGGGTGGAGGTGGAGGAGGCATGTTCTCCAAGGGTGATGTGGGTGAGAATGGAGGCATGTTCCCTAAAGGGGAAATAGGTGAGTGTGGAGGTATGTTATCCAAGGTTGGTGAAATGGCTGAGTTAGGAGGGGTAAATGGTGAAGTCACCAAGGTGTCATCAAAGTCATTCACAAAAGGAATGCTTTGGATTGGTTGGGGTTGTATGGTCACATCCAAGGGTGCACTTGGAGTGAAGGGTGAAGAGAGCTCATTCATTCTTGAGTTGAATGAAGAGGAGGTAGAACCAATGGAGTGGTTAGTACCATGGGTGGATGTTGTCTTGCATGGTGAAAGGGGTGGTGAAGGTGATGAAGAAATGAGGATAGGAACCATCTCATTCTTAGGTGTGTGGAAGGGTGAGGAGTTAGGCTTGGGTACCTTAATCCTAATCTTAAGTGTTTTCCTTGGGGTGTTTGAGGTTTTTGTAGAAACCATGGTTGACAAGGGTGGTTTAAGGGTTAGGGAAGGATGTTTTGATGTGTGAAGAACATGACTAACAAGGTGGGTTTAAATGGGTGAGGGGATGATCCAAACTAGTAATGGGTTAAAATCATTTTAGATGAACAATGAATTTAGGTAAGCTAGTTTAGGAAATGTGCAGTTTATTACAGAAAATCATGCAGTGTTTACACAGAATTGAGAAAACAGTGTAAAGCAAAAGATGTTGTCGGGCACAGTGGCGGCGGTTCCTTATCTAGGACCGGCGGTTCCTTATCGATAAGGATCCGTGGGTCGATATGGAACCGCGACCAGAGGTCTTTCAAAAATTTCACATCCCAAATTTTGCTTAACCCAGATTTTTACCAAAGGATTCACAAGCCAAAGTTAACTACTGACCAAAATCTAAGAAGCTAACTATCATAAGGCATGTACAGAGCTATGTAAATCACAAACATAATGGCATAAGAAATATTTAGGATCAAAATAAATAACAATCCAAACATGTAGCATAAGTTAATACACATTCAAGATAATAAAAAAAATGTTCAACATTACATGTTTACCAACATGTATTCTTTGAAATACTTCAAAGCTTTCACCTTCACTTCTTGCCCAGTCCCTTGATCATATTCCCCAAATACTTGAATCCCTTCCTTGACTCAACCCGATGTTCATGCAATTCACCTTGGGTTCGAAGATTCTGATGGTATAGTTCCTCTAAATTGAGATTATTAGGAACTTCACTAGAGGAATGGTGAGGAGGGGAAGCAATGTCATCTAAGCCATCCACGAATGAGTTTGTGGAGTGGTGAGAAGAACTCGAAGAGTCAATAGGAGCACTTGTGCCAATGCCATCACCATCACTTGTTGGCATGTCCATGTCCTCATCATTGAACTCTTGTTGGTCGGATTTACGATCACATCTTGTCTTTCTCTTATATACCTCTTGAATAGGTAGCATGACCCGTTTGACCGTTTGAAACTGAGAAAGATCAAGATTTGGAAAATCACGGCCAACCCTTTTAAAAAGGCGAGTGAGAAGCATTGCGTAAGGGAGGTTTGTTTTAGGCTTGTGAATAGCATAATTAATCCGTTGAGCGATAAAATATGCCAAATTGTAATTGGTGTTGGTAAAGATGCAATATAACATATGCACTAAACACGCCGGAACATGATCCCGGTTTCCACCAAGACAAAACACATTTTCCCTAAGGATATTGGTCCATTGAACCATATTATCATTAAGGTCGCTTAAGAGAACCTCATGACGTTTCACCGAACGTACCTTAGTATGAAGGCTTCTCTTAACGGGTCGATTACGCTTTTTGGAGACAATGTCGACAATGAAGTCAAGATCAATTTCCTCATGATCATTTGGAGGACAATTGTAGGATTCAAGGAGAGCACTAAGCTTCCATTTATCCGTGAAGCGACAAGTGCCTACAAATGGGACATCAAGAATTTGACCAAAAACTTCGAGAGAGTACTGAATGAGTTGATCTTTCAAGATGAACCTAACAAATATTCCATCGTTGTTTTCAATGACGGAGTATGTGCTAAAGAACTCCAATAGGAATCGAGGATAGATGTCTTCCCTAATGTTCAACAAACAATCAAATCCAATGTTTTCAAACATGGACTTGATGTAGACTTAATCCTTGATATCCTTTTGGACAACTCTACCCTCATGAAAGAAACGAGATTGAAGAGAGGAAAAAGTATGGGCAAGGTGAGTTGAGTGACAAAAGTCGGATAGGTTTGGCATATACTGTTTGGTGAGTTGATGATCCTTTTGGTATTGTGAAGGCATGATTAGTACCTAAATAAACATAAGACAGTATTTTTCCAATCACTCATATGAAAAGTAAAATAAAAAAAAAATACGAGAATGTGTTATATCAATTTCTTGACAAACAAAGGATTGAATCCATATCATTCTCATGTTCACAATGTAGCTATTCCATTATTTACCAAGAACATATGAACTATGTTGGATCAACAATGGACTAGAACATTGGTTTTTCAAAACAAAGTTTTTAGGTAAGCATTAACAATGTCATTACCTATTAGTTCATGGGTTCATCTCAAATCCATCTTTTAACCAAAATCATTTTGCCAAAATTCGGATTTGTTCTACAAGTGGGTTTTAGTGAAATCTTAATGAATATAAACCTAAGGAATCATAGTAAAATAACCATGTCAACCCACATTCCTATTAAGGTTTTACGTCAATTTTAATTTTAAAAATCCTCAATTATGAAATGATGAACCATAGAACAAAATAGATGAAATTGAAAGAAAATACTTACAATTAATTGATGTTAGATGAAGGATGAGTGAAACCCACAACTTGGAATCAATTAATTTGAGTGATTGAAGGTTTTGGAAGCTTCAACAATGGTGGAAAAGATGAAAAACGTCGGCTGTGTGTTTTTGGGAGAGAGAGATAGTGGTTTGAAAAAGAATAAAATAATCAAACTGGCGCTCTGACACACTTTACTGCCCGCAGTACCTTATCGATAAGGAACCGCGGGTTTGAGCCGTCGAGATAAAGAACCGCCTACAGAGGCAGGTTTTTATCAATGAAAAACGCCAAATTTTAAAAACCAAGTTTTTCTAAGATACTTAAAAATATATCATGAACCTTTTAGAATAACATTGGATCATCAAAAACACTAGGTAATATGTTTTAATGAAGGATTACGAGTTGAATCAAGATCGAAAAGAACCGAAACGGACAAACGACTACTCGTAGCAAAACGACAAAGTGGAGAGAAGTCAAGGGAAGTGAATCAAGACTAGGACCAATGCTCAAGGGATTAATGACAATCTTCAAATAGTGGTAACGAAGAGCTTGTGTCATATATAGTGGTTTAAGACGTGCCTTTCCGGTGAAACGTTAAACGGCTTTGGTAATGAATAAACACAAAGCAATTATTCATGTATAGACTAAGATCATTTTCAATAATAGTCTTAGTCTAGACCAAAATATGAGCAAGGTATTAATCCACTTTCTATCCCACAAAGGGCCTACTAACTGTATGGGTGAAAACCATGGAAATCATGCTTGATACTTTAAGCTACTACTAACTCACTTTACATCACCATAGTGAGTCAAGTATCCAAGCAATGAAGGTTTGAGAGGATAAAAGAAAAGAAACACAAACCACAAACAAATGTCAAGGCAACGATGCCAAGAGCAAGCACATAGTCAAGTAATGATCAAAAGAATGATCAAAGGGCGTGTGGAAGAACGAAAGCGTACCTTAGCCACAAAGAGCAATCCGTCAAGGAATCAATGCTATGCCCAACAATGACTATGATGAGTAGTAAGTCTTCAAGGACTAGTATCATTCCCAATCATCTTGGTATCATCATTAAAAGATGTTAAAGATCAATGAAGATGAGTCTTCTACAAATGCAAGTAACTCAATCCACAACCGATTAAGTGATTGATCTTCATGAGTACCTACACAAAGCAAGATGCAAACTAGTAGATACATTTCAAGAGTAGATCTTAAATGTATAAATGCTACTAATCTAAGTGGGATGTAATATTACCAATTAAAAAGACCTATTTTCAAAAAAAATAGTTTTGACCAAAGAGAAACTTTAGTACAACTTGACCTTCTAATTTGAGGAGACAATGGATCGATCCAAGTTTCAAAGTACAATATACTTCAAAGATCTTGAGTGACCATCGATCTGATACCAATTGTAGAAACTAGAAGGGGGGTTGAATAATTTCTCTTTATTGGTGACCAAATTAAAATTACTTTCAATTTGGTTTGTATCAAAACTATCTTTTGCTTGAAGCTAAGTTGCATAATGATTAGGTTCAATTCAAATGCACTAGCAATGATAATAGGTAAGTGTAATGATAATCAAATAAGTAAAGAGTAAGGAAGGAGACAACCTAGTGGGAAGACACCAAGATTTATAGTGGTTCGAAAACGAGGCTCTATCCTCGTTTCTACTCCACTCCTCGAGTACACCTACTCGAGATTTCCACTATATCCACAAGCTCCCTTCTCGGCGGAGAAAACCTTACATCGTTGCTTACATTATTCTCCGACACTAAGCTAAATGTCGAGACCTAATCTTTAGCTAGGACCAATTTACACAATGTTGCCTACTTCACAATTTAACGACACAAGGCTAGATGTCGAGTTTTAATCTTAAGGTAGAACCAATCTTCACGACGTTGCCTACTTCACCATTTTACGACACAAGGCTAGATGTCGAGTTCTAATCTAAAGCTAGAACCGATCTTCACGACTCTTCACTTTGAAGCTAAGTGAGAACTTCACACAACACAACTACTAATCACTTTCAAGTTTAGTGAGAACTCACAAGACACAACCACATCACGTTATAGTTTAGTGAGAACTACTAATCAAATCTATTACAACTCAACTAGACTTATCCAAGTACACACATGTAGCTTGGATATACACAACACATATCTAAGCAAACACATATGCAATGGATGTACACAACAAATCCAAGTATTCACAAATAACTTGGATGAACACAACTAGTCCAAGTATTCATAAAGACAATGGATTGACCTAAAACAAAAAGGGTATCATGATGAATATGACTAGCTCATAGATTCATCTTTATCACAACACTAGTGAGTGAGTGATCTTCTCATTAGACAAGGTAAAGAAGGGGATCAGGAGGATAATCATATGTAAACATCCTTAACACTTTAAGTGATCATTTACTAATGATTATGCTATAGAAAAGAGAAAGGGGGCAGGGAAAAACGTCCAAGAGGCTTATTGGAAAATGAGATTTGACCCACTATTTAAAGGAGACAAAGTATAACGGATATATAACGGCTATCTGGGTGCGGTACCTTATCTAGCCCGACGGTTCCATATCGCTAAGGAACCGCCTAGCCACTTAAGGTACCGCCCCTAGAGTACGCTCCGTTTTTTGTCTTTTAGTGGGGTAGGAATACCTGAGATATTTGTAGCATTCAAAGGATATTCTAATAGCATATGGAATATGCTATTTTCAAATTTTCATTTTCCATTTTAATAAAAGATTTTCTAAAAAAGAAAGTTTATTAAAAAGTCTTTTGTCATATTAACAAAAGTGAGTTTTAAGGATAATCATTTTGATGATCACTAAGTATGATTAATAAAGGTTAGTGATATGATTATTACCTTGATGATAGTGTTAGTTAAATAATTCGTTTTATGTTTTACACTAAATGTGTTGTATAGTTTGTTGTGATCAAAACTAAGAAAGATTAGTTAACACTAATAATGTTTTTAGGCATCACTTGCATTAACACAATTTTCTACGAAAAACAAGTTTGTTAATCTAAAATGGTCAACCAAAATATAACGATTTTAAAACCAAAGAAACCAAATAGTTACGGTTTTTGGTTTTATAAAAACCGAATATAATTCAGTTTAACCAAAAATTGACCCAAACTGAACCGTGCACACCTCTTAGTCTACAAACATATGTTGAGTACTTTACAGTACAGTTCTGTGTTTCCTTAAATAAAGATAAGTTTTCAATAATTTCAATTTTCAAACGTACTATTTTTTAGGGTAAAAGGTTACCTCGATAAATAAATATTAATCACAAAAAAATCAAATAAGTACAATAGAATGTGGCTGAGAACCACATTAACCTCAAGCAAAGCTTGAACTCCTACCTAAGCCCATGACATGCATGCGACTTAGACAACTATAAGCATAACAAAAAAAAACCGACTACACCTCATAAATTCTGAAGTGTTTCGGCATATTCCAATTTGAAAGTAGTTAAGAAACCGCCTTCGTATTCTTGAAACAAAACGCGGATAACTAAGGCGAATAACCACCATAATACTATCCCGAATCTCTTCAGGGGACTTCTTCACGTTCTTATTAAACAACCAAGATTTACGCTCCAAACAAAGAAAATATGTACGCGCCGCAACTACGATCGTTCCAACGACACTACTAACCGGACGTTTATGAGCAATCGGGATAAGAAATAACACAATTTTATGCAACATCGGAGCAACAGAGTCCATACCAGCTAGAGGTCGAATATAATAACTGTAACACCCCATTTTGATAAATGGAATGTCACGCGTGATTATGGCGTGTCATCAAAGCATACAAGGATAAATGTCTAAACATTACATGACCATAAAGGAAAATACCGGAATCAAACATCGGTAGTCCAAAAGTAGAACTCATCACACACAAACATAAGTACTATAAATGAAAGGACTAAACAATGTCCATGGAATGAGTATCAAAGTATAGATAAATGCATAAAGTAAAGAAGGCTAGAAAGCTTTCAGTCCATATGCACGTACGCTTAAAGTCTACGAGCGTCCCTGAGTACCTGCCGTTTTGGGAACATGAAAAGGAAAACGGCTGAGCAATACACTCAGTGCACGGATGTACAAGTAATGCATGAATAATATAAGCATATAAGCATGAAACAGAGGAAGAAACTAAGTCATGAATAACCCGGTTATATCTTAGTAAAACTGGTTTTATAGTTTGAAAAGCCTTATGTTTATCTTGTAAAAACTGTTTAACATATTTTACCATTAGCCAATATAGGTCACGAAAAACAACGTGCATGAATACTTGGAGGGGTGACCTCGTCATGCAAATTAGAGGGGTTGCCTCTAATTTAATATACTGGTTTTGGGTAGGAGGGATCAGCTCCTTGTGAAGGATGCAAGGCACACACCACATTCACACTGAGTAATCTACTGAAAACATGTAACTAGGATGCACCCATACGTCCCACCTGATAATAATAACAATATGGCCAAAAGCTGAAAGGGACGCCACGAGCAAACACTCCGCCGTGGGGAAGTCATAACACTAGTGCCTCTAGTGTTATGGTTATGGTACCTCCATAACTAGGTGAAACTGGTCATGCATGTATATGGCTTTAGGTATTCTAATTAAACATAAGCAATCAAAAACATATAAAACATATATTGGGGAAAACAGTTGGCTGCATACGGGGAAACCTAATAAGGAAAGAATGTCCATACTGAAAGGACGGAGAATCCGTACCTTATGTCCAGTGAACGAAGAAGACGAACGGAAGAGATTCCTACTTCGGTATCACTAATGCTACATAAATATATACGTGTATAAGTATCTGATTACTAAATGCGTAACTGGTATTATATCATGTCTTAGCTTGTTTTATATGTTCATGTCATGTTTTACTGATTTAAGCTTATATTGTGTTTATCATATATTTTGTCTATTCTGATTAAGTATTACTTGTATTTCATGTATTATTATACTTGTTGTGTAATAATAAGTAACTTTCTAAAAATAGCAGGTTTCCTAAAATAGAAAGTTTCCAAAAATAGAAAGTTACCAAAAATAGAAAGTTTCCAAAAACAGAAAGTTTCCAAAAATAGAATTACTGCTTAAAATAGATAAGTTTCTAAAAATAAAAAGTTTCCATAAATAGATTAGCTGCCTTAATTAAATAAGTTTCTAAAAATAAAAAGTTTCCATAATTAGATATAAGCTGGATAATTAAGCTAATTATATAAGCTTAAGTGTTTTCTGATTATTATTCTAAGTCAGGTAATTATATAGTATAGTTTATTAATTATTACATGTAAATTAAATAAACTATAGGTTAACGTATTTAATTAAATATAATCATGATTTTAATTAAATAAGGTAAAATAATTAGGTTAAAACATGTATTATTATCTATTAATAATATAACCTAAGTCATTTAATTAATTAATTATAAGTCATGGTTTTAATAATTAATTAATTATAGTCTAATTAAAGATAAATACTTAGGTTAAAATTCATGAATTAATAATTAAATTAATAACCTAAGTCATGTAAATTAAATTAATCATGCTCATGTATTTAATTAATTTAATTGAAGTCTAAAAAAATAACATAACTTGTAAAAATCATAAACCTTGAAAAATGATTCATGAACCGGACCCGTGATTAAAACTCATGAACCGGACCCGTAACCATCACCATACCCTGACCTAAGTCGGGTTTCCCCTTGTTTTTGTTGTTGCTGTGGGACCACCACCACCATACCGAGACCATATGGTCTCGGTGGTGTGAGATAAGCCAAGCCGAGACCCCTATGGGGCTCGGTTAGGCGTCGGCTAGACCACAAACACCCCGAAGCCTTTCATTGATTTAACCCCATGATTATTAACATGTTTAAAATACTTGTTTTTAATTAGTTAATTAAAAACATCATGATTTTATGTGATTATCAAAATCAAAACATAAAAAGAAAAGGTTAAAGGTTATACCGATTACGTGAAATCAAGAACGATGAACACACACGATTTCTTGTAATAATTCCAAGATCAAAATCAACCCGAACACCCCTTTGGTGTTATTAAATCCGACGGCCAAAGAAGGAGCAAAGAAAAGAATTAGGGTTTTCTTATTTTCTAACTTTTGTAAATAATGAACATGTTTTTCCCTTAACCCTTGTTTAGTAACAATTACATGGGCCAAGCCCATGTTTCCTTGGTAGCCGCGGGTTGGGGGCCCCACATGGGGTACCCGTACCTTTTTCCGTGTCTAACATAATAGTGTGTTCTCGTGTGTTCTCGTGTTCGCAAATTACGTGTTCTAATTAATTATCGATCGTGACTTAGTTATTCGTGTTCGTAATAAATATATATACATACATAATATTAGCTCGTGATTAATTTACGTTCATGATTTCATGTTCGTATGTTCGTGATTATAAATATTATTGGAATAATTATCGGGAGTTAATACGTAATAAATACTTATCGTGTTATTACACGTACGTACTACTTGGAATTCTTGTTCATGAAACGTAAACGTGTTATAAAAGGAAAGTTATAATCATGTACGTACGATCTCAAGGGTACTATTCATGGTAAAAGCATGCGGGTTTTACAACTCTTCCCCCCTAAAAAGAATAATTCGTCCCCGAATTATAGATAAAGTTAACTGGAAAGGAAGAACATACCCGAATTCAAAATATGAAATGAGGGTAAGAAGCCCGGATAGACTCCTATGTTTCCCAAGTGGCTTCCCGCTCGGTATGATCCCTCCAAAGGATTTTGACGAATGGAATCGTCGTCCTTCTCATGACTCGTTCTTGTCTGTCAAGAACTCGTTCGGGTTCTTCTATAAAAGTGAGATCTTCACGAATCTGTTCCAGTGGATACTGAACCATGTGAAGGGGATGATACTGGTACCCTCTGAGTAATGACACATGAAATACATTGTGTACATGAGAAAGCTGCGGAGGTAACGCTAAACGGTAAGATACTTCACCGACTCGTTCAATGATATCAAACGGTCCGGTGAATCGAGGACTAAGCTTCCCTTTAATTTCAAAACATCTAACACCACGTGCCGGCAAAACCTTAAGGAAAACGTGATCTCCTACGTTAAAATGTATGTCCCTACGATGCTTGTCTGCGTAGCTCTTCTGACATGACCGTGCTTCTTGAAGTTTCTGCTTAGCTACTGCGACCCTCTCATTAGTCAACTCGATGATTTCTGGTCCTTCAAGTGTTCGCTCGCCAACCTGATCCCAGCAGATTGGGACTTGATACTTGCGTGCCAACTGTTGTTGTATGCAAACTCCACCAAACAGATATAATCGTCCCAATCACCCGTCCATTCCAACACACATGACCTCAACATGTCTTCCAACGTCTGAATCGTTCGCTCTGACTGCCCGCCTGTTTGAGGATGAAAAGCCGTGCTAAGCTTAAGTTGTGTACCCCAAGCTTTCTTCAGACTCTTCCAAAATCGCGAAGTGAATCGAGGATCTCTGTCTGAGACGATGCTGGATGGAGTACCGTGAAGTCTCATGATCTCTCTTCTATACGTATCGACGAGTTTACTGACCGAATCTTCCTTGCGGATCGGTAAGAAATGAGTTGATTTGGTAAGTCGATCAACGATAACCCAAATTGCATCGTGCTTCCTCTTGGTTGGCGGAAGACCAGTAACAAAATCCATGGTGATTTTGTCCCACTTCCACTCTGGAATATCTAACGGTTGAAGGAGACCGCCAGATCGCTGATGCTCGATCTTAACCTGCTGGCAGGTAAAACATTTGGAGACGTAAGTGGCAACATCCTGTTTCATACCACTCCACCAAAAGTACTGCTTGATGTCATGGTACATCTTAGTCGAACCAGGATGTATAGAAAATTGGGAGCTATGAGATTCAGCTAACAAGGCTTCCCGGAGTTCTTGATCATCAGGAACACAAAGTCTCGTGCCCTGCCATAAGATACCATCTGCATCTACTCTGAATTCTGTCTGCTTCTCCAATTTCTGAATTATCGCCCAGATTTCTCCATCATCTTTCTGAGCTTCCTTGATCTTAGAGAGTAACTCGGGTTATACTCTAAGATTAGCCCAGTAACCGTGTTGTCCACGTACCATGATCTCTATGTCTAGTCGCTCCAAGTCTCTTATGATCTCCTCCTCAATCTTAATGTCGTTGATCATTCCGGACTTCCTATTAAGTACATCTACTACTACATTCGCCTTGCCGGGATGATACTGCAGATTAATGTCATAATCCTTCAACAGCTCTAACCATCTCCTCTGTCTCATGTTCAATTCACGCTGAGTGAAGATATATGATAGTTGTATTTTACAACCTTGTTTAGGAAAACAAAGTGTAATTAGGGTAAGTACGACGGTTTAGGAAAACCGTGCACAAATGACCCAAAAGTGGGGATCGTTCTCAAGGAGGCTTGGTGTGTGTGTAATGAGATGATTAATTATGTGATTATATTGATTATGAGAATAGAAAATAGAAAGGGGATAAGAAGAGAATGACGGTTACAATGACGGATTACACTAAGACGAAAAGGTCGTTCACGTAAAACCGTAAAAAGCACCAAAATTAAAAATTTACCCTAAAAATTCCTAGAAAATTGCAATAAATCCTAAATAATGTAATTAGAGTTTATAAAAAATCAAAAATCACTCAAACCTTTTATTAACTTAAATAATGATTTTTTAATGCTAATTAAAGCCCTATAAATCAATTTAATTAAAAAAAAAATCCTAAAATGAGATTTATCACTTTCTAAACCTCTAAAATGACCTAACTTAATTTAAAACTATTTTTGAAAATTTTAAAATTAATTAAAACTATTAAAAACAATTAAAAACTATTAAAATTTAAAATAATTATAAAAATTAATCTAAGAACAATAAAAATATTCTAAAAGTTATAAAATTCCTAACTTTATGTATTTAACCTAAGAAAAGTATAAAAACTTGAAAAATCTAAATTTTAATTTTTAATAATAAAATAATAATAAAATAATATTAAAAATCCAAAATTTATAAGACATTCTAAAAACTTTCAAACTAGCTTAATTTAACCTAAATAAACAGAAAATGAAGTTGAAATTACAAAAATACCCCTAATGGGCCTCTAAATGGGCCAAAAGTCCAAACAGACCCCTTAATGGGCTATTTATGGCCCAATAAGAAAAATGTTGTCCAACTATGCCCAAAAGCTCCTATCTGACTCAAAATTTGATTTTAAACACAACTTTTCAAAGGCCCAAAAGCTGAAAATGTGAAATAAGCTGACTTATACCAAACAGCTTATTCTTAATAGGCTTTTTGGCCCATTAAGCTATAAGCTGATGCCATGAGCTCAAATTAGACACACAAGCTTCTTTTGAGTTGCTTAAGACTTCTGTAAAAATAAATTTGAAATAAGCCAAAGGAATAAGCCTGAAAATGCAAAAAGCAATCTACAGAAAACGACAAAATAGTCGTTTTTGAGTTCTAGGCTATCCCAAGAGCTGATTCAAGTTTCTAAAACTTTTAAATGACTTAACTAAGCTTAATCAACAAAAAGTTTTCAAATAAGTTCACTCAATAAGCTGGAATAAGCAAATAAGCACTTATGAAAAAGTCAAATGAGTTGGTTTTCTAGCAAAAAGTCAAAGTCAAAGTCTAATAAGCTCCAGTTCAATCAAATGGGTCAAATAATGAAAATCTATCACAAAAAATAAGTTGTTGCGGGTCTGGATAAGCCAAAATGGCTTATTGATAAGCTGAATGCAAAATTACACTAGCAGGGGCTAGTTTTGGGTGTTGAGCATGTTGCGAATAAATTAAGGCCAGATCACTTGAGCGCTGACAAGAACAAAACAAGCGTTGACAGGAACAAAGCAAGCGCTGACAGCTCAAGCGTTGACAAGTTAAAGTCAAGCGTTGACAGATTGAAGACAAGCACTGATGAAAGATATAAGCTACACGTTTATTATATTCTAGAATACTTCTAGTAAGGATAGAAACGACAATGTATTTTCTATGTTTATCTTTACCTAGAATAGTTGATACGTAGCTTATTGTACAAGGCTTCTTAGTCTATAAAAGAAGGCCTTTAGGTTAATGTTCAATATCAAGTTTTATATAAGTTTTCATTCGTAAACATCTTTCATTGTAAGCAAGTTCGATATTCATAATCAAAGTGAAAGTTTTGTTTACATCTTGTGTTCTTGTTTAAGTGTTAAATTCCGCATAACACTTAGATTCACAAAGCATATACAAAGGTTTCTCTACGTGCTATACTTGATCTAATCTCGTATACACAAAGCTAATCGATCTAAGTTTGGGATCAACAAGTGGTATCAGAGCTTGTTGAGGAACTTTTGATCTTTGAAGAACACCAGAACCATACACGAACACCAAAACCCTAATTTTCTCAGAAACCCTAAAAACACAAAAACCCTAACAACATCATGTCTGAAGCAATAACCTCCTCCTCCTCAGCCTTACCAAACATCAAGATTCCCATGCTTGATGCAACCCACTTTGACTTATGGAAGTTCAACTTTGAACAATATCTAGGGATCTATGATTACACACTCTGGGAGATTATTGAATATGGAAACTCATTCAATAAGGCTCAAAAGATTCTTGATGCCATTAGTCAAAGAACAGCTGTTGAAGGATGCCCTGAAGAGGATAAGAAAGAAAAACCTGGAGATGGTAGAGCTGTAGGTGCTGAAGATATTGCAAAGAAAAGGGTTGACATGAAAGCCCTAAATATTCTAAAAGTCTCTTTGGGACAAGAAAACCAGCACAAATATAGAGGCTATGAATCTGCTAAGGATCTTTGGGAAGCACTAGAATTTGCATATGGTGGCAATGCAGACACTAAGGAAGAAAAGAAAAAGCAACTTCTGCATGATTATGCTGTCTTTAAAGCTCAACCCAATGAGAAACTGAGTAGTGTGAGAAGCAGATTGCTTGACATCACAAGCAAGTTGTCCTTCATGGGGACACAAGTTGGTGATGTTGACACCAATGCTACCTTTCTTAAAAGTCTTGGTGAGGCATGGAAGATTGAGGCAAGATCTATTCTTGCCAATAATACTTACAAGAGCTCCTCGTTTGATGACATCTACAACAAACTAAGACTGTTGGAAGATGAAACTCTTTCAGATCATGGAAGCAAATCTTCCACCAGCAACATGGCCTTCTTCTCTCATAGTGAAGGTCAATTCAATCAGAAGATGCATCTAGTTACTGGATCATCATATGTCAGCGCTGGAACAAGTTCTGTCAACGTCTCTTTTTCAGACGCTGACACATTCAAGAATGACTCTCCAAGAGTTAAACCTGCTGGTTTGGATTTGGATACTGTTTGTGCTTACATTGCTTCTTTGCCCAATGGTTCAGTGATTACATATGAGGACCTTGAGCAGATAAGTGATGAGCACTTGGAAGAGATGGACATCAAGTGGAACATGGCTCTTGATAGTATAAGATCAAATAGGTGGAATAGAATGTTCAAGAAGAAGATGACCTTCAATGCTAAAGACACAGCTGGATTTGATAAATCCAAAGTTGAATGCTACAACTGTCATCGTATGGGACACTTCATGAGGGAATGCAGATCTCCTAGAAGATCTGATGCTGGTGAACCCTCAAGTCAGATTGTTAAAGCTCAGGATTCCAAAGCCATGGTTGCAGTTCAAGGAATTGATGGCACAGGATGGGATTGGAGCTATTTGGCTAAAGATGCTAAAGAGGATAAAGCTTTGGTTGCTGATATTGAAGAAGAAGAGCATGTTGAATATGCTCTCATGACACACTCCTCCTCTTCATCTGATAATGAGGTATATGATGATGCTTTTTGTAGCAAAGGTTGTAGGTTAAACACTGATAGACTTAATAAAGAGGTGTTAAAACTAAAAGATGATATGAGCACTGAAAGGTGTAAATTGTCCAATTACCAACTAGCTCTTACTGAAACTGATAAAACCATTTCTGAATACAAGAAAATGGAATTTGACTTAAAAGATAAGATAAATATCTTAAAACATGAGCTAGAGGGTAGTATGGATATTAGAAATATCATGACAAAGGTCAATAGAGACCTACAGGCTAAGTTAGATGAGGCCATTAAGAATAAAGATAATGTTGACCTCAAGATTCAAAGATTTTATAGAGCCACCCAAACCCTAGGAGACTGTGTAGCTAAACAAAGGGATCCTAAGGACATGACTGGGATTGGGATGAATGATTACACTCTGGTTCCACCACCAGCTGGTGACTTCTATGGTGTCCTTAGAAAGGATTTATCTTGGACTGGTATACCAGAATGCCAAGAAGAGGAATTTATTCCTCCACCAAGAGTTGTCACTCCAGTGGAAGAGTATCAACAAAAACTGACTGACCTAAATGAGTGGAAGAAAGCTAACCCTACCTTATTTGTTAAAGGAGGTTTGCTATGTGAAAGTCCCAATGAATCACCACCCATTAAGGTTACTCACCCAATCACTGGTAAAGCTGTTGACCTAGGCTCCAACACTGTTAGAAGACCTACCATTAAATATACAGAGATGTATAGGAATAATAGGTCACCCAAGAGCCAAGTTAGCAATCATGGAACATGTTTCTTCTCTACTAGACCTAAAGTTGTGTCTAAGAAAGCCTGTTATACTTGTGGAAGCTTTTCACATTTGGCATACAAGTGTGTCAACGCTCCCAAAGCCAGTGCTGATAGGAACAATTTCAGCGCTGATAGGAAGAAAGTCAACGTTGTTAGGAAGTCAAACGTTGTCAGACCCAAACCTTGTGTGCAGCAAAGTCCACAAGTGATTAGACCTGCCCCATTCTTTTCTAGAAGGTCTAACACTCATGGACAAAGACCTTTTCAAAAGACAAACACCTGGTCAAATAGGCAATGGGTTCCTGTAGCAAACCCTAGGTTCAACGCTGACAAGGGTAATTTCAGCATTGACAGGACAAAATCCAACGCTGACAGAAACGTGACCAGACCTAAATATTTGCAGCCACAAGGTAAGAGGTCTAAAGCTTCTTCAAGCTTAACATGGAGACCCAAGAAAGATCAAAACCCTAATGATAATGGAATTTCAATGACTTGCAATAGATTTAATTACATTTCTAAGGTCATTACAAAACCTATTGGGGTTAACTGGGTTTTTCATCCTAAAAAGGATGAGAATGGGGTTGTTGTGAGAACTAAGTCTGTTCTTATTGAACAACCAGATGAATCCAAGTCTTCTGAGACTTGGGTTCCTAAAGAAAACTAATTTGTTTTCTTTATGTGCAGGGCATTCAAAGACAGATCAATGATTATGGATATTGGGATAGTGGATGCTCAAGGCACATGACAGGAAAGGAAGACTATCTGACGAACTTCACTCCTATTAAAGATGGTGATAAGGTATACTTTGGAGGTGGCTACGGCACCATTACAGGCAAAGGAACCCTTCTCACCAATAATCTGCGTTTTGAAAACGTCTTCCTGGTAAAAGAACTTGATTATAATCTGTTTAGTGTATCACAAGTTTGTGATAACAAAAATAAGGTTCTTTTCACTGATACTGAGTGCTTGGTGTTAAGCAAGGATTTTAAGATCCCTGATGAGAAATATATTGAGTATAGAACACCTAGGCATAAGGACATATATAATGTGAATTTAAATGGGATTAAAATAAATGCAAATATGTCTTGTTTTTATGCTAAGGCCTCAGTAGATGAAAGTAATTTGTGGCACAGGAGACTAGGGCACATAAACTTTAAAAATATAAATAGACTTGTGAGGCTTGGCTTAGTTGATGGTTTGCCTGAGAAGGCCTTCCACAATGACCACTCTTGTGTTGCATGTCTTAAAGGCAAGCAGCACAAGGTCTCATTCAAGTCCAAGCAGGTGCATACTAGTTCCAGACCTCTTCATATGCTTCACATGCACCTCTTTGGTCCAACTAATATAGAAAGTTTGAATGGCAAGTCATATTGTTTTGTTGTCACAGATGACTTTTCTAGGTTTACTTGGACATTCTTTCTAGCTATGAAGAGTGACACAGCTGATGTTCTTATTGATTTTATCACTCAGATTGAGAAAAGGTCTGGTAATGAGGTTAAAATGCTTAGGAGTGATAATGGTGGAGAATTTAGGAACAAGAAGCTAGATGATTTTTGTGCCAGGAAAGGAATTACTAGGCAATTTAGCATTGCTAGAACCCCACAACAAAATGGGGTTGCTGAAAGGAAAAATAGAACCCTAATTGAAGCAGCCAGAACAATGTTGGCTGATGCTCACTTTCCAATAGCCTTTTGGGCTGAGGCTGTTAATACAGCATGCTATGTGCAAAATAGAGCATTGGTTAACAAAATTCAGAACAAACACCTTATGAATTACTTTGGGGTAGAAAACCTAATATTGGTTTTCTCAGACCTTTTGGTTGTCATGTAGTAGTATTAGATACTAGTGATGCCTTAGGGAAATTTAGTGCAAAAGGTGATGAGGGCTATTTCATGGGGTATTTAGTGCAGAGCAAGGGTTATAGGGTTTATCTTAAGGAGGACAAACGGATAGTTGAGAGAGTACATGTTAGGTTCTTAGAGAATAAACCTAGTGATCCTGAAAGTGGTCCTAATTGGTTGTTTGATTTGGAACCCTTATCTAGAACTTTAAATTATATGTCTGTCACTAATCCAGACATTGTGAAGGTAACTTCAAATGTTGTGGAGGAACAAGTTGTTGATGTTTCAGGTACACAGGTTAATGAGAGGGTTGGATCACAAGTAGAAAAGGCATCTCCTACATTTGAATATGTCACAATTCCCATTTGGACAGATGCTTTTGTTGTTGCTGCTGCTGCTGGACAAGATAATTGTGGTTTCCAAATACCACCAGATACAAACATGCATGGTTCTTCAGGCGCTGACAAAGGCAAATCTAGCACTGACAAGACCAATTCAGACGTTGACAACAACATTTCAAGCGTTGTTAGCTCAGACGATGACAATCAAGATTCAAACGTTGACAACACTTATGGGCATCTTTTCTCTTCCAGTTTTGAACAAGGTGGACCTTCCAATGTTCATGAAGAGATTCCTGTTGCTCAAAGAGAGTCTGATGAGGAAGATATTGGCAACATGGAGCATGAGGTTGAGGACACCAGACTTTTTGAAGGAGGGGTTCTCACCTCCACAATGAAGAATCACCCCACATCTCAGATCATTGGTGATATTATGACTCCAGTTCAGACAAGAAGATCCCATCAAGGTCTTGGTGGATTTATTGCCAATATACACAAGAAGGTTGATACCCCTCTTGTACAAGCATGTTTGTTTGCATGTTTTCTGTCACAAGAAGAACCCAAGAAAATATTTGATGCTCTCAAAGAACCAAGTTGGGTGGAAGCAATGCAGGATGAGCTTCACCAATTTGCAATTCAGGATGTTTGGGAGCTGGTTGATTGTCCTAGACATGTCAGACCTATTGGGACAAGATGGGTTCTCAGGAAAAAAAGAGATGAAAGAGGTATTATGGTCAGAAACAAGGCAAGGTTAGTGGCTCAAGGTTATACACAAGAGGAAGGGATAGACTATGAGGAGGTCTTTGCACCAGTTGCAAGGATTGAAGCTATTAGGATTTTTCTAGCCTATGCTTCCTGCATGGGTTTCATAGTCTATCAAATGGATGTCAAGAGTGATTTCTTGTATGGCACCATTGTTGAGGAAGTTTATGTCATGCAACCTCCTGGTTTTGAGGATCCAGAGCATCCAGATAAAGTGTATAGAGTCAAAAAGGCTATGTATGGCCTTCATCAAGCCCCTAGAGCATGGTATGGTACTTTGTCTACCTATTTGGTGGACAATGGATTCAAGAGGGGCACTATAGATCAGACACTATTTACAAAGAAGAAAGTCAAGGATGTGTTGCTTGTGCAGGTCTATGTTGATGATATCATTTTTGGGTCTACTGATCCAAAGATGAGTGAGGATTTCTCCAAGCTTATGACAGACAAATTCAAGATGAGTGCTATAGGGGAGATGAACTTCTTTCTTGGTTTACAAGTTCAGTAGAAAGAGGATGGTATCTTCATCTCCCAGGACAAATATGTTGCTGAGATCTTGAAGAAGTTTGGCTTTTGTCCACATGAAAAGAGGGCTACTACTCCTATGGATAGAGAACACCCTTGGGGAAAGATTGGAGATGGGAAAGATGTTGATGCCAGGCATTATAGATCCATGATTGGATCCTTGATGTATCTTACTGCCTCCAGACCTGATATCATGTTTGCTGTGTGTGCTTGTGCACGCCATCAAGTGACTCCCAAAGAATGTCACCTTTATGCTGTGAAGAGGATCTTTAGGTACCTAAGATGCTATCCTAATCTTGGTTTGTGGTACCCAAAGGATTCACCATTGGAGCTGATTGCATATTCAGATAGTGATTATGGAGGTGATAAGTTTGATAGGAAATCCACAACTGGTGGATGTCAGTTTCTTGGGAGCAGGTTAATATCTTGGCAATGCAAGAAACAAACAGTGGTGGCTAATTCTACAACTGAAGCAGAGTATGTGGCTGCAGCAGCATGTTGTGGTCAAGTGTTGTGGATTCAGAACCAGCTGTTGGATTATGGGTATAATTTCATGCATACTAAGATATTTGTTGACAATAATAGTACTTTATGCATCATTAAGAATCCTATACATCATTCTAAAACTAAACACATAGAAATTAGACACCATTTTATAAGAGATTGCTTTGAGAAAGGTTTAATACAACCAGATAGGGTTGACACTGAGGAAAATGTGTCAGATTTATTAACTAAACCTTTTGATACTGGAAGATTTCAATACTTGGTAACAAGTATTGGAATGGTTAATCTCACTTAAATATGTGTTTTGGATTCTTTTTGTAAAACTATGTACAGGATGATGCATTATTATTATTGGTCTTATTGATGATTTAGATTTTCCACTATATTTTTCTAACACTGACAAAGGTTGCTTGAACACTGATAAGTGTTTTTGCAATGTTGTCAGCAATATAATTGTCTAACGCTGACAAAGCTTCCTTCAACGCTGTTGTGTGTTATCGGGGCGTTGTCAGCAACAATGTTAGTTTTGTGGTTTTCAATCTAAATGTGCAGATGGTGTTAGCAGTATACCATTGGATACAGAGTTGCTTATGGATCAATGGAGAAGCATTTGGACAAGTTTTTATTTATGGATGATGGTTGGAATGTTTCATTCCTATCTTGACATAAATTTTTTATGTTCATGCATGATTTTAGCAAACTTTTTGTATCATCGTTTAAGGGGAGGTTTTAGGAACCTTTAGGATGTTTGGGTATCCATATGATACTCTTATCACAATTCTAGATTGTGTCCACAGGTGAGTATGGGTTAGTTTTACTAAACCATGAGGCACTGTAGCATGCATAGTATATCAACTTTGCATGCTGCCAAGACATTTTTGGCCTAGAATTGGTTGTGGTCTGTTGGGAGACTTGGGAATGATTTTGATATGGGATTTACCTCGGAGTAACAAGGATTTTATAAGGTAACTTTGTTGTTAAGAATTTTGGTTAGCAAGGGACACTAGAGGACTGTTATGTCTATCTTGCTTATGCAAGTATGCATAACTGGATAGTGCTTGCCGCCCTATAATAATTATCAGCTTTTGGTTATCTTCTCTAGGATAAATTACTTGTTAAGGTCATTTTTTACTTTTTAAAACAATTTTATTTTTGGACGCTGACAAGATTTTTCCAAGCGTTGTTGTGACCAAATTGGACGCTGACATGGCTTTAGGCGAACGTTGACAAGATTATAGCCGTTGGGCGTTGATAGGTTATTTTTTACCGTTGACAATCAATGGGACCTACCCAGTTGTTACTTTTTGACATATTTTCAAGCCGTAATTTTAGGAGTTGTTACTTTCATTAAATGCATGAGATAACTTATAACTTTTTCAATATTTTCATGATTAGTTTTTGAAAATCTTTGCCTATTTTTGGGCCAATCACATGCATTCTTTATCTCCTATAAATTTGGCTCCTATTTTTAAACAAGGTATCTATAATTCTTGTCTAACACTTTTCTCTTATCAACTTCATCTTCTACACTTCAAATTAACAGCTTTCATCAATGGCACCAAAGTTTAACTCAGCAGAATTGGAATTGGGGTTCAAGTCTCAAAACAACATGATTGCTTATCTTGTTGCTGATAATGATTTGTTTCCTCAATACACACAAATGGTGGAGTATTTGAACGCATCCCCATTAAGGTATGCTCTTTCTCATGCACCACTCATTCCAGTCACACACATTAAGCAGTTTTGGAACACTGTCAGTTCCTCAACAGTTAATGGAGTGACCACATTAACTTCTATTGTTCATAGGAGGTCTTGGGTGGTTACTGAGGCCTTGGTACGCCAGGCCTTGCATCTTGATGATGCTGATGGTGTAGCCATCCTTCCCATAAATGAAATAGAACAAGGGCTTAGGGCTTTGGGATATCCTTTTCCTGATGAAGGTACTCTAAACAAGTATCATAAGCAGGAATTTCCCCCAGCCTGGAAGTACCTCATCCACATCCTCCTTCAATGTTTGAGTCCCAAATGTACTGCACACAATGAGATCAATAGATCCATTGCCAGTTCTATTGTGTGCATTGCAACAGGGCAAAAATATAACTATTCTAAAATGATTTTTGAAGGGATGTGTAAAAACAAGGGGACAAAAATGACTTTAGCTTATCCCCGTTTTCTGCAAATGATTTTCGATGATCAAGGTTATTGTTCAAGGAATCACAATGATTTTTATAAGATCCCTGAACAAAAGAAAGCTATTTTTACAAAGATGAATTCACCACCTCTTAGAGACTTACCTTTAACCCCAGCCATGCTTGTTGTTATTGCAGCAGCACAACCCTAACCAGACCCCCAACCTCAAGTTGAACCTCAACCACAACTTGAACCCATTCCTGAACCTTTACCCTCACCTGACAAAATGCACATTGACCAAGAACCCTTTGACGCTGACACATCAAATGTTGGCGTTGATGTGCCTATTTTCAACGCTGACACACAACCATCACAATCCCAAACACCCCTTAACCAACCTACATCTACCCATTCTTCCACACCATCTTCCACACCACCTGAATATAGGTTGATAAAACGCCAAAGGACTACTGGAGTGTTCTCCTCTGGTGGTCCTAGCCATGATGCAGAGAGAACAACCACCACAAGTGTGGCTGGTGACCTGGATGAGGCTGGGACTATTGGTTCTGGCTTAGATGCTGGCCAAGGCAGTCCCACCATAATTAAGTCCTCATCTTTGCCCAATGAACCTGCCTTGGGAGGTCAAATCCCCATTTCAGAAGAGGGCAGACTGGAACCAATGACTCTTTTGGAATTGACGGCAGTCTGCCTTAGCTTGCAAAAGCAAAATGCAGACTTAGTACAAATTGTCAGCTCACAAGGCCTTGAACTCAAGCAATTGAGGGAGAGGATTGTTGTTTTGGAAAGTGATCATGCTAGGAGGGGTATGGAGGAGTCTTCCAAAGCGGAGGAAGATCAAAGAAATCTGAGTGATAAGGGCAGCCAAGATGGTCAATCAATGGATGTTGCTGAAGCCCTTACAACTTTGAAGGAACAAACAGGTTTTGATACGTCCTTAATCTCTCCAACCAATCTAAATTTATCATTTACAGCTATGTTGAGAGAGGTTACACAAGGCGCTGAGGGAAAATATTTGAGCGTTGACAAGGCAAATTTGGACGCTGATAGAAGTATTTTGGGCGCTGATAGAGGAAATTTGGGCATTGACAGACCTGTACATGAAGGTGATGTATTCCAGTCATCATCTATCATCAAGGAAGTTTCTACTCAGGTATTACCATCTACCTTACCAACCATTGCACCATCAGATAAGGGTAAGGGTAAATTGGTAGAAGAAATTGTTCCAAAGGATGCAGCCCAAGTTGAATTTGATAGAAGATTGGCTGAACAAATGATGGAACAAGGTGAAAAGGAAAAGTCACCATTTGTTGTGACTTCTGAAGAAGAAAGTGAAGGAGCTAGCTCAGACTCAAGTGTGATGATTATAGAACCTGAAAGGCGTGAGTATGGTGATGAGCTTGCTAGGGAAAAGTTGAGAGACTTAAAATTGCAGGTTGACTTTGACATGCCTGAGGTGGTTCAAATGTACAATTCTTGGGAAGAAAGCTGCATGGATAATCCAGACTTGACCATTTCAGATCAAATATGGGGTTTGGAGCTTCTTCTTAAAGTTCAGAAGGATTGTAAGGTGATTTTGAAGCACAAGGCAAGCAATATTCTCTCAGAATTAAAAAGGGATAGAAGAGAGCTCTACTTTATGTTGCTCAGATGTCATGGAGTTGGATGGACACATCAGAAGTTGAAGGCTTTGACATTTGATGAGTTGGAACATAGGGTTTATCCTATTTGGGTGAGAGTGCAGGAAGCAAACACTCTCAGACTTCTTTCAGATGAAAGAAAGGAGCAACTTGCAGAAGAAATGGAAATCAAGAAAGCTATGATAGTTCCCAGGCCAGTGAAGAAGGGATTTAAACTTGATTTTCCAAAAGATATGAATCCACTATATCCAAGTGAAGCAGTTATCAGAAAGAGCCTCAAGCTCTCCCCATTAGAAGCTTCAGATATGGTGCAAGTGTTACCATTAGATTCCAGGAATCCAATTGTGAGTTACGATGAGGATGAATGTGGATTCTGGAAGATTGGCAGATTTGGCAAGGAGGTACACACTTTTACCACTCTCATATCTTTATTTGCAAGTTGTGATAGAGAAGACTTGGTGGACCTTTGGAGGTTACTAGAGACCAAGTATGAGGCTGAAGCACCAACTTCAGCTAATGGAATAAAACTTTGGACCACATTCAAAAGAATGTGTGGGACAAATGAAGAAGATCCTAAAATATGGAAGGATCTTGAAGATGACCTCAGTGGTGTTCAATGGAGGTTATATTCAGCTGCTGGTGTATATCATTTGAGTTCTACAAAGTTTGCTGAGTATCTACTTGTGGATGCTCAGTATTTCATATCCAAGGCTGTTTTGGAAAAGATGAAGGACACTCAGCTGGAGATAGATTATTCAAGTGACGTGGCAAAGAATTTGATCAGATTTATTCATTACCAATATGAGAAGGTTTGTCAGAC